>OV884011.1:152927060-154127060 GCA_930367205.1 Acanthosoma haemorrhoidale | reverse complement strand
AAAAATGAAACAAATAAATACAAAAAATTAATATTCATTTTTATCCTTAGATTTTTAGTTTAGTAGTGGCGTATAATTAATAATTAATGTATCCTAAAATTATTAAAGGTTCTCTAGCTAATCTAACACATTATATTAATTTTAATGGCTTTTAGACTAACATGAATATTTTTTCCCTTATCTTTTGCTTAATTCAATATTACTAAAAATATAGTGTGTTTGAAAAATTGCATTGGTACTTAAGTTGGTTTGCATACCTGACTACTCGGTATCATTTTAATTTTTAATATTTCTGACTGGGGTGGTTTTTTCCTTCTTCTGGGTGATAAACCCAACAAATATGCAGTAGTAGAGCCCCAGGTTCTTTTATTTTTCCTTTGGCAGATAATTATTAATAGTATGCAGTATAGTTTTGCTCCGGCCTTTCAGGGACTTGAGCAGAAAACATTGTACAAATGAGATAACAAAAGTCAAGCCTTGAAAAAAATTTATTATTTTAGATTATTAGTCATTATTATCTATGTGGATTAAATTCATTGAATGAAATAGGCAAAACAGATTGCTGCACTATTAATTGATGTGACAAAACGTGCATGCTGGTTTATCCATAAGTACCAATTTATTTAATTAAGTTTTTAAAAAGAAAGTATTGTAACCAAATTTTAGTATTGCAAATGTAAAAGTTGCTGTATAAAACTGTCATATTTATGTCTGAAAACTAACACAACTTGAAGTATGTTAATTCTATAAGCCAACTTTACAATTAATAAATTTGACTTCATATCATGACAAATATTATTAAGTTTTTAATCTAGAGATGCTTTATTTTAAATGTTACTTTATTGTGAATCTTATGTAGACAGCAGTTCTTAGTTGTATCAAAATATATTGTGATGCCTTGAGAATAGAAATATTTCCGCCCACTTAGGGTAATAAAAGAAAATAATGTTGCTCTATGTATTAATGTACGAATGAAGTCTTTCGAGATGTCTTTAATTTGATATTTATTTTTATAATTACAAAGCTTTGGTTTGAAATCTTGACTGAGTTTACTAATCAATTGTTTCTAGTTATTGAAAGGGCGTTATTTATGGTTAACGTGCTTAGAAAAAGTTCAACCTATTGGCGAGGGCGAGATAATTGAAACGTTTTATTATAATTATTATAGCTTTTCATATTGAAAGAACTAAAACACAGTCAAGTAAAATGGATGATTTTTAATCTCAGAGCTTATATTCTTAAGATTGATAGTGTAATCTTAAGAAATCTTGAGAATTTAATTCATGACATTTAGTAACAAATTAAACGTTTAGATGAGACTGAGTATTTATATGTTGTGTACTATATGTTTTTAAAATTTGGTATATTTTGGATGAAATATGTACTTATTGTATTTAACAATTTCTTATTACTTACTTACACAGTTTTGCTCATTGTAGCAAACAATGATGCCAGAAATAACGATGAATATTATAATAATATTGTCATAAAAATGTTAACACCTGTAAAATGTAATGGAAAATAAAATAATATAACTCACATTACATAAAATTACTGTTACTCGTAGTTTTCATCAATTTTTTCTTCATATAACTTATGGTTCATTTCAGTCATTTAAATGGTAGTGTTGTGTTTTATTATTTATTACTATTATCACTTAAACTATTTTTATAATATACATATTGTAAATAAAAAATGTAATTGTATATGAATGCTAAGTATATCATTGTTATATTTTATATTTATTTGTTTTAGTTATACATCATAAGAATATAAAGAAGCTTATTGTACATTTAAGTATTGCGGTGATTTTGTTGATTATTATTTTTTTTTTTTTAAACTTTCAAAGTTATGTATTTGTATTCTTTTCTGAACAGGATTTTAAGTTAAAAATCGATGTTATGTTTTCTTTCTTCCCTTTGTTACCATTGATCCCATAAATTCCATCATCATGTGATTTTTTTTGCAGTTATATTGTTCATGTGTAAATTAAATTACAAAATATTAATTTGGCAGTGCTAAGAATTCCAACAATTTTCTATTATCTTTTTGAGGGGATAAAAACTGTCATAAATAAGTGAAGCAAAAATGTATTTCTTCCATGATTAAACCCATGAGAAACATAAACAATAAGTGAAATTTTGAAAAAAAAATAATTTAAAAAAGCAAGGCCATTTAGGAGAGTTTGGTTATATGGTGGTGACCTGTTGATCAACCCTCTTCTAGCCACAAGTTCTAATACGCAAATAAACAAAAAACTATTATTTAAAATAGTTGGCTGCTCTATTTAAGTACTGTGGTTAATGTATCTACAACTATTGTCTACATATCTAAACTCATTTACACAGGTGGTCTGAAAAGTTTCCGACTTCAACATGAAGATGATAATAAAATAAATAAAAGCTTTGTTAGGTCGGAAACTTTTCAGACCACCCTCGTATGCTGCACTCATTAATATTTGAATTTCCCTAGCCAAATGTATGTAGTAAAACGAGCAACCTGAAAAATATTATCCCAACTCCATTGATGTTTTATTTTTATGTGGGGTAAAGAACACATTTTTTAAATAATAAAGTATTGATCGGTTCTTAAAATGAAGCAATCACTATTTACAATGATTATACAATACCCTTTTAGATTTCTAAGGGCTGGTAGTGAGTGTGGCCCAGATTTTTAAACCAGAAACCCATATTTTCTGTTCTGATCATTAGGAACCACTGAGTCGACCTAAAGTTATGCAATTTTACATGGAGATCTCATTTAATATAGCAATGACATGGAAATACTCATTGAATGTCATTAATTAAGTGATAAAAAATAAATATTTGTTTATCATTTTGTGTACAGTATATAATTAAAGAACTTAACAGGTTAATATTTTTTTTGTCTATAACTATAATTACAGGTCATAAAATCGTGTTTGCAACTTATTGTGGATGCATCGGTCATGTTTAACATAAAGCATGATATTTTGCATAATAGTTCTATTGGATGCCCCAATGGTGCTAAAAATAAAAAGCCCGTATGAAAAATTAAATATTTCCCGTCCATATTGGGTAAGGTATCAAATTAGTGATTTGATTGTGCTCATTAGAAATATGTACAATTTGTATTATCTGATGTTGGGACTTCATTTAACTGACCATAGTTTCAAAAAGTCATAAAAATTGAGTGATACCTTTTTAACGCCAGTTTCATATACAAAGATGATATTTTGCTTATAAGTTCTTATACTTATACAAACAATAAAGTCATGTCAATCCAGACATTGTACTTTGCATCAAAACGGGCAGTTCTGATTTGTTTATACGATTGTGGTATAATAATTATATTAAGGTTATTGACCTTGGGCGAGAGCCAGAAGTTGAAATATCCAAAAAAAAATGCAATATGCTTGACCTTTTTCTTTTGGTTTTTGTTGATTTTAACCTTGAAGCACTAGTTTTTCAGCCATACTGGATTTATACTTTAGCAAAATTAAGTACATTTCCAATAAGTTAAGACTACAACGTCTTTCCTAAACATAACAGCTTTTAAGATACAACACTTAAAATATTTTTCCAAAAAGTCAATTGCATTTATTTGCTCAGGAAACGCACCTAAGAAGACCTGCAGGCTCTTCCGCTGTGAACTTCCACTTGAAATAAATTGTTTTTATTTTGAGAAAAAATAACTGAAGTATTACAATATAATTGAAGCTCGGGAAAGAATAGGCCAGGAAAAAGTAAAATCATTGTTAATTGAGGAAAGCTGACTAAAGGAAATTATCTTTAAAGTAATGTACACTAAAAAGACGGTCTTTCTGATGACACAGATTTGGTTACACTAGATAGGTAGTACATGTTTTGTCAAAAAAAGCTGCATAAAGTACCAACTAGTGGGATGACAAGGGATGTTCACAGTCATTTTAATTTTAATAATGTCATGGAATACATTTTTTCGTACCTTAAGGAGAACTCTGAAGAGTACCAGAGACACTTATTATTTTTCATATGATTACTAATACATCAAGGCATCAAATATAACTAATATGCATAGTATCTCCTCTTTGTAGAACTGGTTAAGTTAAATTTGGAACAAGAGTTAATGACTTCTTGTATTACTGCTTAAAAATAAAAATTACATACATTAATCAGGGCAATGAGATCTAAAATTATTCAATAACCCTTAATTATGTTTTATGGTATTTAAATTTTTTTGTCCTTGAGAATTCAAATGAAAGTGTAAAAGCCAATCAGGGGACTCACAATTACCAGGACATAAGATAGAAGTTTCTGATTTTGAAAAAAAAATCAACAAAATCCTAAAAATCAGGTAGAAAGACTATTTGCTGCCTGCATATTTATTTATTTATATAAAAATTTTTTTTTATCAATCATTTGAATAGAGCATAACAAAATAAGCCTAAGAATACTTAATTTTTTTTTTTTATACTTTGCATTTTAATTTATAGTACAAGTGTAAGTTATTCATAAAATTTGGCTAGTGGAGCAAGGCTCATTTTAATATAGCTGTGGAAATGAAGTCCAGCGAATTACTTTTTTAGTTCTAAACTCCTGGTTAAAATTAGTGCTTTCCGCTCTAAGAAGGTATATGAAATTATAGATAAGAAAAATTATAGATAATACTTGTAACACATATTTTATTTAACATATTTACATATTTTTAAATACACAAGTTATATAAATATATACATATAATTTCTATATATGTATGTATTGATATATACACAGCTTGCTTACTCATATATGAATACATTTTATGCGCACGTTTTTATGTAACAATTTTTTATTGAAAGAGTCATGGTATTTCTCATTTGTGTCATACTTAGAAGAATGTGGTTCTGATCCATGGATAACAAGCACATACAAATAAGTTACTCAAGCAGTTTTTATTAGTTAACGGTTAAATCGATATTTAATGATGGACAGTATTTCATCCCTCAGAACACTAGTGGTGTGTGCTGAATTTTTTTTTATTTTATGTTAAATTGCAATAATTATATTTTGTAAAATAGTATTATTTTTTTCTTAAAATATACTTTACACAACAAATTACATTAACAATATTTGTATAATACATTTAATACATCAATACAATTTACTTAGCTTAACGTTTCTAATTCACAAGTTGGTTCCATATACATTCCTAAATAAAGCTATTTACGATCATAATAACATTAAATGTGATAAATGTTATTTAACAAAAAATAAATTATGATAAATGGATTCATTGAAATGCAAGATATTTTATTAAATAGAAAAATAAATACAAGCCATGCAATGATATATTTAAAATCATACTGTTTCTATAAAAGTTCATTTTATCAGTTATAAGTGGTTCCTTTTTCTTACACTGAATAGTTAATATTTTCTGAAAATTTATGAAATTTGATTCAAAGCATTAATTTTAAAATGTATTTTCAAAGATTTCCAGATAATGTGATTTATCAAATACACATATGAGGTTTTCAGAGTTTTGCAGCTATTACTAAAGAGTGGGGTTTTATAACCCACAAATCACTTACAATGTTTTTCCTATGGAAACAAAATAAATTAAGGGCATGGGACATGAAAAAAAAATATAACATTAATCTAGTCAGGATTCCTATGAGAGGACCCTAAAGCAGTGTTATCTACAGGCACATGTGTGACACTTAAATTTTGATCAAATTACTGAAAAAAATTATGAGTATTTCTGACCTAAAACATTTAATTTTATTTCTTGTATCTTCTGACCACCAAATAGTATGCTAATAGTAATATCAGAATATTACTATAATTAAAGTAATAATAGTATTGTACCCGAATAGGAATATATGTTTTTAAAAAAATAAATAAAATTTGTTAATTTTGAATGGAAATTGAACAAGGTAATATAGATTTCTATTATTATTGTCTCCTGAAACTGGTTCTGTGAAATTCTTTTCTTATTACCACATTCGATTTGTTATTAACATTGGGGGAAACAAATAGAAATCGCTAGTGTAAATATCTTTTGAGCTTATTAATTATATGTACCTCCTGAATTTGCTGCACTAGAGAGAAAATGTTTACTAATAAACATAATCAACTATTTGTCATCACCTGCAACATTGTGGTAACGTGCAGTTCTCTTCATGAACAGAGACTAATTAAAATAAATTTAGTACAATTATCCTTTTGGACGATAAGAAGTACCAAGGTTAAGTCTTAAGAGTTTACTAAAAAAACAACACTCTGAATACCTCATATAAAATACATTAATCCATTTTTTTTGTAATTGCTGTCCCTTGTGTTCATTTCTGCAGCTAAATTCACTCATTAAATCATTTTTTATAGACATTAAATTATTACTAAAAAATTACAAAATAAATTATTTTATTTTAATGACTAGACCAAAGTTATAGATGTAATTTGTAAGTCATAGATTACAGATTCTACAATGTCTGAACCAGACCAGTATTTATTACTACACAGTTATTGAAATCATCAAACATCCTAATTATGACATAATGAATTTCAAATGAAACTTTGGAAAAATTTTAATAAATCAGTACTGTTATAACTTGTGACATCTTGTCTTTTAACAAGAAAACAGGGAATTTTTTTATTGATATGTTTATGTTATACATTTTCTTCATCAGATGTAGGAACTGTTGTAGATCTCATCCACTGTAAAACAGAAATAATTGAAAATAAAAGTAAACAATAAAATAAAAAGTTTCTTCTACTGCAGGGGTGTATTAAACAAGTTCCATCTCCCTTGACAAAATGTTTTGGAACATTGGTCAGTTCCCTAAATTTTTTTTATAACCCAAAATTTAATAAAACATATCAGAAATGTATTGTAAAATACAGAATAGTTGTAGTTCAATTAGTGTAGGGCTTTGGATTATTCTAATATGGCTAATAATATTTCAATCAATGCTATTGTAATAGCATTATGCCAAGTAAGTATTATTGATACACTTAATACTGATTAAGGAAATTAATTACGTTAAAATTAATTTTGTTTTTACAATTTGTGTGAAATTACAAATTGTGTGAAAGGTTCAATTTTAATAAAATCAATTTCCTTAATCCGTATTAAGTTTATCAATAATACTATCTTTTGTGATTGATACCTGTTGGGACCCGACAATATATAAATTCATTATGGAATAGAAAATTAGAAATATTTAGCTTTACTATAATAACTGAAATATTTAATTAATTCTTTTTGAGGTTGATTTGAAACTTATTTTATAATAATTAGTTATTTTTAATATAATAAAAAAACATGTACTCTGGTATAGGTAGCAATGTGTATAATTGAAACTTAAGTTATGGGGAATTTTATAAAAAAATCTATCCAAGTAAAATTTGTTTTAAAAGTATTAATTATAACCCCAAATTATTGTCAGGAAGGAGAGAAATATTTGCATATGACAACCCAACATAGAAGCTTTACTTAAAAACAAAAGTAATAAAACTAGGATATAAAAAATAAGAAGAAATGGAAATAAAATAATAAAACTGGGCTGTAAAAGAAACAATATGGAGTGAAACAAAATTTCTAAAAAAAATTTCTGTTTGTAATAATTCTTTCTTTATATGTAGCAAATGACAATTTCAAAAAATTATACGTTCTCTTCTTCTGCTGTTGGTGCTGCTGTTGACCTCACAAACTGAAAAAAGAAATACTGAGTTCAAAGTATAATCTGAACTTGCATTTAATCGTTCTTTTGCAGCATATAATACTACAAGGAATCTTCAAAGGGTATTATTAAATCTTATCATACAAAAAAGTATTAGTATTATTAATTAAAAGAAATAACAATGGATTAACTTATAATTTATTTTGTTTCACAAAATTAAAATTATTAAATCCTGTTCACTATTGACTTAGTGACCACACATATTTAAAAATTTTTTTTAAATCCCTTATAAATAGTTGCAATTATACATTTATTCAAGTAAACAAAAGCAAAAAGCTCGTAATCTATGGATTTGTTAACAACACAATGACCTGCTAAGGAATCACGGAAGACTTATGATCCAAATTTTAAAAATTAATGAACACTCCACAAAATGACATTGTTTAGCTATAGTCACTTTAGCTATTGTATTCTTATTTTCTTGCCAAAGGTAGATTCTAAATTATCATTTTATTTATTAAGTTTCATCTCAGTTTTTATGAAAATCTTAGTTGTCTAGTGGTAGGCATGGGCCCACCAGCCCATAGCTGGGCTTCTTATTAAAATCCTCAGGCTACCCTCTGGGGAAGTTCCCTAGAGATACTGAAACTTTATACAACTTTTGTGACTGATAGAATTCATACATACTATATATAATGCAGAACAAAAACAATATGGTTGTACGGTAGTAAAACTTGTATTTATGTTCATCCTAACCATGGCATGGCTTTTATGTGGTACGAGCATGTCAATATAATTTGACTAGAGCTAAAATCATAGAAACAAGCAAAGCAGAAGAAGAACTTCTTAAGGCCCTGAACTTTGTAGCTGGCAAGTTGCTACCTTTTATTAATTTTGTCAGCTTGTCTGTAAAATTGTTTAGTTAATGTATGGAATTTATAAATTAATTTTTTTGTTTGTTAATTTGTTTTCTTATTTCTGCTATATTACAATTTTCTGATGTTGGTTGTGTAAATGTTTTGATATTTTGCAAGATGCAGAGAGTCTCTCCATTCATATATGATTGCCTTACTAAATAATATGCTAAATGAGTATTAATACATTAAACAAAAACTTTAGAGTAGAAAAAACGTATTTTTAATTTTTACTATCCAACCTCTTGACTAAAACTTTTACTTTTGCTGATGACAACTCCTCCCTTACTTCCTGTTTTAACATGAATTCTAAAACTTTGCTGTACTGACGCTTTGATAAAGAAATGGGAAATGAAAATTAATAAAATTAAAGGTTATCATATTAATAAATTGTATGGTAAACAAAGCATCTCCATCAATTACGTATGTACTTTTAACTAAGCTATGATACCAAACAAAGACAAAGTCAAGTATCTTGGTTTTATCTTGGACAAACGACTTATATAGAATGCCCATATACAGACAAAAAATATATGAAATAAATAAATATTAAAAGCTACTTCTTTGATTTCTTAACAATAAATCATATTTTACACTGCAAACAATTTACACACTACAGTGTACTCAGACCGAAATTTACTTACGGACTTGAAGTTTGGGCCACTTTCAACAGCTCACAGTGCCATTTTCAAATGCTTATAATAGATAACAGGGTGTTGTCAGACCCTGTTTTCCTGTAACTAGAGCACTTGAAAATAGGAGCATGAGCTGCTCAATATGTTTGTGCATAAGTAAATTTATGTTTTAACCAATAATGACACCTGGAAAAATTGGCTTTTTCTATATCCTTCTAATTAAAGTCAGATAAAGTTGATTCCATGAATTGCTTTCTGGGCATAAGAATCCACTTATTTTGTCTTTGATGTTTTTTGCTATACCTAACAATATGGGATGATAATTATTACGTATTCACAATTATTTTACACTGACACATTACCAAGTGTACAAAAGTGCAATATGTGACTTCCTAAATAAAGAATTTTTATCGTTATTATAATTAACTAATCATAATTTTTATGCTTTAAATTTTAAAATATAAGGATTAGTTATTAAAACCTTAAGCCACCACCATCCGTGCCTGCTATTTTGTAAAAAAATGAAAACAAAACATCTAGTTCAGATTTCACTGTCGTGTAAAGTTGTTATTTATTGTTTTGCTCCTGATTTTTAATGTTGTAAAAAAAAAACTATTAAAATCTATTGAGCCATCCAGTTTCTTCCCAAAAATTCAGCTCGTCCATTTTTTCAACCATCAAAAAACATAAATAATATTGTGTAATGTGCATAATCATTCAGTGCAATTATTGTTATGATCATAGTTGTATAACCATATGTAATTGTTAAAAAAGTTATTTATATTATAGGATAACATTTTGGAATAATAAGTTTTATGTTATTTTAGTAATTAATATTTAAAAAAATAAATAAAAAAACAAGCCTTACTTTACTTACTGAAACAGTCGTCGCTGTGTATGAATTTGCTCTTGTTCGGATAGTGGTATATTGCCATTTTCTCTTGATTTGAGCCATTACCTGACAAAGAAAGATTTTAAATATTTTTTGTTAATATGATTTTTACTTTTTTAAATAATCTTATGTATATACAGTCAAAATTATGCCTGAGTATTATAGAATTTTCATCACTTACCTCTCCATTGCAAAAGCAAAATAAAGTAGCCACACAAAGACCCTATAACAAAACCGTAATGTGAAAATTAAAACTTTTGTATACTATACCGAATGTTTATAGATAAATAAAATCTAATAAATATGATAAATTCTAAATTAATTTTATTCCATATTTTTAAATGTCACATCAATCTGTTGTGTAACTCAAAACAGTGTTAGTTAGATTTATGAATAGTTTATTTAAAAAATGAATTGAGGTTTCAAGTGTAAGTGTAATTTACCTGGAAAGATGCTGTGAAGGCAGAAATGACCTCGTAGTAGCTCTCTAAAGGGTGGTCATCAGGCGGCCTGAAGGGAGTGAGGAGGTAGTTGAGGCCCAGCAGTGGAAGGAGGAGGAGTGTGGCCCTCAATGCCTGTAGCAATGCCTGGGAAGGTCTCGAGCTCTGGCTAGGGCCAGCCCTCAGCTTCCCTACAACCACCCGCACTATGTTGCAGAGGAAGCCAAGGTTGAGGCCCATTGAAGCCACCACCAGAACAACAAGGACACTGCTATAGTCACTGTCGTTAATCCAGCACCTGCAACACACATTTGTTATTGGGAAGGAAATTTATTATCTTAATAAATAAATATTTAAAAAATTATATTTACTCCATTATAGAAAAAAAATGATGAATCTTTCAAACAATCATGCATAAAGGATTATGTAAATCAAATAACCAATCTTTCATCTCTCCACTTCATTGTTTATTCAAATAGAAACGTTTTTGTCAGCTCTAAGCTGTCATCTTCAGTTGCTTAAATAAAAAGTCATATGATAAAAACAACAACTGAGTTTGGAGACAAACAAAATCAATTATGAAAAGCAATAATAAATAAAACCTGTTAAAAAAAAGTGCACTAAGTCCAAAATGTTCTACCCATTTTATGTATTATACTATAAAAAATTTGGCACAAGTAAATAAGAAACGATAATAAATTAATCTTTTGGCTATTCATCCTCCTGGTTAGTATGAAAAATTTACATGTTTTTGTAAATGTATAGAATAGATTTATATTCTGACCAAGCTAAACGAATTGGGCTATCTCCACTGACTGTTCTACAACTGGCTTTATTTAGGAGGTATAGGGGGGGGGGGGTTAGCATAGAGTTTTCATTATTTCTCCTTTTTTATTTGATTTTGTCCAATATTAGGGAATCTTGATGATTGAAGCCGGTTGATTTATATCCTTCCACAAATTATTTATATGATTTATATCCTTCCACAAGGATATAACACAACCACCAAGAATATAAGGACACTAACCATACAATTATGCTAATTTAATTTAAAATGATGGTTATCAATTTGTATCAAGTATCCAAATGCTTCTTTATAGACTGATTCAGGCATACAAATTGCTTATACCAGTGCTGCTTTCATCAAAAATTACATGGGAAACCAAATTGTCACATACGAGGGTGGTCTGAAAATTTTCCGACCTAACAAAGATACAAGACGTTTTATCAGAATTTTATTTTTTATTTTTCAACATGTCTCCTTGTAACTTTACACACTTCTCCCAGCGATGCTCCCATCTCTGTAACCCGTCCAAATAGTACTCGGCGTTTTTCTCTGCAAAATAATCGTTCACGAAGGTGATTGCCTCTTCATTTGACGAAAATCTCTGTCCTCCGAATTTTTAGATGAGGGAACAAAAAGTAGTCGCTTGGGGCTAGATCTAGTGAGTAAGGTGGATGGTCAAGCAGTTCAAACCGTAATTCATGGATTTTCGCCATGGCAACCGCTGAGGTGTGAGACGGTGCGTTGTCTTGGTGAAACAGGACTTTCTTTTTCTGCAAATGTGGCCGTTTTTCCGCAAGTTCTGCCTTCAGCTTGTCAAGTAATGATGCGTAGTATGCTCCTGTAATGTTTTTTCCTTTTTGAAGATAATCGATTAAAATAACTCCATGACTATCCCAAAAAACAGTCGCCATCACTTTCCCAGCCGAAAAAACACTTTTTGCTTTTTTTGGAGCCGGTTCCCCCTTGGCAGTCCACTGTTTGGACTGTATTTTTGTTTCAGGCGTATAATGGTATATCTAAGTTTCATCCACAGTAATTAATCGGCGCCAAAACTCGGATTTATTGCGCCTAAACTGCGCCAACAGAGCGTCTACACCCTCGGTAGACTCTCACTACCTTCCCGAATCCACCCGCCTCCTTCAGGCATTCCACACCCTATATCCTTCTCATACACCCTTCAAATGGGGGACTCCCCTTAGTGAAAGGCACTCATTAGCCCAAAATAATTTTCCCACATCCTAATTTATAAGTTTGAGAGCTAAGGAAAAAAAAAAAAAAAAAAAAAAAAAAAAAAAAAAAAAAAACAAAAAACAGAGCGTTGGAAATGTTCATTCGAACATATTTTTGGTCAAACGTGAGCAAACGTGGCACCTAACGCGCGGACAGCTTTCTCGTCTCTAAATGTTGATTTAATATGTGACAAACACGTTCTTTTGGCATGTTCATAACCTCAGCTATCTCTCTCACTTTAATTCGGCGGTCGTCTAGCACCATTTGGTGATGTTTTCGTCGGTAGTTGCAGTTTTTGGACGTCCCGAACGTTCATCGTCTCCCAAGCCCTTACGACCACGTTTAAATTCAGCTGCCCAAAATTTCACTGTGGCAAATGATGGTGCAAAGTCCCCATACACAGAATCCAACTCATATTTGATTTGCGTAGGCGTATTGCCTTCCAAAAACAAATATTTAATGACAGCTCGATACTCGATTTTGTCCATTTTCATAAAAACACTCACATCGACTCACTCAAACGACTGTTACACAACAACTGCGCGTCGAAAATGGCTGAAACTTTGGTGAGTAACTGTCAACAGATGAACAACAAAATTCACTAACTTTTATTATTACGACTGCTCCTATCTTCATGTTGAGGTCGGAAACCAAATCCACCCTCGTACTTGGAATAGCAACACAAGACTTATCTGACATGTCTCGATGACTCTAGGGTTTATTAATTTAAGCTAAAAATCATCTTTAGCTGTGGACTAGAGAGCAGACTAGTAAATAAGCCAAGTTAAGTGGAGAAGAGCTTGGTCAGTACATATGATGACCAGCTGTAATTGCAATGCTTTTCAGCTTTGGCCGCTCTGTGCTTCCTTGGGAAAGATGGGTCCTGCGAGCCTTCTGGAAGCGACCAATCTGGGTAGCCTGACCCACCCATTAATGGGCACCCCAACTAACAATGTGTCCCCACCTTTGCCAGGACACCATAAAAAGAGTAAAAAAATGCTAAAAGGGGGAGCATTAATAAAAAACAAAACAAACTCCAAGTCCTTCGCTCCATGAAAAATATACCTGTATATCATATTCCCTGATTGTATCATTACATATAAAACTGTGATTAAATGAATATTATGCTCTAATAAAAAAAAATAAGAGAAAACTACTGATTTTCAAAAAATATATGTCTCCTCATCGTAATGATTGAAGATCAAACATCTCCCTGAATTTTTTGAAAAAAGTAAAGCTCCTCTAAATAAATATAGGGTATACAAAGTCACTAGAATGATGAACATTTTCCCATACTTAGGAATACCCTATAAGCAACCAGTGAATGGAAAAGGAGAAAAAAAATTATACCTCAGCAGAATAAGCCATGCATGAATAAGCAGTGATAGCCCATGAAAGCACTGACTATGTTTACGATATTAGTCATTAAATAGTTCAAACCACAGCTTTTATTTATCTGAAATTAACTATTTTTTTTTTTTCATTGGAGACCCAGGAATTTGTTTGGGGGAGATTTTTCGAATAAGGATATAGTCAAAATAACTTATAATTAAACAAGCTCACTTGAGCTGTAATATTAATGGTGACATACAATATATTTTACGCCAGTTCGGCCTTGACCAAAGTCAATTTGAAGTAGGGTATCTATCTATCAAGGCTTGTGAGCCTACCTTACCCGCAAAACGCAATAATCAGGTGGGTTTACTGTATCGTCTTTGCCCCGAAAATATTAACGCAAGATGGCATTTTTCAGGAAAAATAAATAAAACTGTATAAAAACTTATAAAATAAGAATTGACCACATATCATTGAATTCATTATTAAGGAAAGTGTAGAGTGGCAGATTCCCCATTTAGCTTTCGTTGATTTTATGAAATCATGTTTTCAAGTGAATAGAAATATTATGTGGCGCATCCTGGAAACACTTTGAGCCTGACAAAAATTATAAATGAGTGAGGATTCTATAACATGACATATATTCGTGGCTTGATGAGGAATTGGAAGACGGCCACATGTCGAGAACGGCTTCATGGCTTACATGGCGATTTCTGTAAGTTTTGGAAGCTCCTAAAGACCACTACCAAGAAGGTGTGCCAAGGGAATCAGGTGTCCGTCTTCATGACGGGGACACCCTCTACACAGCGGAAGAACCGGGGAAAATACTGGCCGACCACTATACCACAGACAACGCCGCTAGGACAGGTTATTACCTTGAACCTCAGCAGCTGGAGAAAGGTCAGAAATACATGTTGGTCTCCCCGAGGCAGCTCAAAGCGATTCTTCGCCGGTCTAAGCGAAACCGAGCATCAGGGCGCGACGGGGTGCAAACTGTACTGCTGAAACAGCTGCCGAGGAGAGGGATTGTCCAACTCGTCAATCTGTACAATTCATGTATCAGGTTGCGATACTTCCTGACAGCGTGGAAACAAGCTATCTTGTTCCCGTTGCGAAAGCCCAATAAGAAAGGCAACCACCCAGCCCACTATCGCCCAAACAGACTCCTCCCCAACATGGGGAAGATTCTCGAAAAGATTATTCTGAAATACCTGAAGGAGTTTTGTTCGGAAAATGCTATTATTCCGTATGAGCAGACAAAGTTTCAGGCTCATCTGAGTACAGAACATTTGCTTGTGAGGGTAACGACAGATGCAACCCTCGGTATCAACAAGAACACAGTGACTGCTATGCTCTCGTTGGACTCCACGCAGGCTTTCGACTCAGTGTCCCACGGGATACTGTGTTGACAGCTTTGTGACTGGAAATGCCCATAGTAACTGTACACGATGTTGGTTTCCTTCTTGAAGGACAGATCGGTGAGGGTACGGGTGGGTGATTGCATCTCTGCCCCATTTCCTTTAACTTGTGGAGTTCCTTAAGGAGCTGTTTTGTCTCCGGTTCTTTTCAGCATGTACACATCTGAAATCGTTGGTACAAATTGATAAGAAAGCTACGGTAATCGCTTTTGCCGACGACATTGCGGTTTACAGCAACAGCATGAATGCACAAAGAGCACTTACACAGGCTGAGTCAGTTAGCAACATAATCAGTGACAGGCTGGTCAAGTTAAACATTAGTCTTTAGCTTGAACAGGGTTCTCACAACGACTAGAACAGGCACATGAGAGTACATAAGGGTTTATATAATGAATTATTTGTTGTTATATTGATCCCACTATTTCCAGTAATTATTAAAGAAAGCTACAAGATTTGCAATCTCCTATTGCTTTTGTTGGAAGACCTCATAGAAAGTGCTACTGAACATTTAATTTATCGGATAAAAGGAGTTCTCTTTAAAGTGGGACAGTTATTACTTAATTTTTATTTTCATTCCTTCATTTTATGAAATATTGTAGCCTTTTACAAAGATAATAAATGTGATGGAATCAAATATAACTGATGAATTATTGATTAAAAAATAAATTGGATAAACCAGAAGCACAGTAAAGGATTTTTAGCAGCATTCAGCTATCTACAAGTTGTAAGCCTTTTTCTGCAGGACCGATGACCATGCTGGACATGGCACCGACATCAGCAGCTCTTATCTATTAATGATATCTTATACATGAGTACTGACTGATTGCTAGCTCCCCTTATACATGAGTACTGACTGATTGCTAGCTCCCCTTATACATGAGTACTGACTGATTGCTCCCCTTATAAATGCCTAATACCATAGATCTGATTGTCTTGGCACTGTATAATATTTTGAGTAGGACATAAAATTTTGAATATGGTGAACCATGTTTATTTTAGGCTACTTAAAATATTTCATTTATATAAACTCTCTTGACACATTGAAAGCTCATAGGTGTTCAAGGGCTGAATACAAAATAAAGAACCGCGAATATGATAACAACTGAAGTAGAACCGGTAAAAAATAGGGAGGGTTATTGTTTTTGTAAGTGGCAGTTTCCGCTGAGTACTCGTGGAGAGTGGCTCGTTGTCGGGTAAGCAAGGGTCGTTTATTCACAGGTGAACTGTCCCAAGGGGCCCATTGGATTCGAGGTTAGTCGATACCAACATATCGGCGACCAAGTTCCCTTCCATATTGTTTGTTGGATTGCTTCTATTTCCTTCTGTATTGTGGCTGTGAAGAAAGAAGTGGGAAAGAGTGGGTGTTTTTTTTGAGTTTTTAGTTTAATAAAATATAATTATGAAGTATCGATCCATTTTTTGGGTCTCAAAGGAACCCTTAATAAGTTAGACAAGACTTGTTGGACAACCTGGGTCTCCTAACACGCCTCTTACTCTGCTTGGTCCAATTAAGGCATGTATATTGAGATCTCCCTCCTTTCTCAGATTGTTTCCGGGCAGCCATATTTCCTTTTAGCCACCTGTACTTCTATGCATTTTTATTCGCCGCAGCTAACCAATGGTTATCTAATCCTTTCCGGCCATCGGAATCCTAGGATATTTCGCAGTCATTTATTTATAAAAACTTTTATCTAATATGTTTTTGTTGCGCTTCTACGTCTAACAACCGTAGAGCAGAAAAGACCACGTTTATCAGAAAAATGTTCATTTATTCTCGGTAGTATATCATTCTCCGTACACCCAATATTCTTCTTGACTGGACTTCTCTAGCCTATAACTAACGAGGAAAAGATCGTCCACAAAATCAAGATAAGCTTGCTGGATACCTTATTCATAGCTTGCATTCTAGAAAAATAAATAGAGAATGTGCATACACGGCTGCAAAACCTTGCTTTACCCCAGACTTCCTCTGCTCAGTGCTTGACATTGAAATCCTTCGAATCTGCTTTTTACTAAATTTATAATTTTTGTAGCTACCACTATTATATTTATAATAGTTGCCTTAGCTTTCCAAATAGCAACTTGGCCGATAGAGGCAGAGGCTTTGCTGAAGTATACACACATCTGATGTGGTCGTCACGAAATTAGAAGCGTGAGAACCCGCAATAAATTACAAGCCCCGGTGTCTCTCAGAGCACTACATCTCTTCTATCCACGAGATCCCTTTAATTTGATAATGGCAATCATTACGCAATAAGAAAAGTAACGATTAGTCCCCCGCCCGCCCGTATGTGGCTACTCCACGCCAAATAGCCCCTTCATACGTCTGACTTCATGGCGGCGACTATGGTACTTATTTGATGTGTTTGGTATTTATATGATTTTTCAACGGTGTCTTATACTGTGTTTCCTAGATAGACCCATGAATTTTTTATCTGAATCCTGCTTGCTCTCATCTAAGGAGGTAATCAATTTTATCAAAATCCCACATATTACACAAATATTAAAAACAAATCACATCTAAATGACAAGCTAGGAACAAGCAATTTCTATAGCATTAACTTAAACTTAATTTGTGACAACTTCCAGTTGTTGGCAAATGTCACCTTTGTTGCCACTTGCTTTATTAGTAAGAAAATAAAATCCTTCAACATGGGTTTTAGGTTTTAAATAACATCAATGTTCGTTTCTCTTCATTAAAATTCCTTAATTGTCAAGCGCTTTCAACAGCTGACACCTTCATGCACTGCACATCGATCATTCCGTCACTATAGCACGTGGAGAACCCATTTCACCATCGAACATTGGTGTTATTTAAAACCATAACTAAACCATTTCTTCCAAAATAATGCCTCATTGTATAATACGAGTTTTATTGGTATTAGAACAACGAAGCTACTACCAGCATCCTTATAATGTTTAAGCTCTATCAAAGTATACTTGTATACTATCATTTGAATGAAACTTAATAATGGCATCGTGAATTTTTTTTTTTTTTATCAACAACAATTTTTATTAAGATAAAATTACAATCTGCCTTTTATTAGGCAATAAGTAATTGAGATAAATGTTATCATTCATACCATATTTACAATTCATCATTCACTCGCTCATTCATTCAATATTTACAAACAGCCCAGAGGCCCCCCAAGTCCACAAGGTTGTCACCTCCCTCGTATGCGAAGGAGGAAGCGGAGTCTTGGGCAGTCCCCGACGCTCCTACGTCAGCCGCGTCACTGGATAAGAGCCAGCGGAGGCTGACCAAGAGCACGAGAGACACAGACGCTCAGGACATGATTAGAGAAACTAGCCATTGCCAGGACTCCTACTATCACTTGATTATAGCAGGTCACGAGGCCACTGCCGTTTTAATCTCCGAGGAGGATTATAGGGGTGAGTGGTGCAGTGGAATGACTGTGCTAGGGAATTAGGGTGGCAATTTAATGAATTAAAAATGAAAATGAAGTGTGCCTATCAAAGTAGGTATGACAATTCGTACTTATTGCCTGGGGAGGTAACTGTTTGGATATAGGAGATAATTTGTCTGTTAATAAGTACGAAATGATGGCTAGAGATGACCACTCTGGCTGGAAAAAAATAGTTAACTTAAACATACCCTTTCTGGTCTAGCTTGTAGTACACAAGCAGTACCGTAATACAAAAATACAGAAAACAAGCAATCACGAGAGAATTGTTGAACATTTTGTTTTATCATTCATGAGACTATTGTGTGTGATGCTGTTTCTTAGGTATAGTAATATTGTTTTTTAATAACTCCCACAACGAACTTTTTAAATGTGGCACTAGTGTTTTGATTTTTGTTTTGTTTCATAAATACATTAATTTACAGTTTTTGAACTGGAATTTTCTGCTGATAAACATATAAAATTTTTAACAACAATTTAAAATAGCAACATAACAGTTTTTAAACATTTATTTGAATAGAAAAAAAAGCAAAACGAATGAATTTTACATTGTCTATTATTGTTTGATTTTCCACATATATTGTATTTCAAATGTTATCTGAAAAATCATATAAATGAAGGTATGATTTTTATTGATAACCTGGTCTTGAAGCAACATATAAAATTTATTAATAGTACGTGAATGTAATGCAAAATTAGAATTAATATTAAGAGATTGAATTTGCGAGGTGAAATCTAAAAGGGACTAAGGTGCGTCTATGAGGTATAGATGGTCGCAGATGTGTTTTCTAAGGGCCCAAATGGATCGAGATGATTCTTTTATGGGCCCCCATAAAGACAGATTCGAGGACAGGTTACGAGCCTTCTTTTTGTGCCATAAAAGGGAGTACTAGGAGGGATCTGAGATTTGGCAGCCCGGGACAGTGTTTTGAGGTACGTCCTAACTTCATTGCAACTTAGTGTAAAGTAGTATTCTCTATCAGTCAGAAAGACCACCCTCGCTAATGGAAAAGTCCAAAACTGGGTCCAGTAGGAGGAAATATGAACAGTTGAATGACTCAGGCACTTCCTTGGCAGCCACCCACTCTGGAAGGCACTTCACGTTTCGCTGGGACACTTCTAGAGCCGCTGACTGACGACTGGTTGGATCCACCAGCTGAGGACTTGGGCTTTGAGGTTGCACCTACTTCGGATTGAAGATATCGATGTAGAATAGTAAGGAGGATTTTAATAAGTAACTAGCAAGATCTTTGAAATCTTTTTCATCGTTTTATTCATACCAAATCTAATCATTTGTAATTAAGCATATAGTAAAATTCCATTCTATATATAGGAATTCTTTCCTTGACCACCATGCTAATTTATTCAAGTAAATTACTTTGGGTTTAGAGGCAATTTGGATAACTAGTTTATTAATTGAATATTTTTGAGCAAGATATTATTTTGCATAACTTTACGCTAAATGCAATACGCTCAGGATTTGACAGATGAATCAAATCCGTTAAAGTTTAATAGTTAAATGACATCCTCTTTTTAACTAAATAATTTAATTATTCAACTAGAGCGTAAAAACATGAGGATAGTGAGTAAGTCATGTAAATATATAAAGGATATATGTATTCGTAAGATACATACCTTATATTTTGTATATTTGGATACAGTTGTATTTATTAGTGTATCAATACGAATGTAAGTATTCACCGTTTAAAAAACTCTCGATCGCCGTACGTGGTAACATATTATTGTAAATATCATTTTCATTTTTAAGGTATGCCGCTTGAAGCCCTTCCAAGTACCTCCGATTCACATCTTTATCGATTGTCTGTTTTAACATAGTTTTCACTTCGTTCTGTTAGTTTATTTTTGTGGCTTGAAATTTATTTGATTAACCCCCTCACTAATTGGAAGATACGGTTTCTTGCTCAACGATGGACCGGTCGTTTAATCTGCAGGCCCCTCAATTACTTAGTTAAAAAAGTTTCGGAGCAGCTATGGTAGCAAAAACCAGCCCCTTATTTGGGTCACTGATTTGACAAAGGAAGCAAAACATACTGGTTTTATACTAATAAGATATGTCATTAGCTCTGACGGGTAGTTAGCTCAAAATAAATTGGCAATGACGTGTACTACTTGACACAGCGGAAGGCAGTAAATAACGGAGGTGTGTTGAGAACATATCTAGAACAAAGAGGCACTTTATCGAGACCGCTGGCACGTACGCAGATGATAAATAGCTCCATTCGGATCGGAGTGGTGGTGTATAGGGCGTTTGTCTCCGGCTGAGTGCTCTCCATACAGTGGCTGACTTTTCCAGCTCCAGGTCGCACATCATTGTCTCCCTTGCAAATCCAGTGTAAGTCCAAACAATTTCTTTATTATGCAATGAGTTGTAGGCGCAGTTTGATTCCATGAATAAAGAACATGAAAAAAAGCTTAGTCCACAAGAACTAAATAGGCGTCAGTTTGTCAACCATATGAAATAAATTTTGCATTCCTAATCTGCCTAGAAAAAAGTGTTATTATATAGATAACGATGGGTATTATAAATAAGCCTATCCTGCCTTCCTTAGTGCCAAATGCGTTCCAAAGTGCCAAATCTAAAACTAAATTATAGAAATTCAGTACACAAATATTTCGTTAACCTGAAATTAAAATTCCTTAATGGAGAAGGATGCATGTTTGAAAAATAAGGAACTAGTAAACATTTTGGATATATCATAGCTTTGGTGGGATTAGCATTCAAATCCAACGTACAAAGAATACAGTGCAGTCTGAAATTCTAAGGCAAATGACCAAGTTACCCTAGTAACTAATTTTCAATCCATAAAAAGCACACTGGATTTTACATACAGGCAACACTAATAGCGAACGTACAGGACGAAGTGAACGGAAATACCGTGCATTCCGTAGCAGATTAGAGGTACACATCTAGTCAGAAATGGACATAGTGTCAACGGAAATCCTTCCTCCGAACCGGGGATGGCAGCCAGAGTCATGAGTGTCCATTTGGCGTTTCGTTCGACGATAAAATAACGACGATGAAAAAAAAGTAAAAAATATCTGCTCTAAATTAATTAAATAAATGAATAGCACCATTAGTGTAATCGCAGCCACCAATTCCCAAGCTGTCTAGAGAAGAGTGGTAACTGATAAGTAATACTTGTTTTCTGCCTTAAGGACAAAAAGGCGGTTGAATGAAATACTGCTTGACTAAAACTTTGCCAGAACAATTGCGAATTAAATTAAAATATAAATAATTTATATAAAAGAAATAAAAATGTAAGAAGTGAAGCTGAGAAATGCAGGTGCGGACGTCGCGTGTTAAACGACTGTGAAAAAAGTAATCAAAGATACTTCCTTTTATTCGTTCGAAGTCTATCTGTGTAAAACTTCTACTTCTTATAATATAAATCTAATTTTTCTTTGAATAAAGAGTTGCATTATTTATTTTTCACTTTGGAATTATCTTATAGCTAATTTAGGCTGGTTGTAATAGAATCAGCCACGTTCATTCGTGGACACCTAAAGAAAGGAAATAGAACAAAATTGTATGGAGAAAGCTGTTAAAGGAAATTTCTAAACTAATAAGAAATAGAGTAAATGAGCTAGGGATGAGGAGGAAGAATATAACTTGTTAAGTTATGAAGGTTAGATAGAAAGGGAAATAGATGTAATGGTCAAGATATGTTTAGAGGATAGGTAGATAGGACTAGGGTAAGGTGATATGTGGTAGAATGAAGAGATTATTGTGACCAAGGTACAATTGGGAAACTTGTTATTTCTATCTCTGATTAAGTTAGTAAGAAATGGGAAGTCATAGGACAGAATAATACACGAAAAAGGTCATAAGTAATTTTTCCAAGGGGTTTTAACTGAAGGATCTGGAGTCATTAAATGTTCGACGGTTTGACTGACCACTAGATGTCTCATAGATTATTTGGTAATTTTATATTATGATGTGAGTTTCAATTTGATATGCGAAATCTTAATTTTAGCAGTTCTAAAGCGATATTATTTATTACATGCTGCAATTTTTTATGTATTGATGTATTTTATCGTTTACCATCTTCCCGTAGCAGTGAAATATTTTACTTTACGTGACATAAAAACTAGGTAATTAGTAAGGTACCCTATACTCGAGAAAGGTTTTTCAATTTAAAGGAAACGTGCCAAAATGGCAGCTGAGACCAATGAGTTCTAAACTTTCAAACAAATTATCAATTTAATAATTGATTCTGAGAGCATATGCCCTGTTAGATAATTACTACTGTGGGGCTATGCTACGTAGCGGTGAGACTGTCCGTATGTTAAACAGTACAAATGGACAGACTGGAGAGGACACAGCCACTGTGACGGATAGATGGTGGTCAAGACTAATGGAGCTCCCAGGCGGGCGGTTTCGTTAATGAAGAGGAAAGGAAGTCTAAGCGATTGTCTCTAATTTACTCAGCAGCAATTTCCGATCTCTTCCACCGATATCATCCTACTACTGTAGTGCTATTGCAAGAAAGTACAATTCCATAGAGGAAAGGGCCTGACGCAGCGCCGTTCCAAACGTTTGGTAATGATGCGAAGACCAGGGAGAGGGCAAAAGAGGCGTAGACTCTCAGGACATGACGGCCAGTGCCATGTCTTACATATCTATTTACAATGGATCTCGAGGCCGTCGAGGCAACGAGGAAACTTGTTAGAACGAGTCTTACTGATATGGAGTTGACAAGAGGATTGGGGTGAGCAGATAGGTTTTTGTGGAATTTGAAAAGTCTTGGGGGTATACATTCAAGGACAGTTGGCGTATGGAGTTCACTGCGAAAGGATAAGTCTAAAATGTAAAATGTAGAAGGGAGGGTTGACTGCATGAATTTGGATTGGAATGTTTGGATTCGTTTCATATTCAAAGTTTCGGCTGTCCCTTTTTAGTTCCTAGGTCTAAATTGGTTTTATTAACTGTTTGTATATGCGGATATTGTCTTCTAGTGTGAGGTTAGAGTTTCTGTTATATTAATAATAAGATTAACTGTCCACGTCGCCTGTTCGATTCTTGTCTCTTAAATCTTCATAAGACTAGCAGGTTCTTTTGTTTCCGATTCACAGAAAAACTGGAGAAAAACGATTTTATTTTTAAATCAATAACACCAAGTGTTATTATAAATAATATAACTAAACGAAATAAAGTTCGAAGGAAAAAAAACATATCGACGAGAGACACACATCATTGTTTATTATTTTGATTTTATTCATTCATTTTATTTGTAACTTAAATTAACGTAAACAATTGTTACTATTTCTGTAACGAAGGACATTGATATATGCTGTGATGTATAAACAATAGAAAAAAAGCCATTTTGATAAAGTACTTTTTTTTATTGAACCATCTTGGTCATTGATAATTACCTTGAAAAAATTACCTATTAAATTTAACTTGAACGACATTAATCTCGTAGTTTCTGCTGTTGGTCCCGAAAGCTTTGGAATATCTTTGAAAGTTATTTTAGCTTTAGAGTCTTCAATGTGTCCTAGAAAGTGATGAAAAAAAAAATTAAGACTTCAAATCAACAAATACTTCTGAGCTGTGACTAGATAAATCTCATAACCCAGAGATATGTGGGTCTGTTCAAATTTAAATTTTTTATACTCCTTTCCCAGATGAACATAACTTTGGAATTTCAAACATAATCGTTTATTTTTACGACAGCTCTTGTAGAATAAACGGGTAGACGAAACACGATCACCGTAACCGATTAAAAGTGGGGCTTTCCCTTCGGATTTGGCACTGAATGTTCCTCATTTGTGGGATTTATAATAGTATTTGTCCTCTTACGAAAATTCTTGGATGTTAACAATTTCTTGTACAAGAAAACATTTTTGATTTTAAAATAACAGATTAACTTTTGTTCAACTGTTTTGTTCATACAATTTATGGAATTGTTTGCATTGACTAATCCTTTACCCAATTTGTACTCGTACTGTGTTTACATTTTATTGTCATCTGCAGTCTTTAGAGATACTCCTGGAAGGAAGGATATAGTGCGAAGTCAGGAGTCAATAAAATTTATTTGGTAGAAGGTTTATCGTTGAGTACCAGTCTCCAAGTCAAGGCTCTATCAGGTGATCCTTTAGTTGGCAATGATGATGAATTAGCTGAGAGTCTTAGCCAGGATTAGTACGTGACAACAAGGCATGTACAACAATGTAACAATGTGTTATATTTTAATGAGTAACATTTAAGTTATATCACGTCGTTTATTTTATTCGTACGGAAGGAACTGGTACAAATGTAAAGCAAGGGGCTCAAACTTGAGCACGAAGGGCTGTCAAATATTAAGACAAAGACAGATGCAATAAGGTTCTCATTTCATCAACGGACAAACAATACAAAATAATCCAATATTTGTAAACACTAATTACAAGATAAACTCTTTAAATACCTAGAAATATGCTATTAGAAACTTACATTTACAAGTTTCTTTCAGGAATAAAAGTCAGTACTGAAGTGTCCAATCGGATTGCCTCCTCCCCCGACATTTGGGTCTGCCTGTCGAGGCGAACACTTGCTTATAGGTTACAATGTATCACCTCTTTCACCTGCCTTTATTGCATCGTTGTTGGTAAAGTGCCTGTGTTTTAATGTTTTAAACTAAGTACAGAGAGTGAGAGTGTTGTAAAGTAAAGTTTATCTACCATCCAAGTGCAGCTAGGCCGTAAATGCTTAACAGTGTCCCGAGCGCTGTGTGTTCACCTTACAACCTTGCATACCGAAAGACGATACCTGCTTGACCCAGACAAATTTTTCACCACCAGCATCTTTGGATTTATCACGGCATTGAAAAAATCCCGCACAGTGTAAAATAATTTCTTTATTTCTTTATTATGGATTCACTCATATTTGAATTTCACATCTTTATTAATTGTAATTATACTCTCCATTTAATTTTGTAATAACAGTTTTATTATTCATAATTTTATCTTGCGCGCACCTCATTTAGGTTTTATCGTTCCTTTCAGCAAGTAATACATACATAAAATTCAGTAAGCAGATCTCGGTTTTAGATTCTTCGCACCCGAGTAACGCCAATTTAAACTCATTTGCCTTGAGTATCATCAGTGCAGATGATAATACTCTCTAATCGCCTAGACTTGACTCAATAGGTTGTAGTGAGGCTGGAGAGAACATTCATCAAACCCCCTCTATCCCAACATCTATCTTACTCGATGTTATCACAGCTTCGCTGGTGACAGTCTCTGCTACCCGGTATAAATCTCCCACAGCGATAGCTCTCGACACTTCTACCATTACCACAAAGTATGCCCTTTTTCATCTGGGGAAGAAAAAGGTTAAGATAAACCGGTTTAGAATTAGCTTAGAGTAATAACAAAGCTAATATTTCTCTTGATTCTAGATAAACGCTAAGATACTCTTTAAATATCATAATGATTTGTGAGAACTTATTTAATTTGAATGAGCAGAAGAAATAAAATATTGTTATTAATTATTATTTATTTGTATTAGGAGCTTATGGATGGCCGTGAGTGTAGATACTCATGTATTGATTGCTTGATGAGACATCTTCTTTCGTCGAGGTAACAAAGATGTTAGATTAAAATATAAATTTATTATTGCACGACATTTACTTATTATATTTTTGTTCAATGTATTTTAACGATTGTCCTCTGAGATTGTTGTTTATGTTAAAATTAATGTTTGAATTTCGGGAATTTTATTCTATTGAACGAGAGAATTTTGAACGGACAAGAAGTGTAAGCACATGAAGAGAGAAAAAGGAAGGTTTATTTGCATGTAAGAAAGAAACATTGGACGTATGTCGTCACCATGAAGAAGAAGCAAACGAAACGTTATAATCGAGGAGTACAGTCTGAAAATGGTACATAATTAGTAATGTAGTATAATGCATATAATGTATATAGTACAATGCATAATGTAGAATATTAGAATAATTAAAGCTCCTAGTAAATATGGAGTTGTCGTACATTGTCTTTATATATATGTTGATTTGTTTATTCATTTTTTGGTCACTAAAAATGTTATTATAAAAAAAACAACGAGAAAGCTAAGAAAAATATTACAATATATTACTACTCATAAATATTTTACCAATGAATTTTTTTTTAATTTTCAAACTGACCAACTGTTTCATATATTTTTGTTACACGTATATTCAATTATTTCCGGTTTTCTTGTTAATGATAATTGTAACACTATGCTTATCTTCACCTTTTCTTTTCTTATTAACAGGACATGATGCAGACACAGTCGATGATAAATAATTTAATAAAAATTTAATATATCAATTATCAAATTAAATATCAATCAAGGTAATTTAATATCCTAAGAAATATTCCACTCATACTAATCATTTAATCTTAGGGGATTCGGAAATTTAATACTTATAAATAAGTCTAAATTTACAAAGTTACAGCTGTGCTGCTATGAAATACTAGTAATTTGTTGAATTTAGCTGCTAGGATTAGAGTTCACAACCATATACTGAGCTTTAAAATCCATGTGGACATACATATGTGTAGTGTTGCTATTTAACTTTGTGTCATATTATGCTTACTGGTCTGTGTTGCCGAAGGTTAGCCTGAGTACTGTGTACAGGGAGATGAAGAAGAAGGGTGCTGTCCAAGAGAAGACTGTGAGGATCCTGACGAGCTTCTGCTCGCTGGCGAAGGCCGACACCAGCAAAGTGTGTAGGTAGAGCCCTTCCGCCAACATCCAAGCGTAGCAGCTCAGCAAGAAGTAGTGTAGCACCACGTGCAAGCACTGACACCACACCTGAAGCAAACCAATCTGATATTGAAAAAGTCCTCTAAATATTTCACCATATCCCATCAAAGTACAAGTGGAATTTATTAAACATAACACGATACCAACAAAACCGATGCTACTGATACCCTCTTGCAGGGGGTGCTTAATTAGATTTTTTCAATCAGCGATTAGGTTGAACACCACCCGTTCATCTGTTATCTATGTTATAAATGTTAGCTTAGTATTCTCCTAAATTAACTAAGTCTTTCCATTCAACCTGCGGAGGAGCCTACTCTGTTGGCAGCATGGTAAAACACGAGTTATCACTAGTGCAGCACTAGACTGTCTCCAAAGATTATTAAACTAAGTCTCGTTAGGCCCCGACTTACTAAATAACCGTAAGCAAGAACATTGCAATTTATTTATCTCCGTCATTGTACCTGTATCATTTTATTTGCAATTATTTACTCGAGAGGGGTAGTTCAAACGTGGAAATCTCTCGCAATAATTTTCTGCACTGATGTTAAACTAAAAGCTATTCCGAATTCTCAGCATGTATACGTAACCAGGTGTATGTTGATACCTTGATCCCAACCAACATTTAATCCAGATAAGCTTACTTTAGGACAGAGCTTCTTAGTTGTAGTTATAAACATAACTACATAACTAGTTTGGGGTCTCTTCCCGTCCAGATATATTCAATATTGGCGATCCTATACTAAAACTTAACCACCTGATTTTTATGTGGCCTAGGATACTCTATTTATGGCATAGACTAACTCTGGCACAAACTTAATTTTCAGTGGTAAATGGCCTGTCTTACTATTTGCTTTGCCAAACGAAACACACGCATATTCTATTTTTACTCCTCACTTCGAATCAATTTTCCTTTCTTGTACTGCTAGTGATACACCAGTATCCTAGCAGTCCTTCTAGCTAAGTAGTGACGTAATCCTGTAACTATAAGTCATGCTTTACACCACTTACAATCTAAAGTCTAACCAGTCAGTTAGCCAGGATCTCTCCTTCTGGCAAGTGATGTGGGAAAGTGTGTTTCAGTTCCTTGAACTGAAGTTCTTTGCTTGGATGTTGAGCTATGGCTTGGGTTTATAAACTATTGAAAAGCGGTTAGGAAAATTAAACTAATTAATTGTAACCAGTTTGGAGTTAGATCCCCATGATATGTTTAACAATGCGGCCTTAAGCAGAAGAGACATCTTTCTCTAGAGTGATGGCTGCCTGGAGTTAACGTAAGCGTAGAATTCAATCAATCCATTCCCAACAGCTATGCTTTGAAGATGCAAGCCCCCTTCTCATTTGAGAAGTTTTTCTTTCCACATTACTGTATTCACTGCTTAGTATGAGACTCTGCACTATCTTACTTATCTTTACTTAATTACATATTCATAAAAATATCTTTCGTGATAGCTCGCTCATTAGGTTTTCAAAGGCATCTACTATAGTTTTATCTTTTAGAATTTCCCCTGCATCTAGGTTATTATATTTTCTACTCTTCACATTTCAGTTCTTTATATTCGACTTTGTTGTTCTTTACAGAGAGGACACTATTAATTTCGAAGTTGTTTACTTCTTACTAAATAACCATTATTTACATTTCGTCTTAAGATCTACAAAATTGACTGACAACAATCTTTTCTTGGTATTTATTGATAGTATAGTAAGTACTCGGATATTAGTAAGTCTATAGTAAGCTTTACTATTCAAAATGACATGCCCTCAAATTCAAAATTTAGGCTTGTCACTTTTTTTATGCTGAGTGTGCTAAAATATTATTTATATTAGCATGTCCTTGGAGTCTTTGTAGAGCACAGGGCCTTATCGAGCTCACGCCAGTGCTTTAACCCTTATTGCGCAGCGATGATGGGCTAATTATATGGATGTAGTTGTGTAATGGTGGATCAAGCGACACAGTTTTGTTTTGAGTAATTCGACTTTTTACAACCAGACTTACTAATATCCGAGTACTTACTATACTATCAGTACTTATAATACAATATTATATATATTGAGCCAGCATAGTGACTTAGCACGCTCCAAGAGTTAAGGCTGTCCCACGAGTGGGCCGGCTGGCTGGACCCTCCTAACAAACAGTAAAAATGTGTTAGGTAATGTATCCAATATATGGCAAAACTATTAATTTTTTTAAGATTATTTAAAAACATTCTAATCTCAACACTTCAAAGCGGGGTTTTCCGAAAGCTGTCTAATTGAAAATCGCACACATAGTTTTTTTTGTTCCATTGAAGCGGTGTTATTTCGGGTTCGACCACCACCAACAAATCAATCGAATCCAGCCAATCAACAATTTGTAACAGAGGTGGTGTTTTCGTTGAACATTTAAGTCATTCAATTCCACGATGGCTACGCTGCACGAACTGGCGTGTGGGGTTCCTCTCGAATGGAGCCAAACAATTCATGCACATTGCTCGTTGTGAGCTTTCGGCTTTGTGTTTAAATAGAGGCTTCGAAATGAGAGGTGTCTGCCTGCTATCAGCGGCCAACCCATTCGACTTCATAGTTGTCCAAATATTATCTAGGAAGCGATTGAAAAATTTACAGATTTTTTTCAGTATAGTTATTACTGTAATTTAGTACTTTTGTCTGTACGCTGAACGTGTCAATTTTCGATGGTGATAGTTCCTTCTTGATAATAATTGTTTCGAGCACGAATCGTGAAGATTTAGAATTATAATAATCAAGTTGTCAAGAGACAATTATGCTGGTAGCTAATTGCTGTTTGAAGTATTTAGGAGTTCTATATTGATTGGTTATCTACTCTGTTCTTGGAGTTATAGAATGGTCATGATGTAGCCCTCATCAGCCAGCGTTGCGAAGAACGCACTAAGGAGTGTTTGGTCGACGGTGAAAACTGGCCAGCTGGACGTGAAATCTTAGGTCATATCCAGTGGCACCTGCAAAATGTGTAGCAGCTATATGGGCTGAGGTCTGCTTGCTGGATTCATAGTGCCCACTAGGTAGTTGATATGATAAAACTAATAATATGCTTATTATCTTGGGGCTATATCCCTTAAGAACAAACATTTATCTAACATAAACAAAATATAATAAGAAATATATAATAAAAAATACACACCTAAAATATACACATTTTTCGAGAATTAACAATACAAATTATATAAATGTAAAGAAAATGAAACAAGGACTATAAAAATAAAATATCTACACAAATGCACACACAATAAATCACAATTGGGTTAAAAATAAAAAAAACCTAAACAGATGTGTACTACCTTATATAATATCATAAGAATGTAATGAAAATCAACATTATAACATTGGTTAGCACTTTGAGCCACTACTCATTCATTTGTGACAACAAATAACTAAACGATATAGTTCTGAAAACCTTTCATGAAGGAGCTCGGTGAGTGGAGAGGGGGAATGTAGTTCCGGAAGAAAATTGCGATCATGACGTAAGTGTTGTGTAGCTCAATTGGGGGTAAGGCCAACGATTGGCGGAAGAGGGTTTGTTGGTGTACATGCACTGTGTTGGTGTTAAATATGGAGAAGAAATAAGGAGTTTGATGGATGAGGAAGGCATACCATGTATATATAGTACTGAACCTTGGCGTCGAACGGCAATAAATTGATCCCATTAGAAACTTAAAGGTATACTTGATGCCACGTATACTAAACCTGCCTGACAGACAAGTGATGAAAATAAGGTTGACTCGTAGCCCCTTACTAAGCTCCTCGAACTACGATAGCGGTCTTCAAAATGATCCAATCGAACTGAAAGTATTATCCTGTAACACCTAGCAACATTCTTTGTTAAAATAAAATATTGAGAATCATAACAAAACAATATTAAATGTTACAAAGTCAGGGTCGTTTTTATAAACTTGAAAATTCTCAGGTCCCAGCTAAGAATTTATTTATTATTTAATGGTTTTGAGACGCAAAAATGGGATCGCAATTGGGGTTTCAAGTCAATAGTTCAGCTATTGTTTTATTTGTTAAAAAATGTTCCAAGAGTAATAGTAAGATGAGGTATCTTCCTAGCTATAATAGCAGTACTAAAAACCTGGCAAAGGGAATCGCTTATATAGTATAGAACGTGAAGTTATTAAAACTGTAAAAGAAAATCTAAAATACAGGAAAAACGCCAGAAAATGATATCACCCAATTGTGCACGATATCACCTTACACTTCTCTCCCCTTTTCTCTGCGTATTGTTCCCATCATTTGTTCCCAGTTAGGAAGAACTATGAGACATGGCTCCCGTAACTGCCGCTCCGTCCTGAAGAAAAGTTGAAGAAATAAGTAGTAAGTTTGAGGCAGAAGGACTGGAATAGGCAGTGACAAATACCCTGGCTCTAGGAGAAAAAAACGATAAACTAAATCATCCCAGCCGAAGGCCCCATAATGGTCCCAGTAACCAACTTCCCTCTTGAAAACTTACTCACGCTCGAACGTTAAGCCCTAGTCGTTTAGGATTGTCATTGTATGCAAATCAGTGTCCCTATTTGGAGATAAGCGTTTGCTCGTTATCGATAAAATAGCATAATATGACATTGTTTCACAACTTATTAAAAATTAGCAGCAATAGCTGATAGGTTATCTAGATGGAAAAAAAAAAATTTATTCTTAGACCTCTCCTATGAACAATAATAAAGAACAAATAAAACAAAAAATCAATGATGTTTAAAAGAAAATAAATAAAAATAATTAAAATAAAGTGTAAAACTCAATTAAGAAATACAAATTAAAAAAAATCCAAAAAATAAACTCATAGAGAATACGTTAAGAAATGTCAGTAAAATAGAATAAAACAAAATAGAAATATCTTATTCCGTGGTCAAAGTCAGTATTAAGTTGAATAAAATTCAGTAATAAATTAGAATAAAACCATGGAATTAATAAATACTAGATAAGTAAACAATAGTAAAAAAAAATTAACGTTCAGAGGTTATCTTTTTTTTTTTAACCAGCTTTATTATGATAAAATTACAATCTGCCTTATTGGGCAATAAGTAATTGTGGTAAATGATCTTATTCATACGATATTTACAATTTTTCATTCACTCGCTCATTCATACAGTATTTACAAACAGCCCAGAGACCTCCCAAATCCACATGAATGTCACCTCCCTCGCATGTGAGAGAGGAAGCGGAGTCTTGGGAAGTCCCCCACGCTCTTCCGTCCGCCGCGTCGCCGGATACGAACCAGCGGAGGGCAACCAAGAGCGCGAGAGCCACACACGCTCCTGACATGATTAAAGAAACTGGCCATTGCCAGGACTCCCACTCACGGCCCACTGCCGTTTTAGTCTCCGAGGACGATTATCGGGATGAGTGATGCAATGACTGTGTTAGGGGATTAGGGTGGTAGGATATGTTACTATGGAATTTTATGAAGTTGAGTTATCTAATAAAGAAAAATTACTCAGTAAAATAAAGTGTAAACTTCTATAAGTTAAAAAATATTAATAAAAGATCGTTTAGGTGCATTCAGTAAATAAAGTGATGGACGGATAGAAATAGGAAAAAAACATTACGAAGAAGGCCGTATATTACAATACTACATTAAATGAAAGCCTTTGACTTAATAATAGAAAATAGGGCCTGTCAGGATGGTGAGGAGGTGTTGGAATAGGAGGTTTGAAGGTTTGTAAGTTTGTCGTAAAAAGTCAAGGAACACCGGGAATGGAACAAATGGGAAGAAACGGAAAGAGAATGGGACTGACTTACTTTGCACTTTATTTATTATAATAGTAATAAGTGTAGGAAATAGAAAAAAGATAAATGAAATATAACCAAGATAGGGCTAAAGACATCTTATGCATTGTTGTTTATTCATTGTTTGCAGTTTACTAATCGAAATGTTCTTGCACTACATATATTGCAAATAGTATTAGTACAGTTATTTTACCACCAATAATAACTATATGATTGACGCTAATAACAGAATACTTGACTGCTTATTGTTACAAAAGTACACTTTGTAACATTTTCAGGGTATACAATATGTTATAACTACAGGCCGTCTTTTTGATTCTGAACGACCAAAGTAAATGAGAAAAGATAAAGAAAGTAAACCAGTTAGAGACTGAGAGTGAACGAGTGAGGAAGGGTAATGGGGCTTGGGTACTGAAGGTTAGATGGCAGAGCTAAATAGATCTCGTGACTTGGAAATCTATTATCTATTTTTAATTACACACGTGACAATGACGATGTGAAGGTAAGAATGGAGAATGTAATTCGATACATAGGTATTGCTAATTTTTGTCAAAGAACCGGAAAGTTTGAATGTAAGTAAGATGTTTTGGATGGTACACAGTCCATGCATGTCCATATATGGTTTGTTAACTAATTGTGGTCTATGAGTTTCGTGTGTAACGTTCGTTATGACCTATCGTCTGGAAGGCTAGTTATAAATTTGCGCTGTCTGTTTGTCAATAGTGATGCAAAATTTAGGTTAAAATATTTCTCCATTTTTTTTCAAAGACTGATTCAATGAATAGAGAAGAACATTCACTTGTGATATAGATAGAGTAAAAAGTTTTGGCACAACTAAGTAATTGGTATTTTATAAAAACCAAACATATATGTTTATGTTGTCTAAGGAATTGACTATAGCATACCCCATTTTCGATTACTACTTCTGGAAATGGCACTATCAGCCTATACCAGAGGAGCCAGAAGAAGTTGTTGAAGGCGAACGCGGTGAAGAGGTTCATGTGAAGGGTGTTCCTGGGGCATCGCAAAGACCTGAAACAAAAGAAGAGTAAATAAATTAATGATTTTTCTTAAGGTTGAACTGAAATATTACCTCCCGGTACCTGGAATGCTAGAAAAAACGTTGCCTGTGAGAAAGAAATAGGAAGTCGATTCATGAAGTAAACCCAAATGGTGCCCTAAAAAGCCTAAATAACAAAATGTGCCTAATCGTTGCTTAAGTGAAAAAAGGAATCTTTATAAGTCTAAAGGAGTCCCTGACTCACTAAGTGTCAATAATTATTTTTCGTTCGTTGCCTAGACTATAGTCTGTATGTGAGCATTCGTGGAACAGTTAATTATCGTTATTTACCATTTATATTCACAAATCAAAATCATCCCCCCAAAAATACATATATAAGTATTTAAATATAAATATAATCATTAAATAAGTTCTTTTGCCCGTAAGTATCTCTTGATATTGTTTTTTCCAATAATAAATATTTTATATTTATTAACAAAATAACAATTAAATTTATAATTGGTGCATCAAAAATTTAGATTGGGAAAAAAATTCATTAGATGAAAAAACAAAACAAAAAACACAGTGCAAGATTACTGATTCAAGGATCAGTTAGTGATTATCTATTCTCTACAAAACATTTTTTTATACGGGATGCTGAAAGGAGAATGCGAATCTGGTGTGTTCGCAAGCTTCAAGGGATGTTAGGTTGTACCCAACCGAGGTGAGGTGACGAAACAAGATTAAGATATATTGGACTTCACGTGGGTTCCATAAATAATTATTAAATGATTGTGCTCTGGAGGAAAATTTGTGAAATATCTGGGTGATGCATACATTTTTTCATTGTATCTATGGCTATTGTAAATACGGCACAAATATTTGAAAGTGAAAGTGATATTGTATAGTATCAATGAGATCACAAAACACAGTTACTCATTGTCATATTAGATCAGATAATAACTTTTTGAGAAAACTATTTTATAAAATTTAAATAAAACATTAATTTTTTCTCAAAAATTTAGTGTTTTATAAAGAAATAAAGTGAATTAAAAACAGCTGGTTTAGTAATTAAAAAAAATAGAATAGATAGATTGAAATCGGCTTAATTTTATACTTTGATTTTATAATTATTATTCAGAACTATTTTGTTGGAGTGACAGGGAAATTAACTTAAATTTTTTTATTTATATTTTATTATTGTATATTTTTATGATCCTGTTTTATGGGATATTAAGATTAGATAAGATTTCTATGGATAGTTCTTATCGATAATGAAGGTTGGGACCTCGATGTTGGATTAAAATTATTGTTAGGTATACGTGTTTAATTACTAGGTCTGTTCGACCTTCAATATTTCACATTATCTGAATTCAGACTGGCGTAAGACAGCTTGGCTTCTATCCTTAAATGGTATTTACATTTTAGTACACATATATATTTATGGATAAAAATGGATATAGATTGATTTATATTACAAATAGTTATTAAATATGTGATTAATATTTGCTACCATTTTAAAGTTGTTTTTTTTCGTGTTGATTGTGTCCTCAACCATGGAGGAAATATTAGCCATAAATCTAAATAGTTTTTGAGAAAACTAAGAAGCCTGAGCCATGAAGTTTCAGTGATCATAGGCTTAAATTTAAAGAAAGATTGGAACCTTTTAACCACTGCAAAATTAGAAGACACAGCCAGACAGACGGACGCTACAGGCGTAGTACAATAGCACTTTTTGAAAGTAGAGCCTCAGCATTTATCACAAAATGTTGCCCGACATAAATACAGAGAAGCGCACAAGAGGAGGCCTCGAGAGGTCGACGAGGAGGACTCAATCGTAAACACGGTCCCCTTTTTGTTGGCTTTGGTACCCCAACCCAAGTTAAATATGCCAGATGGTATCTACCTCTGGAGACTCCAGTGAATGCAGGATCCAGCGAGCATTAGGAACTGTCCTCCACAGATACCTGCACCGGCTGAACCACCTCTGCCGTTAATTGACATTAAAATTTTTTAGTAGTTATTTGTTACAAACATCAGTAGACTCCTCAATTTGTATTATATTATTATTAATTTATAAATGATGGTGTATCTGTGAGATTCCTAATTTTCAAGTGATTTACTTGATGGTAGGTATGATGGCAATTATACCTCAAGTAAATATAAAAGAACGTTTGTTTTAAATTATGAACAGCTAAAAAATTATTAATTCACTGATTATCTAAAAATCATATAAACTAAAATAAAGCCCTTGTCAAGGAACGCCATCAACAGAATGGGACTTTCTTTCCTAATTATTAATAATAATAATTTTTACTTTCAAGAGTTATTAACATCATCGAGCCATTAAATGTAATTACCGTGTAAAAAATCACTTCTATAAAAAAAACTACAATGAATTTAAATTGAAAACACGATGTTAATGACCTGTTATAATGACACGTTATAATTATAGACAGAAAAACAACACAAAAATTGTTAATCAGATCGTCGAGACCTTTAATTTGATACCCTAACTCATATTTTAGAAATGCATATTTTTTTTAATATAAAATAATTAATTAATCAATGGCTACCTCTTGTTTTTCCTAAGAAATGGGACCTTCTAGTAAAATTTCACGTGTCTAGCTTACATTGACTGACCCACGAGAACAAATAGAGGTTTCTGATTTTGAAAAAAATCAACCCTAAAAAGTATTTACTTACCCTGCAGTTTTTTACTAACGAAATATTTTAAATATAAATTATGAACTTTGGACCGATAGAACATTTCTTCAGCTGCAGCAGAATAAAGTTGGGATCTATTCGTAACCATTTCTTCGCAAGCTGTATTAATAATCACTTTGGCCGAAATTCCTTAATTATCAATGAACATACTCCTATATCCATATATCTGGGTATTTCAATTTTGGCCTCCACCTGTGTAATTCAAGAGATCAGGGATTGTTCCATTGTCCATGCAACGGCTCAGACTCGGGTGGAACTCACTCGATATTCGGCAGGGGAGCTCAGAATATTTTACAGTTCGGTTTCATTTGGAGTCATCGATCCTCAGCTAAGGAGAACAGTTGGCTTATTCCGAGGAAAATGCTTTTTTTGTATTACTAGGAAACAGTGTTTGTCTCCAGAGCGAAAAATGGTTTTCATAGTTTTTTGGGGATGGTTTTGATTTGTAAATACAAATGGTTACATAATATATGGATAATGGACTGTTCCACGTATGCTCAAATACAGTCCAGGAAACGAAGGAAAAATAGAAAAAAAATGATTTAGTTCTGAAATTTGGTACAGTTGTTGGGGGGGGGGTACCTGTACAACATACTTCCCATAAAAGTTTGCGATATTCCCCCTTCTGTTCCCTTTAAGCTAAAGGTAAATGTTTTGGGATTTTCTCAAATATCTTGCCAACTAGTAATTCTAGCAAAAAATAATTTATATACACAATTGAAGTACAATTGTAATGCATTCCACATATTTCTAAAGCTATCAAATGGTTTCTAGTTATCATTTTTAGGATTTCAAAATTTTACTCTACACCGATCCACAACGGAGTGTGATTACTGCTAGGCATTTATTCACTTCCCCAGAAATACTGACGTAGTAGTCTTTTCATGGCCATCTGAGGGTGCCAGATATTCGTAAATCAGCCCATGATAGTGAAAGTGGCCTAACTAGGCGTGGATCGAACCCATGAAAACAAGTTGAGGGATCAAGATAAGTAAAGTGAAATGAGTCGCACAAGGCGGCACAATCCTTTGTTTCCGTCTGCCGTTGGTCTTTCACTTAAGCCGATTTGGCAAATCCGTTCTATGGAGCGGCAAATTAAATCGACAACAATGGCCGGATTGCCTGCGCGATATCTAATGCTTTGGTGGCGGTGGTTATGTGGTGTAGTAAAGAAAGGCAATTTCAGAGCTGGAATGGTTCACTGGCGAATTAGGAGAACTCAACCACTTTCTGAAGGGAGGAGATCGCCTCACTGCGTTAATCCTAGCAAAAGCAGAGGAAACTCTTCTGGACCCCAGGGATGCAGAGTCACTAAGAGCTGCCCTGATATGTCGGGTCAAGAGAAGTATTCTCAACCAGATCCAAGCGAATGAGGGGACGTCATGAGAAACGGTGAAGATGCGTGAAAAGAAAGCATATGGATGAGGGCGATGGACCCCAGAAGAAGATATTTTTGAGATGTTCCGGGAGACAAGACAAGATCATCAAGGAAGATATCACCCAGAGGGAATGGATCACAAGCTGAGGAATCGTCGGGGGCGTCAGGAACATCGGAAACGGAAGGAGAAGAGCCGGGTCGCGGCAGGAGCCGAGAGCACGAGCTACAGAAGATTACTTCGAGAAGGTGGGAGCGGCGTGTGGTAGCCTGAGGAGGGTGGCAGCTAATTGGCGACCTCACCCTAAAGTGTAATACAGTGAGAGAGATACTATGCGAGATACTAATCAGAGACGAGGAGGAATAGAGGTGCTTGGTGGATAAAGGTAGCACCAATACCACAATGTCTCGCGGTGCGTTGGAGCGGCTGTATGGCAGAGAGAGGGCACTCCAGGTCAAGGTATGTAAGTGCAAGTTAATTACGCTGGGCGGGCCCTGTGAAGTGGTGGGGGAGGTGGTCGTGAATTTAGAGAAATGGATTTGAAAGCAGAGTACCATCAAATAAAAATGAGCGCTACCGATCAACACAAAACAGCGTTTACTTTCGACAGGGGGCACTATGAGTTCACTCGGATGCCATTTGGTTTGAAGAACGCTCCGATTACTTTCCAGCGATTGATGAACGAAATACTGAGGGGGATTGACGAGGCTGTATGCCAGATTTAAATGGTTGATTTGTTGATCTTCAGCCGAACAGAATCTGAACACATTGAACATATCCGCAGGGTATTCCGACGATTACGTGAATTTGGGTTAAAATTGTCGATGGAAAAATCATCGCTGGGAGAGGATCCAATCAACTTTTTAGGGTATACGATCTCGAGGGAGGGAGTCCATCCGGATTCAGCGAAAGTCGACGCAATTCGGAAGGTGGCGGTGCTGAAAGACGTCAAGGGCATTCGGCGACTTTTAGGTACGCTTAATTACCATTGGCGTTTTGTGCCAGACATGGTAGAGTATCTCGGACCCATTAGTAACCTGCTGCGGAAGGGTCGCGGGTAGTGATCACACCTATGATGGAGCAAAACCTTCGAAAATGCATGGCTCGACTGCAAGAAGAACCAATCCTGGGGTTTCCCGATTTTGATAAGTTATTCACTATCACCACCGACGCAAGTGAGTATGCATTGGGAGCGGTGTTGTCGCAGGAGGTGGTGAGCGAACAAGAGGTGGTGGAGAGCGACCAGTGGTGTACGCGAGACGAAGACTGACCGACACGGAGGTGCGGTACAGTGCCCTCGAGCGTGAACTTCTTGGCATCATATGGGCTATTGATCATTTTCGTCCATACGTCTTCGGGCGGAGATTCAGAGTACATACGGACCACATACCTCTTCAATGGGTGGGGAAGCTTAAGGAATCATCAGCCAGGGTGACACGCTGGAAGGAGTTTTTGTCACAATACAACCTGGAAATTGTATACAAACCAAGGAAGGACAATCTAGTGGTGGGCTGGCTATCCCGAACGATTACCGTAAGAGCAGTCGAGGAGGGGGAAACGTCCGGGGATCTTAGACAATTTATCCAAGAATGGGCGCCCGGGGAAGATGGAAGTCGCGGTACGCGGGACGATAGCGATGGGAGTGAACACCAAGAAGAGGAAGGATCTGCCGGAGAGCGTCCGGTGGAAATGGAGACGTTCAAAGGTATCATTAACGATAAACGGTGGCAAATTATTTGGAAGACGCAAACGTCCGGCCTGATGCGGGATACACATGGTAACTATAACAAGAATAGTATTACGACAATCTGGTCCAAACCGGGTGTCAAGGGCGACCAAATTTGCTGGGCGTTGAAAGATGTATCCAGACCAGGGAAGACCTACCATCTATTTGTATGCAACGCGACAGTGTGGGATTAGATCAAGAAATTATGGAGAACAGAACAACTGGAAATTCCAACCGGGAGTTCGTTGCCTGTCTCTGGTCAAGACACTGCGTGATGAAGAACGTCAGCAGGAAGTAACGCTTGCCTACCATCAAGGGAAGACGAACCACCGTGGTGCGCAGGAGCAAGCATTACAGCGGCGGTACTTCTGGTGGGATATGAAGAAGACGATCCAAGAGATTATAGGAACTTGCGATATATGTCTTAAGACTAAATATCACCGACACCCAACACAGGGACAACAGGAGGAAACACCCACAGCAGAGACGACATTAAGTGAACTACAGATTGACACATTCACTTGGAAGGGATATAAGTGGGTTACGACAGTAGATACCTTCAGTAAGGTAGCTATGGCGTATGCTGTACAAGAGAAGTCATCCAACGCCGTCTTACAGGCATTACGAACGTAATTTTATGGGGTTTTATGGGGTACCGGACCGAATCTCGTCGGATGGGGGTAGGGAGTTCGATAATACAAACGTGCGGACGGAGATGAAGAATCTTGATATCGTGTGGCATCTTAACACCCCAGGACATCCTAAGAGTCGCGGAGGCATCGAAAGTCTGCACAGTACCTTGAGTGACCACCTGCGGGTGTATCAGGTAGAAAAGGGTCTGCAGGCGAACAAGGCGATGCCGAAGGCAGTGGCGGCATACAATCATTCCATCCACTCCACCGTTTACGCCGTTCGAGATCCTCTTCGGACTACGCGCGAGGCACCTGAACGGGACAGATACGGTGGCGGACGAGGGAATGGTGGAGCAAATGTTAAGTGCTCACTTAGAACTCGGCAAACTTTGGGGCAATGTTCGTGACAGGATCGTGAGGGAGAAGGTCTAGAGAGTGGCTCGGGTAAACCTCAAAGTCTGGGATCGAATGGGGGACCTTAAAATTGGGACCATTGTATATCGTAAAATTGGCTCTAATCGGAGCAAAGAGTCAGTCAGATACGAGGGTCCATTCAAGGTGGTGGTGATCAGGGAGCATAACATCGTCACCATCGAGAGTACAAGACCTCCGACGAAACGAAGGACCGTCCACGTCGAACAGTTAAAACTCCCACCAGGGGGGGGGGGTGCAGGCCATGAGTGAGTTGGAGTGTCCTCGCTTCTGCACGTAGCCAAATTTGGTATGGTACACATACGTGCACTTTGTACCATTTGTAGAAGTATTTTATTTTTGTAGTTCCTTTTGTTGTTTTTTTAGAATGTACACAGGATGTGTAGAATTATTGATTTAGCGTAGCGTGTATGATGACGTTGTTTTCTGTGAGTAATAAGCTTGTAATTTTTTTTTGTTTGTTTTGATTTTGTCACTAGTGGCTGCAGTGTTGGAGGCAGCGTTCTATTTGGACTATAAGTGTCTTAAGAATACGACCGAATGTAAGGGATTACTATTTGGGCTGGCCTTCGCTCCCTAGTACCATTAGGAGAGAGATCGTAAGATCGCCTAAGTCGTCCTCAATTTAGACTTCATAGTTTACGGGGAGGTGTGCGTAAACTGGCAAGGGGAGTTAAGCTGCGGGCAGCATCAGTACTCAACCTTAATCCCCGAACATCGGGATGTAAACATACGTGTAAACACGAATACAGGGTTATAGACTCGAAATAAACAGTCTAGTTCTAACTTTCATGCGTGTACCTTTTCATTCCTTTGTTTTCTAATTAGAAAGCCGATAAGCATTAACTTATATATATATATTATTATTATTATTATTATTATTATATATCAAATGAAAAAAGTTATGCTTTTCCTCAATTCAAATTTTGGTTTCTGCGGCTCCTGAGAATGAATATGTACGCACCATGTATGCATACGAGGATAACTAGAGAAAATCCTCTGGTTGCGATGAGCTGCGTATGTGAACGTATATCAAAGTATAATTAAAGTTCCGGTAATACCGGGACACAAAAATGAATTCACAATAAAAAGGGAGCCTCTATTAATGTGTGCGTAAACTAAATGTACGTGTATTAATCTAGAAACGAGATAAACAATAATTTACCTATAAACTAATAACAAGCAACGAATAATATAACATAGAAACAAATGAAATGTATTAATGGGAAATATCTGGTGAGCATGGGAGATACTAAAGTGGACTATATAAATAAACAAACGATTCTTACCTTCCATGTACGCAAACAGCAAACGCATATTTGGATTGGAATGGAATTGTTACCTGACGATTGACCATTGCAGAAGAGCATGAAGTGTTTAAACAGTGAATTGAAGTATTTTTCCAGCGAATCTATATTTTATGAGTGCTTAAAGATAACAACTGCAGCAAACAAACCCCTCAGACCATACAGGGCTGGTGAATCATTACGAGCAACGCACAGTTAGAGTCTTTCTGACCCGATGATGAGTCCAATATGAACTGACTTAGACTTGTCCATGGGACTAAAATCCATCATTCAACGACCTCTATAAGAATTAGAATGTACTAACAAATCCCTTACAAAATACGAAACAGAATGGATATTCAGCCAATATAACATTAAAGCGACTTTATTTATTTAATTAATAGGCAGTATTTACCGTTTAACCCTTTGTGAGGATTTGCTAGCAGAAAACGTGGAAAGGCGGAAGCAGAACGTGTTGATGGTGAGAAAAGAAAAATGCATGGAAAATATGTGACCTTCCTGAAAGAAAAAGTTCTAGGAACGGAAGCTCGAATTTTGAAAAGAACTCCCCGAGATAATTGAAACCGCGATTGTTTATTCACTTAGAATAATGTGCGACAATCCATACTAATTTCAACAAACAAATTAATTAAACTTACTTTACGTTGTCACCCTATTTACAAATTTTATTTTACGTCTCTGTTGACTTTCAATCATGTCATCTTTTTATATTATTGCATGTATATAAAAAAGTATTCAACCATGTCAAGACAAATAATATAAAATTGTAACTTCACTGGTAGATATGCTGTGATTTTGCCAGACCTAACTGCAAAAGACTACAGTTGGTATTCAACGTATAATCAAAACAAATTAAGTGTATGATTACCCCCAGTGTTGACTAAACACAGCGACATCGATTGGTGTCTGGTGGTGTTGGATGAGACTGATACACAAATGATATATGTGTAATAAAAATAATAAAAATTAGACCTAAATTATAAAAAAAACTACTAATTGTAAATTGTGATATAAGGCACATCTATCTGGGTCAGAAGACATATATTACTGGATCCAGACAAGCTCCGTCCAGACTGTAGAATCCCGGTGATTGATGCCAGGTAATTACTGGGCCTGACAGATGAGAGAGGTTAGCCTTCCGACCGCCTATTTAACAATAAGTCCATCACAGTAATCGATCTGCTGGTTTAGATTGTTAGCTGCAGTTGAGGGGGTGACTGTGCCAACTCCTGCCTGCGGCTGTGATAGTTGGCAAGTGCGTGTTGATGATCCTCCTCAGACGGGCAGGTGGGTATTAGTTTTTTTTTCAATTGGATCTATAAAAATTAGCGGGATGTTTATCCCCGGAAGTATGTACTATCTAAAAAAAAAAGACGCTATGGCCACAAATATTTTAAAGTAGTTGTTGATAGCCAACAGTCAGATCCGTAGATGGAAGCACACAACCTTTACAGATAACCACCAAGAGAAGGTAGCAGTTATTAGATTACACCGTCTTAACTCACTCGAACAGAGGAACACCGCCCATTGTAATGATAGACGAGATAGTTACTGTCAATCATATTTTGCTTGTCTGTAAAAAGTGATTGCTTATCACTGATGGAAGTGCACCTGATAGGAAATTAGGAGACCCTTGGTTGGAATGTGTGTGCGTATTTGATGTATCGGATAGTGGTTGGAAGTCGTTATGCAGTGAAGGTCCAACATGTGACCTTGTCGTTTTGGAGAAAACTTCCAAGCTTCAAAAGCAATCACTATTTCAATGACCATAACACTAACTTATATATGATAAGGCTCATATGATTCCCTGTAGATTGGTGTTAGCAGCGCTTAGCTATGGGTCAGTTCGTCCCAAGCATTGGAATTAATCTATTATTTAAAAAAATCTTAACATAAATCACTTCTCAACCCGACAACCCTTTGGAAATCAATTGCAGCTAGATGTTCGTACAAATAAGTAAATTTAAACCATAACTTCATTAATATTTATAGCTTCGTTTTCTTAATTTCATGTTTATTTCAAAAGTTAATAAAAACGTCAAGTAAAGTGTAACATAGCCAGAAAAAAAATTAAATAACCCATTCCTTGAGAAATTGGACAGAGGCGATATAATTTATTTAATTAGGGTCGGGAAGTCACATCTTGGCAAGGGCTCTAATAATTCAGTGGGGCTCTCATTTGCATAATTAACCGGGCGTTTTGCGTTGGGAGGGTGAGAGTGACGTGGCAGAAATATAGGCTGCAGCAGAGTGCTGTTGGCTGAGAAAAACATTCTTCTTACGGTTCTGTACTTGATTGACTAATGCATTACAGTAATTTTAATACGAGTATACATATGTTTACAAAGAATTTATTTTGGAACAATTTTATCGTTTCTTATAGTTATTACACTAAGAAGTCAAGCTGACGGTATGGTTAATATTACATCAAATTTTTTTAAAAGATTTTATTTGTGTTTTAACGGACAAATAAAACGTGAAACACAAAATGAGTGTTAGTATGAAATATATTAAACATATCATAAATCTTATTACATCCGAACTTTATTTTGTTATTTATATTATAATTATGTTGAGTATTTCAACATCATTTTTAAGTTTACACTAAGTAATCTTATCGGCAGTTTTATAATATATCATTAGATAATAAATAATCTTTTTGTTTGAATGACGATTACGGAATAAGCAAGTAACCAACAAATAAAATAGTAAAATTTCTTAATTCTCACATTAAATATTAATGTAATTTATAATAGTAAGTGCTGTTCTTCTTTATTATTCTTTCCTGTACACTGTACCGAAACAACCAACTCCACCTTTCCACAGCTCTTAATCCTCTCACACCACCTTCAAGCAGGTACTCCTAGTATAAGGATCCGATTAACCTAAATATTCTATATTTTTCCCTCATCCTGAATTTCTAACTAGAGAGCTTAGGAAAAAAAAGAAATAAAAAATTATTCTTTCCGAATTATTTATGTTTAGTTGTAAGTGACATGTATTGCATGGGCTCCATAATTGTGTTAAGACTACGTGAAAGGTAAATTATTATCGAGAGATTGAATTTACGATCTCCCTTAATTGGGCAATAAATATCTAATCAATCAATAGTAATAAAATATACCAATCATAAAATATTTACAACTCATTTTTTTTTTTCTTAACCCTTTAAAAACTTTATTGAAACAAATACAAAAATTAAATATGGACCCTAAAATGGGCTTCTTGAGCTCCATCACATGGTTTTACAACTCTGCGATCTCTCACTTATATAGACCAGAAACCCCCCTCTCTTGAATGAGCTTGCACTATATTGCCTAGGCCCAGCCTTCAGTGGACTCTCACCACTGTACCGCAACATTTCCACCTCAACCGAGGCTTCCCACACTCCTTAATTCCCTTACTTCACCTTCAAACAGGTACTCCTAGTAAAAGAATCCGCTCAGCCTAAATAAATTTTCCTTTATTTTTCCCTTATCCATAATCTTAAAATTTGAGAGCTAAGGGAAAAAAAAACAAAAAAAAACTCCATCCATCCATGTCTCCTCCATAAATGTAGAATAAGTAGCGGCAACACGCCCTCACGACATCTGGGAACAAAACTGACCAATGCCAGAACTCATTATGAAAATTTATTATGAGAGATAACGAGGAAACTTCCATCCTTTTGGAGAAAGTGGTAATTCACAAAATTACTCGGCACTGATACTATACAGGTCGAATTCGATGAGAAAATCTTCATGGAGCTTTCGAAAGAACCATATCCATACCCATAATATAAATATATTTATATAATTAAAATAAACTAGTGAACAAGACTTGCGACAGAGGGAGAAGGTAATGTGGAATCATTTTGCTTCATTAACTTTGATCCACCATTGGTTGCACCAATACTCGATCTCGTCAAGGTGTTTTTGAAGGTTATGGGATGCTATATCGGGGTCTGGGTGGGATGACAATACTGTAGTGTCATCAAGCGTATCCAATCCTTTCAATCAAAAGTCCCGAGAACAATAGTAAATGCCCCTTATTACGTCAGCAACAAAAGCCTTCATAACGATCTTAATATACCCTACATTCTTGAAATTTGAAGTTTATGAAATTCCATAGTAGCCTTTCCAACCACCCTAACCCCGTAGCACAGTCATTGTACTGCACCACTCATCCCTATAATTCTCCTCGGAGACTGAAACGGCAGTGGCCTGCTATAAATTCGTGACATGTGGAAGTCCTGGCAATGGCCAGTTTCTCCAATCATGTCCTGAGCGTTTGTGGCTCTCGCACTCTTGCTCAGCTCAGGTAAGAGGCAGTGGAACCCGGTGACGCGGCTGACGGAGGAGCGTGGGGGACTTCCCAAAACTCCGCTTCCTCTTTCGTATGCGAGAGAGGTGACAAACATGTTGGGAGGCCTCTGGACTGTCTGTAAATATTGTATGAATGAGCGAGTGAATGATTAATTGTAAATATGGTATGAATGAGAGCATTCATCTTAATTACTTATTGCCTAATAAGGCAGATTGTAATTTTAGCACAATAAAGAAAGGAATATGTATATATATATCCAATACACTGCTTAAAATTAAGACAAGTTTGGGTTGAAGAAAAATTCCATTAATATGCTCATATTGTAACTTGAAAATGTCAAAATGGGATTCCTCTTTTAATACATATTTATTTGGATTTGTATAAAATATTTTTTGACACTTAGCAGCACTTATATAATTGTAAGGTGCTTAATAATTGTGGACCACAATCGAAAGGGTTTACACCCCATCGATTTATCTTAATTATTTATTTTATTTAAGCATGAAAGGTGATTCTAAGTGCTACTAAAAAAAAATGGAAGCATAATCTGTTGGGGGTTTTGTTTATATTAAGGGATCCCTTGAATTTTGAATGATCAAGGGAGGTGCCGAATTTGGGACTATAACTAACTCAATAATTAAGAGACTTCGTATTAACTAATTTTTCTTCTCTCTGAATGGGTTTCTGTTTTAAATAGTGTATTCGATTAACTATCATATATATATATTTCATAGAAGTATATGCCATGTAATTAGCTCACAATTAGTACTATATATAAAATAAACAAACGATTTACTTCACTTAAAGGGAGCATATTATTGGAATCCACTATATTGGGGTTATTTCACGTTCCGACATTTATAACCTATATATAGATGAATAACTATTGATTATAGCCAATAGCCAAACATGAAAACAAGACAACCTGTTTTCACATCATACATCAGATGAATTAGGCAATATTGTATTTTTGGACTAACGTAGGGTAACGGCTATGAAAATGGTTAAAATGGGAACAGTCGAAAAAGTGGAGAAAATTAATGAAGAAAGATGGAACGGGTGGAAATACGGAGGCGAAACGCAGAATGAGAATTTACGACATATTGGAGGCGGTATTTCATAATGGTGCATGGTTGTTGTGGTCAGTTTTCATGGTGGCAGTAGCATCTGCGAGGGAAGGAACTTTTATTTATATTATGACTATATTTTATTTTGCTGCTTTAAATATATTTATTATTTTAATAATAATACATACATTCAAAATGTAGATGTAGTTTGTATAATTTCTATTTTGTAGATGCGGTTCTTGGTTGCTTTTGAAAACTGTCATAATATTGTTTAGATTAGAGTTAATTGTATTTTTTTGTAATATTTGTATTTATTAATATATCTAGAGCTCGGATTTAATGGATTTATCTTTTTCAAGAGAAACCGAAATTCTCAACGAATCTATATTAATCTTTGAAGACGGTGTTTCAAATCTAAAATCAATTGAGATTTTCTTCAAACTAGATATATTGTTAATATTTCTGTGGACTTGGGAGGCCTCTGGGCTGTCTGTAAATATTGTATGAATGAGCGAGTGAATGATGAATTGTAAATATGGTATGAATGATAGTATATCTTAATTACTTATTGCCTAGCAAGGCATATTGTAATTTTAGCACAATAAAGGAATTATACAGTTACTAAGTTAATATTTCTATTTGAATTGGATTATTTTTTACTAAATCAACGAATCATTGATATTTTAAAGCCAACTAGAACAACTTAATCACATTGAAATCGAAACTTAATTTAAAGCCCTTTTGATATGGGTACTATGGAAAGCCAGTTAGTAATTTCCACAAAAAAAAAAATAATAAATTTCTGGTTTGAGAGATTCTAGACTCAACAATTACTTCGATTGAATGATGCAACAAAGCACGTTTCCTCCCATCGATCATCCAGCACTGGTTTTGACACTTCTCACTCCCCAATCAATTTTCATCTTGTGAATGAATAATTGATTTTTTATATTGGATTAAATAGTGCTATTCCTAGAATATGCCGAAAGACAGTTATGAAAAAACCTCGGAAAACCTAGAGATTTATTTTGATAGATCTTTTAACAAATAAAAAATAGGTTATTAATTGCTTAAATTACAGTAAATATTATGTTTTAATTTGTTTGTGTTTTCCAATGTTTATTTTAATTTTATGTTATTGGATTTGTTTCAATTTGTAACATGTTGTTTTTTTAGATCTAAATATTAATTTTTGTGGTATTTACTTTGGGCAATAAAAGACTTCAGATCGGTGCCCTAATCACACCGAAAATATGTTAAATTCTCAAAAGCTTGTTGTTTTATCATTTTGTAGTATTACATAACGGCAGTGTGAACTAGGATTTGTACGTTAACAAATACACTTATTTGTAAGGCGGCAAACTTGATTGACCCAGCATATAATAAATCACAAAGAACTAGGAATTGAAAACAATAAAGTTTGTTTGATCAGTTATTTAATGCATCATGCATAATGGAAAAATAAATATGTCCACTCAAATTATAGTGAACCATCACAACGGGCATATATCATTATCCCAAATTTTTATAAAAACAAATAGCTGAATAATATTATTTATCATAATAATAATAAATAATTGACGTATATTGGTCTTAATGTTCAATATCCATAATAAAAACAATCCAAGTATGATGGTGACATCGGCAATGAGTGTTATCATGGATGTGAATCGATAATATTGACGATGAAATAATTGTACACGTTTCAATGGAGTTATTCAAATCGCAGCTTTGAACAAGATCTCAATAATGCTAATAAGTCCCCGAATTAATTTGCGGCTTAGGTTCGTGATTAGGTAATTTGAGAGGTCTTTGGGCTGTTTGTAAATATTGTATGATTGAACGAGTGAATGAAAATTGTAAATATGTTATGAATGAAAACATTTATCACAATTACTTATTGCCCAATCAGGCAGATTGTAATTTGATATATGATATTTATATAAGTTGTTACAGTTTCAGTTTCATTAAATATGATTGAGGGGTATTAAAGTTGCTATCATGATTACTATATTACTATAATAACTTTGTGCCAGCACAGTTAAAAATGTAGAGACTAGTACCTTTATCACGACGTAGGTTTCTTTTATTTGATATGATATTTATTTATTTGAAATGTGATAAAAAAATAACAATAATTTTCAAGTGATCAATCAATTAATCGCATTTAAATCATCTTCATGTAAGATTACATACCTTTAATTCAAGTATACTTATCATGACGGCTTAAATTAAAGGCCCAGGTTCGAAACAGAAGGGTTTAACAGTTTTGAAAAATAACGATTCAAGGACATTCCTAAATAAAATTACAAGTCATGGAAGAATAAAACACAACTCCTGTACATTAAATGTACATATAGATATGCGTATAAGTTCTAATTATGAATGAAAACAGTTTTAAGTTGAAGCTGTAAGCGAACGAAACTGTTTCGGTAGATAAATTTGAACTGGGGAAAGCCTCTTCCAGAATTTTAAATACTTCAAAACGGTGCAAATCAAAGTTCTGAGATATTTCAAATATTGACATAATGCCTGATGAGAATCTCTCGTATTTCGGAGATGTCTCTTGTCACTGTTATCTCGTGCGTTGGGTCTTGAAAAGGCTTTGCTCTGAATAATGCTAAAACTTTATTCACTTTTTTTTTTCTCCGGTGGGAACTACAATTAGTCAATACACTTTATAAGTTTAAGAATAAAAACCTGGGTTGATGTGCATGAAGTAGGTGAATTCAGGTAGAAAGGAAAGAAATATCATGGAAGGAAATTGTTGGACACTGCGCTAGATAGAACCAACATCTGGTTGGATGATATAAACGAGGTTTTTGAGAATTTAGGGTGTTAATAGGAGGTTGTTTAGATTTTTTACACTGTCGTAAAATTTTATTTGTTGTCGGGTGCTCTAACGTCTAGTCTGGTGTTTGAATATTTAGTGTAACATCGAATTTAAATTCTCTCTTTTTTTGCTAAGACGAGAAAGCACTGAGATCCATAGATTTTTTTTGAAAGGTTTTCGTTGGCAATCGATATCCAACTCTATATAAAAAAAGAAGCTAACTCAAGAGTATTTTAACATTGCTTATAGAAATATTTCTATAACTCTTATGCCCATGTACTTAAGGCAGGTAGGTGAGATGGCGCATAAGATCGGTGCTGTTTGTCCAGGCTAGACTCTAGTGGTGTTGTGAATTTACTTTACAGTCTCTCCTCCATGGATGATTGACCCTTACTATCTGTCGGGCACCGGATCCCATCGAATTCGTTGAGTGTTTATAAACATAAAACTTACAACTAACAAGTCAGTGACGATATTAGAGATTTAAATAATTTAGATATAGTAATAATATTATAGCAGGTCACGAGGCCACTGCCGTTTCAGTCTCTGAGGAGGAGGATTATAGGGATGAGTGATGCAGTGCAATGACTGTGCTACGGGATTAGGGTGGTTGGATAGATTACTATCAAATTTCATGAACTTAGAAGGGATGAGTTCAAGAATGTAGGATATATTAAGATAGTTATAAAGGCTTTTGTTGCTGACGTAATAAAGGGCATTTACTATTGTTCTCAGGACTTTTGATTGAAAGGATTGGATACGCTTGATGTTCGACTTTTTTGCTGTCCCCCATAGCTCTATTCCGTATGTCCAGATTGGTTTAAGTATAACTTTGTAGATTAGTAGTTTATTTTCTATTGAGAGATGGGATGTCCTTTGAAGTAGTCTGTACAGTTGTCCAAAGCGTCTGTTTAGTTCTTGTCTTTTTAGTCTCGTATGTGGGTTCCAGGTCAGTCGTTTGTCGAGATGGAAGCCAAAGTACCGTACTGTCTCGAATACAGGAAGAGGAATAGAATTAAAATAAACTAGTGGACATGACTTGCGACAGAGGGTGAAGGTAATGTGGGAACGTTTTGCTTCATTAACATTGATCCGCCATTGGTTGCACCAATACTCCATCTCATCAAGGTGTTTTTGAAGGTTATGGGATGCTATGTCGGGGTCTGGGTGGGATGACAAGACTGCAGTGTCATCTGCAAATGTGGCCAAGAAGGTATTGGGAGTAGAGGGGACATCAGCGGTGTATAGGTTATAGAGGATGGGGCCCAGGACACTGCCTTGTGGAACTCCTGCACTTAAGGGATAGTAGTTAGAGTATTCTAAACCACAGCGGACTTGGAAGAAGCGGTTTGAAAGGTAGGACTGTAAGACTAGGAAAAGGGTCTGTGGTAAATATCTTTTGAGCTTGTAGAGCAAACCTGCGTGCCAAACCCTGTCAAAAGCTTGAGCTATGTCAAGAAAGGCAGCAGTGCAATACTGTTTGGTTTCAAGGGCTGAGAAGATGTGATCAACAACGCGAAGGCCTTGTTGAGCAGTGGAATGTCGTTGGCGGAAACCAAACTGGTGTGTGGGAAAAAGGTTTTTGGATTTAACAATGGGAAGTAGACGTTTTAGTAGGAGTTTCTCAAATATTTTTGAGAGGATAGGGAGTAGGCTAATTGGACGATACGATGAGGCGTCATTGGGTGGTTTACCGGGTTTGGCGAATAGGACAATAATGGAATGTTTCCAGAGGAGAGGAAAGTGCGTCGTTCGGATTATGCAATTATATATGTAGGTTAGGAAGATTATGGCTTTAGGAGGAAGTTGTTTGAGAATTTGAGGAGTAAGGAGATCATATCCAGGGAAGTTTTGGTAAGGTAAGTTTTTCAGAAGGTATTTAACCTCAGAGGGGTTAACAGGTTTTGGTGGAAGAGAGAGAGGAATAGGTGAATTGAGGAAACCTTCAACAGTTGTGTTGTGGGTATGGTTTTGATGAGAAAGGTGAGGCGTGAAAGTATGGGTAAGATGCGGAGCAAATACCTCCGACCTCTCCCCATCTCCGGCCGCCCAGGACCCATCATCACGGCGGAGTGGGTGTGAAACAGGATGATACTTTAGGATTTTTTTGGTTACATTCCACAGGGAGTTATCACTGGTAGACAGAGAGGAGAGGTAGGAATTGAAAGAATCGGAACGGAAGGATGCCAATAGCCGCTTTACCAATCGGCAGTACTGATTGTACGAGCGGTGATCACCAGGATGCCGGGATTTTTGCCACTCTGTTCTGGAGCGGCATTTGGATTGGATTAGATCTTTGAGATCCTGAGGTAAACGATTATGATTGTGAATTTTTGGGTGACGATGCCTCCTAAGCCGACCCCTGGACCAGAGTAGTGAAGAATGCACTGCATCGTCTAGGTCTTGGGATGTTTTCAGGGTCACTTTGAGGAATCTGTAAGAAGCTGGCGGAAGTGGTCGCAGTCAACTGGGTCCCTTATAAATGAAGGAGGAGGCAGTTTGTGAATTGGTCTTAGGGAAATGGTTAATAATAAAGGACTATGATCGGAGGAGAGATCATCGAGGTGCGTGAGTAAATAGTTTAGTGTTACTAAACTATTGTAGAAGAAAAAGTCAAGGAGATCAGGATTTCGGTTTGGATCAGATGGCCAATAGGTGGCCGTGTCAGGAGAGATAGTGAAGCAATGTTTCCGCGTGAGTGCAGACAGCAAAGCATGTCCTCGTGTATTCGTGGATCTTGAACCCCAATAATTTGTGCTTCGCATTAAAGTCCCCACCCACAAGGAAACGATGTCCGTTGGAGTCTAGAAAGGAGATGAATTGGTAATCGGAAATGGATTTATTAGGAGGGCAGCAAACTGATGCTAGAGTGAGGGGAAAAATGAAGGTGCTGATTGACACTGCAGTGGACTGAAGGAAATCGTGTGCTACCAAAGGAACTATGTGATGGGAAATGGAGTTGTGGAACCTGCTTGAGCTCTTCCATCTGGGTGATCAGTTTGATAAGTCTGGTACTGTCGAATGGTATATGGTAGTTTACTAGTAGGTATTGTTTCTGTAATAAGAGCTACTTCGATGTTCTTGTCGTGGAGAATTGCTGACAGTTCGTTAGTGTGGGTACACCATTCGCATTCCAAAGGAGAATGGATAAGGAGTCAGAAGGATCCACTTATGGATTTTGTTTAACGGGGATAAGGTAGGATACAAGATTTGTAAGAAGGGAAATGAGAGGGATAATTAGGGGTCTGAACTCTACAAGGAATGATGTTAATAGGCTAGTGAGATCTAAAGAGCTTGAAGGGGGAGGAATGTGCGAGATGTGTGGTTGAGGATGAGATTGGGTTCGCTGGTTGACGGGATCAATGGAATGCTGGTGAAGATAAATTTGTGGACGAGGAGTGGGCAGTGCCCGTGACTGCTCTCTGTACCGAACCACATCAGCAAAAGAGACTGATAGCCTCAAATTTCTCCTGGACTTGAGGATTGTGTAAGCTTCACAGCCCTTGTAGTTGACCGGATGGCCTTGCTGACAGAGCACGCAAACAGCAGGTGATTTCATGGGCTTCTTGCACAATTCACGTTTGTGCTGCCCACAGCACTTTACACACCTGGGAGGATGGTGGCAGTACGATTTTGTATGCCTGGCAATTATGGCATTGGACGATGTCACGTTTGGGGTAAGGTTTTTCGACCTGTACTCTTGTGTAATACTGGTGAGTTAAGTCGTATATTTTTTCCATGCCAGATGTTTTCTCGAGATCTACAAATAACAATGGTAACGCTGTTTTGATGGTTTCATCTTGTTGTCTGTCCTCGCGTGAAACGTTCGTTATTTGTCGAACTTTGAATTCGAGAGCTGAGAGTTCGAGTTCGTCTTCAATTTCATCAGCTAGTGTGGTCGGGTGCAGATTTCTGATCACTACTCGTAGCGATCTTTCCTGCTTTAGCTGGTATGTATGGAAGTCGGCTTTAGTTTCTTCCAAATACTTAACAATGGCCCGGATAAGTATCGGGAGTGTTTGGTGAAATTTTCGTATCCCGAGACCGATTGAGGCACGTATATTTTCCGGTACCTACAATTTTTTTTATTTGTGAGCATAACAATTTGAAATTGCTAATATTTCTTACGAATGTAGCAGGCGGCTTGGGCTGTGTGGGTGTTTTGATTAACTCCATGTCGTCAGGTTGGCTGTTTCTCAGTACTTCGAAGCTATTACGCGTGAAAAACGGAGATTCGTCTACTGTTTCTTCTTTTGAAGTGCTGGCCTGTGGTGGTAGGTTGGTATTCCATCGAGCTGGTGGCAGATGTGGATCTTTTTGGCTTTCGCCTAATAGGCGATGGGGTCGGAGTTGGCCCTAAAGAGCTTGATCTTTTTATTTTATTTTAAGACATGAGCTGCTGATAAAATCTCATTAAGCATAATAATTATAAATATTTATTATCGTTGACGGTGCCACTCATCTAATATTACCTTCCTAGCATTTTTGTCTACTGCGTGTTCTTATCTAGAACCACGAGAACCACGAGCAGAGACTGGCCAATATGGCCGACTTCTCTGTGTGTTACAATCTAAAACACACACTGAGGTTATGTTAAGTAAATACTCACTTATCGAGGGCTCCCTCGTGTACAGCCCATATAAGTTGCCAGTTAGGACAGTTATAAATAGTAATAAGAGTCTATGAACTGTTGTAATTGTTGTGAATATGAAGAGCTGAAAATACACAGGTGTTATAATGATAGCGCATGCGCAGAAAACTGATATAGTAATAATAAATTCTATAAACCCATCTAATTTAAACTTAAAAGAAAATATGCCCAAAAGGTGTACGATGCGAAACACAGCGCCCCCCCCCCCTATTTTCTGCCATATCCTGGTAAGATAAAGCCGACAGAGAATTTGATTAAAAGGTAATGAGACCATTGGCCAATAGTGCATAAAGAATTTTCATAAACTATCAGACAGTAACTATTGGAGTTGTTCCCACACGGATACGACAAGCCAAAGCAAGATTCTGGAGAAATATTACACTAATGCCAGATTAAATATTTAGAGTTTAAAACTCAATCATGATTTTTTTTTAAATGTTCTTATTTTCCCATAAACTTGCATTTAATAATTTTTTATTGAAAGATATTACTTCTTTATTTCAGAAGATATGTAAAATTAATTGACGCAATAGTATGAATAGTTTTGATGTAACGTCCGTAAAAAATGGCTTTATTTGTATAGGGTCACGTATGCTCGTTTTATTTAATTTTTTAACGTTTTTCTAAACTATTCCTTTTTTTTTTTAATTTATGTTGTTTATGAAAAATTTAGATATTTTACTTGGGGTTTATTCGGACAATTTTATGCATTATGTTTTTTGACCTTAATTGATTGATTTGTTTGAAACTTTTTGTTTTTATGTGGTATCTATTGAGAACGGTAATGTGGTTACCAAAAGTGTTCCGGCATGAATATACAATGTTGTAAGTAGATACAACGCACAATCAGTTCTCAGTATATGACAGTTAACACCGTTTCCCACTGTATCAAATATAAATCAAACAATTAATTTTAATTTAGCAACACTCATATTATTAGAATATGTGATCAAATGACACTTACTTGAAATAGGAAAGTATGAAAAGTGACAGCATGAGCGCTACTAACGATATCGAATATCCGGTTTGGTAAATATTGTTTACAGTCTGCCTCAACTGAAAAAAAAATACATAATGTAAAATTTATACACACACACACACACCTCTACATGGATATATTACATTATAAACAGTACAATATTACATAATTTAGTATACAAAAAATGTTTTAAAACAAATTAATTAATTGTAGTTACTATTGAAGAAAACAATAATGAACTTTCCTCTATCTTGGTCTTTACTTTTAGGTAGGTGCGAGGAATAATGTTAAGGTTACCCCTTCATAGAAATTTAATTTAAGTAAAATACCTATAAATACAGTTTACGTTTCCTTTAAAATTACAGGATTGTCATTCATTTATCATCATGATATTTCATACGTAATAGAAGTTAAATTATGTAATATATTATTATCGATGATTGCAGTATTTCCTTTCTACTTCATTTTGTTTGAAGATTCCGCAATAATGTAACTGGGTTTGAATCACCCAGTTTACTTGGAAGTGGTTCCAATACGATAGCCTTTTTAAAAATTCTAGTCAGGAGGGGTGACAGAACGCAAATATTTTTACAGATCAATAATAGGATGCTAATATGGTGATTAAGCCATAGAATGACTGTTTATACAGGATTTCAATAAACATAACATTAGCCATTTTAAAATAAACAAATGTATGTGACATAATCACTATTTTAACCCAATTTTGCTTGGTGCCAGCTCAAACCTTTTTCAAGACAATTTTTGATCAAGGCTCCTCTAGCTTTCTAGCTGATAGGCGACGATAATGTGATCCATAGTTTGAGGCAATATATCACAAATACACGCACTCCTCTAGTGGAATGTGAATGGAGATTCAATAGAAAGTTATATTTGACGTGCGTTGCAGCTAATTTTATATTCATCGTCTGGAAAGTAGCATATAGCTTCCGATCCATTTGGTGTCACAGACCAATCACATTCCTATGAAGATAGCGATCTACTTCTTGCAACTTGTTTAAGATTGGAAATTAAATGCGATATGCATGCTATTTTAATATCTTTCTCTCTGGCATGCTTAACTATCACATCGGCATATTCATTGCCCTCGATCTCTTCAAGGGCTTTTTCTTCTACCCATACTTTGTTTCCTGATTACAGTATCCCTGTAATGTGGGAAGGAGGTGGGATACAAGGGCCAATGTATAGAATCATAATAACTTTAACCTCTTAATTTCTATATTAGCTTATTTTTGGCTAATATATCCAACATTATTTTACTGTCGGTTTTTATAGCCCTAATTTTTTTATTATTGCTTCCTGCTCAGCCTGGTAATTTCAAAAGTGTTCACTTACCGAAACAAAATACGTCACCACTTTTTATTGCTATGAACGTAGAACTGACAAAATTTTCATGTTAGCTTTGCTCTGTGTAAACAATTATATTTGATGGAGGGTAGGTAATTTTTATTTTTATGGCTGAATCAATTCTGAAACTCCTTAGTATATTCACTGCTACTGTTCAATATGGACTCTGAATAACGAACAGGGATCATCGTAATAGTGCAGTTCTCTAAGAGCAATTACTCACTGAACTGGTATATTTAATGATTATTCCATGGCCACGAGTACGGTTTTTATTTTTAAATTTTGTTTGGTTATCATTTTTAGATAAATTTTATCTATCTTTTTTCATAACCCGATTATCCAGACGAGTGACAATAGTAATTAATCTACCTATGCAGGATATTATATTTTTTATGTACGGACTCATTTTTTATTTGTTGAATTGTCAGTATTAATTGACCGGGATGGTTTAGGAAATAAAATGATTTTTTTGATAAAAAATATGGAGTAATTTTTTCAATATCATTTAATATATCTAGAAACAAAACCATGAAGATTCTTGAAAGTATTCCTCGATTTTCTTGGTTATATATTTATTAAAAAAATATTTATAAATTGGTCTGTAGAAACTGGAAGAAGAGTTATTGACTAGTCATTTATTTTTTTAGGAACCTGATTAAACTATGCCTTTTGAAGCGTTCCAAGTCAACTAACATGTTCTGCCTTGTGAGGTCCATTCTACTCGAGTGGCCTCAGCTATCTCTTCCTCAACAGCGGTCTCCATTCTTCGACAATAGCTCTACCACCTCTACTTCCTTTTCACTGTTCTCCCTTCGCCTGTTTTCTGGACATCCTTTCTGCTCAGAACTTCCCCACTCCCGGTCTTGTTCGGTCGAGTGAGTTACGGACACCACATTGCCACATTGGTGGTCTTCTTCCCTTAGATCAAGTTATCAGCGAGCAGAACAATATTTTTTTAAAATTTGTTTCCTGATTACAGTATCCCTGTATTGTGGGAAGGAGGTGGGATACAAGGGCCAATGTAAAGAATCACATTTGCAACATACTATAAGTAGAAGAGAAATAATACATACAATTTTTAAAATAAAGCATCAAATTTGTTGACTTGTTTCCTGTATTTTCTAATGGTCTACAAACTGAATGTCAAGGTTTACGCCAAAATTCTTCACTTTACTGTTGGTTCATATCCTGTAAATAGCATGTTCACAGTCAAATATGCACTTAACAGCTTTTCAAACCGCTGGTTGTTAACTCTGATGGTTCAAGATTTGCGTGACAAGTCTGTATGTCTCAATCCGCATGATTTTCCCTTCCTACACCACAGCTGACATTGTCCTATGTCTCTTGGTTTCTGACACAATACTAGTCCTAGGTCCAGGTTGATGGGTGTTATCCTTGTCATGTTCTTCTACATCATTTACCGGAAATTTTGAACCAGTTGTTATTTTCGTAATAATGTATAATGGCTTGTTAGTTCGATCGTTTTGATCTTACTTTGATCGTTATTAGTGTCAAACGATATTATTCTGAATCCTTTTATATTTTTATTGCTATTAGTCTTCGTATCTGTCCTATTTTTTTTATGTTATTCTTCACATTCAGAGCTTTTTTCCATACTGAAAGTTTTAATCATTCCTTGTTCAGGGGTAATCTTTAGTGATTTCGTCCGGTGGCTGTTGGTAGATGTGATGCCCATCTAAGGTTTCTGTCGATTTTTCTACCATTTTTTTAAAAATATGATATTTAATTGTGGCATGCTCTTTCGTCTAATTTTATATGAGATATGTTGAATTTTAGCTTGTTCTTTCCTTCTTGTTATGTGTGAAGAAAGAATTCGGTGGGACCTTTTGTATTCAATAAATTTGACTTTTGTAAAGTTAATAAATAATCTTTTTTTTAACTGAAACTTTACCACACATAACAATTTTTATTAGGAAATTAGAAAAATAAAAAATCACTCCCAGTTTATTAGAAACCATTTATTGAAATAAAATTACTTAAATATCAGTCATTCTGGATGCCCATTTGATTGTTAGCATTTTCCGATGAATCCTTATTTCCAATTGGGAATTAAGCAATTGTGATCAATGATCTCATTTAGAGTTCTGCATTCACTCGTTTATTTATACAATATTTACAAATTCACACAGTCCAAAGATCTCAAAAATCCACATGGTTGTCACCTCCATCGCATGCGAAAGAGGAAGCGTAGTCTTGGGAAATCCCCCACACTCCTCCTTCAGCCATGTCACCGGATGCAGGTCAGTGTAGGTCACTCCCAGTGAAAGGTGAGCTAACTCCCACTGTCCGGAACAAAAACGGAATGTCTATAAGATCTATGCTATTTTTAAGTAAGGAGATCATAAATCATATCTTCTGAGTGAGATCGAACTGTATGAAACCTGAGCTTGCATTGTAGTAGATGCGGTCGGTATATTCAACAAAATATCACGAATACAGTAATATTTTCATTCTGTATGTAAACTAGATATATTAATTTTCTATACTAATAAAGCCATTGACTGGCTATTCAATTTTTGTTAAATTGTTTTTTGTAAAACGACATATGAGTTATAGCGGTTTAATGTTTGATTTAGTTATATGCATGATCTATTTGGCTAAAGATGTAATAGCATACAGTGCCTTACAAAATTATGAAAGGTAATTTAGATAAAAATATACTAAAAAACTGATTTTAATACAAAGGAGTAGTGGATGATTTATTATAACCCAACTCTACTCACTAATACTATAAAAAATAAAAATTTGGTAATTAGTAGTTTCCTACAAATTAATTATTATACGAAAAGGAGTTACTAAGGAGTAGTAACTAGGAGTTTTATTGGGTAGCGTAATACTCAGAGACCGTGGGTGGAAAAACTCATCACTTCTAGAAAAACAATGTTGAAATGTAAATAAACTACTCCACTAAATGGATCTGCAGCTTCATTTCAATTTACTTGTCGAGTAACGTTTGCTGTTCTGTTCAAATAAACAGTTTTATCCTTTTCAACCAGAGCTAATTTATTATAGCACATGAAATGTGTATACCATAAACAAATAAAAATGTTCAATTTTTTAGCTCCTATTATTTTCGTCAATATTTTTTATTTCCCATTCAATCCCAGGATTGAAAATAATCTTTTTTCTAGCGAGAAAAAAATCTCAATTTACAAGTTAAAATAAAAAAATTTACCAGGTTATGTGGAATATGCTTTTGAAACTTGATCACTATTTACGAATAATACCCTTCATTGAAACGCTCCCTCTCCATTAACCTACAATGCATATGGATGTGTAATGATGGGAGGGTTCTGACTTCAAAACTTTCTCTAGCTCCCTCCTTGAGAAACATAACACAGCATCGATTACTATGATATATGTTTTAAGGACCATTTGGCGATGTAAAGATTTTTGCAAACTTGACCACAGCACCATGAGACGTTTATCCATGAGACCTTAGTAATGAATATATAATTAATATAAATAATAAACGGAACATTTTTAACAAATCTGTACTCTATGAATATTAAGACAGTGGAAATATGATTGGATGTTTCATAATTGGCATAACCTTAGAATATGTGCTGCGTTTTAATGGTACCTGCAATATTGAACTGGTGTATAAAGACCAAAAATCGGAGAAAATATAAAGAAGAAAATAATAATAAATTGTGTCCGAGTGTACCCTATAACACTGATAGTTCTAAATGCATGGTAAATCTTTATGAACGGCCCATGCGCAGAGTCACGGGCCATAAAAGTTTTTATGAATAATTGGAAATAAGGATTCATCGGAGAAATGCTAACAATCAAATGGGCATCCAGAATGACTGATATTTAAGTTCTCAATATAAATAATAAACACTGATAAAGAGCAACTGTTGTCTAATAATGAAGGGCCATATAGAAGGTCCCCCAGGATTGGGAAGGAAAACGTCATCCTGGCTAAGGGGCAGAACGATAACATACATGTAAGTAATGGTAAAAAATTGTTTGGAACAGCTGAAAACTATCTGAAGTAAATTGGTGCTGACACGAAATGAAAGTATTCACGTATTCCTTACAAGGACTGGGAGAACTTCAGGGAGGGGTTTTCCTGAATATAACCAGAACCATGATGTCTATCGGTGGTAGGCAAGACGGCTTTACCCATATTATGTGCTTAATTCTCGTGTCCTTAGTTTCCTACATCATGAATCTTATCTGACAGGAGAGGTTAGGGTGCCTCATGGGCCCCGGTCGGCCTTCATATGTGCTTTGTGTCCCTAAAAATATCCAAGGGAGAGTACTTTAAAGTTATTAACCAGAGAGTGTATGAATTGAGCATTGGAGAACATATCATTGAATTGTGAAAAATTTGTGATGAATCTATACGTCAAGAATCCCATGGAATGATTTGATCGAAAATAATATTAATCATAATAAATATATACAATGGTAGTAATGAGTAGTAAAATTCACATATGGCACAAGATCTCCTACACTTAATTAGGCCAAGATAAATTTCCCTAGAGTAATCGAGCCACCAGTAGTCAGTCCAGCTTTATTTAAGTAACTTGAGTCAACAGTGAAGAAACGATGTGGTTTGTGTATTTAGTCTTGATGAATTTATTTTAATTATTTCCACAAAGCTAAGACTCACTAGAGGGCCGAAGCTCGCAGAGAGCGACAACCTGTTGCTGGGCCCTTTCTCCAAAACGGCTATCAGTTCTGGCCCTATCACCCTCGCACTCCCTCTCTAATCCACGCCCACTTCACTTTAATATCCTTCTCAGTTGACAGTCAGGACTTGGCTACAGTGTCTTTCCACTCGACAGTTAGGCCTGACTTCAATATTGGAGGGACATGCAACGGAAGATTTTCTATTACCAAGAAATAGAGTTGCGAGATCGGCATGCCTTAAACTAATAAATAAACGCCTCAAGAATGTTAATACCGTAAACTAATAAATAAATGCCTTTTTATAGTGTGGACAGATCGAGAGGACAATGTGCACTCGTATTGGTAGGAAAATGTTTTGGGTCTTGATTAGAGTTAAGTTAGGTATCATCATACTGAGCTCTAGGCTTCGGGGATGGTCTATAAATTATCTAAGATTATCAAGGCACTAGCTCATGTGAAGAATCTGTCTCAGGAGGCGGGTAATAATTTGTCTCCGTTTTTATTTATTATAACCACATGCCAGGAGGAGCTGGTTACTAATATCCTAATATATTCCCTGCCTCAAACCGTGTTTTAAAAAACTTACTAAAAATCATCATTAAAAAAAAAGTTAAGGTATATGCCGGGCCAGAAATAGGATGTACATATTCCTATTATAATTTAAATTATGTAAATATCATCGCTCATAGAAAAAAATCAACCCATAATAAAAGATAAAAGTTGTTTTTATCTTCGATCGAATTGGCAACCTTTGTTCCAAGGCTTAATTTTCTCACTCTATTTGGAGTTTCTGTTCAGCTAAGATAGTGAAAATGTTATCGTTGTTGCTTTCATTTTTGTGTCTTCATTTTGATAAAAAACCTTTCTAGATATCGTTGAAAGTTGAAAGAGCCAGCTTGGCGCTATACACAGTTCTTAAGGAGATGCCAGCTTGGCTGCTGAAAGCACTTAAGAATAAATACAACTGACCCTTCCCTGCGAACCGTGTTTAAGGTAGCTTTAGAAAATTGTTTGCTTTTAGTGGTGTTATTTATAACATTTATTAAATACTTTGTTTTATTTTTCTGGTTGGCATGGCAGGGGTTTTTAGGTTCAGCATTCTTGTTCATAATATATAAGGTTTTTTCCGGCCTTAGGGCAATATGACATAAATGGTCTAAGCGGTCATAAACGGATATCATTCCCATGTTTTAATTTTTGTGAAACTCTTTGTTGAAGCCCCTACTTCACTAATGGATATTACATCTCATATAATTGAAATAAAAAAGATCAACAAGAAATTAGCATGATCAAATCGGTCGATAAATAAGTATTAATTATCTTTTGTTATTCATGATATTCTTTTTAAAAAAGATTAGAATTTTCTGCCTCAAGGTTTTTACAAGATTTAAGTTTATAATTAAGCTAAAGTAGGATAAAAAAAGTTGATTTTTTTTGCTTTGCTTCCTGATTGCCCTTCAAAGACAGTTTGGTCTCTATGGAGCTCAAGCAAACTTTTATCAAGCTCGAAACATTTTTATGTCAGTTTGAATAAAATTAGAGCTCTGTTCAGACTTTATAAAATACTAGGAATCATCGCGGGCTTTAGATATTACAGCTCATTGCATAAACATTAATTTAAAATTAATCTAGTTGTGATGGGTAAAATATGTCTCTGAAAAGCTCCCAAGAAGAATTACCAAAAAATTGGCAATAAATAATATTAAAGGGTAGGAAGGCCACAACTGCCAGTTCTTTATGATTTTTGCTACTGAAGTATTTTTTATGTTTATATGAATAACTCCACTGGTTATTATTATACCAATTATATATATATATATATATATATATATATATATATATATATATATATATAGTTATAGTGCACCCGTGCTAACATTCTAAGAACTATGAATCACCCCTTTGCTGACTCTTATTTAAACCCCGTGAGAATCAGAGAAGGAGGTCAGTCTATTGTATCTCATTAGCCCGTCACTATGCTAGATTAGATCTGTATATTACCATGTCATTTATGTTTGTTATTCAAAATAAATCTTTTTAAAAAAGTCTTGTGTGCTTTGAAGATATTTAACTGGCGCCCAACGTGGGGCTTGGGAGGAATTTTGAAGGTATTTAAAGTAACTTTGCGGAGCTTAGAATCGTGTGTAATACCGAAATCAAGCAGCATAACTACTTCTCTCCGTCTTGAGGAAGATTGCCACTGCGTATACAAGTATAGCAAGCATTCTCCACGACTACAGAGGTATCTTTCAACTTTCTGAAGATTTTCAAATCTTATCACCCGAGTTTCAAAACTATTTGTTGAGACTTCGCAGCACCAAGGAAGAAGATTTTTCCACTGAAGACAACATACTTGATGGTAATTATAAGTAATTATAAGTTTATTGTATGTCAAATTTACAGGATAGATTAAACCAATTAAGACAAGTATATACAACTTTTAATCTAGATAATATTGATCAATTACTATTAGAAAATACAAATTCAGAGATGGCTATGGAAATAAAAGATCATGATTTTAAATTAATTCCGGAATATAATGGTGATCCTTTACAATTAGTAGATTTTATTAGAAATACAAAATTTGTGTATGACTTATATTGTAAAGATAATAACCAATATAAAGATATAAACCATTCAAAATTAGTATTAACTTTATTAACTAAGCTAAAAGGAAAAGCAAAAATTGCAACCTATGATAAGGAATTCACTAGTGTGACAGAAATTTTAACATTCCTTAAACGTAAATATCAAGATACGCGAACGAGAGAGCAATTAATATCAGAAATACTCAATACTAAATCGTACCATAACGAAAACCCACATGATTACTTAGAAAGATTAGGTAAGAAAAGATGCGATTTATATGCTCGCGTGTATGCCGACTCGGAAATAGTGAATAAACAGTCGGAAATGGAAAGATACGACAAACAGATATCACATCACACCGTTCATAATTTACATCCCTCGCTTACTGATTTTATTTATCATATTAAATTCGAGACAATCGAAGATATTGACGAAATCTTAAGAAATAACGCTGCGCACATTGTGCATCGGGTGTACGGTCCGGGTAGTCGAAAAGACAAACACCACCAACCACACCAATCGAATTATAAAGGCAAAAATTTCGATCCAAATTACAAACATAAATATGAAAAACAATTTCAAAAACAACCTCATGAACAAAAACAAGATTATCAACATCAACAAAACCAAAATTATAAAAGTTATCAAAATGCACAACCAAATTATCACAATTACCCAAATAATCAACAAAATTATCAAAAACCTATTCATAATCAATCATGGGATCCAAAATCTCAACATAGATTCTTTAATAAACCTCCATCCGGAAATTGGAGAAATAATCAACAAAAAGTAGATCCACCACAACAAAATGATTCAAATACGGTTTCGATGAGAACTGTTTCTAATCGCGTACATTACGCCGAGGATGAGAGAGATGAACAAATTAGAATATTAACTGAAAGAGTAAAACAACTTGAAACTAATAAAGATAATTTTTTAGACCAAGGTCCGAACAAAGGAGAACCACCGGATCGAATGTAATTAAAATAAGTGACGAAGTTAATTTTTTAAATAATTTACCACAGCTCTTGGATAAAGAAAATAATAAATGGTTAATTGACACAGGAGCAACAAAAAATTATATTTGTCCCCAAGCAATTCCGAAAGATGCTAAAATAAACATAGAAAACTTCGCGATAAAAACCCCTACAGGACGAGCAGAAGGAACACAAAGTGTAAACCTCAACCTGCAAAATCTGATAGGAATTAATCAAGAAGTAAAGTTCTTAGTTTATCCTATTAGTTCACGGTTTGATATTTTACTTGGGTACGAAACAATGAAAATGTTAAAAACTAATATAAATTTAGAAGACATGGAAATAAAAATAATGGGAATAAAATACAAACTTGAAAGAGACGAAATGTTTCATATCGAAGATACTAATGAAATTAAAAATGTTATAAGACACGAACACATAAATTCGGAGATAACGGAAAAACTCACAAAAATATTAAGTGAAAACGGTGAAATATTAAAAACAGAAAATGAAAAATTAAAACCGACTAAATTATTAAAACATAGAATAATAACTACGAATGAAAATCCGATTTATACACGAAATTATAGATATCCGGAACAATTTAAAGAACAAATTAACGAAGAAGTTGGAAAATTATTAAAAAACGGAATAATTAGACCAAGTAAGTCGCCGTATAATTCCCCTTTGTGGATTGTTCCAAAAAAAATGGACGCATCGGGTATAAAAAAAGTTCGCATGGTAATCGATTATAGAAAATTAAATCAGGCTACCATAAAAGATAAATTCCCGTTACCCAATATCGAAGATTTGCTGAATCGATTAAGAGGTGCAAAAATATTTTCGACTATTGATTTAACATCGGGATTTCATCAAATAGAAATGGATGAAGAATCTATTCAAAAAACAGCATTCTCTACTGAAAATGGTCATTACGAATTTGTTCGAATGCCATTCGGAATAAGTAATGGACCGCCGACTTTTCAGAGAGCAATGACAATGATGATATCAAATATTCCTAATGCAATGGTTTACGTTGACGATATTATTATTTATTCAAAAAATGAAAACGAACATTTAAGAGATTTGGAAAAAGTTTTCAAAGCATTAAAAGAACATCAGTTATCAATTCAATTAGATAAAACTGAATTTTTCAAAAAAGAATTAAAATTTCTCGGCTATATTGTAACTGAAGAAGGTTTAAAAACAGATCCGAAAAAGATAGAAACTATAGTAAACTTTCCAGTACCTCATGACGAAAAGTCGACAAGACAGTTCTTAGGTATGACAGGATACTATAGGAAATTCATTAAAGGATATGCAAAAATAACTAAACCTATTTCAGATTCGATTAAAACAAAAATTTATAAAACCGAAGAGATAAAAAGGGCTTGTAAGACATTAATAGATTTAATGGCAAATGCACCAATTTTAAAATACCCCGATTGGAATAAATCATTCATATTAACTACAGATGCTAGTAATAAAGCAATTGGAGCAGTATTGTCCCAAAAAGACGATGATGATATTGAACATCCTGTAGCATTCGCTTCACGAGTACTACAAAATGCGGAAAATAATTATAGCACTATCGAAAAAGAATTATTAGCAGTTGTATGGGCGACTCAACACTTTAAGCCTTACTTATACGGAACTAAATTTTTACTTCAAACCGATCATAAACCACTAACTTGGATATTTTCTATGAAGAACGGTAACACCCGAATCATGAAATGGATTTGGAAGTTGCAGGAGTTCGAATTTGACATAAAACATGTTAATGGTAAAACAAATTATGTAGCAGATGCTTTATCAAGAAATATAAATGAAGTAAACCACACGGAACCAGAGGATATGGATATTGATGATGTAGATATTGATATTGATGTATTTATTGATGACATATTACAAAATCAAGAAGAAGCTGCTGAAAAAACAACAGAATATGAAGCAATTATGGAGGAATTAATAAATATTCCATCTACAGCGGAAAATGCAGAAAATCAATCAGATCTAGAAACTATTCATTCACAAGAATCCAGCAATGAACAAACTTGGATATGTGAACCAGATAAATGTATAAATGTAGAAAAAAATCAAATTATTATCATTAGAGGAAACAAAGAAGACATGAAGTTCTCTAAGCCATTTGGAAACAAGAGAAGATACGAACTCATCATTAACAGGAAAGATGACTTGCAAACTCTACTCTACCAGATCGTAGAACCGGACAAGACTTACGGAATTTTCTGTTCACCGAACATAAAAACTTTAGAAAAAACTTACGATGAATACTTTAAAGAGATTCAAAATATAATAGAAAACGAATTCCCTTCTGTAAGAATAAAACGTTATTTTAACTTTATCAATGACGTAGAAAATGTAAATGAACAACGCGAAACTATTGAAAACTATCATTTAGGAAAAACTAAACATCGTGGAATATTAGAAACTTTTGAAAAATTAAAAAAACAAGTTTATTTCCCCAATATGAAAGACAAAATTACAGAATACATTAATAAATGTGAAATTTGTAAAAAATCAAAGTATGATAGAAAACCTATCAAAACTAAATTTCAACAAACCCCAACACCAGAAAAACCTTTTCGAGAATTAATGATTGACATTTTGAAGTATGAAAGGAAAATAATATTTACTGCTGTTGATACTTTCTCAAAAAGATTGTTCGCACAAGTTATTCCAACACACAATGCAATCAATATTTGTGATTGTTTACAAAATTATTTATCTCATTATCCTACGCCAGTACAGATCTCATTAGATCAAGGCACAGAAATGAAAAACAATTTAGTTAAACAATTTTGTGACCACAATGATATTTTATTACATTATACATCCACTAATCACTCAAATTCTTTGGGATTATTAAATAGAGTTCATTTAACACTAAGCGAATTACTAAGACTTATCTCGCATGAGAGAAAATCTTATTCATTTGAACAAAAATTAAAACTTGCAATTATTGCGTACAATAATACCTTAAATAACAATCTAAAATTAACACCCAATGAAATCACTTTCGGATTTATAAAAGAAAATAACAACAACAAAAATATTAGTATAACAGAACTATACGTACAAAAGTATCATAAAGATTTACAACTTTTGCATGAATTAGCTCACACAAAAATTAATGAAGAAAAGATAAAGCGTACAGAAAAATTAAATAAAAATCGGGAAGATCCACCTGAATTAATAAATCAAGAATTTATCAAAGATACTCAATCGAAGATTAAAAGTAGAGACAAATTCAGAAAAGTAAATGTGTTAATCCAAGGCGCTAGGCAATTAACAACACATGTTGATAACGTTAGGAGACCCAACAAACGTAAAAAGAGGAAACATTTTGTTTCAGATGAAGATTCACTACATGTCAATAATTCTGATACTTCATCTTCAGAAGATTCTGACGATAAAAGTAGTAGATCTCACTAACTCTCCAGGAATTCTCCATTATTCTGTAAATAATATTAGAGTAGTTAATCAATATTATGAAACTTATCATTTTTATAATTTAAGTTTATTAGAAGTAGAAATAATAAATATTGAAGATCATGTTACTAACTTTAGATCACATAAAATGTATCATTTGCTAAAAGATTTAACAAACGAAGTTTTTGAACAATTTCAATTAATGCAACAAAGAGATATTAAAAATCGTCATAGACGAGGCTTGATAAATGGTCTAGGTAATGTTATTAGTTGGATAACAGGTAATATGAATAATGACGACAAGGAATACTACGATAAAATAATTTCAAATGTAGAACAAAATAATTATAAGATTGAACATAACATCGAAAATTCTGTCAATATTAATAAACGTCTGATTGAGGATTACCAGAATGAAATCAAAACAATTAATAAAAATTTCATAATTAATAGACAAAATTTCGAATCGCTAGGACAAAATGAAAAAGCTTATGACTTATATATTCACATCATGCATTTATTAAATAAAATTAAAGATTTAACTTTATCTTTAGAATTTTGTAAGCTTGGCATTGTTCACACCAATTTAATGATTGATGTAATAAAAAATCTACCAAGTAACATAAAACTAATCTCAGATAATACTGAAATTCTATGGACAAATAGTAAAATCTTTTGTTCAACTCATCACAATATAATCCATACTTTTATCAAATTACCAATTCATGATGAATCCTATAAAGGATATTTTGTGATATCAGTACCAAGAATTATAAACCAGACAATTTACGAAATTGATTTAAAAACTGATCTTTACTTACAAAAAGGAGCCACTCTCTATCAAGGAAGTTGTATTTTTATTGACAATTATTACTGTATAAATCTTAATAAAACAGAATCAAAATGTGTTTCATCTATTGTACATAACGGAAATTTAAAAGAATGTAAACTAGTATTAAGTAATCAAAATAATATAAGATATTTAGATCATATTAAGCAATATATCACTGTAAATATTAAAAAAATAACAGATTGTCATAATAACAATGTATTTTTACCAAATGTAGGATTAATTAATATTAGTAAGGAGGATTGCTTTCCAGAATTTAATAAAATTTATACTCATGATTTTAACACTATTTTACAACCATTTTATGAAAATGTAATATTAAATACAACTATGTTAGAAACAAATAATTATACTATACCAGAATTAGAAATATTGTCCTTTGTAGACAACGCTAATATTTATCATTATTCTTTTGTATTATGTATTATTCTAATCATTGTACTAATTAACATTTTTATTTATAAAAGAAATTGTAAAAAGATCCAAAATTCAAATTTACCTTTAAATAATGTAAAGGTTTCAACAACACCTATTACTATTGATGATCATAAAGTAATTTTAAGTAAATTGTATAAATCAAGTTTTTAAAATGTAAAAATTAAATGTTTGTTTTGACCAGAGTTCAAAACTTAAGGCTGCGGGGAGTTATAGTGCACCCGTGCTAACATTCTAAGAACTATGAATCACCCCTTTGCTGACTCTTATTTAAACCCCGTGAGAATCAGAGAAGGAGGTCAGTCTATTGTATCTCATTAGCCCGTCACTATGCTAGATTAGATCTGTATATTACCATGTCATTTATGTTTGTTATTCAAAATAAATCTTTTTAAAAAAGTCTTGTGTGCTTTGAAGATATTTAACTATATATATATGTGTGTATTTTTTAAGAATGGTTTCATCATCTTGTCATCTCTTTCTATCACTGGGATTAGCTGTAACCACTTGTTTTTTACACATTGACAATATTTATTGATCATTTTAATTATTAATAATCTATTTTGAACCTCGCAACATGTGAGTACGAAAATTTGTTTTAAAAAATATTTAAATCGTTGAAACATTATTGGTTTAATAGACACATGCATTTTTATCGGTATTTTTTGTCTGATTGTGTAGTGATTGGGATGATGATGGGCTGAATGAGTGCGAAACGTTCCAAGTAATTGTATGACTTGATAATAAAAATCGATATAGAAGGATCTTGCACTCTTTGCGATATTTAATGTAAATAAACATACTTCAAAATTACAAATATTTAACTTAAGAAATAGGACCAAGAATTTAACTGTAGAAAAACTCTAACACTATCAACCAAAGATTGACGATACAACTTTTTTCTTCAGCTAATTCTTATTCAATAGCAGGCCAGAATTTGTCACCTTATTTTAGTTGGGATGTGTGTCTCAAATCAGTCAGGTAACAAATTGTTATTCACGCAGTCGGATGTGAAACTAATTCCCCATAAGATATATCCCCGGGCATTGCCTGCTCCATACATACAGATGAGGATCCCATTGGGGTTTGGGTACTCAATTCGATAATGCACCACAATTACAGCTGTGTATTGTAATGTTACTTAATTACGTTATTTTTTTATTAGTACAATATTGTGTCGTACTTATATATCATATAGATTATAGTCTTAATCATATTAGCCTATATCATCATATTATCTTACTGATATAGATTTGTGTTTACTTACAGTAAGATCTTCGATGTTGACACACGTTGTGTAGTTTGACCAAATCATGTTACTCTCAGGATGCCTGAACCAGGTTCCATTTTGTGTACAGATTTTGTGGGCCAAAACTGAAAAAAACAAACAAATAGACAACTAAAATTAATTGAAATCAATTTAATTATTGTGCGAATTGATGGTTATCAAACAATGGTGTACTCACCACACACTGTAATTACTTTAACATTTACTAACTAAATATCAATTACTCTGGAGTTAATCACTGTAATTTGGTATTGATTAACGTGACTATCAGATTGGTATTTTTGCTTGTGTGATTGAATTATTTAATCTGTTACTTTGAAAATATCAATGCTGAATGCGGTCAAATCTCACACAAGTACATGCCATATCAGCTAGTTATTTAAAATATGAATATAGTAATTACACTAGTACCTATTAATAAAATAAAAAATGCAATGAAAGCCAAAAGTCAATTCATTTTTAACGTACAAAAAAGAAATAACATATCACTAAAAAAAGAAAGGTAGGAGACGTAATTTAATATTAATGTCTTTTAAACTGCTTGACTGACTCTCTTCATGGCTTTTCAGATGTACGAGGATGGCATAGCCAATAATGACGTTAAGGTCTAATGTTGTTTTCTACTGCATTGTGTCTTTCACATGGGCATAAAACTCTAGACACTTCAGTAAAGAAAATTATATAAAAGCAATCAATACAATTTATTTAATTTTTAAATGTATTTTTTTAATTTAGCTATTTCAAATTTACAGGATATTGTCTCGACATTATCATCAAGCAAGTTTTTTTTTCAAGATTTTTTACATTCAGTGAAGGTTTATTTTATTAGTATTTATTCTATTAAATGACGGATAGTCACTATACCACTAGTTCATTAGCCCTCCCATTTCGGATCACTCAAAGAGGATTCGGAACGTTGGAAAACACCGTTTGTCAGTTGACCAGTGACTTCTTATCTATTTTACTTTCAGCTTGCTCATAGATTTGCTTGTGCCAGAGATTAAGATGGCATTCTATGTTGTTCCTCTCCTGGAATCTTCTCCGCGTATCCCCACTCATTGAGTATTTTCTTTCTATTTCATCAAAACACCTCATCTTAGCATTCAAGCAAAGCTGTTTAAATTTTTTAAAAATTTTCATGAGTTCTTGAATCTAAGGGTCAGAAGAGAAGAGGGGAATTTTCGGGGGGATTTTTTGTTAAGATAGTCGCGAAATAATAAGGGCTTGTTAATGCAGGAGGAAGTTAGCATTCTGAAGTAGTACTAGAAAAACTTCAATTTGATAACTTATAACTTTTTATTGACTGTTGTGGCCTTTTATCGTTATCTCGTCAGGAACATGCATGTAAGCTTTGGAATAAATTTAATTGGTCCAACAACTCCCCCCCCCCTCCTAAAAATAATATTCAGCGATGCTCAGTCATACCCTGCATGATATATCCAGTTCCGTCATATGAAGGTTATTATCGTTATTCCTTTATGTAAATGTTTGAGAGGTGGCCTAAAAGAGTCCATCTATCAAGTTAAAATCCTTTGCTTTACTTTATCTCCCTTCAAGGTTCATTATATGAAGGGAACTTCCAAGTTTAAGTCTTGAAGCTCGTTGATTTTCAGAATACATAACTTTGCAAAATAGCCTACTATACTACACAGGATTGCAAAATTTGTTTTCGGGGAATCCCTCTATTACTAGATGTAGGGATATTTTTATTCTCAACTATTCTCCTTACTTGTTTTGTGGCCAGTTTTGTTTTAATTTGATTATAGGCTACTTCCTTAACAACGCTTTCATATTTTGGACTTTTAGGAAAGGCAACTCTTTACTGATCCCAGAACGGTCCGTTTGTGTTTTATCAGTGGAAACACAAGACACCTTATGGCGCATGTTCTGCGTGGAAACAATATTTACCCTGTTAGTAAGTAGTTTGCACCGTAAAAGCTATCATAGGCATTGTCTTCTAATCCACGACTAATTACAATGATTTCTAAGCCTTCGTTGTTATTTAGAAATTGGGCATTGAAGTCCCCTATAATTATAGTAATGTTTTGGATTTGATTCCCAGGTATTTTAGAGTAGTTAAAAGAAGTTATCTTTATCTATAAAATCCGTGGTCATATTTACCTCATTTTTGCAATACCTCATAAATGCTTACTCAAAAAATTTCCTACACTTTTACCTGAACAAGGATAATAATGAATCATTTCAATCCAATTTTCAACCGACAGACAATCTAAAAGATATTGCCGTACAAGGTAGAAGAAAGGGAATCTGTAAGGTCACTGTCGCTGCAGATCTGGAGCTATGTCAGCTTAGCGCGGCCGAGGCAGGGAGAATGGGAGCACTATAAGATATTGGAACAAGTCCAATATACTTAAAGCCCTGCTGTTGGCCCCTGCATAGTTTTTTCCTCTTGTTAACAACTTTTAGTTTATAAAAAAAAACATTTTGCGTTTAACCGTATTATTTTATTATAAGCGGGTTGTGCATTTATCCTCGATATAATTCAACAGTTTTTTTAATTAGTAAGAATAAAAGATTCTTAATTATAATTCGAGTAATTTTTTAAAAATCACATTTTGACAATTTTTTTTGACGTAGGCTGGTTTATTGCATTGAATTGATTAGTAATTTTCTTAGTTTTTCTGAAAAAGAAAATAATAAAAAACCGCCTTGGTATATTTTTGACACATTCCTTGAAAAATGGGTGCGGCCACTCGAGAAAAAATGAGATAGAGGTTATTACATTTTCCTTCCATAATAGGGCCTTAATGGGTCATTACCCAGAGGTGCGGTGTTAGGGAAGCTCCGCTCTGCTATTTCGTTGAAGAACCAACGTCACAGCCACCGCTTAAATTTTTTTTCGGTTTCCTGATGCATTAGTACCCGTTTAAATCTTTAATAAGCCTTCGACTTAATAATAATCTTTCACGCGGATAGGTGTTGATTTGTATACATAATTCATGATTTCCTTCTTTCCTGACTCATACAGAAGGGTAATTATTTCTGTACGCCCCATTTATGTATACATTGGTTTTGTTTTTGTACTTGTGACTTATTTACATATTCCTGTACATTTATTGAAACAAAAGAAAACAATACAAACACTACAGATAACTTAAAACAACTAGCGGATAGGAAACTATAATAGCGATTGATACTTGGATAAATATGGTACAATTAAAGAATAAAACTGTGAAGAGAACCTACGTATCGATTTCGTTATTTCCCATATCAGCGTGCAATTAATAAAGTGTTATATATTTTAATGGATAAATGTTTTGTTTTAAACGTTAAGTTATATAATATATGACAATGGTACAAGATCACAATAACTGTACTTCTTTGGACATTGTAAATATTAGCGTATACTGGTACTGTCAAAGATACTACTTTATGAAAAAAATAAGTTAGTTCTTAAGGGAGTTTTCCCGAATAAAAATGATTAGTATTATTATTATTTTTAATGTAAGTGAGAGGTTCCCCTTATCAGTGATAACATTGCTACTTGAGTGCTACATAAATTGCGGGCCATAATGTGTCGTTCTAGTTTTGTTTCAATATTTTATTTATAATTATTATAATAATTTATTCGTCTTCTAAGATTCATTTTCGCTATACCGAACGTGGTGTACTTCTGTTTGGAGTTGCTAACTATATTAGATGTTCTATGCACACGATTGATCACACGAGACCGGATATTTTTCTTCGAAATGAGCTTATACAATGAATTGTGGCTTTAATTTTATGAATGACTAAGAATCCTGTCTATTTTTTTTGGAAACAATACCCAGAGCTTGCACAAATATCATTGTTTTTATTATTTATACTATGTTCTAGAAAATGTTGTAAGAAACCATATCATCGATGTATAGATTTTACATATTATTGTAAAAGTGATTATTTTACGTCACGTCGAATGTTTGTACGTTGTAGTACAGATATATGCCAAGATGCCGCAGAGGGCTTTCATGATGCATACAATCAGAAAATAAAACGAAAATGTAAAACTTTTAAAATATTGGTATTGCACCCAGCGGTCTGGTTGGTGACTGTCATGTGAAACGAATAGAAACATGTCATGCATCGGAATTGGACTGCTATGTGTCTCTATTTCAGAGTATGCTAATTACTTTGAAAGCTGCACTCACATGCAAATGAAGCCGGAATCCAATCTATGATTCTCGTCAGAATTAGCTGCCAGCAACCACCATTGCAGCATTCGTTGCGACTGGAATGGCAGGACCATTGCATCTTGCCATGAATGACGTTTTAATTATGTCGCAGCTACATGATACGTACGTACACCCCTGTGGTATTCCGTTGCCATGTGATTTGGGGATCAGTGCAATCATTAGCAAAAATGATTTGGCCTGAAGGGTTAACACATGGGGAATTCCAATTAAAACCCTGATTAGTAAAAGCCCATCGTGCAACCCCGGGTTTTGGAGAGGATAAGCATTTTAGAAATAACATCCGGTAGGTTCGGTAAAAATACCTAATTGTATGCTATTGACTTTATGAAATCGGCTATATAATATACCCTATAGTTGCGCTAGAGAAACCAATGTAATCGACAACAATCGCAAAAGTTGCTATATCTTGTTTTCTATTAAAAGATCAATTTGATGCAATTGATTGCATATAACCTTCAGTGAGCTAAAGGGCACATACAAATGGCGAATGGATTCATGAATATTCTTATCTAGAATCTAGTATTTTTCTTCCACTTTGAACTCCACGAATAGAAGTAGATATATTTTGAAAAGATGGACCACCTATGTTGGTATTGGAGAAAATAACCGTGATATTAATGGTAAAAATAAAAATATTAAATAAGCAATAAAAACTCTAAAATGTTATGGCACATTAAATAGAAATTACTGGTAAATCAATTAAATTAAAATAAATAGGTCAGAATGGATATTTCATAGTCATCATGAAACATTACGCGCGTATACCCACAAACTACCTCAATACTGCTGCCAGGTGAAAAATAAATAAATTTATATATACATTATTATAATAATATCTTAAATATGAGTGACAATTATTTGTAATATTTAAAATAGTTCTATACAGCGAGTATTTTTGTAAGCACCATAAGCTAAATAAAAAAAAAAAATGTATACCAAATCCCCCAAAAAAAATTACAATCTTAATTGTAAGATGTAGTATGCACGGTAATTACACCCTTTGGACTGTATCAAATGAAATCAAAAGGGGAAAAGGTGGTATCTTGACTTTTAAAACTACAACCAGCATACGCAAGTGATACGTATTGTAGCATTATATGAAAGGAATATAAGGATGCTTTGGAAGGAAGTGGAGAAAAGGTTTATTTACAGGACGCTTATTTCTGATATCTTAATACAAAAGAATTCTTCATATGCAGCACGAACGGAGGCAAACAATACTGAGAAATTACCTAAGAAAATTATAAGTACCATTGACTACGGTCGGTATAAAAAGGGAAGACTCATAAGACTAGAAGGAACACTGTCTCTCTCACCTTCGACTTCAGTGGCCTTGACCACAAAGCAACATATAAGTTGACCACAACTTGTAAAGGCTTGTGTCAAATGAGCTGTGCTATGAGGAATGTTCATAACAGACTGATCTTGACGACAAGGCAATTAATTACAAATACACGATGACCACGAAGTACCTAATGAGCTGTGCTATTCAGGAATATTCACAACAGACTGACCTTGACTATTAGGTAATTAATTACAAATAGATGTCGACCGCGAAGTACCTAATGAGCTGTGCTATTCAAGAAAGTTCACAACAGACTGACCTTGACCACAAGGCATTAATTACAAAAAAACGTCGACCACAAAGTACCTAATGAGCTGTGCTATCAGGAATGTTTACAACAGACTGACCTTGACCATGAGGTAATTAATTACAAATACGCGTCAAACACGACGTACATAATGAGTTGTGTTATCCAGGAAGGATCACCACGGACTGTCATTGACCACAAGGAAATTAATTAAAAATACATGTCGACCACGGCGAAGTCTAAAAGCGGTACAAGGCTAGACAACAGCCTCACTAACAAAAAAAGGGATATGAATATGACCGGTAAGTGTTTTTGAAATAAAACAGAAATTATACTACGATTGCTCAAATATACAATATGGGAAAAATGATAAGAGCAAAGGAATTAGGATATTTGTATTCTAATAAAAGATAAAAACCAGTGAGAGAAAAATAGCAGACAAGCACATCTCATACATCCGTGTGTGGCGCAGCTTGCACCCCATGGTGAGGTAGCTTGTAAATTCGCTGTAGTGCCACTGACCAAGGTAAGGTTTAACGCCTTAATTGAATGTTGAAACGTACCCACTAACGTACTACCATCCAAAAAAATCTATTTTTGAAATTGTGTTTTTATCGGATGATACTGGATTCCTTTATGTAAAAGATTTTTGAATAATTCCAGTAATGAATTTGCTCAGAAAAACCCTCACATATATTTTAATTTTTTTCAAATTCCTTAAAATAAAGAACTTATCAAGGGAAATAATCTAACTATCTGCTTCAGTTCAGGATTGTATTTTATGTCTGGACTGAAAACTAGACCTTTCCCCTTACAATAAGCTTCAAAAAACTAATTTGTAGGTAGCCATAGTAAATTTCAAGTTATAAAATATTTCAAAAAAATATCTCCGACCACAATACTGATTTGAGCAGATAATATATGTGTAGCGACCGCTAACTACATAAGATAAATTACCCTCTATTCTATTGTATATATTGTAAATTAGTCATAATATGTTGAAAATGAAATTAAACAAATGTATATAATATTACTAAACCACAACTCATATCAGTGTAAATATTTTAAACAATAAATGACGTAGCTGGAGACTTTCAGATGGTAGCCGGGAGGAATCCTTAGCCAGGTATCCAGGCCTGGTCCCTTGGGCCCTGGCCTGGTCTCTTCCGAGCCTTGCCGGGTATCCAGCAGCCAGGCCTGGAAAGCGATTGGCCAAAATAGAACCCCAGGTCATTAGCTGAAATGCGAGAGATCTCTTCCGTACGGACCACGGTCTCTGGGGCCCTACAAACTTTACCTAGTAGCGTATCCCCCAGCGATCCAGCCTGTCTCTCTCCGGTTCACACTCGCCTTTGGGATCCGGACGGGTTTCGAGTGTGAATTCGTGGTCATTCCAAGACAACATAAACTGCTTATAATACCTACCCTGTACCTCTTCTCCTGAACATAGTGCACTGTCGGGGCACATACTATCAGATATGGAGTCACATAGCTCAGTAGTAAGACCCATCAACAAGCAATCATCCAGGTCATAGCTTATTCAACTCTCACTCTATCACCAGGGATAGATAGGGTTCCTAGGCTCCCCTCCCCCTTGTGATGACCCGACAGTATAATTATTTATTTCCGCCTTCCAGGAGCCCAATTAATTCAAAAGAACCGAAACATGAAACAAATTAAAAAGTATTAATAACAAACTATGTACAAAAGTATTGCGAAATGTTCGGTCCAGTAATCAATAAGTTACTAAAAAACAAAGTTGAAGTCCTAGGCTTTCGTAAAGCCAAGACATATCTAAGAACAAAATCTTTCCTGTTATAATTTATATCTATTGTCTGTGTAAATAGATACGTACATGGATGAAATTCATTTAGTGTGTAAGTTCGTGAATGTGTCTTTTATTTAAACAGTACGTTAGCACAATACTATGGGGAAGATAGTCGACGTAAACATAATAGAGATTGAGGGCTGTTGAGGAAACGGCCTTCTAGTTCAGTACCTCTAGATCCATTGTCTTGATTGCCAGATACTGAAGTAGCCCTAGCTGGCTCTCAAGCTTCACCGTTAAGAAAAACGTTAAGTTTGTATCTTAACTTATTAGTTACTACTACCTATTTTTCCCTTCCTTACTTAATGGTTGTTTTCTTAATAGTGTCCACATCATGTAATAATTTATATCTAATATGTTCTAACCTAACGTAATACGGATTTACATTGTACAGATGAGTATTATTTTTATTATACATTTGCCGAATCGAACTTATAAATAACTGTATCGTACTTCATCAAATAAATAAATAAATCCAATTTAAAATTTGGCAGTGAATATTATGTGTCACGTGTTCCCGTGCACCATCACGGTTCTAGATTTGTTCCCTGGTCCATGGTATTATTCCTTGTCGAATATAGTATCATAAAAAGTAGTAATAAATAGGCCTAAAATAATAAATATGTTTTTTTTTGTTACAAATTGTTTTCATAACAAAATAGTGAAGTAAAGACGAAATAGAAAATTGAATAACGAAGTTACTAAAATCCAAGTTTAGTATTTATCATCTTCAATTTAATTAATTAATCAATTTACGTTGAACTAGATCGTTATAAAATAAAAGAAATCTCCACAAAGTAGCTTCTAACACGTAATAAAAAGTCACTCTAACATATACCGAAGTGCATAGTACAGAGTTAATTATATAATTTAATATATTATTATATAAAATAATTAAAATTAACAAAAAGTTAGTTTGTTAGGCAAAATAAGAGTTTTATACAGACCCAAGGGGATCTTATTAGTCACAGTCCCTCTAAAAACCACATGTAAAGAATTTAGTAGAGATATTTCTAATCGTAGAAATTCTTTGACATTCGGTGAAACTTCCCCGACCAGGTCATGCTGATCCAATCTATTTGTTGATTTTGAACTGACTTCTTTAGGTCGGTTTAAAGCAAAGTACAGAGTTTTGAAGTGACAAAAAATAGTTTTGCATGACCTCATGATGGCTGGAGATACGAAAGACGAAAATTGAACCGATTTCGAGCACTGACCGATTGGTTGTGCTCGTCAAACAAGGCAGGGCTTGTTTACACGGCTTAGAAATCATCTGAACGTAAAGATCGTGCGCTCCGTCCCGCAAGACACTTCAGTTTTGAAGGTTAGGTATAACTGTAGCGCCGTGTTTTATATTTTTGATGAAGGGGTTTTGTAAAACAGATATGGTATGTTGTGTGGCGGTCTGCTTGTTTTGGCGTTTGTTAGAATCATGTTTAAGTTATAAACATGAAATTTGACAAGCTGGTCTCAGTTGATATTTGGAAGACAAGACTTAATTGATATTAAAATTATACTTAGCTGACGAGCCGATAGATAATGGGTTAAATTTTACGATAAAAACGGTAAATCGTTGAATTCTCACAAGAAGTCCTTATAATTACGTCAACATTTTTATTAATTTGTTTGTATGATATTGAACCATGATAAATAATGTGTACTCAAATTTAATCTTTTAGAATGATAAGTACATTGTATTAAAGAGCAGGTATTAACTAAGTTCTATGCATGCTGTCTGGTAAGCCATAATTATTAATATTGTTAACCTCGTGTTTATCACTTTAACAAATGCTAAGTAATGTGAATATTACATGTAGGGGGAGCATATCGCGAGTTAAGCAATAACGCCAGTGAATTCATTTATTAGGTGCTCTGACATAAATTTACGTTGTCACCGTTATGCAGGGGGGGGGGCTGAACGCTTTGAAGCTTCAATTAACTGCTTTCGCAAAAAGCCTTTGTGGCTTGTGGCTCGGAAATGATTATGGGAAATGTTGGCAGTTAATCCTTCAACGCCAGGGGCTAGGGGATCCCTTGTTGACAGGCTACATGGACCATTAGCGTTTGATCAAGCGTTACTTCGTAGGTGTGTACCTTATGTTTAATTATTAGTAAATACATTAATTCTTAACTGACATACAATTTCCCGTACTAAAGTTGAAAATGTTTATTAGTTTTGGTTTGATATGATTCATGGATCGGTTACCTAGATTAAATTAGACATACCAAGTGAAGAAAAGATATTTAGAAACGGCTAGTGAGCTCGGCGATCCTATCCAATTATTAAATAATTGTGATTCAATTGTTCAGGATTTTTAGTTTAAATTTTGTTAAAATACTAGATAATATGTTTGAAATAATCTCAGTCATAGGTGGAAATCTTCATTTAAACAATAAAATGAGACGTAATGGACCAATCGAATTCGGCTCTGATGCAGTAGGCGACTTGTTGCTAGTATTGGCTACTAAACTTAAATTTTTAAAATAACATTAAAATTCTTAAAAACCTATTGACTCATATGTGTCCTTGACATCAGGACTACAGGAGAAATCAGGTCTAGTTTAATCCAAAACAACTCCTGAACTTTGAACTGAGAAATTTTAGTTGGGCTAAATTTTTTCAGTTTTATTTTGTTTATGCTTCCCGTCATGGTTTAATAATTCGCACAGTACCTGCTTACATATAAGTGTAGTGGAATATTAATTTAGCATTTAAATCTATTAAATTATTTCATAAAAACTGGTCCTGATAGTATATTGTTATGTCCGTATCACCTATTATTGTTATTATTTAATTAAATTAATCTTGAGTTTCAGTTGCAAAAATATAATAAAATGAAGTGTTCATTATTAAAAAATGCCATTGATTTCATTGATTTGTAGCATAGTATGAATTGAAAAGATGTTTTGAAATAGCAAGCTGGCAGATGGTACAAGTTATGGAGGTTTTTGTCACGATCGTTTGATAAGTAATAACGAAACTAAAATGAGGCAATAGCAGAGTTAAACTTAGACGAGCATGTTCAGGACTTGATAACTTTCAAGAATGCCCTCCTTCTACTTTTCAGTTATGCCTACTCTTGGGTAATGTGAGTCCCAAAACCTACATACCTGGCATGACCATCCCATCTTAATTGATCAATCTTACAATTAAAAGTGGGCCACACATCTTCTTTTGAATATCCCAGAGGTCAAATGACAAAAGAGGTAGCGAAAAAAATATAAATACATTTCTTTTGAGTAGTAGTACTAAAGCAGAGACGCTTGTGCATTATTATTATATTTTGTAAAAAGCTTGGAATCTCTCCGGATATGTCTTTTTTATTACAATAATTAAATACAATCACCAGTCAATGTTTGACCTATCCAGAGATCCTCAGGGCTAAATTTAAAATTAGAAACATAAATGTACATATTAAGAAGAACGATTGTATTTATAAAGCTTAGTTTAATGAATGAATGGATTGAAACTAATAAAAAGAATAAAACGTCACACCTAGTAATAATATTATTTTCAATTTTTATTGACATATTGTTCTATAAATCGACTTTGTACACTTACTGCAAATATAAATTAAAATTTAAAAATAGTAGATCAATATTGCATTAAAAAGTTAAGTAATTCTGTTAAAATTAGGCGTGTTTCATCACTTACTACATCTTTTATTTCGTTTTTGGAAATTTCGAAAATACAATTTAGTTCATAATCGGTGTAAAAATACTTATTTGGTGAAATATCAGGAGGACTGCAGAGTTTTGAATCTTTGGTCTAAGGGTCATTGTTTCCTGCCAACTTTCATCCATACGCTGAACTTATGACATGCGTTGAAGTGAATGAAACGAAATAGAAGCTGTAACTAACTATTCAGGTCGGACATGAGCCCCCAAGAGGCCGTTTGCAGAAGGATCAACATGTTGCCAGGTTCAATAAAGCCGCAGATGCTGCCACTCAGAGCTCCTGGCCATCACCCTCAGAGCTAATACGAACAGTTCAACTTGGTTTGCATAACAGCCCAGTTGGAAACTAATTTGATCACTTCCTCGGCCGGCTTTCGCTGTTTGCTTTCTACTTGCTCTTAACATATTGCAACGTTATAGCTTATTTCATTGGCTCAATACCTGATTAAAGAAAGTGCATGGTGTTGCGAATCAGTGTGAATGGATGCAAAGAAATTTTTAAACCGGTGACCATCTTTATGTATTTTTGGCCTTTCAAGGCTTTTTCTTAATTAGGGCAGGTTACTTACCTTTGTTTATTATATTATACATATTAGTACCTTAATAGACTTGGGGATCCATCCTGCCTATCTACTGGTCGCCACCTTCTGATAACATTCATGGCACTAAGGAGAAGAAATCGAAAATTAAAATCACTTCCTAGGGTGTATACAGTACTCCTTCACAGCGACTACTTTTAACGGAATTACATTTTGTCGTAAAGGCTTCATTTTTTTTTATAACCAAACAACGTATGATCAAATGTTCAACATGGTTCAACGTTGAGAATGGGCAAAAACAACACATGTTCAAAGAATTTTTAAATTATAAAAGTCATAGATCAGAAGGGCACGGCGGTTCTTTCATTTGCTGCTCAAATCACTGCAACCCGTGAATAATTGGTTTACTGACCTACTTGTCTGTTTTGTTCCCGACTAAACATTATTCAATAATCATACTTAAATTTTGACACAAATTGAAAATGGTTAAATGAAGTGTTATTGAGTAAATCCACTTATCAAGTATGTTTTCACTCTGAGTATGATGTGACTGGGCAGATCAGTAGGCATTCAGCCGAATGATACTGTCGTGAATGTGTACTCTATTTTCTAATGGCTTTCAGAGATGATACGATAAGGAATAGTATGTAAACATATGAAAATTTACCAGCATTTTAACTTTGGTAAAATAGCCTTCAGCTATAGCCACTCTTGGTAATTGCGTCTGTTAAAAGTTTAAACTGAGTTCAAAGTTAGCAATCCACCCCGAAGCTGAAGAATACTAACAAGGCTAAAGTAAATAGAAAGCCGCTGTTTGCTTTTCATCCTATCTACTTCTGTTACACAAAGTTACAAGCAGTAATGTAAACATATAATAAAATGATGATTATATTTAAAAATAAATAAATTAGATCCTAAAATATTCATAAACATCTAGAAATCATGGTCATGCTCATTTAAAACGGTCATAAAAAAGTTCTATTTACGGATAAAATGATAGGGGAGTCTATTTTGATGTAAATCATAATAATTTAAAATCGCTAATACACAATAATGGTTGTGTATGCTACGGGGATTTGGCACTGAGTAGCTTTCTCACTCATGGCTTGAGTGCCTATGGGTCTTTTGTCCTTATTCTGGCGAAACTGCCGGAGGAGGTGAATCCTCCATCCCACTAATCATGATCTTCCCATAAAAATGTTGCAGGTGTTTCGGGGAAATGTGGTATGAGGTATGAATGAACTCCACATTAGAAATTATAAACAGGCAAGTTGTAATTTTATAAATAAATTAGTTATTCAGTTATAAAAAAAAAAACGACAATGACCCAACTTTAAGATGACAACAACAAATTTAAAAGGTAAGACTAAGTTCGGAATACAGCAGTAGAAGTGCGGAGAATAAATTTGTGCTTTTATTGAGGCATAGCAGAAATAAGTTAAATTTGATGGTTTTAGTTGGTTCTTGATTTCATTAGGTGGCAGGGAAGGGTCCTCTATCGATGAGACTTGGACAAATTCATTTGTTTTGTTGAATTTCACAACATTATGAATGAATTTCGCATATCACGGTATGAAGTCAAAGGACATCCAGTGATACTTCCCCTGCAATTTAGGATTGGCCGGTCATCTTAACAGACCCCATCTTTCTATTGAGTATAACATTATGATATAAGTCAAAAGTCTGTATCTGGGTTCAGAGGTCAGATATTTTGTCATGAAAGGGTCTGTATAATTTCGTTTAAGTCAGTCTGACTGAAACTTGTAGGTCTCTGTGCAGCGTATGGTCGCCTATGTATGGTCGGTGAAGCTGTAATTATTAGCGTGAGTATATTGGATTGAAATCTCTGCGCTGTCAAGATGTGGGATTAATCTAGCATGTGAATGAATCTGTGTTTCATATGTTTGTGATTTTGACCTTGAAAATTTAAAATATATACTTCTTAAATATTAGAGTAAAAAAACAGGTGTTGAACAAATTACAGTTAGATAGAAAGATTTTGATAAAATACAATTGTTGTGGTGATTGAATTTTGTCAATTTACCCCGAAAGGGTCCACTGCGTCAGTACTCAAAGCATCTTGATGAATGTTTACTTGTGACAAATTCTATTTTAATCATTTTCACTAACGGCTGCCATGAGGATGGTAGGAAGTGCATACATATTCCAACTGCAAACTGTCTCTTTATGATTTAACGAGCTGACGTGTAAACAGTATTTTACAATGTTTGGGAAGCAGGATTTATTGAATAAATACGTGGAAACGAATGGAGGCTAATGTTCACTTTTATCTCTAAAGATAGATCAAAAGCGTTGAATTATAACTTACATGTTTTTTTTTTCTTCTACACTTTCTGTCAATAAATAAACGAGTTTAAATACGAAGATATACTGTTATTGTATTTTATTTCCAGCTGTGCTTATATTTTTGTCTTTGAAAATGTGATTTATTTACTAGATGGTGGTTAATTGATTATTAATAATCACTAGCCAAAGAAAACATACAGTCATAGGATTGGGATTCAAGTCTGGAATTCCTCAATTTCCGGTCGGGTGCCCTACCATCTAGACCTGCAAGAGTAAGGGCCCTAGGATTATGATTCTTGTTACTACTACATGTAATATAACTAAACTAACTTTGCCAAAAGTAAAAATAACTCACATAAATATGAAATGTGCTTGGAGTTGCTTCTAAGCGATCCGTCAGACTACATATAACTATGTTGTTCTATGTATATACGTTTTCCGAATTCATCAAAGAGTGCTAATTTGACAACTAAATTAGGTCGTGGCTTTGAAATAAAAGGCCGTTTGAATTTCAGACAAAGACCTGCCCCAAACCGAAGTGAATTTTTTGAAGCGTAATGGAGTTCTTTGAACTGCGAACTGAACGCTTTAATTAAAAGACTTGTCGGAGTCTAATCCGGAATCAAAGTTGAATTGCCAAGCTTCTTTAATAAAGAAACCATTCAGAAAGTTGAGGCCATGTATCTAATTGTAGCGCGTTTCTAATTCCAGGGCAAAGTTAGCAAGGCATCGAATTATAATCGAGTTATATTTATTATTGTGTCAAATGGAAGACATTTTTACTGCTTTATTAACGTGTAACAGGCATTTTTGGAAAAGTTCAGTATTTTGAAAATTCTCATCACCCCGTTTTTGGAAAATGGTTATAGAAACTTATTTAGTTAATTGAATTAGTGGTGAAAAATTCATAAGGGAAATATTAAGTGTTTATAACTTAATAATTTATTATAAAATGAGAATGTCACCTCCGCTTATGCACGTCTATTTCGAATAAATCTGTTTGATAACTAAATTTTAATATAATATAATTCAACAACATGTGAATCGAGGAAAATATCAAATGTACTCGTAACTTATCGTAACTAAATCACTCATAACTTTCTGGCTCTTTCAGAGAAATGTGGAATGACCTTAGACAATCTCATCCTTAAAGGTTTTACTTTAGGAAACAACCATAGGCAACGCCTTGTGTCTGCTTCATCAAATCAAAAGTTAAACAGTTACAAAAAAAGTCAGGTTTTTTTATTATTTCGTTCCCTATTAATGAATTATTGTAAAGTTATATAGTACATGGTGAGTTTTGCACGTTAGCTCTAATGGGATTTTTAGGGACTGTGAATATCGAACCGAAATAGGTCGTCAACTAGCTCGTAAGTAGCAGATGTCAGGGAAAGAGGAGATCTGAATTCTGAAGGAACGATATGTTATAAAATAGATGAGATTTTATAGTATAAGTATATTATAATATAGTATATTATATGTATAAATATTATTATATAAGTAATCTATTTTGGCTTTATATTGAAAATTATGGCTTCTTGAAAATATATAAAAAAAGTAATCAAATAAAAGCAATGGAGACAATGGGAATGCTAAATCCTGTTCCCTGGAGTAACAAATCTTGAAAAAAAAAAGTGTGTTCAATATCAGGCCAAAGCATAATCTTTCAACACCTTCAAAAGACACTGAAGTAAGCCTTCTCGACTGATTTCAAGTATGGGTATAAGGAGTGAAAGGTAGAAGAGGAACTAAGGAAGTGGAAGGCTGCTACTTCAAGCAGATACTGGTTTAGGTCAACGTGCCACATTTAGTTAAAGACAATTCAAAACCGGCATTAGGGTGGTTACACAAGGTAAAGGCGTAAAAACTTAAACTCTAAATTAATGATATATACAGAAATAGTCAAAATATCGATAGAGAAAACATGGTATGAAGTGAAAAGTCACCGTTTCTGAAATTGAGTATTGTGAAAAAAAACAAGTGGAAAATAATGAAAGCAAATGATTGTTGATGAGATCTTTCTAATAGAAAACACCCATTGCAATAAATATAAAACCTTTCAAAAAGTTGATAATGCTGACAAGTTGGCGCATGACTTGTATTTGAGTGGGAACTGGTGGATGAGTAAATTACATCCCTTGTCCAATCAGAGTAAATCTATTGACACGACATGCGGCATGTTTGGTACATGCGAAGGTGGGTCTGTCTCGGTTACCGTAACTAGTTTTGACATCAAGCTCCACAACTAGTGGTCGCTTAGGCTGCGGATCAGAGACCGCAAAAGCCACAAGTTTTACCTGCCTTACTATTCTGTTTCAACCAGAGAGAATGGTGTAAACGGAAATACGTATTATATTCATATAGTGAACCAGTTTGGAGTATCGAAAAATATGGAACAAAAATAATTATAATCATTAAATTAAATCGAAATTATAAAATAAATTCTTCATATTTAACAATTTATATGCAAGAGTCGAGTCAAAGTTTAGTAGCCTCAAATTTTATTCCATTAGCCTATGCATCGTCATCCTTAAGTACTAGTAACTTACTTAAACTTTAGAGAATAAAGAATCGATTTCTCAAATTTAACAACCGTTATTGCGATAAAATTACAATAAGTAATACTAATATGGGCAATGAGTAATTATGATATTAGTCAATGGTTGCAAAATACTAAGAAAAAGAAACCTATGGAAATGAATAGCATTAAAATTACTACTGATAACTTCAAAAGGTTTGTGTTTTGGGAAATATTTGTATACATCTTTGGGATACTTTCTTTCGGTGTCTTTAAATGAACGAAAAAAGTATTAGTGGGATTTGAATAATACCTTTTTAAATTTGAGTTGATTAAACATTAAAGTAAGGAAAGCGTGACCAAAATGTTTCATGTTTGAATTTTTTTCTATTTATTCCATGTTACCGTTTCTCAAACAAAATCAAAACAAAGGTGATGCTTATGATTCCTTTAAAATTTTAGGTAAATTTAATTACATTTCTGGTCCCGTTAGAGATTGAGTAACATACCTTTTGCTAATTTTTGTCAATTACTTGTTTCCCGTGGGACAACTACTTAAAGGCTTTTATCCATTTTTAAAAACATCCACTTCACATGTATATAGAAGTAAAGTGGCTTTATCAAATCACCATCAAAGTCTGTTGGAATTGTTGTTCTTAGTATGATATCCTGATTACAGGATGTGCCATCGGACCATCTAAGCATGGTACGTTGTCTTTATCCTATAATTTATTCACTAGGAGGTTCAAGTCCCTGATTAAGAAGGAACATCAAGTCTCATTTAAAATTCACTTTCGTAAGAACTCTTGGTAAGTTTTCACTAAGCTCCTAAGTCTAATTAGTAAAACGGTGTTCTGCGTGAATACTAATCATCGGATTATCTTTGGGTAGCTTACATGTTAAGGCTATCATGTTTTAAAGACGCGGTGATTATAAAGTTTTGGAAAGGAGCGGCCATAGTTCATCGTAGGATTGTCTTGAGCTGAAACATATTTAACTCAAATCATTTTTATCAAATTACCTCCATTTAATCAGTAGATCCTATTGCCATTTTATAACTTACGATAAGTTTAAACAAGTACCCCAATCCACAACAGCCCGTAAAAAATATCAGTTATTGGAAGATTTTAAAACACTAGACACTTATTATGTTGGGAGACTGGTTGTGGGTAATTCATATTAATGAATGCAATAAATATCCCTCTGGCCAATTTATAAATCGTGGGTAAGAGTTTGGAGGATATATATAAAATACTGTAAATATTACTATTAATAATATTGCTTACTACCAGCCTCTAACAATATTACTCTTGGCTGGAGTTCCAATGCATTCCTTGAGCCTGTATAATGGGTTAACACGAGACAAAAACTACAAAAAAAAATAACTGTTTGATTTGAGGGAGAAATGGAGCAAAAAAGTACCAAAACTATCAAAAAGAAAATCCGCAGTGTCTTATAGACTGACCATTGGGGACAAATACCCTTAGAGAAATCTTGACCTTTATAGCAGTCGTAGAGAGTCCCCGGCCCGTTGTATTTTAGATGTAATACCACTTTGTTTGTTGGGCCAGTATAGGGTAAAATTTAGCAAGTGATCGAACAATTATTGGCCTACTAGAAGTTAAATGGCTGATTACCACAGACGGTATTAAAAAAAAAAAAAGAACTGAACAAACAAACCGACTAGTGGGTTTTTGGTTTGTTTTTTTTCTCCCCCCCTTTTCTCAGCTCTCTAACCGACTAGCGTTATTGGTATGTAAGTATTTAAGTAGGTAATCCCCCAATACTTATTTCGGGTGGAGGCTGTGTAATTAGCATAAAAGAAAAATTACGTGACTTACTCTAAATTACCGATGGTCTTGTACAGAAACATTAACGTTCTTCAAACAGAGCTTAAAATGGTTTGCATACTATGCATACAAGGAGCTTTATGAAAAGTAAAAAAGGGTCAGTTATTAATCAATAACCAGTAATAAACAAAAAGTTGTTCCCATCATATTGAGTACGGTGTCAAATTATAGATCCGACTCCTTGATTAATATCATGTATCGTGCGTTGGGGCTTTAGTGCACTATTATTATAGAAAGTCATCAAAACTGTCAATAGATTCTTTTTCACAACTATAACGAAACCATTAAATGCGTGATGCATCACATTTGAATCCAATTTTCCCAACTTATTGGGGATATCTGGGATGAGGTCTAGATTTTTACTAGCCCATCAGGCTCTCATATGAGGTGTTGATTAGCATAACTGATTCATAACATGAAGGTTCCAGGTTCAAATCTGTAGGCAGGCAGAGAAATTGTTTAATTTTCATAAATATTTGAGTGTGGCTCCCGGTAAGACTCTCAACCTTTCAGCCTCTACGACTGGGGGGCTCCGCCACTGGATCGCTTCGCACGCCAATCACCGTGCCTGATCCAATCACCTGTTTTATAGATAAGAGACGAGATATAGTTATAAAATATACCTCTCTATTATGCGTTTGTTTTATTATTATCCTTTTTTCGTTTCTTTTAATTTTCAATTTTATCTTGTGTTAAATTTACAAACTAAGATTTTTATTTTCTATTGCTTTTAATTTTTCACACAATTTCTCATTCGTTTTTCGGTTTCTTCTTTGAAACGATTTTTTGTTTTGTCGCCTGCGAATTCAACTTTGGTCTACCCATATCTCTTGTGTGATAAAACGTTAGACTGAGAAACACTAAATAACTAGTATTCTTACGTTATAAATGATAATGGGTTAAATATTGGATTTCTAAAAAATATTAATTTAAACACAAGAATTCTATGTTTTTAAATTTGATAGTATTGTATTCTATGTTTTTAAATTTGATAGTATTGTATTCTATGTTTTAACTATAAGTAGTATAATAGAACTGAAGACTGTGAAAAATGTTTTATATATAATAGAGAGAAATGGTAAATTATAGGTAGAATAGTGCCTCTTAAGGTTGATTTATGCTAAAAAATGCACTGCACATAGTCTAAAAGTAACAGGAAATGAGTTTTTATAGTCACAGGTGAACTGATCTGACTGAAATACGTACTTGACTTCTTTTCGACCTTAAGGGTTCGCTCAGCAAAAAATAAGGAATCTGTTGAGTTTTTAGGGAGAGTAAGTAATAATAGTGGGACACAACGTACTAGTATTACAAACTATATGGTAGGTTTGAAGCACATTATTTTTTTTATTGGATATGGGCTTCTGGCCATAAATATACTAATGAAATTACAATGCTGAAATTTTGGTAAGGCATAAAATCTTTCAGAAAGCATTTTCAATTACCGTTAAAATTTAACTCTGAAATAAACCACAAGTACACATATCGACTTGTCTTAGAGGCCTATTAAATCGTCAGACGACAAAAAAAGGGATTCATAACTGAACCAATAGATAAGAAGTAAGGTTACAGTAAAAAAAAATAAATAATAAACTCGAAGGAAAAAGATGTAAAACAAATGACAGAGGGGCTAATTGGAAGTGGTAAAATAATTTATTTCGTAGCAGGAGGCGAAAAGAAAAAAGGAAGTGCTACAACGTTGGGAAAACAATTCAACGGTCTTTCCGTCACAGCTCTAACGGAGACTCACAAAGCACAGACCCTTTGTAATTATTTTAATGATGTTATGATGGAGATGGTGTATTGATATTATGGATGGAGGATCATTCCAGGTTAATATTTCTATAATATGTTGTAATTTGTTTAATTAGATTATAGTAGTGTTGTAAAATTGCGTACATATGTACATATGTGGTCATATTGAAGAAATGCTTCTACCCGTCAGGTGCAATGTCTCCAAGCCTATATGTATTTTTTATTTAAGTTGCTTACAGTAGTGTTGTAAAATTGTGAAGTTGTAAAAAGTGAAATATGAGCTCTAACTATATTTTATTACTGTTTTCCATCTAGTTGGATTTTAAGGGTTTTCTTTTATGAGTTTAAAAAAAATCTATTTGATTTCGAGTAATTTGTTAACAAATTTATAATATAGTATAATTCTAATGAGGTAGTCGTTCGCATTAATGAGGATGCCTGAATAGGTAAAACTGTGATATTTATGTGATTTCAAAACTAATAAACTTATAAAATTATACGTCTCTTTTTGGAATTTTGTTCTTAAGAATACTATTACTTTACTCTTTTTTTTCTATTCCTAAACTACATTATTGCAACAGGATTGGATATTGAGGGTTAATGACTTCGAAATGTTATTACTGCTCCCTTATTCAGTGCATTAAGACGAAGAAATAAAATAATTTGAAAATATTTTACGTAATACAATCGGGCATTTTACTGCTCAATGTGAATGTAGAAGTTGTTTTCACCAGGTTAAATTATTACGTGTATTATATAACCAGATTGAAAATTCGAGTTAAACTGCTAAAGCACATCAATACCGTCGATCTAAAACTATCAGGAATATCAGCCACCCCAAATGCCCAAGGCTTTACTTTAGAAGTCGAGTCAAAAAAATTAATGTTAGTTTTGACACCCTAGTAATTCAAAGTCAATAATATAGGAATTTAACTCCCGTTAAACTACAAACAACTTCTCAATGATAAAACGCTCGAGTAAAAGCTTACATCCGCTCACCCCAAATAAATTACCTTTATTTTTCCCTTATCTATAATCTAATTTGAGAGCTAAGAAAAAACAAAAACAAAAATACATCCTTAAGTAAATATTTCATCTCAGAAATTCATTGCATTACCTTAGTTGTTCTATCTCAAAGATAGTATGATCATGCTCTTTATTTTATAGTAAGTTTAGAAATTCTGATTAAAATGTTGACTCTACCCACGAAAAAATAGTCGGTTAACGAAAATAGTCTGTTAAAGAGTCTTGCTTCTACTGGATCTGATAACCAATCGATCTCTTTTAATTTGACTTTCTAAGTGAGTTGAGCTCACCATTAAGCATTCCTCAAGCATTGAAACGTAGGCAGCCCTCTTGATCGACAGATTGAGCTAGTAAGAATCCAATAACTAACATGAAGAACTTCAGTTTTAGTGTTTTAATTATCCTGATATGTAATTAATTTTTATTTGAGATTTTGAAAATATCGTTTGTTTAATTAGTGAGCTAAGAATGAAACAAAAAGTTGATCAGTGCTTTCTTGTTGATCAGACGCGATATATATACACAATAGATTTTCATCCCAGGATCTGAGGAAGAAGAATTTTCTAGCCACTTCTGCCTGAAGCTTTACCCAGACCTGTATGTTCCTGACTAACCATGACACGCTGCGTGCGATCCTAATTTATGATCGAGATTACGCTCTGGGAAAGTAGAAGTCGGATAAGTGACTTGAATGACAGCTTTATTGTAATCTGTTCCTGCGTGGCTCGTCGATTAATTGGTGCTTTCGTTATTTTAGTGTCTAGCAAGAATTTAACAGTTTGATCAGTTAAGGTATTTCTGTCGGGTTTGTCAGTAGGTGAAGTCTTATGCAAAGGAAAGATCGTTGGTTCATCTTTTTGGGGGATTCACACAGAACTACTACTTTTTATTGTAGAGGACCAGTTTCTTAATTCCGGATTCTAGCATGTCTTAAACTTTACAAGTACCTATAGATATCAATAAAAATATCTTTACTCAGGACTAACAATTCAAGAAATAAAAAATTGTCTAACTTATGCATGTTTAATCTATTTTTGTTTAAATAATCAATAACTTACAAAAAGTAGTTTTAAGTAAAGGATGAAATCTGGCGGTGCCCGAGTATTATCTTGGATAGAATTCAAGTGTTTATGCCTTGTCTAAATTTGTGTTATTATTAGTATATTGATTGGTAAATTAATATAAGTGATCAATTAATTAATTTAGTACCTATTAGCGTGGAAATTACATTTCGGTTGTGTTTGTGATGCTTGTTGTTGTTAGATTATTGTGGTGTATTACATTGCCTCATATCAGTGATAATATGTGGTATCAGCTGCCCCATGGTGAGGACTGATGCCCCAAAATGTAAACGCTCAGTCTTGCTGCAACGTCGAAGGTCCGATGCCAGCGTAGAGTAATCTAGGCACAAGAGAATGGCTAGGAATGAGAAGAGAAAGCGAGAACTCACGGTACATGACGCATCTGCCAGGTCAGTGATGTACTCACCCAACCAGTTACATATTAAACCAAGTAACCATACCAAGTTCACAAGACGATTTTGGTTCCAGCCTATCCTTGACACGGTGGACATTCAAATTAACACTTATAATCGATGAATTTTTACTGCCTAATATTTTTAAGGAAGTTTGATTATATTATGTTCAGACTATCATGTTATGCTTATTTTTGTCATATTAGATCTAATTAGTTGGCATTAACCTACTGACTTTATAATATATCAACTCTCGTTCACATCTTCAATTATAAGTTTAAATATTTTTCTTTTTAATATGAGTTCTCCGTAGATACCATATTCAGTTTTTTATACGCGTTAAGGGTATTTTTCAGTTCATTTATTCTATCATAGTTTTGGGTTATATATGTATTACATAACTATATAAAGTTATAACTACTTTGCCAATGTTTAACGTTTACCATTTCCCTATGGCAGAAATAGTGCTTGGGAAGACTAGCCAATAGACTGCCTATAGTTCATGCTAAGACTTCCAAGGCAATTACGCATAGAAGTTTTAATGTAACAACTATTCTCCATTAGATTAGCAAGAATTGTGTTCTTGACCAAGATTTTTTTGGTTAATCGCCAGGTTATCTCAAAACCTAATGGTATGCTAGTTAGATACTTTAGGGAAGTCGAGTGTGACCTAAACGACATGCTTACAATACAATTGTTACAAGATACAATTGTTTACTATAGCAAATCTGTTGCCAAAATATTCCGACATTAGCAATCATACTTTGTCCAGATATGAAGTGCAGCAGTACCTTATACTTTAAGGTATGAGATAAGCTAGAAGGTATGAGTGAAATTAAAGATCTTTGTTGAGTTGAATGACATTGGGAAATGACATTTTTATCTTCGGTAGTGGAGAGTGACACATGTCTTGCCTCTAGAGAAATGCAGGAAACACTGATCCTGTCAATGGTGCGAAAGCTTATTTCCTCAGCTTTTGTGAACAAAGAACATTCTGATAACGATAACACTGCGGCTAAAAGAGTGTACAATGCTAGTGAAAGTTTTCCATTTTTCATCCTGTTATCTACGATTGAACGAAACGCGGGGAGTTAGGATCATTCCAAAAATGAAGAAGAGAAGATGAGGTTGCAGACCAACTATTATTAAATATTGAGTTGGATCATATTAGGAAAAGTGAACAAAGATCGGGGTAATACGGGCAAAAAATCGTAGAAAATCGCACATATACATGGCACAAGGTAAAGGGAAACGGTTGCCAATCCACTTGTATTCTCTAGAATAGTTACAAATGTAGATTTTAAAGATATTTTTCGAATTAGACGTGGAGCTGGTCAAAAAAAGTAAGTTGTCATAGTTGGAGTACTTGGAACTGACGGGTGATAGAAGGAATGAGTACAAAGAGATGTCCACATGCTATAGCGTATTTTACATCAACCGGGCACTCAAAAGACGAGGTTCGTATTGTCATCCAAAGTTTTCTACCAACCTGCTATTATTCTCTTAGTTTCACGACATCAGACATAGGGAAAGTTCAGCTGCGATCAATTAATACCGTTTGCAATAAAAAAAAAGCCTCACACCAAGGAAGAAATTACCTGTACATAATATTATCAGTTCCATGCTAAAAGAAGCCTATTTTTCTTAGAAGGACTATCGAAAAAATATTCTCAGAAATTAACATGTATGTGGTATGGGTTTTGACGAAAACATATAACTTTTTAAGTGAAATATTACTAAGTATTAACTAATTGAAATTTTGCAGCTATCAAAAGTTCAAGCTACAAAATCTTTTAAGGAAGAATTAATAGTCTAAAGTGCACCTAAGTTAAACAATAGATCTAAGAATAAAGACAATTATTTAATGCCATACATTAAAAATATCAAATTTGTTCAAATTAAAAATATTTAGACACAATTTATCTTATAAACAAAGAAATCATAAAATGGCTTACAGATAAAAATCAAAAACAAAAGAATGAATGAGGTGAGTGTGATCTACCAAAAGTGCTTGCGAATAAATGAATTAATTCGCAGAAAAACAAACAGATTGACTTTTTTTTTTATTATTATTCTTTATTATTTACCAATCTGACTCATTTGGGGACAAATTTGTGGATAAGAAAATATTGATATAAAAAACTGTACAATAATCGATCACGCACAAAGGATAGGAAGAACCGAGTGTGATGGACAAAGTACTAATGCCTAGAAGCTCTGACTTGAGTTCTGTGAAATTGTTGGTATTGAGCTAAATCATTCAATTTTATCAAACCTAATTTGGATCTGGACGTTTGGCACCCAGCAGTTTGGTGTTGAAAAGGTTTGTATGATTCTACCAGACGCATGATGAATCGTTGTGAGCATAATTTTGAACTGTTTTATAAATATTTGGAGGTATATATTTATACCAGAGTATAATGTTCTAGCAGGCCTAAGATGTGGCTTAAACCAAGGCATCAATTTGGCCATACAATGTTGTGTAAGACCTTCATAAGATGGAAGTTAAAATTTAAGACAGAGTCAACTGGCAACGCATTGGTGAGTGCCAGTTCCTCCAAAGTCAGCAGCGTAACTGTTTAAATATTACTACTAATACTCCATACATGAAAATAAATTATTGTACATGATGCAGTATCAAAAATTATTTGGTGCAACGAATGTACTTAAAGAATGAGCATGTGCTCTCTAGCATAATCTAAGCTGTATAACAATAGTACATATCAAAGTGGTTGGAACATGTCCTGCAAGTAGGCGTCTTATCAGAAGTGGTTAGCTGTTCAGTAATCTAATTTTCTCAATGGAGATAGCTGGAGTGCAAGGAGGTAAAGATAGCAGCTCAGGCGTTGATATTGAGGTCTGCTGGGGCTTACCGTTGGTGTATGTAATGTCATGCAGCATGGCCAGCTAGAGCTTATCTCAACCATAGTTAACCAGGGGAATTATCTTAGGAAGAAAAAAAAACAACAAATAAGTTTAAAACAGCGTTAAGTGCGTGATTATATGCGTTACTTAAATGCACTATTTTTGTACAAACGGACGTGCCCTCAAAACAAACATGTCTATTTGGCCGGGTTTGAGTTAAGGTTCGCAATATGAATGTGTATATGGACTGTTAACAATTAAAATAAGATGAATGGCTTTGGGAAATTGCTTTACGTGAAATATGAGGTATGCAAATTCATATAAGATGCTCTTAAATAGAACAATTTATAACATTTTGAGTTTCATTGATAGTTATATAATGCTCAGAATATTGTAATCCTAATATTATATATAAGGGTCAAAGCCCCTTCTAGTGTATACCTGCCTCGGGACTTCATGGAAGTCACTGGTGTTTCTTGTTATTTTTTAAGTAAGCGGCCGCATCCCTCTCAATTCCTGAAACAACCTACCCTTCTCATATTCACATATGTCTCAGCTTTAGTTCCAGTCCACACTTGTCTCTCAAACACGAGTCACGAAACACCTATCCCGACCCAGTATGTAGTAATCATAACACTTAATATTTGTATATACCAGGGTTTTGGTTGTACTTCATAATAAAGCTTTTCTTCTAAAATACTCTCCTCTACAAAGATTATTTAACTGATGATGTTTCATTGTATTTACTTTTCATTTTTTTAAATTCTGGGCCATACTGACAGTGTCATTCAAACGCTTTATTGCTAGAATATTTCTCTAACTCCCTGATGACATCACTAATTCTGGCCAAGAGTTGGTTTTCTGCACATGCGCTATCATTATAACACCTGTCTATTTCAGCTCTTCATATTAACAACAATTACAACAGTTCATAGAATCTTATTACTTTTTAAAACTGTCTCAACTATCAACTTATGTGAGCTGTTCACGAGGGAGCCCTCAATAAGTGAGTATTTACTTAACATAACCTCAGTGTGTGTTTTAGATTGTAACTCACAGAGAAGTCGGCCATATTGGCCAGTCTCTGCTCGTGGTTCTCGTGGATTCTAGTTGAGAACACGCAGTAGACAGTAATGCTAGTAAGGTAGTATTAGTTGAGTGGCACCGTCAACGTCTTAGGTGTAAAAACCGTGAGTTCGAATCTTATCGTGAGCACGTATTTTTATTTGAAATAAACTTAATTTATAAAATAATAAATGTTTAGAATTATTATGCGTAATGAGATTTTATTAGCAGCTCATGTTTGAAAATAAAAAAAAAGATCAAGGTCTTTTGAGGGACAAATTGTTTTGCTCACAAATTAGTAAAATTGTAGATACGGGAAAATATACGTGCCTCAATCGGTCTCGGAGTACGAAAATTTCGCCGTACACTCCCGATACTTATCGGGCCGCTATTAAGTATTTGGAAGAAACTAAAGCCGACTTCCATACATACCAGTTAAAGCAGGAAAGATTGCTACGAGTAGTGATCAGAAATCTGCACCCGACCACACCAGCTGATGAAATTTAAAACGAAATCTCAGCTCTCAGATTCAAAGTTCGCCAAATAACGAATGTTTTACGCGAAAACAGGCAACTAGATGAATCCATTAAAACGGCGTTACTTTTTTTCTTCATATATCTCGAGCTAACATCTGGCGTGGAGAAAATATACGACTGAAAACACCTGTATTACACTAGAATACAGGTCGAAAAACCTAACCCCAAACGTGACATCGTCCAATGCCATAATTGCCAGGCATATGGGCCCACAAAATTGTACTGCCACTACCATCAAAGGTGTGTATAGTGCAGTGGGTAGCACAAAAGTGAAAAGACCCTGGAATCGCCTGCTGTATGCGTGCTCTGCCAGCAAGGCCATCCGGCCAACTACAGGGGCTGCGTGGCTTACAAAATCCTCAAGTCTAGGAGCGAACAACGTTGTCGACCAGAAGAAGAGAAGCCTGTAACAGGTAGCTCAAGAAGCACCCCCGCCAGAAACTTGAGACCTTTATTCTCTTTTGCTGATGTGGTTCGGAACAGAGAGCAGTCCCAGGCATTGCCCACTCCTCGTCCACAAATTCTTCTTCCTCAGCATACCGTTCATACCGTTAACTCGCAAATCCAATCCCATCCTCAACCACACATCTCGCATATTCCTCCACCTTCAAGCACTTCAGATCTCACTAGCCTATTAACATCATTCCTTACAGAGTTCAGAACCCTAATTACCCTTGGAAGGCTCATTTCCCTTCTTACAAATTTTGTCACCTACCTTATCCCCGCTAAACAAAATCCTTAAGTAGATCCTTCTGACTCCTCATCCATTCTTCTTTGGAATGCGAATGGTGTTCGCACCCACACTAACGAACTGACAGCACTACTCCACGACAAAAACATCGACGTAGCTCTCATTACTGAAACAAGACTTACAAGTAAACGACCATTTACGGTTCGTCAATACCAGACTTATCGAACTGATTATTGACCCAGATGGAAGAGCTCATGCAGGTACCGCTGTCATTGTCCATAACTCCATATCCCACCACATAGTTCCTTTGGTAGCACATGATTTCCTTTAGTCCACTGTAGTGTCAATCAGCACCTTCACTTTTCCCCTCACTCTAGCATCAGTGTACTGCCCTCCTAATAAATCCATTTTTGATTCCCAATAATCTCCTTTCTAGACTCCATCCGACCTCGTCTTCTTGTGGATGAGGACTTTAATGCGAAACACCAACACTGGGGGTCAAGATCCACAAATACACGAGGACGTGCTTTGCTGTCTGCACTCACACGGAAACATTGCTCCACTATCTCTCCTGACACAGCCACCTATTAGCCATCTGATCCTAACCAAAATCCTGATCTCCTTGACTTCTTTTTCTACAATAGTTTAGGAACACTAAACTATTCACTCGTGCGTCTCGACGACCTATCCTCTGATCATATTCTCCTCTGATCATTTCCCTAAGATCAATTCACAAACTGCCTCATTCTTCATTTATTAGGGGCCCAGTTGACTGGGACCACCTCCGCCTGCTCCTTACAGATTCCGTAGAACTCAAAGTGTCCCAGAAAACATCCCAAGACCTAGATGCGTTCTTTCACTACTCTGGTCCAAAGGTCGGCTTGGGAGGAATCGTCGTCCCATCCTTACCCAAAAATTCACAATCATAATCGTTTACCTCAGAATCCAAACGCCGCTCCAGAGAGGTGTGGCAAAGATCCCAGCATACTGCTGATGGCCTGAACAGACGCTTTGGAAAACTGTACAGACTACTTCAAAGGACATCCCATCTCTCAATAGAAAATAAATTACTAATCTACGATGTTATACCTTAGTCAATCTGGACATACGGAATAGAGCTATGGGGGACCGCAAAAGTCAAAAATCAAGCGTATACAATCCTTTCAATCAAAAGTCCTGAGAACAATAGTTACAGAGAACAATAGAACAATTACTTATAGCCCAATCAGGCAGATTGAAAGGATTGGATGCGCTTGATGTTCAACTTTTTTGCTGTCCACCATAGCTCTAGTCCATATGTCTAGATTAGTAATTATAAAACTTTGTAAATTATTAATTTGTTTTCTATAGAGAGATGGGATGCCCTTTGAAGTAGTCTGTACAGTTGTCAAAAGCGTCTGTTTAGTTCTTGTATTTTTAGCCTCGGGTGTAGGTTCCATGTCAGTCTTTTGTCAAGATGGGAGCCTAAGTCTCAGAAACAGGGAGAGGAATCGAATTTAAAAAGACTAGTTGACAGGACTCATGGCAGAGAGTAAAGGTTATGTGGGAACATTTTGCTTCATTGGCTTTGATTCGACATTGGTTGAACCAATACTCGATCTCATCAAGGTGTTTTTGAAGGTTTTGGGATGATATATCAGGGTCTGAATGGGTTGACAGGACTGCAGTGTCATCTGCAAATGTTGCCAAGAAGGTATTGGTGGTGGAGGGAACATCAGCGGTGTATAGGTTATAGAGGATGGGACCCAGGACGCAGCCCTTTGGAACTCTTGTTTTGATGGAATAGTAGTTAGAATATTCAAAACCACAGCAGACTTGGAAGAAGCGGTTTGAAAGGTAGGACTGTAGGATTAGTAATGGGGTCAGAGGGAAATATCCTCTGAGCTTGTGCAAACCTGCGGGCCAGACCCTGTCAAAAGCCTGAACGATATCAAGAAAGGCAGCTGTGCAATACTGTTCGGATTCAAGGGCTGAGGAGATGTGATCAACAACGCGAAGGCCTTGTTGAGCAGTGGAATTTTGTTGGTGAAACCCAAACTGGTGAGTAGGATAAAGGTTTTTGGATTCAATAATTGGAAGTAGGAGTTTTTCAAATATTTTTGAGAGGATACGGAGTAAGCAAACCTCCGACCTATCCCCATCCGAAGCCGGCCAGGACCCATCATAATGTCGGAATGGGTCTTAAACAGGAAGATACTTTAGGATTTTTGTGGTTACATTCCACAGGGAGTTATCCCTGGTAGACATTGAGGAGAGATAGGAATTAAAAGAATCGGAACGGAAGGATGCCAGTTGCCACTTTACCATTCTGCAGTACTGAGTGTATCAGTGACGATCAGCAGGATGTCTTTTCCACACTTGAGTGCCGTTTGGATTGGATTAGGTATTTGAGATACTGAGGTTAAGGATTTTGATTGTGAATTTTCAGATGACGGTGGGGTGACGATGCCTCCCAGGCTGACCTCAGGATTAGGGTAGTGAAGGACAGCGCTGCATCATTTAGGTGTTGGGATGTTTTAAGAGGTACTTTGAAGTCTACAGAGACTGTAACAATCTGGCGGAAGTGGTCCCAATCAACTGGGCCCCTAATATATGAAGGAGGAGGCAGTTTGTGACTATGATCGGAGGATAGGTCTTCGAGGCGTGTAAGTGAATAGTTTAGTGACCTACAATATTGTTGAAGAAAGAGTCAGGGAGATCTGGATTTTGGAGGAATCTGATGGCCAATAGGTGGCGTGTCAGGAGAGATAGTGGAGCAATGTTTCCGTGTGAGTGCCGACAGCAAAGCACGTCCTCGTGTATATTCAATGTTGGTGCTTCGCATTAAAGTCCTCATCCACAAGAAAACGAGGTCCGATGGAGTCTAGAAAGGAGATGATTGGGAATCAGAAATGGATTTATTAGGAGGGCAGTACACTGATGCTAGAGTGAGGGGAAAAGTGAAGGTGCTGATTGACACTACAGTGGACTAAAGGAAATCATGTGCTACCAAAGGAACTATGTGGTGGGATATGGAGTTATGGACAATGACAGCGGTACCTGCATGAGCTCTTCCATCTGGGCCAATAATCAGTTCGATAAGTCTGGTATTGACGAACCGTAAATGGTCGTTTACTTGTAAGTCTTGTTTCAGTAATGAGAGCTACGTCGATGTTTTTGTCGTGGAGTAGTGCTGTCAGTTCGTTAGTGTGGGTGCGAACACCATTCGCATTCCATAGGAGAATGGATAAGGAGTCAGAAGGATCCACTTATGGGTTTCGTTTAATAGGGATGAGGTAGGTGACAAAATTTGTAAGAAGGGAAATGAGCCTTCCAAGGGTAATTAGGGTTCTGAATCCTGTAAGGAATAATGCTAATAGAGTAGTTAGATCTGAAGAGCTTGAAGGTGGACGAATATGCGAGATGTGTGGTTCAGGATGGTATTCAGTTTGCTGGTTGCTGGGATTTGCGAAGGAGGAGTGGGCAATGCCTGGGACTGCTCTCTGTTCCGAACGGCATTAGCAAAAGAGACTGAAAGCGTTAAATTTCTGGCGGGGGCACTTCTTGATCTACCTGTGGCTGGCTTCTCTTCTTTTGGCAGACTACCTTGTTCGCTCCTGGACTTCAGAATTTTGTAAACCTCACAGCCTTTATAGTTTGCCGGGTGGCCTTGCTAACAGAGCACGCATACAGCAGGTGATTTTAGGGGCTTCTTGCACAATTCACTTTTGTGCTGCCCACTGCAATGGGAGGGTGGCAGCAGCATAATTTTGTGTGCCCATATGCCTGCCAATTATAGTATTGGACTATGTATCGTTTTGGGTATGGGGTTTCGACCTGTACTCTTGTGTAATACAAGTGGGTAACCTCGTAGATTTTTTCCACTCCAGGTGTTCGCTCTAGATCCACAAATAACAAGGTCAGTGGTGTCTTGATACTTGCATCATCTTCTTGCCTTTCTTCATGGAGCACATTGGTAGTTTGGCGAACCTTGTATCCTAAACTTAAGAGCCCCTTTTCTGTCTCGTCCACTGGTGTAGTGGGATGCAGGTTTCTAATCACCAGCCGTAGCGATCTTTCCTGCTTTAGTTGGTAAGTATGGAAGTCGGCCTTAGTTTCTTCCAAGTATTTGATTATCGGTTGGTATGTATTGGGAGTGTCCGGAGAAACTTTTGTATCCCGAGACCGATTGAGACACGTTTATTTGCCTGTACCTACGATTTTACTCAATTGTGTGCTTAGTAATTTAAAATTGCTAATATTGCGTACAAATATCGCTGGTGGAATGGGCTGTGTGGGTGTTTGTGTAGAGTGTATGTCCTCTACTTCAATATTTTTGACAACCTCGTAACTATTGAGTGTGAAAAATGGAGACTCATGGGTTGTTGTTTGTTTTGATACGTGGAGTACTCTTTTTTATCTATCATGTTACAAATTTGTGTGGATTTATTTGGACATAAACCATCAGGTCATCAACACCTGCAACAACAGTTGTTTGTTCATTTAAACTAATATGGGAACCCCACCAATACGAGCCTAAGAGAAAGACTACAGACCCCATACCCCCCTGAACCGGTAGTGTCCACCTAGGAGGCACCCCAGTCCCACATGTCAGGCGGTAGTTATAGTTAGTGTTTGATACGACACGAGGTTGATCGGGGGTTGAGGATAAAAATCAGTAGAATCCACCAATGTTTACATTTTCATAAGCTTGGAAACTTCATGTATTTTAAAGAAAAAACCAGTGGTACTTAAACCAAAATCCTTACGTTAAATCAAAACAAAAATTGGACTTATATTAACAAATGCTTGTGAAAATAGAGGGGGAACATTTGTATGGTGCAAGTAATTTCGGTAAATGAAAAGGAAAAGGTCCGACGAACACCACAATAATTCTATATATGCTAGAATAATAAACAATATCTGGGTTGTGCCTTAAGTGGGCTGATAAGGTCTGGTCTCCTGTTCGCTTCAATTGTTGCAGATGTCCATTTCATTCCGGTTAAGGCATGCTCTCTATGAAGGCACCTTACTTAAATTCCAAGTAGGTCTAAGGTAATTTCCAATTGCTACTTTTTGTATCATTGTGTTCAATAACTCTTGTAATGTTCACGTTGACTGTTCTCTACATGACTACTTATCCAGATCCAATAAATTCTCCAAGCTAATAAAAAAGTTTAAAATATATTTTATTATAACGTCTAGTAATTTTTGGTTTGGTAGTATTTACTGTAGTGAATTAAATGTGCTCGTGAGGTTTAAAACATAGCTTAAGCTGAATCTCCTTTGCTAAACTTTATGTCTAATCCCACATACAAACTGACGTTACTAATTTGAATTTTAAATGTACATCATTATTATCACTATAATAATAATAATTATCAGATTATCGAAAGGACGTTTAAATTTTCTGAATTCACAATTTACCGTGGCGTTGTTATCGACCGCTTTGGTTCGTTCGACGTATCAATAACAGTAATATAAGAATCTAATATTCTCCTTTGTAAATCGCACTTGAAAGGAAGGAATCTGTACAATATAGACTCATCAATATGACTTTGAGAAGTAATATTACTTTTTTTCCTTCAGATAATTTTGAAATTGTTTTATTAAACTGATTTCGTTGCATTGACACAATTATAAATAAATTATTGACAATTGTATAGAGGAAAGTTACTCACAATGGGGGTCGAACCCTGTGATAAACCTAGGACATGGGGCGTACGCCGTGGTTCCGGCGAGGGTCTCTGGCCAACATGACCATCCGTCCCAGGTAGCCTCGCAGTAAGTACCTGAAATAATTAAAGAAATAAATTTTATTATAATTTATTTTAAAAGAAATTTTAGATATAGTATATTCAAATTCTACTCAAATTATGAAATAAAGCTCAATTAATAAGGTACTTATTAAAACTTTGGCATCGTGGAGTGTAATTAAAGTGAATTTTCATATTTTCTCCAATTGTTCTCATGATTTTATAAAGACGTGGTTATCTTTCTACTACGTGACACAGTGAATATGACAGTAATATTATCAAAAACAATTTATTTTATTTCATAATCCCTAATACAATGATGAATATATCATAAATACGTTGCGGATGACAAACAGAGCTTACAGATAAACGGATATTGGGATGATTCTAAAGTTAAAAAGGATTTTTTTAGGATTTATCAACAATCTTTATTGTGCAATAATTACAATCTGCCTTTTATAAGGCAATAATAATACGGATAAATGATCTCATTCATACCATATTTACAGTCATCATTCACTCGCTCATTCATACAATAGGACATGATTGGAGAAACTGGCCATTGCCAGGACTCCCAATGTCACGCGATTATAGCAGGTCACGAGGCCACTGCCGTTTCAGTCTCCGAGGAGGATTATAGGGATGAGTGGCGCAGTGAATTCACTGTGCTACAGGATTAAGTTGGATGGAAAGGGTACTGTGGAATTTCATAAACTTGGAAGGGATGAGTTCTAGAATGTAGGGTATATTAAGGTCGTTATGAAGGGTTTTGTTGCTGACATAATAAGGGGCATTTACTATTGTTCTCAGGACTTTGGATTGAAAGGATTGGATACGCTTGATGTTCGACTTTTTTGCTGTCCCCCATAGCTCTATTCCGTATGTCCAGATTGGTTTAAGTATAACTTTGTAGATTAGTATTTTTTTTTCTATTGAGAGATGGGATGCCCTTTGAAGTAGTCTGTACAGTTGTCAAAAGCGTCTGTTTAGTTCTTGTATTTTTAGCCTCGGGTGTGGGTTCCATGTCAGTCTTTTGTCAAGATGGGAGCCTAAGTACCGTACTGTCTCGGTTACAGGTAGAGGAATAGAATTCAAATAAACTAGTGGACAAGTCTTGCGACAATGGGTGAAGGTAATGTGGGAGCATTTTGCTTCATTAACTTTGATCCGCCATTGATTGCACCAATACTCGATCTCGTCAAGGTGTTTTTGAAGGTTATGGGATGCTATGTCAGGGTCTGGGTGGGATGACAAGACTGCAGTGTCATCTGCAAATGTGGCCAAGAAGGTATTGGGAGTAGAGGGGACATCAGCGGTGTATAGGTTATAGAGGATGGGGCCTAGGACACTGCCCTGTGGAACTCCTGCACTTATGGGATAGTAGTTAGAGTATTCTAAACCACAGCGGACTTGGAAGAAGCGGTTCGAAAGGTAGGACTGTAGGATTAGGAAAAGGGTCTGTGGTAAATGTCTTTTGAGCTTGTAGAGCAAACCTGCGTGCCCAAACCTGTCAAAAGCTTGAGCTATATCAAGAAAGGCAGTAGTGCAATACTTTTTGGTTTCAAGGGCTAAGGAGATGTGATCAACAACGCGAAGGCCTTGTTGAGCAGTGGAATGTCGTTGGCGGAAACCAAACTGGTGTGTGGGAAAAAGGTTTTTGGATTCAACAATTGGAAGTAGACGTAAAGTTAAAAAGAGAAAAAGTTAATAAGATTTTTTTCAAGAAAGAAGAAGATAGCGTCACAGCTTGGAGATGAGCAAAATACTTGGTGGTAAAATGGATAGAGAAACCCAGCCAGTAGGTATTTACACTCCATTTTTGGTGCGACTAATTCTCCAAAGTTTGCCACAGCATTCACTATAAAGGAGGGGTTTTAACTATCTTTGGTGTTGGGTTTGAACAACTAGGCCTGTCATTAAGCAGTGCCAACACTTAAAAGTAAATGCATACTGACGTGATTGCTCCAATTGACCTCATAGCTTTCTTAGAAACCGATACTGTAAGTAGGTTTTCGGCCCATAGCTAAATCCCAGGTGTTATTTGACATACCAGTGTCAGAACTTGTAGTAACAGTGACAGCTGTCAATCCATTGTGGCTAATGCCTGTACTACGGATTGTACATCCATTATTTCTCAATCCTTTTTCTCACGCCAAAGTCAGAGAGAGCAAGGCCTAAACTTGCAAATCTATTTGCTCTAAGTAAACGTAATATTATTCAAATTCACACTTTCGGCAATACAATGAATACATACCATAAAATAAAATTTTGAAGCTAATAATTATATTTCGCTGGAATTTTCTACGTTTAAGAACAACTATGTTATTCCATGTATGTCTTCAGTGATAAAATACATTGAATAATACTCTGTGATTACTTTGTGACATAATTACGAGTGAAAGACTGTCGAGTATAAACAAAGAAATTTTGAACTTTATTAATTACATGGATACCCTTCCTAACCTTTAATTTACCATAATTACACTAGAAAACAAAAAACCGTAATTATTTGTACTGTAATTAACAGGTCATGTTGTGTTGAAACAGGAGCCAACTCTTATCTTCTTAGAAAGATGTTGCTTCTATGGCGTTGATTATCGACTAATTGTTCTAATTATATGAGTTTGTTTATTGGCATGGGCGAAAGGCCTAAATAAAATACTTAAAATAAAAAGTATAATATCAGAATTTGTTTTTGATTGGGAGGAGTTTAATCTTTCCCCATTTAAGGATGACCGTATTAATGTCATTCGATTCATTTACATATTTCAACGAGACTGATTTTAAATGATCACTTAACTTAATAATTCGTTTGTGAAACCAACGATTAATTATGACGAGCGTCTAATAATAACTGAATTTAGCAGAATAATTTTTAGTAAAATCACTTAACAAAAGTTCTTATTAATAAAAAATAGCTTTTTTATTCTTTGCATTTTGAATTTATCAATTTTTCTTTACAAATTTATTTATTTATAGTTTATCGTAATAGCAGCCCCCAGGAACGTTACAGTATTAAGAAAAAAATAAAACAATGGAATTACACCAATTCTGGAGTGAAGTAATTTCTATTGAATCGAATTAGTAACTGGTAAAATTATTTTACTGTAACAATACATTTATTTAATTATTTAAATGATAAATTTGTTTTTTTTTTCATCAATCGTGCTTTGACTCCACTCATCTGTTTCTTCATCAGTAGCTACACTACTTGGTTTGCGCGATCCACTCCTAATACTACACTTTGCGATTGTTGACACTGGGTGAAGGTACCGCTTTTGTATAGTTGTCTGGAATAGTATTTGTATTAAGCAGGAAATTATATAAACTGGGTAATTTCCTCTAAATCATCAATATCACGTGAAAAAATTTACCACCAAAAGATTCAACTAATAACGATTTTTCTTTTGTAACGCATCGATACATTCATTCATCCAAAATTGGCAAGGTATCAATGAAACCTTTTTTGCAGACATTTGAAGATTTACTGTTTAACATTACATAAAATACAAATTGAATACCTTTTGTTCCCTAGGCCCATCTCTGACCTTCCGTGTAGTGGATTGCCGATGAATCGTACCTCTTACAAAGTGGCTTTGTTTACTATAATCTCCAACGCTCCCACAAATTTCCCACACATTTTAGTAAGTGATTTTCACTTACTAAAATAAAAAAAACAATTAAAGCAGTTTTTGTCAAAATATAGTTTTTTAACCCGTGATTGAGGGTTTTGAAAAAAAAAAAGTTTGGTAATACTTCTGTTGGCCTCGTTACTTAACTTTCTACGTTCTTAATTTCGTTGTTTTTTGTCGTGTCTGTTTATAGCAATATTTATGTTGGCATCCGTTAACAGAAACAGGTTTAATAGAGGCTCTTGTTTATCTTTGACTGCCTTGAATGTTCACTGGCTAACAGATTCTATAGGGGAAGATTATAAACTTCAGGGGCGAAGTCATAACCATGCAGCTGGATCTTAATTAGAAAGCCCTGAATCATATTAGATTCCGACTGAGCAGTATCAGTAACCAGTCACATCGCTGATCCTCCAGTAAACAACGACGCCAACGAATGATAAATTTAGAGACAAGGAAGGAGGGAAGAATGTAATTTGCATGTTTTGTTTCGAGGGAGGGGACGAAGGGTGACATTAGCGTTTTATAACAGCGCTAGGGGAGGGATGCTCTGCTCTGCTCTTATTAAGGCGGGGAGAAAAACTGCCCCTCTGACCTAGAAACCGCTTCACCCACCTCTTTATCTTCTACATTTCCGTCTCAGCTAGGTCCAATTGTTTGTCTCTACTAGTTTATAGATGGAGCCATCAGCCACTTGCCTATGTGACCACTTGTGAGATTTCTTAAAGTTTTTCTTACTTATTAAATTAATAGATTAGTGTCAGTCCACACATTAGGTTTACATCGTCCTCCTAAGATGTTACAGCATGAAAGCACATATAGTAGAACTAATCACGGGTTTGTAAATTGTGAAAAAGAAAATTTAAAAGACTAAAATAAAATTTTCCAATTTATAACAGTCAATGTTGACTGGTCCATATTAATAACTTACAAATTTATGTCTCTCCAAATGTTTAATACGTTTAAGTGGTATCAAAGAGTATATAATTGACATATTAAGTGGGAGCTATTGTAGTTTTACGATTGGACGCGCCTTTTTTAATTCATATATAGTGAATTTGAACTAAACAGTCTTATTTTTAAGGACCAACTTCAAATTTACGGGACGATCTTTCGACTCTAAGTTTTAGAATAACGGTCTCACAACTTTATTAATAAAAAATAACTCAACAATAATGGCGTAGTTCACCGTTAAGATTTAAGAAGGGGAGGACTGGGTCAGATGGATAGTGACGGACTATTTGGACTCTAGGTTAGAGTTTTTGGAATAAGCCCGCGATCAATGTATGCGAACTTTAAATGGGCATCCTTGATGCTATCTTAAGTGCTGAAGGTAAGGTTTAATGTGAATTGGTTTGTTTCTTACTTTGGTTAGCTGCAGAATACTGGACGTAGGAGGTAAACACCTAATTGCCACCTAAGGATAACTCAATACACAAATGGCCACAGGCCAAGGCTTTGTGCTTTATGCCAAGCCAACATTGTTGGAATACAAATAATTTGAACTATGACTTTACAATAGTGGCCGTAAAAATGATTCATTTAATCAGAAACGCTCAGGGTATATTATATGTGAAGGAACAGGTAAATATGAAGAAAGTTAGACCTGAACCTGTCTTACTCTTAAATTTTTTCATGTCACACAGGGACAGGAGAATTTTATTAGGATTTACTGTACTTATTTTTACTCTATGATTGAGGAGACGTAACATCCTCACAGATATTTTTACACCTCTGTTAATATTATACGTTTATTACATTAAAGCGGAACAGAATCGAGAGGAAACCAATGGAGCCAGCCGTGTTGCACGACGTTGGAAATTGGAGCGTGACTTTTTCTCAAGTGTAATCCTTCGGACTACGTGAATAAATTGGACAGCTTGTTTCTTCAAGGGCCACGCCTGAATCTCTTCTTCAGAAGTTATAGTCTATATTAATAATGCAAGATTCATATTGAATAATGCTTCATAAAATTAATATACTTTTTTATCTTTTTGTTGCTGGATCGGCTGAAATACTGGCAAAGTGAGCATGACGTGAGGCCATTCCCTACTCATAATAACTTGCTTCTATAGTGGACTGGATCAAACATTTCTAATGTGGTGTTAAAAATTGTTTTAGCTGTAGATAAATAGACTCTTACAATGCGATGCGAAATTCTAAAAAAAAAAATGATTAACTAAAATAAACGGAAATATTAACTATTTGATTATTTTAGTTTGTAACGCTAATAGAAAATGTCGTACAGCTCCGGACGTTGGGAAATTAATTATGTAAGTATTATAACTAGAGAGGCTCCCAATGCTTCGACAAAGGGTTCATCACCTTACGTCAGTATTCAATCAAATCGGATGGGTCAAAACCCAATTCGTTACTTAGAGTAAAGACCTATAATGACTAGCGACAGGCACTCTTATTCTTCTCCTTTGGAGAGTTTCAAGTTGTCTGGCCAACGAAACCATTATTCTTGGCTTGTTAGATTGAATGTTTGAGTTAGCGATTCTGCAAACGAAGGAAAAATCTACCTTTTGCTATCTTCTACGCATTCAATATTTTCTATTCAGATAGTGATTTTACTTTATGTTTACAAATGGATCTTTCGATAGCTATTATTGATTTCTGTAATTTTTTAAAAGATCCTGTAGTCTGATTTATAACCTATTGTAAACTCATCCTACCAATACTTATTTCACACCATTTGTCAACTGAATATTTAGTCTCGAAAAACGTTTAGGGTTTTAAGTATAATCTTGTCGAGAGAACTGTTAATACACCTGCTCAGTTTTCCAATCAGCTCCTCGCCAGGAACTAGATTAAATTTTATTGGTTTTGTCTGAGTAGGTCAGGTTTAACGACTACGTGACTGAAATAGTCGAGTAGGTTAAAGAACTTGTTTTAAATCTATACAGTTTTCGCTCCAACTCTGGATTATCTGCTAATAGGTGTTTATCTGCTGTTTCATAATATGCGTGATTTTTAAAACAATATTTATGGGGTGTTTTAAAGAATAATCAATTACAACGATTATCTCTAGAAATCATTGATGGGCTGACAAAGACAGCGCAAAAACAAATTGGCCAAACGAAATAAACCATTAAGGTAACATTTTTAAAAGAATATAAAATCAGGAATGCAAAAATGATTTCCCTTCATTCGAAAAGTTTAATATTTTTTGTACAAACAATTTTAATCAAAGTTTTTTTCTTACAATACTTTTTGCTCTGCTTAAAATTACTAAGACATACCTAAATGTCTTAGGAGATTTCATTCATTTACGACTTGGTATCTAACATTTTATGCAAAATACATTAATAATAAAAGAAATTTATATTTGTCCTTAATTTAGTGAGTTTACTTCCTAGATACTACATATGAATGTTCATTGATGAATGAAGGGCTCAGACAAATCGAATTAGAACTCAGTGCATTTTTAGTTTTTAGTAAAATTGCCTGATTAAGGCAGCTATACTATTGCTACTACTCAAATACAATACACAGAAAAGGGTTCTTGTCGTAAAGAAGCAACCGGACAAGTCTTTTCTTTTACGTGGGGAAACAACAGATAATGTTTATATGGTTCTAAAGAATCCTCGTGGCACCCAAGCCCAACTTAACTTGTAGACCGATTTGTAGAAATTAATCATAAAGTCTTGATGTACTATCGGAGGATGTGGGAGAAAACCATGGCTGTGTGTCTAGTCACTAATTTGAGAAGTAACGCTAAAACGGATATGTAATATCCATAAATAGATAATGGCTCATATTTTAGATAGAGATTCGATCAAGTTCAAGGAGAGATAAAAAACGTAATAAAGTGCTTAAGTTACCCCTCCTTCCACTTCACAAAAAATAAAACAAATTCAATCAATCTTTTGATTTAAGTATTATAATTATCTAGTATGATAGTTATTCAGTGAGCTAAAACTACAAAAGACGCTTGAATATCAATTATTACTTACGTCATTGTCGCAACTGTAAACTATAAAATGTAAAACAAAACCCATTTTTATTTTTATAGTATTCTAATCAGTTTAGGTTCCAATGTATCCTATGTTTACCATGTATTCGTTTTGTAAAGAAATCAAATGACTTACGATTTTAGTTGTGTGTGAATTGTCGAAAGTTCACGTTTTTTATTATCACAAATATTAGTCCGTGGTTAATCCGGGTCTAGGTAGTTTGCTTGTTTATTTATTTAAACATTTGCTTTGAACAAAGTTAGCCCTAACTGATGTAGGCGACTCCTAACTTCCATTAGAGATAGTTAACTGTTATGAAACTTTCAACATTCACCTCACAGTTGTGTGTGATAGTTACCTCTCAACCTATTTTATATATCACGATAGTGTAACTAAAGTAATTTCATTATACGATAGTTTAGTTTATTTATTTAGGCTCTTATGAAACTCTCTCGCATGGGAGATGATGAGAGCTACCGTATTTAGTGCTTCTCACATCTTTTTGTATATGAAACGTAATTCCTAATGGAAATCACAATCTTTATGACATGACGCAACTTTGCTAACCAATGCACCATTTGAGAATCATATTAAGTTTTAGTGTTTTGTTGGTATTTTTTTAAAAAACGTTTTGTATTGTAAATTGCATTATTAATTATTAATTTGCATTATTACTCAGACTTTTTGTCTAGTATTTTTTTCTTATTTATGGACATTAAAAGTAATTTAGTAACAATTTTTATTTTAGAATTCATTTGAAAAAATGAAACAGATGATTAAAATATTTGAATGAAGGATATGAAAATGACTGGCTCTCGAATTTATTTTAAATATGAAAAAAACAATTTAAAAAGAGAAAATTAAGGATGGTTCAGAGTAGTTTACAATTTAATTGGAAAAATGAAATTGAATTTAAAAAAGTAATACCAGTGTAATGGAGAAATTTCGAAGAACCCAAACAGTGTTTATCGCAAGGTACTAGCCCAGTATTTATACTGAATTTGATGCTAATTATACTACAATAGTACAACAATGGAATTTAGAATAAAACTACAATGGGTGCCAAATTTGGTAAGAAACTTACAATATTTACGGGTTGAAGGGGGTAAGGTGTAAAATTTAGGTTACAACCCTTATTGTACCATCCATATCCATTAAAAAAAAAAAAATTAAATTTGTGCAATTTAGTGAGGTCTTGAATCTTGAAACCAATTAGAAATTAGAAGGCGTACAGGTAGAAGTATGAAGCAGAGGGAAATGTCCGACTACGATCCCTCATAGCTAAGGTTTAGGATCCTTTGCGGAACTGTTCCAAACTATAAACACACTTTTCATCTTAACATATCACATTGGATTTTTTCTTTTTTACTAGATGAATATCTTATTTTAAGTATAAATAATGTCTCGTTTTTAGATTTGTACAGCCTTACCTTCAAGGTTTTTGGACCTGGATTCGTTGATGTATATGTAGCATTGCAAGAAACCAGAATCATTTCGGTTTATGCCTTCTTCCATCTGAAAACAATAGAAAAACATGTTAGTTAATTGTAAATATGTGGACTAAATGATTCATCATTATATATAAATATGACATTATTTAGGACATTTTCAAGGCACAATTATTAGTGTAACTCACTACATAGACATATTCCTGGTTTCACCAAGCATGTTCGAATGAGTAGCGGATTGCCTAAGGAAGTAAATTGTTAAAACGGTGACGATGATACAGTGTGGACGCTTGCTAACTCCCAAACTCCCTTTCTCCATAAACCTAGGAACTATAGTGACCTCATATCTCCCAGACCTTGAAACAAGAATACACGAGGTTTAACGAAAAAATAAATTATCCCTCTCTCATCCAGCTTTTAGTGAAATACGAAATCTTTACGTTGTTATGGCTGCAGAGTTTCTTATGGGGGTATTTTTTTTGGGGGGGGGGAGGGGTTAGTAATCCTCCCTGAAGTATTCCTAATTCTCTAAGCCCCGATCACCATTTCTCTTTTCAAACAAAACAAATTAGATGCTTCCTTTAGTCATTTTTCTAATTGGAAAAGTTTTTTATTTTTATCTTTATTCTAAAACGATTTGTTTCATGTTATTGTGGCTCTACATTAATTCTTCTTCGTTTATAACGTAACGTTTGAAGGAGTGGCCGATTTTCTAAATATACTTGTATAAGCTGTAGGCTGGAATATGGTCTAGTTTAACTGCCTCATGGTATAAAGATTATGTGTCCCTTGAGATATTATTTCGATTTCGCAAATTTGATTCCATGTCAGCTTTTCTTGTCTCTTATCCCTTATCAAAAACAAATTGTACCTAACAAAAATACAAACGATTCGGATTATAATGAGGAAGAGGTGGGGGGACTAATGTGATGAATTCCACATAAAGTTATACTCTCTAAGATAAGAGAACATGTAAAAATATGGTTCATCGATAGATTCAAAACAGTACAATTTGGATCGATTTATCCAGACAAAACTCCCATCTTCCCTGTAATAGAAACCCCGCAGGAAGACAGCAAAGGAGTAGAAGAGTGATGTGCACGAAGAGGATTCCCGACATGTGGGAATAGCCTTTTTGAACCACCCCTATTTCTCCGTTTCAACAGTGCTGCAAATAAGAGAATCTGTCTTCCGATGATGTATCCAAGAGAAAACAGATCCAAATGGAATTTTCCATGCTCTGTCGTGGGGTCCGGAGAGGTTGTATCTTTTAACGATAGGTTTGGGAAACATTAACAAAATAAAACCTCACAAAACTTATGGTTGTTTTGAAAGATTAAGTAATAAGGTTTGATTTTTATGTTCGTAGCATAGAAAACTTATAATAGTATAGTATAGTATAGTATAAAAGATTAAACAACTATCAATGCCATATAAAAATGTTTAAAATATAATATAAATAAAAATTGCTTTTATAATATTTACTATACATTAACGCGGGTTTCGTGTAATTTAGCTGAAATTTTACTGTACTTTAACAATTCACAGAAGAATGAGCTGCACATATATTGGTTACGGTAGAATAAGTATTTAAATATATTCAAACGGGTTTCGTTTGCGTTACTTTTATGATTTCTCAAATTACAGCTTAGAAAATATTTGGGGTTAATGATATGTACTTCCCTAGAGTTGTGGACCTTTTGCTGGTGACATAACAATAAAATAAAAGTTTTGAAAGCCAACAATAGATAAGGATCATCATTTTAACTATTTATACATTATCTGTTTGTCAATTTTCTATGACTGTTGTGGTAATACGGATGACATGAAGCAATTTCACTAAAAGGCTAATAGAGGTATGTAGGAGGGGTTTCCTCCATTTTATTTTTCCATTATCTCTCTATACAAAAGATTTCAGTAATGGCACTACCCATTCGCGGATGTTTTCACAGCAGATTGTAGATGCTAATTGTTAAAGCTCCCTACAAGGAAAACCAAACAAAACTGAACTACCTTTTGAAAGCAATTGGATAAATATTTATTTTCATACTACCACAGGATTGGGAATTTAAGTAAGAGGTGTCTCTATATAATATAATTTCGTAACAATGTCCTTCATGTTGTACATTTAGTTGATTACTAAATTATAAGCATGTTAGGATATATAATGATAAGTATTATTATAAAATGATAATTTTTAAAATATAAAAATAATTTAAATACAAATTATTGATGAAGATAGTGATAATTTATAATAATTAAATAATTGACAGAAAATAAATATAAAAACAAATTATTCTGCCAATGATAACTGGCTTTCGAGGATCGAAAGGCCCTAAAGAGTAGGCAGTATTTAAAAGGGTGGAAATACTAGCTCATTGCCGCACGGAACAGGATGTCATCTTTGATGTCGCTCTTTTGATATTATTTTTAAGCTTGGTTTGATTGCATTAACCAAGAACTATATTATCGTGTCCAAAGAAGGCGGATTGTACAGAATTTTACAAGTTAAATTCAGATCTGCAACCCGATTTAATTTTTTTTTTTAATCGCGGAGGGATTTTCTGTTGTATTCAACAGTCTTTGCTATTTTGACGATCTAAGCGTATAAGAGGTCATAGATACAATAGGCCTTTCAATAACAATAACTAAACCAGATATAATGGGTATAGTGTTTTTATTTTAATTCTTGTATTTTGGGAAATCATGGGAGAAACATTCAACAGAACAATTGAAAAGGGTGATTAACAGCACTTATTTACATCGTATCCCTCGTTCAAGTCTGATTTCATAAAAAAAAATATTATGGACGTCGCAATCGTTGTTAGGGGACTATTGTTGGTTCCTAATGAAAAAATCCAGTTACGATTACAAAAAACTGGAGTAGTTTTTCAGACAAAAAAAATGTTTTTTTTTGTGCTAATAATCTTCATTTTCGAATTATCGATTGATTCTTTTTACATTAATTTCCTAAAGTACACACTTTAAATGACAAACATTTGATAATATAAATACAAGTAACAAATAAATGCACTTAGGTTTGATAGAAACAAAAATGGTTTCAGACATAAATTTATTTTTGAAAACAGTATCAGAATTTCCATGATATGGCCCAGTAATTGTAATGTTCATTACGAAGCGAAACATCATAAAATCTTTAAAAAAATGGAATCACTTTTAATAAAAATATATAATCCGTGAACCACGTTTTTATAAAATTCAAAGCATTTAAGCAGCGATGTATTTTACGTGCATGACCCTTCAAACGAAACACAATAGAAAGGGCCCACAAAACAAAGTAGGAAATTAAAAAAAAAATATTGAATTTTATAAGATACTAGGCTAGACGTGTAATAGAAACTTCAGTGGTTGCTTTGTTAAAATCTTTTGGGAAAATTTTCTTTGTTTCTAATCATGTGTCCATGGCCGAACAGGGTAGAGGGCACGAAAGGAAAAATATTAACGCCTAGCAAGCGAATTTCATCGAATATACATGTTTGGAAGTTGTTAAATGAACCATCCGTTGGCAGACCTCAAGCTCAAATCCTTGATACAAGTTAACAGTGTGGAAATCTCTCTAGATTTTGACTATTGGTTTTTTAGGTGTGTTGAATTCGAATGTAGGATGAGAAACGGAGTAAAATAAAATTACCACTTCAAGAATGTATGTGGACATACAGTGACTAATTTGACCTCTAAAAAAATATTTTTGTTTTGTTTTTTGACAAGAGGTGTAGGATACTGTTTAGCCCAACAAAACCATGAAACTGAATAAATTTTAAATACAGAAACTGAAATTTTATTTTGTATAATATTCTATTCAACGCTCACTTTTATTAAATTCATTTATTTTCAATTCCCTTTTGTGCCTACGTATGAGAAGTTGAGTCACTGCATGTATTTATAATATTCTAGGTGATAAATAACATTTCAGATAGTAATTTGACTAGGTTTTAATTGGTTTTTTTTAAATGATACGCGAAAAAAATAATAAGAAAGTTATACCATATTTTTTTTTATTATAATGAGTTTGAAATGCAATTATAACATGAATGAAATAGGAAGAAAACCCTAGCAGATTATGAAACTGTTAACTTTACTTTCTGCTCCACTGATCATAGTCAAAGAAAGCGCGTCAACACGAGAGCTCACCGGATACCTGTTGAGCTAAACTCAGTTTTGAGCTTAATCAGTTTATTTGAAATCTCATTACTGCTGCCTAAATTAGTTCTGTCTCAGCTTGATGTGATGCATTTTCTAAGACAACAAGCCTTATCTCTCTACTCTTCTCCCACTTGTGCTTCAACCCTAATACTTTGATTAACTGGCGTATTTAGGCACCAGAAGAGCTACTAAATAGTATATATAAATCCGCAGAGTATTATTACGTTACAACTCGGTGGGTTTTAAAAATAATTAACAAGATAATGACTTAACATGTGGAAATATACAGGAAATAGTAAATGAAGATCATATCTCAGGCAAAAGAAGCAAAGGGGAACCTACCTAGACTATGGGAGTTATACTTCGTTAAAATAAATGGTATCGCTCACCGAGATGTCAACTGGCAGGCTATCATTCAAAGGAAAGACAGGAAAAGAGGCTTGGTGAAGGTGGGGCCAGACCTTAAAGGTCTGCAGCTAGAAAGTTTTTATTATATTATAGAAATCATCTTCAAATTTATGGACTCAATATCTAAAAAAAGACACTCAGTTACGTAGTATTGAAGACATTTTCATTGGCAAATAGAGAAATGTAAGGGCAATGTTGTTTGGATCTTTTAGTCACTTATTATTCTGAGGCCACATCGTTTTTTTTATTACCACAGCAAAAGTAGTTTCTCCCCTGCCTACAAACAAATCCTATATTAAAAAAATAAGAAGATATTAGAAATAATATTTTAGAAATTCATATTATAAAGTTTTATTTTTTCGTAGATATGGTAGGTACAAAACTACTGTTATTTACAGCTTAACAAGAAACCGTATGGTGGAAACTACTTTTGACCTGACTGCGCCATGTCACGCAGGCCCGTCATTAGCTAAATAGCCGGAATTTTCCCTGACAATTAGGGATGATTGTTTCTGAGGAGTTACGACTAGACAAAGATAAATAAGCTGTATCTGCTACAAATCTCATATTTTTACTATCCATCAACAATTTATTGCTAAATAAAATTCAATTGCCTGCCTAAAGTTTATTTCTAAGGGTTCGTTGACGTTGCATGTCCGAAGTTTGGAGATTGCCCCTCATCCAGAATACCATACTCCCCAGTTTGACAGAATCGTACCACTCCACAACAAAGGATTGGTGGATAATATATATACACAGAAATGCAAGATTTTTACAGATGAAAGTAAGAGACTCAACAATATTTATGTGCCTTTGAGGTGTATGGAGAAAATTCAGAAATCATACATGTTAAACAGTACAAGTTAACAGACTGGCGCTGCAACAATCAGGCTGAATGGGTTTTCATCCTTAAATACCTCCGTTGGTTTGACAGTGAAAACATGGGGAAAAACCAATAGTAATATATATACGGACAGCTGTATATTGAGGTATTAGAAGTAAACTTTGAAAAGGCTACCGACTCTTAAATTGAACATCTGATAAGGGAAAGAATGACGAGAAATGAATGACGTTTGGGTCTCAGCAACAAATAGAAGTCACACAAAAAAGTTTTTCCCTGCAAAAAAAAATGTGTTAGTGTGGACAAGGGGAACAAACAAACTGCTGTACGACTGTCCGATACTCGATGCAGAATACCATTGCTTGATAAAGTGCATCCTGCTAACTGGAAAAAACTTGCAAGTCAATACAAAGAACAATTTCAAAACTGTACTAATAAAATAGACTCTAATTATTGCTGTTATTTTAGCTTGAATAATAATATTAATTAAATTTATTTCTTGAACCCATGTAATCATAAGTTATCAAAATGCACGAATTATATGTTCTTCTAATCATTGCTTGGGAGCATGTAGGAAATAAACTACCTTTTTGCTAGGGTTTCTAGAGAGAGGAAAAAAAAATATAACCCGATCTCTTTAATTATCAACATTATGCATGAATACTAATTTGAACAAAGGTTTATATTTGAATTTTCCTGCCCACTTTCACAATTGTTCCGGATATCCTTTAAAATATTAAAATTTTAAGTACAAAATAATTCTTATTTGTAATAACATATTTCATTACTTTGGCTTTAGTAGTTGTTTGTTGTTTCATGCATGAATATATTTTCCTTCCATTCATTGAATCTTTTGATTAAATCAAGTTCTAGTAATTCAAGTCAATAAAGCCATTAAAGGTTATTAAGATTGAGCTTAACTGTGTGGTACATCGCACACGAGAGTCGTAATTAATACTTTTCCCCTTTAATATTAAAATTAATTACAATGACCAATAAAAAAAAGAATATTTTCAAAATGTCAAATGTAGAATCTCAAACGTAACAAAATGTAGAACGCTATTTTCCGTCCCTGAAACGGTAGGATTTACTATCATTCAGGTGAAGGGTGTTCCTTTACATTTCGCGACATTCGTAAACAATATTCCTTCGTTATTAATCCCTCATTGGCACACGCTGGTAATTTTTATGTAATTTTGTTCGATCCTTTTCTTGATCTTAAATATTGATATTGATTCAGGAATGCACACAGGTTTATTGTTTGGTTTTGAAAACATTTATCAAGTTTCAGGGCCTATTTGCATACGAGATTTGCCCCGAAGCAAATTGTGTATTAAAAAAATGTCAGGCTTATTCCTCATCATATTATATTATTTTTTCTACACATTATCATATATGAAGGAAGCATGACATGATGAAATAGAGTTGGTCCATGTCCGTGGTGCTGGAACAGGCCCATTCGTCTTCATTACAAAGAGATGCTGCAAAACCACACGCCCGCTTTTGCTGCTCATTAATGTTGTGACTAATGTGATATTAATACTTAATACTTGTGTGTTGGACTGTCAGTATTTTCCACCAGCTACCCAGTTGGCCAATGGATGAAGTTTCCAAAAAATATATATCTACTGTTCAATTAATTGAAAAGTAACCTCAGTACTAAGTTGGTGATAAACGCATTAATGAACAGCAACTCTGTACGCCCATTCTTTCACTTTTTTCAAGATAATTAACGATTTACGAGCAAAATACTTGGTGCATTCATGAAGTATTAAATTCGTAGTTTTCTTTTTGAAGAACAAGTTTAATCTGGTTTAGGTTTTATTGGGGATATATAGTGTGTTGGGGAACTAAACCTTACGGTTGTGCATTTCAAAGGTAAAAGTCACAGTTGTAATCAAAGTGCTCATAAGCATGCTAGAATATATTTTAATTAATCTTCTTTTATTGTTTAATCAATTGTCCTCAAATATGTTTAGGGCTGCTAAAAATATGTTAATTATTGAAGTTGGCAGTAATTTTCTTCACCAAGTTCATATTTCTATGCCCAAGCAGGAGGACTACATTAGCCCCATGGCTGAGTAATTTAAAAATAAATATATTCTCATATTATTGAGTCCTTACTAATAATATGCAGTATGTGTTTGAGCTTTTCACACTATAATTAGAAAAAATCATATTAAGTATTTAATATATAATTATTTAAGTATACCTTCATTGATAGGTACGTAGTGTAATAACAACCAAATATTGTTGCGCAGCACCACTTTGTCAATAAATATATTTAAGTAGTTCTCTCTCTCTCTCTCTCTCTCTCTCTCTCTCTCTCTCTCTCTCTCTCTCTCTCTCTCTCTCTCTCTCTCTCTCTCACTCTCTCTCTCTCTCTCTCGCTCTCGCTCTCTCTCTCTCTCTCTCTCTCTCTCTCTCTCCTCTCTCTCTCTCTCTCGCTCTCTCTCTCTCTCTCTCTCTCTCTCTCTCTCTCTCTCTCTCTCTCTCTCTCTCTCTCTCTCTCTCGCTCTCGCTCTCTCTCTCTCTCTCTCTCGCTCTCTCTCTCTCTCTCTCTCTCTCTCTCTCTCTCTCTCTCTCTCTCTCGCTCTCGCTTTCTCTTACTAATTGTATAAAAGATCGTTCACGACCTAAATTGGCCAGATTCCTTCGCTCTCCCGTCTTGTACATTTGAAATTTTAAGGTCACCTTAAACAATATAATTTCTTTGTGAGTGTTTCTTTTATTGAAAACATTTGTATTGTCTTGATGTTACTCTTCTTAGCTTAAATTTGGGATCCATGTAATAAAATTGGTTTCAGTAGTTAGTTTACATTTCTATATTGTCTGGGATAAGGGGAGCTATGTACGTTAGCCCAGAACGAAATATTTTTATACTTTAATAAACTTTAGCCGGTAATTTTGTGCTTGACGTTTTATTTTCGAGTAAGACTGTCTCTCATCAACTTTAAGTATTAGTGAAAATTTACGAAAAGACATCGAAAGGCTTTTAGTATCAAGGAATTCTCCAATCAGGTTAAACATCTTCTCGAATTCTTTCTTTGGCTATGAACAAATACTCTGTGTAGTTTGTAGATTATAAAGAAAAGTGAGCAAAATTATTTGGTAGTTAAAAAAAAAACATATTGAGTAGGTTATGCTTAGTATGAATTAGGGCTTAATGAATTGTAAATGATTTTATTTGGCTATACATCTGTGGCTTTACTGGCTGTATGACCGTGAATGGATTTTAGAAATGGTTTTCTAAATATCCCGTAAATGGTATCCGGGAGCACACTGTGACGGACAAACTTCCTTGGCAAGTTACGGCAGAAGAGGGTGGATAGGAGGGTAGCTAAAGGGGTTAGTGCCAGACCTGCTTTGGCACCTGTGAGCTTAATCTTGTTGCAGGCTAGGGCGTAAATACCGCACATCCCCTCTCTAACCCTCCTCGTACCCCTAAGAAATTTAATAAATTTTTCTTTTTTTCTATGGAGATTACCTGTGCAGCCGTTTTAATAAATTTCTTCCTCAGTTGGATTGCTAAACTTTTATACCGACTACCTTCGTAAACGGCGGATGAAATGTAGCACTTCTTAGACTTGCAGTTTGAAGGTTATTAACGCTCATATGAGAGCTTTTGATCAGTTAATATTATAGTTATATTGAGCACTCTCTGAAATATTGTAATTTAAACACTTTTAATGTGTGTTTGTTATGGGAAAATATAAGCATATTAAAATGTGAATAACGTGATTTGACTAAAATACACATCAAGCCGTTACTATTGTGTTGGTCGCGGTGCCTTTGGTTTTCCAGTTATTAAGAATGTGAAAAAAGTATTTGATGAATATATTGTGGTGGTTTTAACCTTTTCTTGTCTTTATAGTAAAAAAATAGAAAAATGAATGTATAAATAAATTGGACTAATGTGATAGATCTATATTTAATATGAGTACAGCCAGTAGTGAACCAGCTTCTGTTCCTAGTAAGTCTTGTTTCTTTCAAGTTGGCTTCTTCCAGATATTGTCCCGATATGTTGAATATGTTAAATATATAATAACATATACATATATGAATAGATATACTATACTCCCACGTCTGCCAGTTTAATCTCCACTCTCCATCTCCACCGTGATTCTGGCTTCCGTTTAAGATAACAAAATTCCCGAAATCCCGGCACAATTTTATGTTCAATAACTACAACATATGTGTAGTCCAGTGAATGAATACATGAATGAAGTCAGTTTACCCATATTCATTTTAATCGATTAAGCAATCAGTTACAACACCATTCTCAAAGGATCTTAAATGTATTACAATGTGTGTCAATCATGTGTAGCATAAAAAATAATGTTCATTAGTGTTCAGTTTTTGGCAAAAACCAAAGTTAAAAAAAACAAATTTTTTTTCTAAAATTCTAATAACAAGACCCTAGATGGTAACATATCCGTGGTTTTTCTATTTATTTTTTTATAGATAGCTCAAATTAAACATTTTTTTATCCGGATTGTACACGACTCTCATGTTCTATATAAATTATTAATATAATCATTATAAATTATGCCTGATCTCCGTTGGACAAAATTGGTTTGACAATGAAAAACGTTCACTGTCATTCACCATTCGAATATGAATAAATCGTCTGAGTCCTTAATGACGACCAGGTCATCCAGCTTTCACGCTCCTTACGGCAAAGAAACCTTCTATGGTCTACACACACGTTTTATTGAAGGAATGCCCTTGCTTCAGCATAATTTCTTTTGTTGAATAGTATAAACGGTTCATTGACATACTAAAATTCTCGGTTTTGTCAAGAAATGTTCATGTCAAAATTCTCTTTGTAAGTTGGTTCTTTATGATGATCCTGAAGAACTTCGCGATTTTCCTGAGTTAAGATGGTAAGTCGTGCGCCTGGCAATACGTGACCGAAGTATGTATGAGTAGTCAACACCCTCTTCAGTCAACTAAGGTCCCAGTGCTAGACCCACTTACATGGTCAGGGATCGGCAAGTAGAGGGAAGGAAATAGTTGCAAAAGTTTGTGGCACGAACGAAAAAAGAGCATCTCAATCAAACGGATCGCTTATATTTACATATAAGTTTCTATTATATTTCTACTCTAAAGTAGTTGTCAGGATGGTTTGGTTCAGGAAGGTATACAGGAAGCACTGCCTTCAGCAAGCAGGAAATTTCCTCCGATTCCAATTTTCCTTTCCTACTTTGAATAAAGGTTCGAAATGAGCCTCTTGGAATATGCAAAATGAAGCAAAGGAAGTTTTTTTTTCAAGATGTTGGGGATGTCTTCCAATAGTTAACCCCCGATGGAAGTCTGAATGTGGAACGATGAATCACATGTTAATGTCATTTACAGCCTTAATTTATCTGTCATCAGGCTTTCTTTTTGGAATAATGTGTACATAAATTTAATGGTATTTTAGACCAATAATACTTGGGTTTAGTTGCTTAACCTTAATGGCCATTAAACTCACATATCATCTGTTGTGGCCACCTCTTAATCACAAATAATTATAAGTCACCCTCTTCTCGTATCAGACCTTGTATCTATATCATCAAATGAATATCAGAAAATATGTATCTATTTTTTATTATGTTAATAAAGATTATGATGTCAGTAGAGTGGGGGCCCATCCCCACTTCCTCTCTAGCCATCTGGTGGGGGCCCACCCCCACCACGACTAGCCGGCTATATAAATTTCGCGTCCTCAGACAGAGCACAGACATCATTAACGGTATACTGATGAAAGTGGTCAGAGGTACTTCATTCGAGCAGCGACGGAACAGTGAGCTGCATGAGATATTTGAGCTGCCTACGGTGGATGAATTCATCCAGCGTAGACATATCAAATTTTTCGACTCATTACAATATTTGACAAACCCGGTGTTTAACACTATAACCCCCGCTCCGTTCCCCCATCGATGGCAGGACGCTGTCGTGGCTGGAACGCTTTAGTTTTAGGTTCTAGGTATAGTTTTTAGTTCGTAAGTTTTTTCTCCCATTTTTAAACCGAAGGTGAGCCCCATCACCTAGATTTGTATTCATATTATTTTCCTATTAACCACAATCTGTATTGTTGAGTAACACGAACTCCTTCAATGCATCTGCGCATAGCAGGATGAGGAGAAAATTGCAAAGTTTCTTTTAATATTTTCATTGTATAACTTCATGGGGTTTAGAAAAAAAAAAAAAAAAAAAAAAAAAAAAAAAAAAAAAAAAAAAAAAAAAAAAAAAAAAAAAAAAAAAAACAGAGCACAGACAGGAACCAACCGGAACCTTGAACAGTTCTCTCTCTCTGCACTGGCGCTTGCTGCTCTACTCAAAACCATGGTCTTCTCATTCAACTTCTTCTGCATCTCTCTCTCTCCTAACCTCGCTATGTTTTAGTCCATCGTTGTAGGAATCTCTGCCTTAGTCTTGCTAAAACTGGCACCTCCTTGGGAGAGACGCCTTCCTCGCGGACGACGGTTGCCGTGGCCCTGCAAATTTTCCTAGCAGTGTCTCCCATGGCAATCCAGTTTGCCTCTTTCCGGTTCACACTCGTCTTTGGGATCCGGACGGTTTTCGCCAACCCTTAGATACCGAGTGTGAATTCGTGGTCATTCCAAGACCACATAAACTACCTATAAACCTACCCTGTACCTCTTCTCCTGAACATAGTGCACTGTCGGGGCACACCACACCTTCTAAAAGATCTTATGGAGTCAGATTAGGTGGCCCGCCGACTAGGTTGGCAACCCGAGTGAAAGACTATAGGTCCACCCGCTCTATCCTTTTCTGGGCGCTCGCCGGACGGGGGCTAAGAGGTTGTAGTGACGCTAGCCCGCGGCGGGCGTCTCCTCCCCTCTTTGGGGATACTCAGGTATAAACTGAGCCCGACATCATCCTTACTTACTCAGGGAACAATTGTTCAACACTTCTCACTCAACCTGGAAGCTCTAATCATTTGTCCAGAAAAAATAAAGCTCCAGAAATTTCATTGTTTTGAGATGCTACTCTAGAAATCTTAAAAGTTGACGAAATGGAGCCGATTTGTTTTAGATTCACTTTTATACTCTATATAAAAGTAACACGTACACATAAATATTAAGATGTGGAATACAACTCTCTTCGGGTTATACATTAAAAAAGATATTGTCAACAGAAGCATTTATAAAATATAATACTGTATTATTTACGAGCATTGATAAATTATCTAAGTAGTTTACGGCGGTGTATCAACAACTTGTCAGTCAGTGTATCACAACTGATGGTATCAAGTTTCTCCGATTTTTTTCTACATCTGGGAATTGATAATTGTTGTATAAACACAAAATCACTTTCAATCAGGGTGGTAGTATCCGTAACGAAAACCTGCCAGCAGCCAGACAGCCATAGCTCGCGGAACAATCGTATACGTCACATCAGGTCACCAGCTCTTTCGGGCTTGACGCCCTTGTGATAAAGAATATATTAGGAAGCAGAAAGGAGGCAATAACTTTATTTATCTACAGGTTAATACCAAACCTAAGTGAAACTAATTTACTCAATATTTTCAATTTTATGATTTTAAATGTAGTTAAATAAAAAATAATGTGCATTTTCATAGAACAATGAACAAGAAAGTTCATAAACTCATTAAAATTTAATGAGTATATATATGAGTCATTAACTAATTGAAGGTTTATTAGAGATGCCAAAGCCTAATGACCATGTGTTATTATAGCTTGAATCATAATTTTATATCTTAATCAATATGATAAAAAAAATGATTAAGATATTGATATTGATGAAAGTGAGATGTTAGATTTTAAATTTATTAATCAAATTTATTAACGGACAATGTTTCAACCTAGTTTGTATATCTGCCTCGGGTCCTAGTGTGAGATGGTTTGAGATTACTGCTCAAATAGCTTAGTAGTAGTAGTGGTTTAAGTATGGCGAAACGTTGCTGTTAATAAATAATATAAAGCTAAAAATCTAACATATCTCTTTCATCAATTATCCCGACTATTGGCAGCTACCCGATATGTCAACAAAGTATTATACTTATTTTTATTTATTATCGGGAAAAAATAATCTTCCAGTATAAATAGACTTTCTATTTTCCAAAAAAAAAAACAAACAAAACCGCCACTACATAAAAACCTTTTAATAATGGAGTATTGACTCTGTATTATATAGGACAGTAACATTTAATTTTTACGGATATACAATTAGTCATGGTCAAACTCAAAAGTATAGGTATATTTGTATTTGAAACGTATTATAAAATATTACGATAATGATCCATTGCAGGTTATACCCTCACCTCCCCAAATGCCATAAACTAATTGCCCTCTTCTTCATCATAGCTATTCTTTGAAAAGTTAACTGTTCTCAAGAGGAAGTTAAGCATTCCTACTCTAGTGACCATTTCCCATCAGAGGTATAAAGTTAACTTTAACCGTTTTAATGCCTGGAGTAATTTTTACATCCTTGGCGCAACAACCACAAAGAGGAAAGTCTGTCCGAGGCTTTAGTAGACGCGTATGAGCGTGGTTGATGCCAGACTGTTGCCCCTCAACCTTTATTTCGGTTTTAATAACTTATAATTTAAACATATCGCTATTAAAACTAGTAAAACTTTTGGTTCTATGGTTAACGAAAGTGGCAATATTTTCTGTTTTAGTTTTAAAATAATTTTTATTGTCTTCTTGTACTATGTAAACAGAGAAAAATAGTAAAAATGGTCCGGTTTTTACGCATATAAATCCTAAATCTTACACGTACCTACTGGAAGCCGAATAAAGAGGAATTCCCGAAGATGGAGGTGAGGAGAGACCCTTTATTCAAGAGGGCCATTCTTTGATTGGTCATATTATTTTGCTCTATAAAATTAAAACAAGCCTGTAAAAATAAGGGCTCTTCTTATTATTATTTATATTTTGTTTTCTGTGCCAATTTCTCACAATGTAAGTAACGCAACACGTTTGTTTTATTTTTATTATATCGATAGGGTGAGAGTATTTTAGTTTGGTTTTGTTAATTAATTTTTTTAGGGTAGCTGTATAAATAAACTACATTACCGATGAAGAAAGTCTAATGTTTAAGGCAGTAATGTCTAGCTATGAAATAAGCGTTGAAAACGGGGACGAAATCACCTTAGAATCAATAACCTTGTTGAAAATGTCCCAACCTTTGTTGTAAATAAAAATCCAAAAAGGTTATAAATAAGCTATCTTTTAATGAAACTAATAGAATATATAAGCAATAACACCCACACAATTTCAATAGGCATTCTCTGACATAATCAGATCACGGTGTACAGTTTAAACCAAAGAAACAGGAACCCAAACCGATTCATTTTTTAAATTTAAAGCAACAGTAGCAAAAATTTTTTTCTTTTTATTAAATAATGTACTGTAAAAATTCTACTCAACCTAAGCTCTACATCATTCCATCAGGCTGTTTTGGGTTCGTCTGCCGGTCTGTCGATCGCCGCTTCGCCCCTACCCAATCTCTTAAACCCCCGCACTCTTCCCAACCCCCTTTATAGGTGACAAGAACGGTCACAACCCTTTAAGGGCCTCCGCACACACCACCTATAGAGGAAGATAATAGAAGATTTTCTTAATATCTCCGAAATGCTAATATTCAATGCTGAAGAGCCATTCTTAAACAATGCTTACCGTAATTTATTATCTATTGATTCAATTATCTCTTGCTACTCTCATATTGTACCAGTGTGGAACCATATTGTACTTCCGAAACAGAATAGGAGTGACCACCTCCCATTACACCTGAAGATTTATAACCAAGGCAATTATCCTACTTGTTCAAACCCGGTTGGATAATGGAGAAGGAAAAGTCTGATATCTTCACCATTACCAGAACTAGAAGCAGCTACTCTAGCCAAACCTGAAACCACAGGATCACCAAGAAGTACCCCGGTCTCTTGGTTTATTGAGTTAAGCTATAAAAACCGCAGAAAAGCATACAAAAAAATTTAATAAAAATATTACACATGTGAATTTTATTGAATTTAAAAAAGCATAGAGCACTTTGCAGACGAACGATTTTTACAAACGAAACCAAATCATGGCAAAAATTTGTCGAATCAATATATATATAACCTAGGATTGAGAGGATGTTTACTATTATTCATTAAACGATTCCTCAACCAGAAATCGTTTAGAGTCAGAATAAGAAAATAACATTCTCAAAATGAAGTACCACAAGACTGTGCCCTTAGTACTACACTATTTGGCTTAGCAATTAATGATCTGGGTATCGACCTCCCAAGAGGCTTCAAACCAATTAACCATTAGCCCAACTTAAACTAACAAATGCAAACTCCGCCTACAAAGCAGCTTCTACTAATGTCAATATCTAAGTTCAATTGGATTTGCTCTACACTACTTAATGTCAGAAGAAGTAATTAATATAGCAATAGTATCTGACCCCCTCGATGCAGCTAAAAGATCTAACCAATATGTATTCCGACAATGCTATAGTGATGCAATTGAAAAAGTTGCAAACAATTTGCAAAATATTGCAAATTGATAATAGAAACCTATAAATCCATTTACTTTAGATGGGCTCCATCCCACACAGGCATTATGCGAAATGAGTTGGCCGATAAAGCTTCTAAGGAAGCCCGTACACTTCCTGGTCAAGGCAAAGCCGCGCGGTCTGCTTCCCGTTGAAGAGAAGGATAGCCAATGGATGGCAGCTGGTGTGCGATGAAAACCCACAAAGAGCACTTAATGAGATCAAGAAGGTGGTGAAAATATGGGACAGATCCAACTGCAGCAACCACCGCAAGGAAGTTGTCCTGGCAAGAGCTAGAATAGGACACAACAGACTAACCGACATATATTTCAGAAATCAGGAACCACATCCAAGGTGTACCAAGAGCAACCATAAACTGACGATAAAACATATACTTCAAAACTTTCCATTCCAGTCTAGAATATGTACTGATAGAATAAGTTTAAATGTATCTGAATCACTTAAAAATGATGAAACTGCTATCGATAGAATAATAAAATACTTGAACCAACCTAATTTAGTATATCTAAGATAAAACAAACTACAAGACGTTGCTAACCACTCGGCTTTACGCCAATAAAACATGTAACTTAACGAAATTCTTGTTGCTTGTTCGCTAACCGGTTTCTTAATCATTGTACACTATCTTTAATGATTACAGAAAGAATATATACATCAAGGGTAGAACGGGAGAGTAAATTAATACATAGAAAATATTATTTATTGTTTTAATAATAATTATGCAACTACAATAAAATGACAGCTTATAAAAAATCTTGGGTGCTTATAACCAATATAAAAGAGTTCCATTTAAAATAGATTATTGCTTACAATTTTGGTGAATTTCCGAAATAAATATTTTTTTTTCAACCCAGTATATTTAGTGTTTTAAAAATATTTATGGCAACATTGATCGGTGAATGGAAAAGTTTAATAATGGAAGATTATAAAAATGCCAATCTTTTCCTAACGTATTTTTCCTAAAGTTTTTTCTCAGTTGTACTGCTAAACAAATAACTATTAAACACAGAGCTGCATAAAAAAGTTGATAAATTATGTTCCGTATAAATTTTCCTATTCCATGAAACGTCCATAAGTTCCTTAGAAATCCGAGTCGTTGCCAATGCTTAAACTATAAGGTGGGTAGGGGGGGGGGGACTTCCAAGTATAAATGAGCTAACTTAGCGATCATCGATCAATCTTTTTGGATTGTCAACCACAGAAAGCCCATTTGCATTTACCGGTTCTTTCACTCAAAAACTTTGTTTACTCTCCAAATTTTAAATGTGTAACCCATAAAGGAAATTTCCTGAGTTAGAGCCTATACTTTAAGCAGCTGTGACCCACATGGAAATACATAACTTGTGGATAAATTAAGTAAAAATACATAGTTAGTGGAAATAGATAAACGTCCCTTATCTTACATAGTTGACCCCATTTATATAAATATTTTTCAGCTAATTCGGCAAAATTTCACCTCCCCCATACTAAGTAACGATTCTCAGATTAATTGAAATACTCACTAATATTACACTAATACACTTTATAAATAAATAATTAGAAAAATGATACAGCTACGTTATAGATGAAACTTCATAGCAACATTTGTTCTTCCAACGAGATGAAATATCATGTTTCATAAGATATTTTCATGAATTTCTATAAAACTTCATACATTAGCTGTTTCGTAACGAAGTGAAATTAATAAATATCCCTCGGTGTTATGTTTACTTTATATTATGAAACGATACAATTTTAAAATTTCGGTAGTATTTTATTAAGGTTAAACACGTAGTTGGAAATTAACATTTTGTACATAAGAATATAGGATTTAAGTATAAAGTGTCGTGTAGTAAATCAAAGTTACCGGAATTAATAAACAGGGCTTTGGTGATTTTTTTAGTTAATAATTTTAAAACACAATACAAATTTTAAATTCCTTAGGTATTATATTATGGTTGCGTAAATTCTAAAAAAAATGATACTGAGCACCTATATATATAATTTAAAATGAGCCATTATATAATGTAGGATATATATTTTTTTTATAGATATCCAATAACTACTCCAATAGTATGAGTGATTATACGTTTATACAGTAAATCGACCGGTCTTGTAGTAGTCAAACCAGCCACTCTTCAATTCTAAAGCTCAAACGGATTGCGGAAAATGGCTCCACACGCTTGGAATAATCCAATGATTATCAAGCCGTTTTAATTTCTGTTTTTGAGGGGACGTGAGAAAATTAAATTCCGTCATTAGATGTTGAGAAAGGCACCGCTTTGCCGGGGCTGCCACTTTTGAAAGAGTCCAGGGCCTCAGGTGCCTTTTGACGGTTTAATTTTCTCTAAGCGAAATTCAATTTCACTTTATATTTTCCCCATTAACTAGCAGGGTTAATCAGCATGTACTTCAGATCCATGAGTAGAAATTTTCGTATTATTCACTCTCCAAACTAAATTGGAATCAGTAATTATTTCAAATAAACAGCAATGTGAAATAATAGTTTAAAGTTATTAAAAGGTTTAATAGGAAATACGACTCATTTGTTTTCATTTAAAACTAATTATTTTGATCTACTAATAACCATTGACAAATTGAATTTATCTAAAGAATAGATTTTTCTTTTTATTAATCCAAGATGCCGACGTAGGCATTGCATAGACTTTTTATTTGGATTTTCTACGATACAGTCTTGTGTCCTAACGTTTCTGTTTTTGGAGTGATTACAAAACCTACTTATTTTTGTATCATTAATTTTATCAATGCTCTAGGGTGCGATTTATTGCGTATTATAAATCATTGGAGATTTATGAATCGAACTTGAAGGTTCCTTGAAAAACAATCGAAATACAACAATCTTTCATTATCAAACTAAAAACTTAGGGCTTCCAGAAATGAGTTTCTTTTTTCGCTTTTTAAGTTTTTCAAGCCACCCAGATCTGGTTTAGAAGTCAGAAATCCCCATACTGTTACATTTGCAGTCGTCTAATCATTCTAGACATGTTTAATTTTCAAGATTTAAACCGTTTCGTTTATTCTCGCAAATGTTCAAAGATTGTAATAACGATTTAAATAACGAATTTGGAAATTGTTGGAAGGATGTTCTGGATCAACCTTCCAACAAATTCCATCCAGAACATCCTACTGAAGCAGCTGCCGAGGAAAGGAATCTCGTTCATAACTAACATCTTGAACTCCTGCTTCAGGCTTCATTATTTCCCTCAGAACTGGAAACATGCAGTAGTGATCCCTCTTCTGAAACCAGCGAAGAGCGGATATGAGCCATCTCATAACCACCCCATCAGTCTGCTGACTCAACTTTCGAAGCTGTTCGAGAGAATTATCCACATACATCTCTCCGGGCACTGCAAGTCACAGGAAGTCATCCCACCAGAGCAGACTGGTTTCAGCACAGGCTTAAGCGCGAATAACAACCTGGTGAGATTGCAACACTACGTCGCATCGAACGTCCGAAGCAACAGAGCTACCGCAATGATTTCTCTGGACTGTTCGAAAGCCTTCGACTCTGTGGATCACTACATCCTACTCCAACGTCTGAGGGAATACGAATTCTCGGATCAGCTGCAGAACCTGATGAGATCCTACCTTACAGGCAGAACATTTTCGGTTCGTATAGGCACTACGACCACGACCCGAAGAAACTATTCTGCCGGTGTCCCCCAAGGTTCGGTGCTAGGCCCGTTGCTGTTCAACATTTACACCACCCACATCGTAGGAGCCTCGTACCCCAACTGCGAGGTATCCGCATACGCAGACGATATAGGTGTCTACAGCACTAGCATCAATCCCTCCAGAGCCCTGAAATTCGCTGAGAGCGCCAGCCAACAAATCGCCGAGAAACTCGATGCCGTCTGCATTAAAGTCAATCCGGCCAAGACGCAAGGAATAATATTTAGTTACAAATCCGGAAAAAAGAAGCTCCCGAAATCCTTCGTGTTAGACGGCGAAGAATGCCCTATAAGCAACAAGCTGTGCTACCTCGGAATTACCCTCGGTAGGCACTTGTCGTTCACAACGCACCTCGGCAGGAAATTAAAAAGTGTTAGGAAGAAATTCTTCAGTCTCGGACACCTACTTCACAGGCGGCTCTATCAGTACGCCTCAAGCTGCTGATATACCAGAGCGGCTTAAGACCTGCATTGATGTATGGAACCCCTCTCTACAAGTATTTGACTCCCAGCACTCTCCTAAAGCTCCAGCAATTTCAGAATAGAGTTCTCCGCACCTCCCTCAAACACACCCCTTTCGACCGAATGAAGGCCGACGAAATCCACAAAAAATTCGAAGTGCTCACTATCCAAGATTTTATCAAGAGAAGGCACATCAAATTTTTTGACTCCCTAAGACATAGTCATAACCCACTATTCTCCGACCTTCAGCCACCACCGATGCCCGTCAGATGGAAGCACTGCTGGACCGCCGAAGCTTGGGCGAATGAAAGACATCATAGAACCAGAGGACTGACGGACCTACACCCAGCCGAGAGATCGAGGCCGATCTCCCGGCCGACTCAACCGACGCCACATTACCCCATCTACCTGTGTAAGCAGGGTTGATCTTCCGGCCGATTAGGCCGACTCATTCAGGCCCCTGGCGGGGAGGCCGGCCAGGCTTCGCCTGGCCTACAACAAACCATCGCCTAGGCACCCCTAGGCTCAATCCTTGGTAGACTCTCACTACCTTCCTGACTCCATCCGCCTTTCTAGGCATTCCACACCCCATATCCTTCTCATACATCCTTCAAATAGGGGTCTTCCCTTAGTGAAAGGCACTTTCCAGCCAAAAATAATTTTCCTTATTTTTCCCACATTCCTATTTTTACAAGTTTGAGAGCTTAGAAAAAAAAAAAAAAAAATTGTTGGAAGTATTTTCTTTCTTCTTTAATTTTGAACCTAATTTCCCAATATTTCATTAGATCGAACTTCACTTTCACATTTGATGATTTAATTTAGGAGCCTAGATAATAGTAAGAATGATAAATCTTAACTTAATTTAATTAATTAATTAAAAAACTCACTCCAAGTTAGGGAAGGGAGTCGAAGAATAGAAATTAGTGCTAGAGTGCTTTTTCGTAGTCAAGGAATTTCTGCAGTTTTTTTACTTTTATTTTTTGATTAAATAAAGCATTCTTCAGGACTCGAAGCGATTCAGTACCGCAGATATTCCTTCTTACAACTTGGCAAGTGCTTAAGAAAGAAAAGAGGAGATGCCATATGACCGGCTCACTCTCAGGACATTTGACCAAAATATGCTTTACTGTAAGCTCAGGTCCACAGCATCCACAGGTAGGGGCATGTTTCATTAGTGATTGGGAACCGTGGGTCATTCTGGTTTGGCCCATCCTTAGACGAGCCAACACGACTTACTATCTTATGTTGGATTTTTAGGATGCATCCCAGGATCCATCCCGAGATTTAATCTCTCTGAGATTATGAATACTTGCACACCACCACAAGCAATTTATCCAACAAAATACTAAATTGTCTTAATGAAAATTTATCACTCAATTTAAGTTTTTTTCCAGCAACATATAATTTCAAAACTAGTGTCCCGAATGAAAACTCACAGTTCCACTTTATGTCATCTTATACCATTTTATTCCGGTTTAGAATTACAATAAAAATAAAAATTATAAAAGGTATACTGTACTATTTTTGCAAACATATTGAAAGATTTAAATTGGGAAATAATAGGGTAGTAATAATAATAATAATAATAATAATAATAATAATAATAATAATAAGTAAACAACACAAATCAACTGAAAACAGAAATTGTTGTGAGTTGACAGTGAATATATTACAATTAAGTTGTAATGTGATCCAATGAAGAAGAAGTCAAATAATCATAACTGATTTGGAGGCTATGATGAGTTTTGTATCTGTTCGATGTTGTTTTATTATTTGGGAATTTTTAGTTTTTTTCCGTATTTTGTGTTTTAGTTGGAGATTTTGAGTGGATTTAAGAACCGTTGGTTAATATATAGCGGCCACTTATATTTTATTATTTCATTATTATATTTTCCTCAGGTTCTTTCTCGAGATTTTCAATATATGATATATGCTATGTGTGTAGGAGTTGATTATAATAATATTGGTGTACTTATAATAATATAAATGAAAAAAATCTTCGGCTATAGTGGTATATTTTTTTTTAATTATGACCACTTGGGCCTTGGCAATGGCTTCCGTGTCCAAAATTATAGCTGGGCCAATCCATTTCGTGGACGAGTCCGAGATGAGCTAAGCAGATTATCACGATTGTAGATAGTGAACTGGGCAACGAACCGGCTCTACACGTGGTAATGCTAATGGGGTGGCTATTCTGCTAGATAGTGAAATTTATGCCGGTCCCAAATTAATTTCATGCTCACTTAATAATTAAGTTTGCTGTATTGATTGAAATGCTGCAAACAAAGATATTGTAGTTATAGTTATAGTTGAAACGGATAAAAGTTATGTTGTGCGTGTATTTTTAATTATCGTCACAAGAAGTGACACGATTTAGTGGTGTCAAACTGGTCATGAATGTTAGGTGGAGTAAGGTGATTGCTAAATATAAAGTTACATTTACTGTCCTCCATTCTGGTGAAAAATTGACAATGTCCTGAATAAAAATGAAACTGAGTAAGATTCAAGGGTCAGTGCTATACTATATTAATACTATACTGTATTTTGAATATTTTTTTTCTATCATGAATTATTTCGAAAATATCTCTCCCAGGTGATAAGTTTGCAGAGCTAGGATACAGTTTACATATTTTATTTCATTGCGGTCCTATTGAATACACTGAGGATAAACATTCTAGCTTAACAAGATTAGTGACCGGTAAAAATCCTCTTTTCTTCCCATCGCTGGGATAAATAATTGCACTAAACCTCGTTGTCGAAATATTCCAATATTATAAACTTGATCTATAATCCTCCATTAAGGGAACGGGATCAGTCTAGTTACAGTTCAGCAGTGAAGCCGATTTGAATATTTACAGCTTCTTTTCTCCCATTTTTTTTTTCTATGCCCGGCACTTTATTCCTTTAAGTTACTTTGCCTCAATTTACCTCTTAAGAGTTGTTCAGAAATTGTAAGTACTTTGTCTATAAAATTTAACTCACCCGGTCTTTGGGTCGCTCGTTAGCTACTTGACTATATCATTCAACCAAAAGTAAATGGGGTGCCTTTTTTTGAAACTAAAACCTATAGGAACTATCTTATTGTTTTTTAAAGTCAGTAACCCTAATGCTTACACAGCTTGATCTGTTGCCTGTCCATATTATCACTAATACCCTTCTAGGCCTAGAGGTATGAAATTGTACACATTTTCAAAAATGCAAATTCTTAGGATTAGTGTGTGTACAATACGACAAAGTATTTTACAATTTCCTGCATTTCAAATCCTAGGTCTACTTATGGAACACAAGATCCCTCCTCTTTCACCTTTATATTCTTCCCACAAAACTATAGTATTCTACCAAGAAAGGAGTGCTCGCTAAACCACTCTCTGGAATGCTTTCCCTTCTGATGCCCACCCTGCTGCTTCGCCCTTATGGTCCTCTAGCTTGGGAACTATTTATTGATTTATCATATTAGGCTCTATATTATTTTGTTACTATTTATATCTTGATGTTTTACTGACGCCTTCCTTATTTTTCTATTGTTGTTGTTGCAGTATTTATTTATTTCATGGATTTTTTAAAAACTTTTAATATTGTATTTTACCGAATTTTAATTGTTGATTTGTTATTTCTGTAATGACCCATCTATGGATGGCTAGAATGCATTTAAATAATTATTTGAATTTATAGATTGAGGTTTACACTATGTTTTACATTTTCATTAAATTTTAGGGCCGCTTCAAGAAATACCTTAGTAGCTGAAGGATATTGGAAATACAAACGACCGAAAGAAGAAAAGGTAAGAGGTTGCAATATACTTTATATAAATACATACAAAACAACCATAGCTTCAGCTAATAAGGCCTTGTGTTTTTTTTTGGTGGAGGGGGCAGCTCATTAGCCCAAACCACTTCACTTGTACTATATGAGTTCGCTCATAATTGTAATTTGAAGGTCACGGCCCACCTCCAGCTAAGGTGTCTTTATGACTTATCGGAGGATGAGATGGGGGAATGGAGAATTGGGCTATTTCGATGTCAATGAATGACAATTCTGCTGACGGGAGGTGGTTGTTGGACGAAAGATATTGGAGTGATGGATACAGGAACTGCCATTAAAATCATGTTTACATCTATAAAATAATCCTTAGTTGTGTGATATATCCTCAATGGATTTTTCTTTGAAAAAAATCTCAGGAGAGAATATCATCGCGTTTCAGAACAGTTCACTGTTACACGATGTTTTACCGTAACACGAATACAGTATCAGCACTTACATCTACAAGAAAAAGTCTTTGGAAGACAATTCAATTCTTTTCTACTTATTTGAATGGGAACGACAGTATTTAAGTCAGTCGGCGAAAGGTCCTGACGGTGACAGACCATTAGAGAAGTGCCTGGGCCACTTTCTGCCTCGGGGTAATAAGGAAAGCCCAGTGAGTAGACCCACTTTCCGGCCTCAGAATTGTAAGCATTGTGAAGGGCAACCCATCTGAACGTACAACAACGTATCTGACAATTAACTTGAGCCAAAATTCACATGGGCATGGGCACCATAGTTAACCTCGATTCGTTTCTTCTTCTCATTTCTTCTCATTTTCGCCGATTGTGGTATTGAGTATTGTAAAGAAAAATACTTGAATAGGTCTCTTCCCAGTGCGAACAAGTATGACCACCCTTAGCAGTCAGTAGGAACATGGTGAATGATATTGGACTACAAAATAGAAACCACTTTATTGATAAAACAAAGTTGATGGTAATGCCCACCAGCTATTGGGGCTGCTTCATCAATTACATTTTTTTTTATTAAAATACAACGCATAGCAGGGATTTTACTTTTTATTAATTGGCATGTAAAAGAGAGATTTAAAAATAAATTAAATAAATAATAATGAATATATTTTCACGAGGAAACATGTATACAATATTGTTTAATTCATTTTAAAATTCAGAGTAATTGGTTCAACTCCCATTTGAAAAAAGTTTTAAATTAAATAAATTAGTAATAATTAGATAAGTTGTCTTTATTTGATACGACGTTTTTTAATTAAAGCTTCTTATATACTGGAGCTTGATTCTGAAATTTAATCTCATCTATAGATAGCTTTTACTGCTGCCTATGGTAGTTTCTCAACTCTTGAATATTATAACTCTATTAACAACTGTTTTTAACTTTTATATATTACTTTCAATTATCACTAACCACCCTACCACATAGCTAACTACTTGGCCCTCAATCTGTAAAGAACTTACCTGTAGAACCAAGAAGCCGTTAGATTTACCTCCCTCACAGATGTATAGTAAAGCAAAGCACTCCATGATAGTTTTTAGCACCCCCTAGTGTGCACGGGAGTGGACAACTATCCAGTTTGAAAAATGGTAATATCTTTCAGGGAACGGATGGATTCCTGTGGCTGTAAAAGAGCCTACAGAATGCACATCTGCGGGGAAGGTGACTTGTGATATCGGGCTTTAAGGTTCTAGCGGGCGGGAGTATTAGCAAAGACAAAATATTCCTGCTGAGTTTCTTAAGCTACTATCAGTACCATCCACCACCAATCGTCTCAGGTGATAATATCACTATTTACCGGGATCATTCTTTCAGTACTGACCACACGGTTTTAAATAATTAGCCAGAGAAAATAAAACTGGAGGAGAATGACAATTCGCATAAGGTAGCAGCGGAAAAGAAAGAGAAAATACCAGGATTTAGCCGAAAAAAATTAAAGTAAATCTATAGATTGGGGAGTTTTCCCCATCATCATTTCTTGACAGGGTTTCATTCCAGAGGACGTGCTGTGGGACTTCTTATGCGGGTAATGTCTAAGAAAATAATTGACAGGGTACAACAAGGAATACTTTTGGAAACTGGAAACTGAAACTAATTCGATTAACTGTATAATTTGAGATTTGACTAATATAATCCGGTTAGGTGAGTATTTTGAGGAAGCATGAAATACATAATAATAAATGTAAAAAAGGAATCAAATAAATTAAAACAGATGCTCAACAGGTGAATATTGAAGAATGTTACTACCTTGTTTTTACCTACGCATGTACATATTTGAAATATTAATATTAATAAATAAATATTATTAATATCATTGTTGTGATTGGTTGGCCGCTTAGAGTAATCGAAAACGTTAGCAGTTACACATCAAGATTGTGAAGAGATATATTGGCGTTGTTTTGCTTAAATACATTACTATCCCGCAATTAAGTGCGGAAACGGGGAGTGTGTATTTATTTTAATTAGATTTAAGGCCAAAGATAAATATTGAGGGATTCCGTAGTATTTTTATTGAAGTGGGAACCGGAACCGTTGAGAGTTATGGGCAAGACGTGATGGAATTTTCTTCCTTTCAATGTTCAGTTTGCTTTAGTGGGTATTTGTTGTGCCGGGCATTCCATATCGATCGGACAGATCTTATAATTCAATGAAGTTCCTAAATGTACGACTGAACAAGTATTTTAAAGTCTTATATCCTATTTTTTATTGCTAATAGTAGTATTTACTTCACTCAAATATTCAAATTTCGCCTGAAAACTTCGTAGTTATAATTTAATTTCTATTAGAGAAAAGGTTTTACAATGTTTATATTGGTTGTTCTGTTTTAAGTGCTTGGTTGTTGAATTGAATTCTTCAGTTTATCAAATGTGACATGCATTAAAAAATGTTTTACAAAAACACTATTTGGTTAAAACAAGCGATGGGAAATTTTAGTGTAGGGCGATCGATAATTTTTCCAGAATTAACCTGAAATAGATCCTGAATTTATTTTAGTTACAAAATCAACACAATTTTGTAAATAAATAATAATAAAGTAGCAGATAGGATAATCTATACTACGCAGATATTAAAATGTATTACTAATATCGTCCTAATTGTGGAGTGATCAATCAGCAAATGAAAGTGGGTATTTGACACAGACGCAATAGTATTTGGCCGACCCTAAGGAAACCCTGGTGGGAAACCCCCCTGGAAGTACCTGGTTAGGTAGAACACCGGAAATGGCCGTATTTATCTAACACAGAGATCTAGAAGCCATACGAAATTTAACAACTAGTTGGTAGAACAAATGAATTCACCGCCACTCCGAAAATGGAGTGGGGTAACTTTTGACCCGTTCTCTCCTTTCCTACAGACGCAGGAGGCCCAACACCTCTTTAGGCGATTACTTCGAGAAAACCGAAGACATAAGCTAGTATAACATTTAGATAAATATGAATTGTTAGCTCGCTAAAATTAATAATTGAAGCTGCAGTATAGTATTATACAACGTCAACCACCAGCCGGTAATTATATTTCTGACTTTATTTTCACATGTATTTTATAACTAATGTATAAATATGTGGCTTATTGTTATTATGGCACAACCTGATATTCTCTCCACACTTGCAAAAGTAAAATAAACTAATAGTCAATATTAACAAATTAATTAATTTTAGCTAATATACTTTGAATTCGACTTTCCGAACAAGGACTATACTGTAATATTAGTTAGGGCATACACGCCACATCAATTCGGCGTTCCTGAATGTGGAATATTTGACTTGAAACTCTAACGTTTACATTTTAATATGAGTTTATATATATACAAATACCATTTACTGGCTCAGCACTGTTTCTGAAGACCTTGTAAGCTGAAGTTTTTCTCAGTGATTCAAATAGTGTAGAAGCTCCCTAAGAACGATTTTGAAAATAGAGGCTTAAACCCATTAATCTGTTTATTCTTGTGAACACCCTGGCAGCTCGTGATTCTGCAGCTAGAGGGGCGAACGAAAAATGTAGTTTACAAATAAGTTCTATAAAATTCATCATATTCATGACTATTAAAAAGAAATTATTAACAAAATCTCTAAAGAGTATATCATAGTGAAGCTGGGGTGTTTTAAGATCTTAGTATATATACTGGAAGAATAAATAAAACTTTAAGATCTGCCTGGGAACTCGCTACCAAGGTGAATACTTAATGTAGAATTTCCGAGGAGAAGGGCATATACAGGTCAAACAAAAACTACTGAAAAAACTAGTATACACTGAAAAAACAGATAATAAATTATCAAGCTCATAGCAAAAACTAAATAAAAAATATTAAAAGATAAAATCCCAGAAGAGAACTATTAGGTAGGGAATTAAAATCTCTTCTGAAAGAGAGCCACTTTGTATAAGTAAAGAATTAAATGAAAGTTTTAATGAAGCAAAGTTTGAGCTTTAATTAGCGAACAGAAAGAAAAGGTGCAAGGAGGAAAAAAAAACCCAAAAAACTTTTCAACTGTGAAGGGACGCGACAGATTATTAACCACCATTGATTAGGCAAGCTATCATTGAAAACCGATGGTTGAAGTTGCAATAATTAAATAAAAATAGTGATCTTGATTACATTGTTATTAACCCATTCTGATCAATTTTAAAGGGTACAAACACTCGTGTTGTGTTGTTCAAAAACCGTGCGCAACCTTTAATTAAGTAATGCATATCATTTGATTTTTTTTCTTCTATAACAAGTTGGAAAATAAGTTGAATTGTTTTGTGAAACAGAAACTGAGTGTCACTCGACCTTACGGTTGAATATAATTATATATAACAAGTTATTGTTTTTGACACAATAAGGAATTATTACCATAAATAAGATCTTGGGATAAATAAATATAATATTTCTAACTGTAAAAAAAAAATTTGTATCGGAATTCTTTACTTTACCATTTATAAGTAATTTGTATTGGTAGCGAGCGATCCAATCCCACAAATTTGACGCGAATCAGACAGGCGTAGATTGAACCAATAATTTCAACTTTAACTGCGTAGTAGTGAATTTGTAACATGTTACAACTAGTCTGTACATGACTATTTGTCTAGTACTCTAATAATACTGTCTAGTACTGAATAAGTGTCTAGCACTGATTTATAATACCGGATTTTTACTAGCCTCATGATGGTGCATTAATTTAGCTTGCCTAAATTGAATTTAAACGAATAAACAAGCAACAATATGCATATAAACAAGCCTATCTAATACATATAGTTATGTATACGTATATATTCTAATCAAATGAGTTCTATTGCCTTCGACAAATCATATACTACATTGTTGAAATGATAGATAAAATTATTAAATTCGATTATTGTTTGACGTTGCAATCAAATGTCATATCCCGGGTTATTGTTGGCCAGTCGAAAAACTTTTGGATGCTGAAGACCAAGCAACGATGAAGGGACCCTTTTCGGCATAGTCGAAAATTCGATAGGAAGAAGAAGAAAAGTTTCCTGGAATAAATAAGAAGGGAAAAACTTTTACTAGCTCAGAATATATACATATGTATGACACATTTTCTATGAAATATTGATTTCAACCAACAGGGAATTTCCAAGTAAGTCTACATACTTTATAAGAAATCTAAGAGATGAGTTAAATACTTCTTTCCTGCATTATTATATGATTTAGCGTCATCGTACATTTTAGGAACACGTTTGATGTCTCATTCTTGAAATGAATATAAGCTAAAAAAAGTGTGTTGAACAAATGAAAAAAAAACCAACGAAAAATTTTATAGAGGCATGCTTGCGATGGGTGTCATGACAGTTGAAAAATTAGAAATGGTTTCTAAAAGCTTTATTTATTGCAGGCAATTCATCTCGTGCATTTATTCAAGACGCTAAGATAAGGAATGAAAATTACCTCAGAGATGGAACTCCGCCTTCAAGTAAGGCTTTTAAGTTTAAATATTATTAAGAGTGATTTACGCTCCAGAATATTATTCCTCGATTTGCGAATTTTAGACATGAATGATTTTTCTTTTTTTACTTTTTTACGTAAGTTCTCCAACCTAGTCATGCTAGTTAATAAATGTTCCAAATTTAACAATACATACATCATAGTACAATAATTAATACATTTTCATATAATAGGGATAATTTTCATAGTTTGAATCGTTGCCTCTTTGGATCTGCCATAAAACGTTTAACACCTAGATGGTAAAACAATTGAATGGAGTGGGGTAACTTTTGACCCGTTCTCTCCTTTCCTACAGACGCAGGAGGACAACACCTCGTTAGGCGATTACCTCGAGAAAACCGAAGACATAAGCTAGAATAACATTTAGATAAATATGAATTGTTAGCTCGCTTAAATTAATAATTGAAGATGCGGTATAGTATTTTACGTCAACCACCGGTCGCTCATTATATTTCTGACTTTATTTTCACCTGTATTTTATAACTAATGTATAAATATGTGGCTTATTGTTATTATGGCACAACCTGATATTCTCTCCACACATGCAAAAGTAAAATAAACTAATAGTCAATATTAACAAATTAATTAACTTTAGCTAATATACTTTGAATTTGACTTCCCGAGCAAGGACTATACTGTAATATTAGTTAGGGCATGCACGCCACATTAATTCGGCGTTTCTGAACGTTACTGACTTTAAACTCTAACATTTACATTTAATATGAATTTAGATACATATATACAAATACCATTTACTGGCTCATCACTGTTTCTCAAGACCTTGTAAGCTAAAGTTTTTCTAGTGATTCAAATAGTGTAGAAGCTCCCTCAGAAAGATTTTGAAAATAGAGGCTTTGTACAAACACCGTCCTGTCTTAGTGTTATTCTTGTGTTCTTGTTTCTCACTAAGAGTTTCAGTTGGTTCATAGTAAGTTTTCCATTTTAGTGACAATTGTAGTGGTAGCCTGTGAAAGGTTTGGTAGTCCTGAATGATCAAGTGATTTACATTAATAAAAATACAGTATCTTTTAAATAATTTCCCTCAGAACGAAAATGGGTACATCCAATAGGCTTATCAGAAGACGATTTTACAGTGAGAAACTCTTTTTTCTTGTTGAATCCTGCTCATTAAAAAAGTATAATCAAGTAATTAACTACGGATAAATTATTACCGAGCTTGAAATAAGAGAAAGATTAATATACGCACAAGGGAGTAAAATAAATCCCTCTAAAGCTGGGTTACTTTTCTACCCAGAGCCCAGGTAGGACGATAAGGAATAATTGGTTTCTGTGAGTCTCTGAGGCATCAATGGACGCAGTCCCACACAAATCGTTATTAAACCTATTTCATTCCTCGGCACCCTTTTTAACTTTTTTATTCACTTCAAAGGAGCCCTATTCTACAGAAGTCGTGCTGCAATAAATTGCCCCTCTAGGCTGCTGGTTCTAGTTAAACCGTACCTATATTTATTCATATGTATTGTTATGTACACTTCAGTTAATTTTACTCCTCCATTCTATGTTTACTATTAAGAGACAACACGAACCTACGTTACGTCATCAGACTAATCTACATTTTCTTTGTTCTGACACCAATTTGTTTCCCAAAGTGTGTAATATATTATATTTACTATGTGAACAAAGGATATTACATAAAATAAATAAAAATGTTATTCAGGGCCATAGCCCTATGAGAAGAACAAAACCAATTATTTTTTACTTTATTTGATCAATTTAACTTAACTAATTTGGCAGGTCCGTCATGAGATCTTTAATTCAAATTGTTTTTATGTCTTTGACATAGGAATTTATCCCGATTGAATCGCCCGATCTCAAGGCTAATGTTCTGGTTAATAATAAATTGAGAAACTAGGAATTGTGAAATATATTCAAATAAAATGGTTATGACAAATAATTATAATTAACATAGAGTACTGACAAAAAGTATAAAAAAAAAAATATTCAATTCCTTTTAAATTAGGATAGTTACTACTAATTACAAAACATGAATTTGAGCTCAATTTTTTTTAATAGATCCATAATAATAAACAATATTCATAACACCAACCTACAACTTATCCGCACATCTGTCTAAACACACCATGGTATTCAATAACGTTCAACTGCTTTTCTTCTCTACTTTTCCTGTAATCCAACCAACGTTACTTTCTACTATTGGTTCTTCAATATATAGGTATGGTAACCGCCAATTCGGGAGCTTGCCACTGCGTTCTTCTCGAAGGCTTGGCTAAGACTGGTTTTTCAGTGCATCCCCACTCCTAGGAGTATAAGGGAAAATGACTCTTACCATATGTGAGGGTCATGATCTTGATATTCTCAAATATCATGAATGTTACAATATATATATATATATATATATATAAGTTATGGCTAGTGGTACGGCAATGTTAAGCCTAATACCACAGAGCCTAAGGTAAACAAACCCGTAACGTGTGTATAGAGGGTCAGGAGGAGAATAATGCCAGTTATAAACCAAACCATCATGTTATATCATCTACCTCCTTATTCATTCTTTTTCTTGGTCGTCTACAGCCGGGAGACGATAACTGGTGCCGAAACCCGGGAACTACGAGTTATCTGGTAAACAACTGTGAGTAAAATTTTAATTTTTTTTGCCTGTTGTTGCGAATAGGCGTTGGAAGTGGTCCTATCACAGGCGGCAGACAAAGGAGACCAACCAGTAGACGCCTAACGGAGGTAGAAAGCCGATACAGCACACTAGAACGGGAATTGCTAGGGATCGTCTGGGCGATTGATCAATTTTGGCCCTATATATTTGGGAGAAGATTCCGAATCCACACGGATCCCCGTTGGTTACAATGGGTAGGGAAACTGAAGGAGTCATTGGCAAGGGTCACGAGGTGGAAGGATTTCCTTACCCAGTACAACATGGAGATTGTATATAAGCCCGGTAAGGAAAACGCCGAGGTGGACTGGCTGTCACGGGCGATGCCAGTCAACGCAATTGAACCAGAACAAGGGGAATCATCCAGAGGTGACCGGCAGTTCCTCCAGGAATGGACGCCAGAGGGAGAAGGCGACCAAAGAGAATCTGGTTCCACGGAGAATTGGCAGTCGGCAGAACGAGGGAGCTCGGGAGTAAAACAGCATCAGATCTGCCACCTACTCAACGACGCTTCCAAGCCGGAGAAAACGCACTACATCTATGTAGGGAACGGGACCATTTGAGAGAAAATTAAGAAGTTATGTAGAGCGGAGCGGATTGGGATTGCCCGGACTTTCGTGTGATGCACGATGATGGTGGAAACGGTCACGGATGATACAATGAAAAAAGAAATTACGCTTGCATACCACCAAGGCAAAACTAATCATCTGGGGGAACAGGAAACAGCGCAGGCATTGAAGCGCAGTTATTTCTGGTGGGGAATGCGCTAAACCAGGAGTCGATAGGAGCGTGCGAGATCTGTACGAAGTACGATCGACACCCACCGATGGGACCGCGAGAAGAGAATCCTACGGCACAGACTCCCCTGACCGACTTGCAAACGGGTACTTTTACTTGGAAGGGCCACAAGTGGGCAACCGTCGTTGATCTATTCAGTAAGGTGGCCATGGTATACCCCGTCCGCGAAAATTCGTCAGAGGCCGTATTAGGAGCACTGCGCAGGTGGTTTCAATTTACGGGGTCCCCGATCGAATAGCATCAGATGGTGGCAGAGAATTTGACAACGTCGACATAAGAGAGCATATGAAGTTGCTGGATGTCAGATGGCATGTCAACACCCCTGGACATCCAAAGAACAGGGGCGGGATTGAGCGTCTCCACAATACCCTGGGGGATCATCTCCACGTCTATCATGCCGATAAGGGGTTGGAGCCGACTGAGGCTATGCCACTAGCTAGCTTATAATCGCTCTACACACGGATACGGGGTTCTAACCCTTCGAGATTCCTTTTGGCCTGCGGGGACGTCGCCGAGACACTAGAGGAACGGGGGTGGGAGACGAGATGGCCTCACTGCTCGTCAACAACCACGTAGAGTTGGGGAAACTCTAGGGGAAGGCCTACAGGAGGATTACGGCTGAAAAACGTAGGAGAATGGTGAGGGAGAACGTGGGCGTCAAACCCATCGACGGTCACGTCACAATAGGGACCACCGTATACCGCAAGGTTGCATCGAACCGGGGTCAAGAGCTGATCCGTTACGAGGGCCCCTTTAGAGTGGTCGCGATTCGCGAACACAATATCGTAACCATACAGAGTGTTCGTGAACGTGCACGCAACGTGGAGCGCAGGAACGTGCATGTATAACAAGTTAAGATACCAGCGGGGACATCCTCCTAGCGAGAGTCTCGGGTAACGCCCTCACCCGCTCCTCACTCTGGATCATAAATCTATATCAGAATGTATTGTGAACAAGATCGTATAGCCTATTTATATTGATATAGAGTATTTTTCTTTTTGTTATTCGTTTAGCTTTCATTTATACTATTTTTAGTCTGTATATGAAGGTTTCTGTTTTTTTACGTAAAGATCCCATATATGTAGGGTTACAGATAGAAATAAAGGCAGCCTATTTCGAGAACTGGAGTTAGTCTTTTGTTCCTGTTTACCTTCTCTTTTCTTTATCACATATTACCCGGTGGTGAATAACTTATATATAGATAAGCAGTTTTTTTTCTTTCATAGGCCCTTTAAATTTACAGATAGTTATATATATGTTTTCTTCCCCCAATCCGCTTAAAAAAATGATAAAACTTTTATTTACTATAGATTCTTAGGCGAATCTATTTACATACTACATTTCATATGTCCTGTACCATCGGTACACTCTATACAAGGTCTGAATCGGCATAGAAGTTATATAATGAATATATATAAGTTATTATTTTTTTCTTAATTTTTTTTTCTTTCATAGCCCCTTTAAATTTACAGATAATTATATATAATTATAGATCCTCAGGTAAAGCTATATATAAGTTTTTTTTTTTTTTTTTTTTTTTTTTTTTTTTTTTTTTTTTTTTTTTTTTTTTTCCCTTAGCTCTCAAACTTATAGAAATAGGATGTGGGAAAAATAAAGAAAAATTATTTTGGGCTAATGAGTGCCTTTCGCTAAGGGGAGTCCCCCATTTGAAGGATGTATGAGAAGGATATAGGGTGTGGAATGCCTAAAAAGGCGGATGGAATCAGGAAGGTAGTGAGAGTCTACCAAGGGTTGAGCCTAGGGGCTCCCAGGCAATTGTAGTTGGCCAGGCAAAGCCTGGCCCGCCCCGGTAGGGGCCTGAAATGAGTCAGCTTCTCGGCCGGAAGGTCAACCCTGCTTACACAGGTAGATAGGGTCATTGTGGCTTCGGTTGAGTCGGCCGGGAGATCGGCCTCGATATCTCGGCTGGGTGTAGTTCGTTCAGTCATCGGGTTCAATGACGTCGATCATCCTCCAGGCTTCGGCGGTCCAGCAGTGCTTCCATCTGACGGGCATTGGTGGTGGTTGAAGGTCGGAGAATAGTGGGTTGTGGCTATGTCTGAGTGAGTCAAAAAATTTGATGTGCCTTCTCTTGATAAAATCTTGAATGGTGAGCACTTCAAATTTTTTATGCATCTCGTCTGCCTTCATTCGGTCGAACGGTGTTTGAGGGAGGTGTGGAGAACTCTGTTCTGAAATTGCTGGAGCGTTTGGAGAGTGTTAGGAGTCAGATACTTGAAGAGAGGGGTCCCATACATCAAAGCAGGTCTTAGGACGCTCTGGTATATCAGCAGCTTGAGGCGTACCGATAAAGCCGGGCTGTGAAGTAGGTGTCCGAGGCTGAAGAATTTCTTCCTAACACTCTTTAATTTCTTGCCGAGATGCGTTGTGAACGACAAGTGCCTACCGAGGGTAATCCCGAGGTAGCACAGCTTGTTGCTTACAGGGCACTCTTTGCCATCTAAGACGAAGGATTTCGGGAGCTTCTTTTTTCCGGATTTGTAACTGAATCTAATTCCTTGCGTCTTGGCTGGGTTGACTTGAATGTGGACGGCATCAGTCAGTGGGTCTAATCAGTTGTAGGATGTGATCCGGAGGTTTTCTCAGAGAAGGGGGCTTCGGAGAAAATTTCGGGATCGATGCATCGGCAGCTCGATCGATGACGTCCTGTAGCTGATAGATAGCGTAATCTATGTCCCAAGTGTGTCTCAGGGGCGTGATTGTGGGCAACTCGGTCTTGATGAGATGCTTGTAGAGGTCCCATTTGGCCTCATCGTACCTGTACCTAGAAGCAGGAGGCTCTGGCATGTCGCCTTCTAGTTCATAGAGAACAGGCCGATGGTCGGAGGTGGTGAAATCTAAGGCGGAGCATCCAGTGACCCGATGTGGCTGTTGTGTCAGGAGCAGGTCAGGCGTGGAGGTTCTGTCTGGGTTAGCGAAATGACGGAAGGTCGGCAATCCTGGGTGGATGACCGTAAATGGAGTTTTAGTGATGTAACGGCCGAGGGCGTTAGCCCTCGTGCTGCTCCACCAACTGTGGTTCGCATTTAGGTCACCCACGATGGCGTGTCTTCGGTCCTGAGCTATTGTAGTGAGCAGGAGCTTGTCCGAGTCGCAATTGGCTCTCGGTCTTCTGTAGACCCCTGACGCTATGTGTTTTTTGTGAGCCGTAACTGGAGCGTTACGATGTAGTGGGAGGGGCCTAGGGTCATGGGTGGGGCTAGTCTTCTACAGGGCACTCCGTTCCTCACTAACACTGCTACTCCTCCAGAGATGGTCTCAGTGTCGTGGCGGTAGGCGGTATATCCCGGGAATCGGCAGAAATGAATTTTCTTCAGTCGGGTGTCTGTTAGGACAGCGACGTCTGGTGGATGGCACCGTAGAAGTGTCTCTACGTCAGCTTGTTTGGGCCGAAGGCCGCAAACGTTGTAATTTAATATACTATGGCCCATCATTTGGATACCCGGTCAGACTGTGTTAATAGCTGCTGTACCAGTGCGGCGAGATTGTTTATGGTAGTGAGCATAGCACTCATTCGGCATACTCTCTTTGGATGATGAAAGTCATCACCTTTGGGGTCCCTACGGCTTGCCATACCCTACAAAGGTCCGTGCGACGCACGTCCCAGTTAAGGGGGGTAGCCTCACTTGTAATAATATAAAGCACTTACCTGTCTTCAAGGGAACAAAGCGCCACTGAATAAAATATCAAAACTTTACCAGATTGAGTTCTTGCCACAATGGAAGATGGATAGCGTCTCTTGTTGTTCAAAAACTATGCATTCAGTTTTGACAGAACGAGAGCTAGGTTAATTTCAAGATAAGATAACCTTTTTGAATGTTTCAAGTTTAGTTGCAACAATCGATTCCCACATTTTATATATAAGTTAAGGTTCGGACATCGTAGGTATCCAGCACCTAATCCGGAGTCATCGGGATGGAAACATCCCGAATGCATATAGAGAGGATTAAAAAAGCTCAATAAACAGTCTTGTGACAACTTTCGATCTGTTATTTGATTCAACGGCTTTTCTTTTTCTTCACGTTTTTGTTTTTAGTTGACGATCATTAACTTATAAATATATCAGTTGTTTATTTGTTCGATACAATAATCAAGGACGTAAATCACCTTGGAATTTGGTAGTGCGTTGTAAACAACAATTCTTACCCTAATCCTTTATTTCGCGCCAGTCTTTAACAGATGATCGATCTTTAACAGGGGCAGGAAACCTACGCACATTTCGCAAAACGAAAAATTTACATTAAAAGGGTCCTTGGTTTGAATCCTGAACCTGTCAGTACAATTTTAGGTTGCCTAATAATTAATAATAAACCACAATTATTTATACTACAGATACTAATGTTAACAATATGTCCCTAATGTTATTTGGATTTCAAATTAAAATTTTCTTTCAAAATTTGAAATTTATTCACAACATGAATAGAATATTATTTTCAAGATAAAATAAATAATTTAATAACATTTTAAAGGACTCTTTCCCCAACTTGGACATCTCTGAATACTTTTATTTTACTTTCCCTGTCTTATAATTTTCTTTATATATTTTCAAAAATATGTATAATTGATAAAGACAAATTTAAGATGACATAGACGTTGTCAGAATAAGGAAAGACATGGCAAGTGATCAGGCGGTATCAATCTTTCACCAAGAGCCGATGCATCGATCTCTTTGTACAATAGCGAGTAATGTGCTAACCACTTTATATTCACAAGGGAAGTGACGACTATGTAAGGGAGAAAGGCAAATTAGCCTCGTAGTTCGCTGAGGCGATAGATTGGGAAACCTGCAGAATCAAAGGCCGTTACAGGACCTTGTAGGCTTCAGTGGCTCAGACCGATCACACACGAAACTGTGTAGCTTTGTTCCTGTGGTCAATGACAGGAGTAATAGGCCAGACCGCTGTGGTTGCTGTGAAGGCGGACAGTCTGACATGCCAACCGTAAATAAACATCTCTTATGTTGTGAACTCTTCAAACGTCCACAACTTGGGTAAATAACAAAGTTATGGAATAAATGACAAGCTGATATTACGCAGCTTATATTTTTGTGATTTCTCTTGAAGTATATTATGAGCTAATAGTATTTAATATCAACTATACTTATCGATGGCTCACTTGGAAGAGCCCCAGACCGCAGATCGGGTATCTGCTGTAGTCAAATTGAATTTGCTAGACCAGTAAAAAGGTTTGTCTATTCACAATATTAGTCTCTTTAATGACCTTAGTGCTCTTAAAAATAATAATAATAGCATGGAATAAAGTATTGGTTGCCTATAATGTTATTTGATTTATTGTTGAAAGCGGTAATAGAAATACAACTAATAATATTTTGGTTAAACAATCATTTTCCCTATTCTGTAATTATTACTGATGAAATTGCCGAAGAAATAAAATCGAAAAATACAATAAAAAAATTTGTTTTTGGGTGTAAGTAATCCTTTTCCCAGACTATTGCTATTGTTGAAAGTTGCTTTGGACAATGGAGCAAATAATATTGTGGGTTGACAAACCTTTACACGAAACTCTAAAAAAAGAACTATTAGTTGTGACCACATTCAATCATTATCAAAAAAAGGTTCTTCCTTCTTGTCTAATTAGTGGTATTCCACTACACAACTCCAACTCCAACTGAACACAGAAACCCCCATCTACGCGATAATATAAATATTGAAAGGAACAAAAAACAATTCAGAATAAGAAGTAGACAAGCTAATAATGAAAAATTAAAAAAATAGTGACATGCAATCAGATACCTGAATTCTTAGCTATTTCTTCTCAAAGAAATAGGAAATTTTATGAAGCGTAGATGGGAAATTCAGTCCTCACGTAATGCTTATAGGATTTCCTCAGAAATGGTTGGTACTTGCTACTACTTTACTTTAAAGCGTATACTCCATATCGAAGTGGAATGCCACTAATTGGACAAGGAGGGAGAACCTTTTTTTGACAATGATTGAATTTGGTCACAACTAATAGTTCATTCAAATGTCCATTGAATAAATAAACAATGTTGAGAGTAGATGTTTCGCCAGACGGTGTTTTACCATTGTACGTTTTGATGGGAATGAAGAATTCATAAAAAAATATTATTGAACCCCCATCTAAACGATTATATAAATATTGAAAGAAAAAAAAAACAATTCAGAATAAGAAGTAGATAAGCTAATAATGACTGATACAATTATTTATGTAAAAATATAAATTGCAACTGCAGAGAAACACGTTGAAGATGCTGTTTTATGGAATAATCGAGAGAGAAAAGCGGTTTTGTGGTTTCTCTCTTAGAAGTAATGCCTGAAATTTAACGAGGTGGTGAAAGACATGAAGAGAAGAGACGATAAAGAAACTAGAAACACTGCTAATGATGGAATATATAGTCGCAGTTTCAAGGTGGTCTAGGAAATTCAAGGAAATTACGGTCTACTAGTAGACGCAATCTGGGATTATTTCAACCACATTCCAAGTTTGAGTACACGAACGAAGCTCTAGTCATGAAGATCCAAAATCATTTTCAAATTGTTTAATAAACAAAGCATGTTATCAAAGGATGATTGATTCGCAAAGTTAGAGCACCATCTTTCTTGTGCAAAGTCTGACCAACTAATAGACTAACTTTCTTCACCGGCCCGCTACTCTAATGCCTTTTATAGAGTTTGTTTTCTTCTTCGGCTATCAATCATTTTCATTTCATGGAATGTTATTGATCGGGTGCAAGTGGGCTGCTTCCAAACTTTACTCTCGTTGAACGACAGGTCAATTCAAAGTTTATCATATCAGAGACACAGTTAAAAAGGGCTCAGCTACAAAATATAGGAAATATACAGTACTATCTTTTGTAATTTGTAGACTATTTACCTTCATATATATATATATATATAATTCTAAGGGTTAAGTTAATCTCCGCGGTTAAGATTTGATAAAAAGAGAAAGATGGAAACGAACTGACGCACTTGAGCCCAAGAGAAAGACTATCATTATTATTCCGAAAATCCTACACATATACGATCATGGGTTGTTTACATCCCAAGATCGTATTTATTTACAGTACATTCGTACTCCTGACTTTAACTTACGTATATATGTATAAATTGTTCAATTTACCTTATAAGACCAGGATGTTTAACAATACCTATTTTGGTTCCCAGTAATGCCCTTAGAATTATTATTATCCGAATATCTCCAGTTAGGTGGTCTTTCCTTAGAAATAATTTAAAAGTGAATTCTAAAAATTCAAATGATTCAGAATATACTATTTCCCAGAGTTCTGACCTTATTTGAAGAAAACCTGACCCAAAGTCAATTTATCATCGTATAACTTATAGTAACATTTTGTTATCTTATATCTAAGGATATATTGTTGACAATTTATGCTAAGAGCAAGAGATTCACACAAGAAAACATATTTCATCGATATTACTCATTTTTTATTTAAGATAAACTCCCTAAGCCAATTCCTCTACACGTTATACACTGATGACATTCTACAAACTGACTGCAGGCAATTATATATTTATACATACATATAAGGATAGTTATATAATGCTAAGAATATTGTAATATAATGCTTAAAGTAGAAGCGGGTTGAGCAGAACTATATACCTACCTCGTGACTTCATGGAAGTCACTGATATTTTTAAGTAAGCAGCCGCATTTTTCCAAGACCTCGATCCCAATTCCCGGAGCTACTCTTCTCTTATACACATATGTCTCAGCTTTAGGCCTAGTCCCCACTTGTTCACCGACACTCGTCTCTAAACCCTCCACCCAGTATTTAGTAACATAATTTTTAATATTTGTATATACCAGTGTTTTGCTTGTACTTCATAATAAAGCTTTTCTTTCATTTATTTTAAAATACTCTTCTCTACAAAGATTATTTAACTGATGATACAGTTCACGAAAGACTTCAAGGTCACACAAGAGTAAAAAATGACACCTTATCCTCATAGAAATTTCCTGAAAACCAACCTAAAATCAACTTTCAGGACCCTCCTAATTTTCTAAGAGAATCCTTACTTTCGGCTTTTAAAGCTTTAAAGCGAAACAGGGTTCAGTGCAACCATTGCTTTACCAACCTACAGTGGAAGCATACAAACTGGTTTGATGAACAAATTAAATTTCAACCCTTGCTTTATCTGTTCTCAATTACCCTTCAACGTTTCGATGAATGCAGTCCCAAGTCAAAACGAAGAAAAGTCAAGTCTTTATTGAGACAGTGGTCTGCAAGGAAACTCAATTATTACAGCTGACAAAAAAATTCAACATCAAGGGAAGAGGGATGCTGCTGCTTTGATGAGGACAATTTTTACATAACCAATAAGAACTACTACAATTAAAAAGTCATTGTAGAACCAATGGCGCGCTCAGGAAAGTAATGAATATAAAATGTATTCAGCTGAGGAAGGTGTGGCTTTGATGGTTTCTTTTATCCTCACAACAAATCAATACAACACACTACGACAACTAGTGCTAGATATAAGTGTGCATCTTTATCCATCATATCACTTGATAGCCAAATGTAAAAAGTTATGTTAGCCATAACCGTCACAGCTAATATAAGGTTTTGATTATCTCTTACTTTTATTAGCCGTGTTAGATGTCAGCTATATTCGAATAGATTTTTTATCTTTTTTTCAGATTACTGATATTGCTACAAGCTATTGACAATCTTACTATAGAGAGAATGTTCATGGCTCAACGATGCCATCGACACATGCAGGGATCGAAAAAGAAGTTTCCGACATTACCCTTATTGTAAAGTGGGTGTGCGATCTTTTTCCTTGCCAGTTTCAAGCAAAAGAATTTTGAAGGCATTTTCGACGACGAGTCGAAATACAAAAAGTTCTATCTTCCGACCTAAGACGCTCGGGTTGTATAGGCAGGCCAGCCGTGGTGGGGATGACTCCCGACCTGTGGCTGTTCCCCCACTAGCTTCTCCCCCCTCTCCGACTGACGTCATAATCTTCATTATAAACATATGGAAACATACATAGATATTTTATGGTCCGAGAATAGGGGAAGTTTTAACTAATCGTAATTAAGAGGTGGCCACAACACCTGCTAAAGAGAAGCTGGCAACAAAACTTGCTCAGGCACTAACGTCACAACTTCACGTCACGCAACCCAGCAATGCAGTCTAGGACCTCCTAATTTAGATATATTATTTACTTGGGGCAATTTATGCTTCTGTTCTAAATATTATAAATAGGTTAAATAAATATTCAATCGGTATTATTCTTTTTTTATTTAAAAAAACAGCAACTTGTTCCTAAACCAATTTCACAGATCGCAAAAGTGAAACAGACTGTCTGCAGCGAAAATAAAAAAATCAGAACATTACACCTGAACTAAATTTCATAAATTTACCGTCAAATGCTAATTATTAGCAGCAGTGATAATACAATGTCACGTTTTGAAGCAGAATAATGATTTACTTATGACAGTGATGAGGAAGCAGCATAGTCTTATTGTAATTTTTATGTGTTTATGTCCTAAATAATGTTTTTCGATTTGTCGGCTAAAAGAATTTTTTAATTTAGAAAAAAAGGAAAATTTTCCCTAAAAAAACATTGAAAGTCCACAAAAATTTTTAAGAAAGGGTACACATAAACTAGGAATTTACGCCAGTTGTTTATTCAAATATGGACAAACGTGCCACATGGAACTACGTGGAATTAGACTCTCTTTTGGACATATTTTTGGACCATGTCGGGCACGCCCGTAGGGGGAGGTGTCTCGTTGACCTAGCAACTGCCCGGCGGGCGTCAGAAAGAGATAAACCAGTGGTATTCGACCTTTGCGGGCGCTCTAGTCAGCGGGAAGCTTGATTCGAATCTGTTTATTGATCCATACGATCATAGAAGGTATGCCCGCACAGTGCACTATGTTTAGGAGAAGAGGTATAGGCTAGGTATTATAGGTAGTTTACGTGGTCTTAGAATGAGCACATGTCTACTACGCCTACGTGTGCTCACCCCTAGTGAGCACTCGTGGATTTGGGATCGTGAACTAATCCGATCTCTCTATACTGACGACTTCACTTTATTGGTATATATAAAAAAACACGAAAAAGTAAGCGGGTGTTTTTTAGTCCGTTAGAGGACTAAGGATCACCGTTCGTGTTGAAGTGAGCACAGCCTTTTCGTGGTTCGACAAGTGACTTATTAAGAATTGCATTCCGTAAAAAAAAATAAAACCAAACTAATTTTAAATACATACAATAAGTAGAATGAAACAACATGACTATTACTGAATTATTACTTCTAAATGGGGTTCATATCTACTAGAGCTCCAATTTTCTTGGCACAGAATCGACTCGTTATTTGTTTCTAGTAAGTAATAAATGATCACAGTTATTTACTTTGAATGTTTTTTTTTGCAGTTACAAAGAATTTTAGAAATAAAATCGTTTTATTAACTTCCCCCTAAAAATAGTATTAGGTGTGCTGGTTTTCGTATCGACTGATGAAAATGTACAAATGTTTATTTCTGTGTATGTGTATGTTCCACAACTAATACCCGGTTAATATTAGCAAATAGTTAGGGCCATTTTCAGCATAACGGTAGATTATCTACAGGCCATAAACATTTCTGCGTTGTGGAATCGAAGCATTTTCAAGCAAATCTCAAAATTGAGTTATTTAAATCCAAGGTCAATCAGCCCTCCGGGTTCATTTTTAATGGAAATATCGATATGTTTTACTATGAAAAAATGAAATGAATGAATGAATATGTGAGTAAATGAATGTATTAACGTTTGCCTCAAGAGATTATATGCAAGGGTAAATTATGTAAACTGACGAATCCGTGTTTACGAGTATTACTACTATTCCATTACTTATTATGCAGTGTAGTACTTCGGAGTTAGGTTGTCAAAAACAGCTTAGCAATGTTAATTTCTTAATACTATTCAAGAAATCAAAATTGACTACTTATAACGAAATCCCTTCAATTAGTATAATTCCCTTGCAGAAGTTTAAGCAAACAAAGCTAAGATTTTCCCACGGCCTAATTGTATTTAAACAAGCTGAAAGGCTAATTGATGCTTCGCGGAAAGCTTCAAGTTTGCTAAGGATTTTCTTCCGGAACTAAAAGCTTTTAAGAGAGTGTTCTGATGAAGTAGGTACCTTGTTGGCGAGTGCTTGATCATTGTTCTTTCAACGTCTTTCTGTTATTGAATGTTCTATTAGGGGGTTGTTCGAATGTTCAAACCCTATCAACTCAATGATAGCAAGCTGAATGATAGATGAGAAACGGTTGGTATAGGAGTGCTTAAAAGATTCGTAGCAATGTAACGGATGAGTAAATAAAAGTGTAGACATACTTATTATTAGTGTATATTTTTTTTTACCACACTTCTATTGTGTAGATAAAAATCTTTTTATTTATCAGTAACGATTACTTAACTTATCGATTACGCTTACCGTAAAGACTATTTATATTGTAAATATTCTTATTTTACTTTTAAGTTTTTTATTTAATTAGTTATCATATTTTAAATGCGGTTTTTGTTGGTTATTATTCCTACTATTTAATTTTTTTTGGCCATTAAGTTAAAGCTATTACAATAACACGGGAAGGATACTGAACCATGTAATTAAAATTTAGTAACATGCCGAATAGTTAATTTCACAATTAAATTGTAAATAAAGATATCTTATCTATCTTAAGTATATATATATATATGTTTACTTGTATTTTATTTTACACTAAGTCCCCCCCCCCCTCAAAAAAAACAACAACGAAATAATAACCATATTCCCAACAACCTTAAAAATCTTGCCGGAAAAATTATGGCTACAACTCTGCATTGATGCTGAAGTTATAAATGCTAATGTTAAAATGGGGAGCTGAAGATGGAAGAAATAGGAAAATAGAATTAGAAGAAAATAAGTAGAAACTGTAAACACTACCAACTATCAAAGAAAGAAGATGTATGATTAGATAATACAATAAATAAGAAAATGAAATTTACGAAATAGCACTAAGAAGTTGTTTATTGAAAAATAGAGTAGAACATCAAACGAAGACGTGTTAATATATATATATTTTTCGAAGTTATATATTTCTTTACATTGATATAATACTTTCTTATCATGTTATAATTATTATTAAATAAATAACTAAGCAATCTACCGTCTCTTCACAATGTAGTTTATTAAAACAAAACGTTTTCAATAGCTCTAAGATGCTATATTTAGTTACCAATAAATGTTATGAAAAGTTGTAAGATTATTCAACTAGATTGCCTGTATTTTTATTATTAATTAGTTATTCTATCCGATAATTATTATCTAGACTCAAAATATATGGTTATACGTATTCTTATTCAAATAGTAGTTGTTTTAACATAAATAAAAAAAATCAACCAATGATAGCAACAAGAAAACTTTAATGTAAGGTTAAAGTTTTTTTATCGGTGCTGAGAGGAACTTAGGTCTGCAGGGGACGACTATTTTAAGGGCTATGCAATAAACGGCCTGGCAGATATTCCCGGAGCGTGGCTATCAAATGGGAGATATTTTCCCTTGACTGTCTACAAGGCATTGACATTAAACTTCTTTCCCCCTTCACTCGTCGCAGTCCTGTTTAAATTATGTTGCTCTAGGTTCTCTGCCCCTCATGCGACAGGGAAGCCGACACTTATAAAGATTCATCCTGACCGCAAGGCTAGTTGAACCGATTGTATGACATTTGCCAAGGCTGGCTCGAATTACAAGCCAATTGACCGCAATTAAAGTGCCGTTAGATATCCTATATCTGATAGGGTCACTTGATAATATAAAAGTATTTCTAGTGCTAGTTGGAGTCTTTTAATTTTTTTTTAAATTAATGTAACCTAATGAATGTTATAAATCAATTGAATCGTCCTTTTAAAGATGGATACAAGCGCTAAAAAATCAATTTTTGTTTTATTGCATGATATTTATCAGATGGCTTCGATTCATATGTCAGTTGCTATGAAACTGAGAACCTTTGCCTTGTAGGCTTAATTGAAGCGGGAAATACTCACGAGTCTGAAGAAGAGAACGAAACCGGGACGCTCCCTTCAACAAACTGATTGGCCATTCCTTATATTAATGAAAAACAACAACAAGAGATATGTGCTTTATGTGCTCAAAATGACAAAATTGGTGAAATTGTTTTTGTCTATATACAGAACTTTCAATTACCTATAATATCTGTGCATGAAATACCTTACCTCCGCAAACATTGTCTGTATGTATTCTGTGCACGAGTCATGAAAAATTACTGAATGGTTGTATATCAGTAGAGGAAAGGAAATCGAGGACCGAACGAAGTTTGCTGGTTCTATAAATATACAAAATTAATGAGATCTGACTTGTTGCATGTCTTTTGCGTTGATTGTAATAGGCAAAATCGCAACCACTGATCGCTTTAGTGGCCATCAGTCAATTTAGAAAGTATCACCAGTACTTTCTCGTGTGAGATCACTGATTTTTGCAATGGAACAGAAGCATGAAAATTCCTAAATGTAATATAAGAAATAATAGCCGAATTTCCACACCCAAACTGTACTAATTTGCTTTGAACTTCCAGAAAGAGGGGATTCAATGTTACGCAAATATCGTTGGAGAATGTACTCGATTTTAAGAATTGGTGCACTAAATTTTACAAAAAAAAAATGTTACAACCAACAGGTTATATGATAATATCTGAATTTGTAGCTGGATTAATAAAATACTTTTGTTTGCACAAGCACAAGTGGAGTTTCACAATATTTCAAGTTAGTTAGCATGCACTTGCAAAATCCCAATGAACCACATCATTTTATATGGATCTGATAACATGGCTGACCACTGGCGATGAGGAACTCGATGACAAATGGATTAACAAATTTACGACAATTGTAACAAGTTAAAACTTTTTTCAGAAATACAATACAACTTTTTTGGTTGGCATTGCATACATGTAATTTTAAACCTGATTCATAATAACTTTGGTTTCTAAGGTACTTTGATTTCACTACTGTTTTTTCGGCCACCTATATCACCTAAATTTTTCATGTGTGAAAAATCAGAAGGAAACAATTATATAAACTTTAATTAATCAATAATGAACTAACAAATCAAATAAGCTATTAATTTTAGTTGATGTAGTGCATTAACCCAATCCTACTAATTTCATTCAAAAAAAGTAATTAACATGAAATTTAGGGATTATTTGTATTATTACCTCGCTTTAATGTTTTTAGTTTACTATTTGGTATTTTCAAACTTCTAGGTTTTCTTATCTATGGGGCTTCAAGACCCTAGGCATGCTGATGCCCCTTGCAACAGAGGATAGATAGAGTTTAAGTGAAGAATGGGCAACCTTGGAAAAGAGATGTAATCAAAATATAATGAATCATTTTTTTAAATAGATAAAAAACAAATAAATGACTGTACAATGAAGGCTATAAAATGATAGGATACTTACGTGACTCCACTTGAATATCTTAAATGCTTCTTAAATACCAATTTCACGAAATTTCTATTATAAGTAACAAAAAAATTAGCAATAGAAACTTATTGAAATTGGCTTGAACGACATTGAAAGCACGAATTATGTTGTTCACTTCCTAAACTTGATGATTTTTCAAATATCTTTGAAATCGTTTCAGCTATCTTTAATTTATCTTCTTTTATAAGCCTTAATGTATTGCCATATTCCACTACTTGGTATTAGAAAAGCTTCAAATCATACATAGCGTACAAGCTACGATGAAAAAAGTTTAAATCTACCAGATGGGACCTAATTTTTCCATTTATTAAAGTTTTTCTCAATATCTCCTGTTATTGTACCTCATATCAAGCATATTTCGAGGCATTGTCGGCTATTGTACAAATCTAGCAACAGACATCGTAGACATCTAGACAAACAGGCGATAGATTTACTGCCACTTAAATTGTTGGCATTTTAGCCAGTCTTGCACATATTGATAGTTGCGTGGCGTCAAGTTCCTTGACCTTGGTGTATACAATAATTTACTATAGTATAATATTTATATTTTTTATATTTACATTAGACTGTTTTGTTCTTTTAAATTTTGACTGTTTAATGTTTTTATTGTATATTTGTTGTATCCTAAGTTCAATAATCTTTGTAGAGGACAGTATTTTAAAATAAAAGAAAGAAAAGCTTTATTATGAACTACAAGCAAAACAATGGTATATACAAATATTAAGAGTTACGTTACTACATACTACATACTGGGTGGAATGTGTGGGAACAAGTGGGGTCTGGGGCTAAAGCTGAGGGTAGTTCTGAGAATTGGGATGGAGGTTTTAATGGGATACGATTGCTTACTTAAAAATATTAGTGACTTCCATGAAGTCACGATGCAGGTATACACTAGGAGGGGCTTGCTTCTACTTTTAGCATTATATATAATATTAGCATTACAATATTCTTAGCATTATATAACTCTAGACAGATAAGGGATTTAGAAAGCTTTAGTGGTAATTAAATAGACGTGATAAATTTGTAAATAAATTTTTATAACTATTATTTCCACATCAAGCCTCAATTATACAAACGAATGACCTTTGCCACCCGCGTTCGTGTTTAAAAGTAGAGCTTATACTGCCGTAAATTGCCTCTGAATACGTCTTTTTTCCGGAAATAAATTCTAATATTATATATGTACGAGACTACAAAATAGATAATGAGGTGTCAAGAAATGTCGATGGAGTAACAGCTGACGGTGGGAGTCGAATCTACAAGAGTGACGTGGTCTAATTGACAATCCAGCTTCTGAAAGCCCAGACAATGGCATAATTTACTGTCTATCTTCTTCCGATGGTATATTTCAGCTCCAACTGAGGAAGAACAGGGCAGCAACAAACCGAGCAGGAATTGATGCTGCCGAATCTGCGACAATATTGGTTCAGTCCGTAATGGGGTATTATCAATATTTACAGCCAGAAATCCACAACCCATCTGTTCTCGGACTAATTCTCTATCGTATATCCCTTCTCAACGTTTGATTGTCGAGATATCACCAGTAGCACAATAATTGGTGTTGTTTTTGAATTGGCGGTAACAATTATTATACGATGATCACAGGAGGACTTAGTAGTCAGGATGGTTTCTCGAAGGGAACTCTTTGATCTTGTGGAGGACTTATAGTTCTCACCCATTACAGTTAGACCCTAGGAAGTTGTCTGTTCAAAAATATCCTAGGAAAGAAGACAAATTGTTGCAATGTCTACCGATAGGATGTGTGTACACGCCGTCTAACCACAAATTGGCGTGTTTATATATCTACGCTAAACCACTTTAAAATGGCAGCCTGACTGCCAAAAGCGCTTGTGTGGGTAATGTAATTCAATCCATAACCAGCTCTCCCATCATGGAATATATGTCCTTCAAGCATGAATTATTGTGACGGACTTTCTTCAGAAATACTTCAATACAAAATAACCGCGTGTCTACCGAAAGCACTTGTATGGTTAATTTTATAAATCATTTAATTTCACTTAATTCAATTGAGCGATCCAAGTTAAACTAATTTTTGGGCATTTCTATAATTTGCATTTAATTAAATCATGAGTGAATGAGATAGTTATATACAGTTATACCCAGCTCTGAGCCATTGGTTTGGGAAGCTTAATTTTTGGTTAGCACGAGGCTTAAGCTGTAAGAAGCTAAAATAGAAACAAACAAAATCAAGAAACATAGTTTTTCCCTTGAAGCCTTCTACGTATAAATTTTCATTTTTTATTTATTTTACGTTTCAGACTACAACAGTCCCAAAACTATTTTACTTTGCGAAAGATGTTGTAATGCAATGAGAAGCAAATGATTTTAAACGCTTTATTAATTGTTTTATTTACCAAGTCCAAACTTTTTATGAGTCCAGGTTTTTTTTTGAAGATTTGTGTTTATTATTGTTATACGACTAGGTTTCATTCAGCAGAACGTCAAATGTGTGGAGGTGCTCCAGGATTAAACAGGAGGAAAGATAAAAGATCTGTCTGTGAAACATGAGTGGACGTCCCGTGTCCTTTGTATTGACTTGTCACAAGGCAGGATGTAATTTTTTTTAATTTGTTTGTGTCGTATTTTAACTTACAAAAAAAGTACATCTTACTGTCATCATATAAACACAGACATAGCCACATTATATACACCAAATAATTTATTTAAATTATTTACATAGATACCAGTGATTTATTTATGAAAATTAACATGTTATATTTGCAGACACGGTACTGATAAATATACTTCCTACCATTTATGGATATGCTAGGGTATTAACATTCAATGTTTACAAATTTGTATTTTTTTAAAAATAATGTGCCTGGTTATGGTATAATTGGCTTGTTCTTTGATACATCTAATCTATAATGATAGTTAGCTATGAGAGATAACAGAGCGGTCTTATGAAATAATAAACCCGATTTGTAGTTGAATATTGGAAACAGAATTTTAGCTGTTGTTGAGAGTTTTTGATCTTACGTACAGTGCACGTATTCCACAATGATTAGGATTGATACGTACAGGGATTGATCATTAAAGATATTAGGTTAAAATATATATTGCTCAAATTATACATGTTAGGTTTGTTCTTATTGTTTTCAACCATTAATCAAACAGTTAAAAACACCGTCGATTAAAATAAATATTTTTGAGATTCTCGCTGCTTCATTTCGTGATTAGTGTTTTATAAAGGTTTATATAACAATGATCGTGTTTTCGTAATCTTCTCCCTCCAAAAGGGGAAAAAATCCTTGCCAAAATCGTATAGCGTGGGAGGGCAAGAGAGCTCACCAGCTTTCTCAATGCACTATTTGGGTATAAAAATGGATAGGCATCTCCATTTCTCTACTCATTTTAGTAATAAAATAGAAAAAGTACGACAAAGGTCTTACCGGCTATCGCACTTGCTAACTTCACCTAACCTGTCGCTTCGTCTTAAATTGATGATATATAAATGTGTCCTCCGGCCAGCTCTGCTGTACGGTGCCCCACTATTTACCCACTTGACTGACAATACAGCCAAATGTCTCCAACACTTCCAGAATGGAATCATGCGAAAAGTGGTCCGACACACCTCTTTCGAGAGGTTGAAGAACGCTGACCTGCACCCGTTGCTTGGTGTGCCGTCGGTGGGTGAGTTCATCCGCCGGAGACACATTAAGTTTTTTGACTCGTTGCAGCACCTGACAAATCCAGTGTTTAACACTATGACCCCGCCACCCCTCCCACATCGATGGCAACAGACTGTCGGGGAAAAATTATGATAAGAATTAGTATGTAAGTTAGTTTTAAGGTTGATCAAAAAGGTGAGCCCCATCACCTTATTAGTCAGTTTCGTCAAGTCACGTATAATTTATGTCATTATACTTGTTTATACATTATATAATTTCTATAAAATAACAAAACCTGTATATAATGTAGTGATGCTACAGGAAATACAAAATAATTTGTAAATAGATTCGGCTGAGGATCTATAATTATATATAATTATCTGTAAATTTAAAGGGGCTATGAAGAAAAAAAAAAAAAAAAAAAAAAAAAAAATGATCGTGTTTATGAGTCTAAATATGATTTAATTTATTTGAAATAGCTTGAACTAAAGGTTGGACCTCTCGTGCCAAGCTCAAGCTGAAGGTTTTTTTCAAAGACCGGGCGAATTGTTTGGTTAGATAAGTGTTCACCTCTACCTTCGTTGCATTTTTGTTTGCAACTGCATTTGGGAATATGTTCTTAGGCACATGTTAAGCATTTTAGCTTTTTTGTTGTTGACTCTGGGTACTGGTTTAATCCTTGGTAAAGAAAACATGGACTTATGTTTTTTGTAGATTTATACTTAATTTTTTTTTTTTAGCAGGTTTATATTTAATTTTATTTAACTTAATGTATTTTTATTTTATTCCAACTCGTTTTCAATGATAAATACATTCATACATACAGTAGTATGATATTTATTACCATGTGACGTCACAAAAGGAAATGTGTTAAATGTTTCTTAATTGAACGCCGACGAAGCATCATCTTATTGAGCAACTTCCATTACGCTGACACAAAATGCATTAAACGTTCGACAAGGAGGGGATGATAGTGGGCTGTTTCGGTTAAACTATAAGCTCATTGTCCATTGATTAATGGTGGGCGGCCTTAGTTGCGCCGCGTTCCAAGGGCATCGTTTATCACCCGCGTTATTTAATGCCTCTGTATGAAACGTTAAACAGACAGGCAGGTAGATTAATGCACACCAGGGAGGGACTTCGCACTCATTTGCTACTCCTTAGGAAGGAGACATTCCTTCCTCGATCCTCTAACAAGTGTGATTTAGTTCGATAATGGGATCTTAAGGCTCTTATTACGTGACACATCAACTATTCTGCTGAATAATTTTCAGATGTTATCATAGAAATTTTTAATATGTAGATTGTAAAAAAGTATCATTCCTCGAACTAGTTTTACCAATTACTACTGGCAATGTTCAGAACAACGGGGTTCCTATGGTAGAACGACCATACAAATAAGACTCGAAACAATAGAAAACAAATGGTTCGATTGCATGGTAGAAACCTCCTCGCTATCATATATAATTTGAAAATGGGTATCCTCGATGGCCGGCAATAACAGTAGCGAAGGGCGGAGAGTTCTAAAAGGCCGTAGGATCCGGGAATGCCCGTGCTGGAGCCTTTTATCCCTCGGGAAAATGTTAATTTGATGGTGTTCTCCTGGTGCTAAAATGGTTCCATTCGGGGAAGGAAGCGTTATTATTGGGAGAATTCAGTGGAATCCAATATGTGGCCCCCAACCTGATTCCACGGCATATCATCTCTGCCACATATAAAGAACATTGCCGCTGTATTTAAGCCCCTGAATTTTGTTTTTCAGGCTTTATTAATAATTAAGTATTATAATCAGTTCAGAATCACATAGAAAGATAGACTAAAATTTTCATTACATTTTCTTTGTGAATTAAAAATCTCTGTACGTTTCGTTATCCTGATCATGTTATACTTTGTATAGAATTGACGTTGTTATATATACAAACATTTTTAGAAAGGATGAAAAATAAATAAAAACCTACATAATAAGTTTATAAGAAAATCTCCGTCAGGCCACGAGCGCTGATATACCAAGCGATGTGTTAAACGTGGTGTGTTGCCAAACGTTTAACTTAATCGATCTGTAGACGTACTTGTTAACAGGTCAATTGCCGCGTCACCCTGATTGGGGTGTCAACAAAAATTGTAATTATGTTGCGTATTCAAATGAAGCTTATTTGAACGCTTACAAAATATTTTAGCATGTATTTAAAAATATATTTCACAGAATCAGATTAAAAAATTCTTGTAAAAATGACATAATTTATTTTGATTGCAAAACTACTAATACAAGTGACGGGGCAGTCAAAGTATTTAAACACATACAGAAACTATTAGAAACCCTAAAAAACGTAGTGGTATAAGTGTAATAAATAGTAGTGCGAAGCTCAATAAAGCGATATTTATGTTTAGTTATCTTGTGAGTGGGTGTATCTCCTTTGTGAGAGTTGGTCATAATTTTCAATTTCATGAATTAAGGGGTCGCCTGATAAAATCACTAAATATTTTGTATATAATATTGGGCATTGAATGTCACTATCAATAAATAGCTTCGTCAAATAAGTGTTAAAATTAATTCAGAATTGCACATGGTGTAAACAAATTATCGAAAGCTAGACTTTTTTAAAGATTTTCAGTAATTTATTGAGTTTGAGTTAAATATTTTTCAAATTACAGTTCAGACGTTATTTAATATTAAAAATGGTGACACAATAAATTAAAAACAAGGATTATTACATCACACTACTTTCCGACCCGGTTTAAACATGGTTCTTTTATAACCACATTTTTGTTATTTACAATCTTTTTGTTTGCCTAAAACAATAAATAATAGTACTTCTTAGCAACAGGACATTCTATTTTTATACATTCGCTGGCACACAGTACTTTTCTAATGTTTCATACTTGTTTAAAATGCAATTTTCAGTGACTGAGGCGGTACAACAAATGTCGTACTTAGCTTCGAAAATGCCGATTAGTTTTTTCACGAGCATTTGTTCAAGTATTCAAAAAGGTTCGAGGGAGTCTCGTATTCAACGTACCTTGATAGAGTTTCTAATTTTGGTCACCTATTATTTCGTTTATAAAATAAAAAAAATATAAAAAATTGAAGAGGCTACTCATCCTTGGATCAATTAGCATTATTTATAATTAATCTGTTAAATTTTTTATGGATATGTATGAGAGTAAGTATTGCGTTTGGAACATCTATTCTATTTATTGTGCCAGTACAATAAAAAGAATTTTTTATTACAAACAGTATAAGTTTAGTTTGAAAAAAGTTTATAAGTTTAAAAGTTTAGCTGTAAATGAGATATATTTTCTCGCAAGTTCTTAGAAGTAGAGAAGACAATAGGAGAAAGACAATAAAGCTGTAAATGTTAAATTCGCCCGAAACATTCTTTCGTATTTATCTAAAGCAGGACTTCTTTGATGTTTGTTTCAAACAATCTCTTGATTTAACTTATTACTTTGGACAATCGTGAAATAATGAAAAATGCCGTTTTTGTAAAACAATATTTCGTCCCGCGGTAGATTCTGAAATGCTGCACAATCCGCGATGTTTACATTCTGGCGAGGAACTGAAGTAACGATGATTTTTAATCGCACGGTAATGCCCTCCAGTAAAATTTCTCATCATTTACCGAAAATGATAATCATTACAATTGATTTTGTCTCTAGTCTGAACGATAGATTATTATTAGTATAAATGAAATAAACTATTGAAGTAAACATTAAGTTATTAAAGATAATCGAGTAGTTCTGTATTTCTGTAGCAGAAATTCTATAAATATTAGACAGTCATAATTGAAAACATCAGTTTTATATTTAATTCTACTTTTAATTATTATAACGGCCTAAATGTCACTAGATGACTAACAAGGCAGTTCGTCAATGGGTTGTTGTTGATATTAAGAATATTGGTTTGATTCAAGTAGAAGACTTCAGTGACGCTGCCTTGAATAACAAGTAAGAGTAGCTATGATAGCGTTTAAGAATTTTCTGACTTAAAAAAAGAAAATGTTTTATATTGAAAAATTAATTATTAAAATAATGTCTAGCTTAATTTCGTAATATCGTTTGATATTATTGTAAATTAATGACTGCTACCCACGACGGTTGTGCGGGAGAGAGGTTTTGTCGTTTTAAAATCATCAATTCTGTCACGTTGTGCAGCCACCCACTCAGTATAAAAGAAATTTAATTACAAAGTACGGATAACCTCGTTCCACGCCTCCCATTAATTTTTAACCGAAGAGCTGCTGTGATTAATTGGAAAATTGGAAATCTGATAATGGGATAGAAACTATAAAAAAATTGTATGAAAAATGGAGCTTTTGTGCACAGTTTTGCTGAACAATTAAAGAGTAGGGGTAGTGTGCCTTTATATATTTTCTTTTTAACAATTTTTTTTTAAATCTAGACAAATGGTTTTTGGAGAATTCCGACTTAAAAAAAAACTAAAGAAATCGTAACTATGAATTAATTTCTATCATAGTGATTTTAGCAATCATCTGTGTATTAATACGAATTCAGTCTGTAATGGGCTCAGGATAGAAATAAGGAACAATTTTTGGGAAGACAGAAAACAAATTATTTATACACATCCATTTTAGTAACCATTTTGCATGGAAATTAAAGCAAACTCGCACAAAGTCATACCGGCTTACGCATTTATTGACTTCCCTCAATCTATCACTGCACCTCAAGCTCATGATCTATAAGAGTGTACTCAGCTCAGACCTGCTCTGCTGTATGGTGCACCACTTTTTCGTTATCTGACGTATACGACAGCTCGGCGACTCCAGCAATTCCAAAACGGTATACTGATGAAAGTGGTCAGACATACTTCATTAGAGCAGCAGTGAACTTCACGAGATCTTTGATTTTCCTACGGTGGATGAATTCATTTAACGTAGACATATCAAATTTTTCGACACCCTGAAACACCTGACAAACCTGGTGTTTAACACGATAACCCCCGCTCCGTCGATGGCAAGACGAATTCGAGACAGGAACGCTTTAGTCTTAGGTTATAGTTTTAGGTTTTAGTTTTAAGTTTTTCCCGAATTGCAAATAGAAGGTGAGCCCCATCACCTTATATTATATACATATTATATTATATACATTGCATTGTTAATTTTAACGTCAATCTGATAGTGTATTGTAACCCACCCTTCTTCGAATGCATTAGCGCATCGCATTAAGGGGAGTAATTGTAAAATTTGTAAAATTGTAAATATGTTAATAAATTCAGGGGCTAAGGGGAGGAAATATATATATATATATATATATATATATATATATATATATATATATTTATGTGATATTTATGACATGAATTAATTCAGGATCATTTGAACTAGCCAATATTATCCTATGACAATGCATATATCATATATATATATATATATATATATATATATACATAGGTACAAGAATAACTTACTAGAGATGACAGCCCAAAAGGGAGAGGCTGTAGTTCCATTATGGTATAGGACGATCGTTTTTCATCCATCTGTCTCTCTCTACGTTCTACTATGTCGATAGTAATTACGTTCAATCGAACGGAAATTTGATGGAAATATACTAAAAAATGTTTAGTCATTAAGATTTGTTTTTGGTTAAATTTGAAATGACGGTATTCGTAAAAAAAAAAAGATAAATGAAAAAATATTTCGCAAACTATAGAAATCTAGCTCAGCTTAGAGAATATTTATGATTCAGATTTTTTCATGTTGTTAATGCCACATGAAATATAATTATGCAAAGAGAACTTCATCCAAAAAATGAGGTTTGAAACGTCGTTTTTAGGGGCCAAGCTAATAATTTCATAAATAAAATAGAGTTGCTTTGATCGAAAATATAGAGTAGTTTTGTAGTAGAGTTTAGGTTACCTTTATCAAGTTATTTTACTCCCTAAACCATTTATTTTCGTTACGTATCTATAATCATTAATAATAAATTATATGCTTGGAGGGTTGCTTGAATAAATAATATACGTACACTAAGCTATGGCTCTGGCAGGAGGTATGCCTCTGTGTATAGTACTACTGTTTACTGATATGTAAAATAAATGCTAAGGAAAGAGTACACACAATTGTTTCAATGCAATATATCTGTACCTCGGAGGGATACAACACTTAAGGTATTAACGGGTGATCTTCAAAAATGTTTGCCGTCACCCCTTATAACAAATTGCATAAGCTTTTACAAGAGAAAACTTTGGACGTTGAATTACACCCTTTTTGATTCTTCTGATTCGTCAGTCCATTGTATTATGTGGGACGAATCCAAAGGAGCTCGTGTTGTATCCCTCCGAGGTACAGATATATAAGTTAAAGCCAGAGGCTTGACTATGTCGAATACTAATACGATAAGGTAAACAACCCATGATCCAATGTATCTCTGATTGTCATTAATAATAAAACTTTCTTTTACTGGAGTCAGAGTGTGTCGGTGCATTTCCCTCTTTCCTTATTATTTTTTTCTCTATCTTAACCGCCGGCGATTAACTTATATATATATATATATATATAAGTTAAGTCCAGGCGCCGCTAGTGCCCAGCCTTAATCCCCAAACATATGTTATCTGTATATGTTTACAGGTAATACCTATAGATAGAGGTATCTTGGTCTAAATAAAGCAGTCTTGTTATAACGTTCTACGTGTTCTTATTACCAACCTTTCTTAGCTTGTAATTCAATAAACATTAACTGGTGCCGAAACCCGGGAACCGTGGAGAAAGAGAGTTATCGAGTGCGAGCGTAATTTTTTTTTTGTTTTTTTTTCTTCTATACGCGAAAGAGAGAAGATGACTGAAGGAGGAATTTTGAGACAGCCCGTCTTGAATCTCGTAGAGGGAGCAGATATTAGAAGAGTGGGAACTATGCCAGAAGTTCATGCCACGGCGCTCGCGCTGATGAGGGTAAAAGCGATGAATACCCAGGATCTGAGGAAGGCTGTTGCGGAGCTGGAGAGATTCACTGGGGAACTGGGTGAGCTGAACCATTTCCTAAAAGGAGGAGACCGTCTCACAGCTTTAATTGGAGCTAAAGCAGAAGAAAATTTAATAGATCCCAGAGACGCGGAATCGTTGAAGGCGGCCCTGATATGTCGGGTCAAGAGAAGTATACTGAATCAAATTCAGGCAGATGAAGAAACCCCGTGGGAATTAATTAAGATGAGATTGAAGAAGGCGTACGGAGGAGGACGATGGACTCCCGAGGAGGACATATTCCAAATGTTTAGGGAGACAAAGTCCCCAAGACAGAGTAACGGGCAATATGCTGCGGGGTTAGTAGTCCGTTTCAATAAGATAACGGAGAAGATGAGAGAGTCGATTAGCGTAGAAGAGGTGGAGGGTAGAATGGGATTCTTATCCACAATTCTAAAAGTGCAACTGGCCAAGGAGACAGGAAGAAAGGAAGGATTCTCTGATGAGCGCTCGTTCTCGGAGTGTGCACAATCAATGATCGACACTAGTGCCAAGGAGGAAGAAGTGAGGGTGCAAGACGTCGACAATGAGTGGAGCCGAGTTGCATACAAAAGAACCCGGACCCTGAAACCAACCTGGAGGAGACCAGAAACGTCCGTTATTGGCAGAGACAAGGGAACGACAGGAGAAAGAAGACTTAGAGGAACGAGACCGAGGTATGCCCCGCCCAGGGAAGAAAGAAAATGCCACGGATGTAGGAAGGCAGGACATTTAGTGGCACAGTGTCCTCGAACAAAATGTTTTGAGTGTGGCGAGGAAGGACACATCGCGAGGCATTGCCCGTATATCTTCCGGAGGAGAGAATACCAACGACCAGAACCAATGGAGGTAAACACTCAAGAAGTAAGAGAGAGACGGAGCATGACACATGGGGAGAGTGGATCATCAGAAGATGAGTCATCAGGGACTTCGGGAACTGAAGGAGAAGAAGCGAGGCGCAGCAGAAACAGGAGACAGACAGGGCAGAAGGTCGAGTCACGTAGATGGGAGCAACGTGATGAAGCCTGAGGAGCGTGTCGGCAGAGAGGCGACCGCATCCTGAGATGTAATGCAATTCGGGAGAGGATGTGTGCGTTGCCAATAATTAGGGTCAAAGGAGGAGAGATGTGTCTGGTGGACACGGGAAGCACCAACACCATCATGTCCCGCGGAGCGCTGGAGAGGCTGTATGGTGGAGAGAGGGCACTCCAGATTCAGGTATGTAATTGTAGTTTAATCACCCTGGGAGGCCCTTGCGAGGTAGTGGGAGAGTTAGTCATAGGGCTAAATAGGTGGGCGAAGAAAGGGGGAGATCTAAAGATACATATCGTAGGAAACATGCCGCGGGAGTACCAGGTGATAGTTGGGTGCGACATGTTGGGGAAGGTAGGTGCGCGTGTGGAGAATATCGGGGAAAAATGGAACATTAAGTTGGGCAAAGTGGAATATAAATGTCAAGGGACTATATGGGACGGAAGAGCGCGGATAGGGGCGGTTAATAAAATAGAGTCCTGGAGGGAAGACCTACAGAGGGAGTTTGAGGATATTTTTTACGTAGAGGGAGACACGCTAGGAGCGACTGGGAAGACGGTCCACGAGATCCAGTTAAAGAAAGAACGCGTCACATACGTGAAAGAGAGACGATATCCGCAGGCACTACGTAGGCATATTAGAGAGGAGCTAGAGAGTCTCAAACGGCAAGGGATTATAATTGATAGCACTTCGCCATATAACAGTCCTCTATGGGCAGTGAGGAAGAAAAATAGACCTGGGGACGAGACGGAGAAATACAGGGTAGTTATCGATTATCGGAAGTTAAACGAGAACACGACGGATGAGAAGTATCCTATTCCCCGATTTGAGGACATATTAGACAGATTGAACGGGGCGACAATATTTAGTACCCTAGATCTAAAGGCAGGCTATCACCAGATCAAGATGAGTGCGAACGACCAAGACAAAACGGCCTTTACATTTGAGAGGGGGCATTATCAATTTACCAGGATGCCATTTGGACTGAAAAACGCCCCGATTACCTTTCAACGCCTAATGGATGAATTTTTGAGGGGAATAGACGAAGCGGTATGCCAGGTCTACATGGACGATCTGTTAGTTTTCAGCAGAACGGAGGCAGAGCACGTTGAGCACCTAAGAAGTGTATTTCAAAGAGTCCGCGAATTCGGATTAAAATTGTCCATGGAGAAGTCTCTGTTGGGGAAGAAAAAAATCAATTTTTTGGGCCACACTATCTCACAGGAGGGGGTTAAGCCAGACTCTACGAAGGTCGAGGCCATTAGAAGGATGGTGGTGCCCACAGATGTAAAGGGGATCCGTCGACTTCTGGGGACGCTTAATTATTACAGAAGATTTGTGCCGGACATGGCGGCATACCTGGTGCCTATTAATAATTTACTGCGAAAGGGAGCGAGGGTGGTAATTACCCCAATCATGGAGCAGAACATCCGGAAATGTATGTCTAGCTTACAAGAGGAACCGATATTAGCATTTCCCGATTTCCAACATCCCTTCACAATCACCACTGATGCCAGCGAATACGCACTGGGGGCAGTGTTGTCGCAGGAGAGAGACGGTGGGGAGCGCCCGGTGGCGTACGCTAGTCGACGGCTAACAGAAACGGAAGCGCGGTATAGTGCTCTAGAGAGAGAGCTCCTAGGTATCGTCTGGGCTATAGACCATTTCCGCCCATATGTCTTCGGCAGAAAATTCCGTGTTCACACCGACCACAGACCCCTACAATGGGTAGGAAAGTTAAAGGAGTCCTCGGCGCGGGTCACGAGGTGGAAAGAGTTTTTGTCCCAGTACAATATGGAGATCATATATAAACCCGGGAAAGAGAACGTAGTGGCAGACTGGCTGTCCAGAGCCATTACTGTGAATGCATTGGAAGAAGGGGAACCATCCGGGGAAATCCAACAGTTTCTCCGGGAATGGACACCCGGGGAGGATGGAAGCCTCGGTACGCGAGGAGATAGCGAAGGTGAGGAAACCCTTGAAGAGGAAGGTTCCGCCGCCGAAAGACCTGTTGAAATGGAAGTAACAGAAGGGATCGTGAACGACAAAAGACGGCAGATCATTTGGAAATCCAAGACCTCAGGGCGGCTGCAGATCGCATACGAAAGTTATGGGAGAAGTAAAATCGCGACGATTTGGTCGCCACCAGGGGTTAGGAACGACCAAATTTGCCGTGCATTGAAAGATGCCTCGGAACCCGGAAAGACCCATCATGTATTTGTAGGGAATGCCACTATTTGGGAGAAAATTCGTAGACTCTGGCGAACGGAACAACTTGGAGTGGATAGGATATTTATTCGGTGCACGTCGATGGTGGAGACACTCAAAGACAGAGAACAGCAGCTGGAAGTGACGCTGGCCTATCACCAAGGAAAAACGAACCACCGTGGAGTTCAGGAAACGTTGCAAGCGTTGCGGCGGAGGTACTTTTGGTGGGGAATGAAAAAGAGCATACAAGAAATGATAGGGGCATGTGCAGTTTGTCTCACTACGAAGTATGACAGACATCCGCCACGGGGGCGACAAGAAGAATCGCCCACCGCCGAGACACCGTTGAGTGACTTACAAGTGGATACCTTCACTTGGAGGGGGTATAAGTGGGTTACCACAATCGACAGCTTTAGCAAAGTGGCCATGGCGCACCCGGTGCAAGATCGGTCATCAGACGCGGTAATGCTGGCATTAAATACCTGGTTCCAGTTTTACGGAGTACCAGACCGGATCGCGTCGGATGGGGGCAGAGAATTTGACAATGCCAACATCCGAAAAGAAATGAAGACTCTCGATGTCTCTTGGCATCTTAATACCCCAGGGCACCCTAAGAGTAGAGGAGGGATAGAAAGATTGCACAGCACCCTGAGTGACCACCTGCGGGTATATCACGCGGAAAAGGGTCTGCCGGCGAATGAGGCAATGCCGAAGGCGGTGGCCGCTTACAATCATTCGATCCACACCGCGACGGGGTTCTCCCCGTTCGAGATCCTCTTTGGGCTGCGCGAAAGACGGAGAAATGGGGCAGAGACGGTAGCAGACAAGGGAATGGCGGAGAAAATGGCGAGTAATACTGTCGCTTTGAGGAAAATATGCGACAAAGTCAGAGAAAGGATAACGAGGGACAAAGCGAGACGAGTGGAACGGGAAAACCTCAAAGTCCGGGATCGAATGGGGGAACTTAAAATCGGGACTATCGTCTATAAAAAACTAGGGTCAAATAGGAGCAAAGAGCTGGTGCGATATGAGGGCCCATTTAAAGTGGTCGTGATTAGGGAACACAACGTCGTGACAATTGAGAGTATACGACCCCCTAAGAAGCGGCGAAATGTCCACATAGAACAGTTAAAGCTTCCACCAGGGGGGGAGGTTGTAGATCAGGAATGAGCTGGAGTGTCCTCGCAGCATACACGCAAGGAACATTGTAAATAGTTATAGTTATGTGATTTTTCCCACAGAAGTATTGTTTATTTTTAAAAGTCAAAGTTTTCTTTTATGTTTTTTGTTTACAAGTGACAGTTGGTTTTTACGTTTTATAGGATTAGAGCTTAATGTGAGGGATTACAGGCTGTGTATGGGCGGAGCTGGCCTTTGCTCCCTTGTAACATTAGCGGAGCGTTATTTGAATGGACTAAGACGTCCGAGTGTTGGACTTCAAAGTTTGCGAATGGGTGTTCGTAAACTGGTGGGGGGGAGTTAAGTCCAGGCGCCGCTAGTGCCCAGCCTTAATCCCCAAACATATGTTATCTGTATATGTTTACAGGTAATACCTATAGATAGAGGTATCTTGGTCTAAATAAAGCAGTCTTGTTATAACGTTCTACGTGTTCTTATTACCAACCTTTCTTAGCTTGTAATTCAATAAACATTAACTTATATATATATATATATATATATATATATATATATATATATATATGTAAGACAATTATTGAAGGTGGGGTGAATAAACTGAAATCTGTTTCTCTGTAAAAAAAGTTAGCAATTTAATTCACTATATATTATATTATAACAATTATGCATATTGATTTACACAATCTTACCTGTGAACAAACAAATGACAATTACAGTTCATAACTATCACTTCTCTATTCACACTCTATTTGCAAGTTTTGTTACTTAATATAACCTTCTCTATCTGATAGCACTGCTCCATCTGGCGGGGCCCAGTAGAAGCAGCGCGGGAAATTCAAATATTCAAATTAAAGAGAGAACACTTTCTTTACATCTCCCTTCTAGAAGGTGAAAATTCTCAAAAATTTGAAAATTTTCAGTCTGCTAATATCGGAAGTAATTTTTTTATGTCAAAGAATCCAGTTTCTTGCTTTCCTCTTCCGGTTTTTATTTTATAAATTGAATTTTATATCTTTTCTCTTATTTCAAAGGGACCAATTTTCAGTTAATCTAGCTTTTTTCTGTTTGATTTGTTGCCATTATCTATATATACTGTATCTCCTGTGTTAAATTCCCAATGTTTTCTTGATTTATCAAATATTTTCTTGTTATGTTCATGAGACTTTTTTGTTCTTTCTAAGGCTAATTTATTGTTATTCATCCAGTTTTCTTTATTGTTCCGTTTTTTTAATTCTTCAAGTAAAATGCTTGTATCTGAGTCATCTAATAAATACAAGTTACTGTATGTTCTGTTTCATTATATTTATCCACACATTCTTTAGCAACCGTTGTCCAGGCTGTTTTCTTCCCTTTTTCGTTCTTTTGATTACATCTGATTTTATTGACTAGAGTTTGATTTAGTCTCTCATGTGTTTCCAGTACATTATTTACTAACTTGACGAAGTCAGTGGCATTCTGAGTTTTTGATGTTGAAATAAATGTATATCTTGTGAAGTGGTCAATAAGCAGGTGGAGGTATCTTTTTGTTGATCGTTGTTCTCCAAAACCTCGAATAGCGTCAATTGACATTATTTCGAATGGTTTTGTTGCCGGCCCTAGTTGTGACATTAGCCCATATTTTTCTTGCCCTCTGGATTTGTTTTTAATACACATTTCACAGTTTTTGCATATTTTTTTAATATTTGCAGTTATATTTTTTGCTGTTTAATTATATTTATCATTTGTTTAATTCCTATATAGTACCATTCAGAATGTATTTCTTTAATTATTTCTAAACTTAAGTTTTCAGATAAAATTATCTTTTCTTTATTTCTTACTTTTTTATAGAACACTCCATCTTTTTATATTAATTTTGTTTTGGTGTTTTGTAATATTCTAATTTCCTCTTGACCTGTTTTAGTTTCTTGTATTTTTATCAAATTAACTATTTTTAGGATTTCTTCTTTATTTTCAATTGGTTATAATACCGGGGTTTTGATCAAATTATCTGCTTCTGTATTATCTTTTCCCGGAATGTATTTAATTTCAAAATTGTATTGTGACAAATACTAAGTTAATTCACCAAATTCTTCATTCGTTCTTGCTCTTATGTTTAAATTTTGTAATGGTTTGTGATCTGAAAATACAATGAATTTCCTTCCAATTAACCAGTGTCGCCAATATTTTAACGCCTCTTTGATTGCCAAACATTCTAAATAAATTGCTTTTTTTTTTTTTTTGTGGTTCGCTTAAATTTTTCTGTAAATTATGCTATTGGCTTTTCTTTTCCATTGTTTTGTACTTTTTTTCAAAACTGCACTAATACCTTCTAGAGATGCATCTGTTTAAATTCTTGTTGGTGAATCATTATCAAATATTTCTAACACTGGTTGGGAACATAGTAATTTCTTTCCTTCTTACTTCTAGGATTTGCACACTCTTCCGTCCATAAGAATTTTTCCTTAATAATCTATGGAGTGAATCTAGCAATATAGAGCTTTTTGGTATAAACTCGTGATAAAAATTAATTTTTCCTAAAAATTGTCTTATGTTCTTTTGGGTTTTTGGAGTTGGAAAGTTTTTTATTGAAATTAAGTTGTCCTTTATTGGTCTTACTGTACTGTGTTGTATTATGTGTCCAAGGTATTTTGCTGATTCTGCTGTGAATGTACATTTTTTTAATTTTAATCTGAAACCTTCATTTACTATTGCTTTTATTACTTTTTCTATATGTTCTATATGTTCTGTGAATGATTTTGAAAAAATTAAGATGTTATCTATGTAATTTTCTGAAAAGTCTTTTAAATTGTGCTTTTTTAAGATGGTGGATACAATTCTTTGGAAAATAGGTGGTGATGTCTTAAACCGTAGGGTAGGCATGTCCATTGGAAGTGCCCTTCTTGTGTGACAAATCCTGTTTTATGTCTATCTTCAATGCGTAATGGAATTGACCAAAAAGCGGAATTTATATCTAGTATGGTGAAGTATTTGCAGTTTCTTGTTTGTATTATTAAATCATCTATTAATGGGAGTGGTTGAGCTTATGGTATAACTAGTTTGTTCAGTTCAAGAAAATCTATACATAATCTTGATAGCTTGTTTTCACCTCGTTTGAATGCTAGAGTCACAGGGGCTGCAAACGGACTATAAGACTCTTCAATTAAATTTTGTAATAATTTTGGCACCTGATCTTCTATTTCCTTCTTATCTGTTATAGTGCATTTAAACGGCCAATTCTAGCTTCGTAATCCTTAACCGTGCCCACATCATATTTGTTCCTGGAAAATACTGTACTGTACTTTTATATCAGTCTTTCTATCTTAATCTTTTTAATATCATCTAAGTGATTTTATCACTTAATCAACACATCAACATATTTTTCTATGTCAAAAATTTTTACTTTTATCGTTACTAAACCTTTGGTTTGTGTCACACCATTGACTGTTTTTAAATATTTCTTATTTACGTCTTCTGTTTTTTTCTTTATCTTATTTAATTTTTAATTTATTAGAGAGACTTGGGATCCTGGATCATATGTCCCGTTTACCTGTAACCTCTCTTCTAATAATATTTTTACTTTAATCAATGGTGAGATTATTCGTTTTTTTGTTCTGTATTTAGATATGCTTCTAATACTGAGTTGCTTCCCAGTATTCTAGTTCCATTTTTGTCTCTCTTTAAACCAGCATGAAGCTTCTGCAGGATACCTGATACCTTTGTTTAATTGTTCACAATTATTGCATGGCTTTTTCTCTTGAAATTGGTTTTTACTGTAAAGTTTTCCTCTTTCTTTTTTATAAAATTTTTTTTTTAACTAGACCCTCACATTTTCTGATTTCATGAAATAATCTAGTTGAATTCTCACATTTTTCTTTATCTATCTTATTTCTAATGAACTCAGGTAAACTTGCAGCTATAAGCATTTTTCATGACGTATTCCATCAGTAGACCTTCTTTAAACCTATATGATATAGCATGCATTCCTGTACTCCATCCTTGGTCTTCAAAAGTTTCCAAAAATTTCTTTTTCCACTCAGACCACACAGAGTCCATTGTTAATATTGTTAGGGTTGCCGAGTACCAGTCTAAGCTTGATTTTTCCATAAACAACCTTAATATCTCAATCTTATTACTGTCTTCAATGATTCCACATATTCTACATTCTTTCTCAAACATTTCTAGCCACTGTTTAGCATTTGAGTGTTTACATGTAAACTTCTCAACCATGAACTTCTCTGCTATATGTTTTAAATTTAGCTCATTCTCTTTATTTTGTGTGGATTCAACTATCTTATCTTTATTCACTACTTGTTCTAAATATAAATTATCAAACACTACATTTGCTTCTTCATCAAAATATATTGTTTTCATTTTGTCAGTCAATGTAATCCGCACTCTCTTCTCTTGACCTCTCTGAGTAAAACTGTTTCTCAATCTTTTATAAATAACTGTCTTAGACAGTTCTTCATGATCACTCATAAAGATTTTCTCTTGGGGCAACACATATTCTTCGTTTTCATCTGTATTAATTGGGCTTATGGCAAGAACACCAATTGTCTTTTTATCCTTTGGCGATGCCACAAAGTTAAATGTGAAATGTAATCTTTTCGTCATTATTACTCCAATTGTCATTTTGTAAGACAATTATTGATGGTGGGGTGAATAAACTGAAATCAGTTTCTCTGTAAATAAAGTTAGCAATTTTATTTACTATGTATTATATTTTAAAAATTATTCATATTGGTTTAAACAAGCTTACCTGTAAACAAATAAACAACAATTACAGTTTATAACTATTTATTTATAACTATACTTCTCTATCCTCTCACTTTTTAGAATCTTGCTCATAGCTCCATCTAGTGGTGGTCAGTAGATGCAGCGCGGCAATTTCAAATTAAAGAAAGTATACTTTCTTTACATATATATATAAGCAAGCCTTTCCAACCACCCTAATCCTGTAGCACAGTCATTGCACTGCGCCACTCATCCCTATAAAGGCTCCTCGGAGACTGAAACGGCAGTGGCCTCGTGACCTACTATAAACGCGTGACAGTGGGAGTCCTGGCAATGGCCAGTTTCTCCAATCATGTCCTATTGTATGAATGAGCGAGCGAATGATGCTGTAAATATGGTATGAATGAGAGCATTTATCTGTATTATTATTGCCTTATAAAAGGCAGATTGTAATTATTGCACAATAAAGAAAGTAAACAATAATATATAAGCGAACTATCTCATATAAAGAGATCTTAAATGAAAGATAGAATAAAATAAAGGCATAATAATAATAATCCAAAAAAAAATATGCACCGGGATATCAAACGAAATTAAGACAGAACCGCTTTCCATTAAAAGACTATTCTTTAATTATGACAAGATACCGGTTTTCAATATGAAAACATGGAAAATGACTTGGGGTTGGTTTTTACTCATTGAAAACAGATTAGCGTCGAGGACAATACAGATAATTTAGATAGCAGCATTTTCTTGAATTAGACCCAAATAAACGGCAAATACAGCACCTAAAGACAGGAGGGGATAGCTTTTGGTATAAAACATTAATTAATTAAACATAAAGTTAATTTTCCAAGATCCTCCGGCTCTCTGTTCTATTTGATGCCCTCATGGTGCTTATGCTTGCCTCTCATGGCTTTGATCCGGTCTGAGTCCTCATCGACTTTCATCATCGTAGCACTCCAACCGAACGCATCACCAGAAGGACATTTAGGTAAATCTTCGATAAAGGTTAGATATTTGAGCTCATTGAAATTAAACATTGCGCTTAAGTACTATATTTTTTTTTTTTTTTTTTTTCTAAGCTCTCAAACTTATAAAAAATAGGAATGTGGGAAAAATAATGAAAATTATTTTTGGCTGGAAAGTGCCTTTCACTAAGGGGAGACCCCTATTTGAAGGATGTATGAGAAGGATATGGGGTGTGGAATGCCTAGAAAGGCGATACTTATTTTTATAATAAAAATAAAAATAAGTACTATATGAAGTAAATTCATTAGTTATAAGTTATATTTCGATTTCATTCGACGTAAAAAAGTTGTTTTCCTCTCATTCATTCCATTATACAACACATTTAAAATTTATTGTTTTTATTTCACAATTAGGTATTCGTTTCAGGCATAAATGGTAAAATAAATTAACATCAATATTATTTAATTAATTCTGACAGTTGCGGGCTGGATAAAAAAAAAAAACATATGTATTTCATAATACAAGATGAATTCCCTGTAATTATGTTACAACCAACGTTTGATGTTATAAACCTGTCTGTTAGGAATGCTATTTACCTGGAAGGATTTTGACAGGCCGAGAGTTCCTCTAAAATATGAATCCTCGGGGAAGTGCAGTGGACGGGAGCTGTACAATAAGCTCTATTCTTTAGTGGTCTTGCTGGGCCAGGGAAGGGTTCCGTAACTTTAAGGGCTTCTGCGCTACCTCTAGCAGTCTTAAAGAAAATTAGCGGATTTCCGAGGGATTAATGCTGTCATATGTTTTTGGGAAAAGGTTAATTAAAAAAATATATATATCAAAAAAATATATATAATACACCATATCTCCAAATAGGCCTTACCATTCCTATTAGTAATATTACAAGAGAAAATCAATGTCCTTTGCAAAAAAAAACAACTTCTTTATCTTACCAAATGAATCAACGTTGTCGTTTCTTCACACGTTCGTCTTTACAATGAAAAGAGAAATCGCGAGCTAGCTTGAAGCATTAATTATTAATTAAAACGAGCATAAATTTGATTACTATCTTCGGATAGATATTGTAGTAATAAATTGATTTTGGCAATGTTACTTTTAGAGAGTACTGTAAATTGATAGACTATGATGGTCATTTGAAAGAGCTGTGCCACAAAATATGTATATTTATTTTACCTCCGGGCCCTATTTTTTCATGAGGGTAATTGACCTGCGGCACTAGTGGCAAATGTCTGCACTGTTTGCCCTCCCTTAGCTATGCTAGTCCTTCGTTACAGACCTATTCAGACAACGATCAAAGCAACAAGGGGTGTACTCAGAGTGCAAGCTAGATGTCTATTGATATATTAGAGGGAGTTCATCATTAGAAAATTTCTAATCCCCTTCAATACTTACCCTCTTACTTCCTAAATCATAATTTTCTACTCAATGATTATTACAGCTAGGAGAGCAAGGAGCTGAAATACGTTATTTAAGTGCAATAAGTAAGTAGAACATTTTACAATTTCTAACCGTTTTATTGTTGCATTATTTTATTTTATGCCACAAAACTAACTCCTCAACTAGTGCATACATGCCGTTATACGAAATATTTAGTGGACTATTCGAATTTGGTAAATGGCAAGGCTAAAGATGCATGTTTCAACTAATTGTTGTTTTTACCCAATTTTAGGAAGCTAACAAAATTCAACATCCTAATCCATCCGGCTTTGTGAGGCTTTCGTCTGTTTTGAAGAAAGAATTTCATTTAATATGAAAAGTAAGCTATAGCAGTTAAGGAGACGATTTAATCATCATGGATGCATTAAGGTTTATGTGGGGGGTAAACTGTTGTGTGCATTGTACAATAAAAACGTTTGTTTCACCACTATTCTGATAAAAAACATCGGATAGTTGTGAAAAAATGATGGTACTAAGCACAATGTACAAGATGGTGATAAAAGTAATGCTTGATTTGTTCTATCCTTCCAGAGGATTTAAGATCATGGTGAATGAGGCTGTGCGAAGATACGCCGGCAGTTAAAACTAAAATATGGCCGAGCAGCCGGCGCTGATGGCCCACTAACCCGCATAACAGTTAGGAACTGCCGGTCTATCATGCTTGCTCTCGGGGGCCGCCGTACGAAGGTAACTTTTCTAGCTGGTTCCTTAGATGTAAAATCACCTCATATTTCTTACTCCACAGATTTACTTTGTGGATATCATTTCATCAAAGGCAACCGTCTCACTTTCCTGATATTTCTATAATAAATTAAAATGTAATTTACTGTATATACACATAAGGGTATCTTAAACATAGAAAATAAATAAATGATACCGTGAGATGCTAGCAGGCCTTTGATTGAGTTAATTTATAAATAGATAAATTTTGGAAAAACTATTTGGTATAATTGATCATAAATACTTTATATTATACATCGTCTGTAATGCACCCTTCATTTCGAGAAAAACTGTGTATCTTAAATTATGAGCAAGAATTTGAGAAACCACAAAGAATTATTGGTAAATATTAGCTAAAGAAAGCTGAACTCTACAAACCAAAACCTTATTAATAAGATGGTGTACCAACTGAGCATTATTATGCAAGTGTGGGGATATTCCAAATATGAAGGTCAAATATCACGATCACTGTAAGCATTTATTGTGATATAATTACATTCTAGCTTAAGATAATTCACAATACTCTAAAAGGTGAACCCCCCGATCTTTTAAATTATATGAAACAATATATTAAGTACATAGGGTTGTAATAAAAAAATATCGTTAATCCGTACAAATAATATATAAAGCTATACTGGAGTAAGTATAATGAGCAAGAAGTGCAATTTTGTAAACAAATTCAATTGTTCTTGAATCTATATCTTCTACAAAAGTAAATTTTTATTGTAATAAAGGGGTTATGAAAAAATGATATATTTTTCTTTGCCAAAGAATGGATGGCTTCTTAGAACTAGCTAAATATTCCGTAGAACTACGACGAACCGACGTATACACGAGATATGACTGTTCCACACGTTTTTGAATCGTTATCAGGGTTTGCAAATAGCATATGTTACAAGTATAATAAAATGATATTGTCCATCTACCATTCGAAACGCTTTTTTATTTAATTTTTCATTATTATTATGACTGTCTCGAGGGATTCACGAAAAAATCGTATTTGTAACCGGTACTTAGGATGTTTTGCTTACAAGCACTTATAAATTATAAATGACTTCAATATTGTGGAGAAAAATTATATTCGGATCAAAATAGTGTAGTGTACAATGGATATTATATATTATTGACGTCATTAATTTGGTCTCAAATTTTGGAAAATCAATAGTAAAAAAGTTAATAGATAAATTAACCAATTTCAGAAATGTAATTAATGAACTTCTTATCATTATATTTTAACCTAAACAACCATATAACTTATTTTAATTATTTATAAGTATTTTAATCCTAAAACTCAGAGAAGTTTGATATGACATAAAAACTATGGGCTTTTCTAACAATTGCTTCACGATGAGTGATCGCTTGGTCTATATTGTAGCTAATGGTATGCTAATCTATTAACTAAGTAACTGACTGAATCCCAGACGAAGGTTCCCAGTTCTAGAGGCACTCGTTTAATCAAGGCTTGAACGTCGTTATGCAAATCGCTTCGGATTAGAATAATGCTCCCTACAGTTCCCAATTTCATACTTTCTTTTAGCTCTCGGTGAGAATATCTCGCCCTCAAGTCGCGTATTTGAAATTGTAATAAGTCCTGGAAAGGTCAGTGGAGCATTAATAACGTGAAATACCTTGAATGCTTGTGATAAATTACCTTCAACTATTTGATTGAAGGAAAATAAAAGTAATTAATATTCGTATGTTTATAAGCCATTTCTTTTTATTCCCTAGTAGACGTGTTAGAATAAAAAAAACTTAATGAAATGGTACGTTACATCGTTCTAAATTATTACGATTCGATAGACTATTTTTTTAATGAATTCATCAGTTTAAATAGGGAAAACTTAATATTGCTATTTTAAATAAGGCTGTATCGTATAAATTAACGAACGGTGTATGACCAATGTATCTAATAATTTTTAAAAATGTGACTCTAATTGTGCTCATACTTATATCTATCTATCTACCCCGTCTTTGAATTGTGATCATAAATATAGATATCCGAACGACTGCATTGAAGTCAGAATTTGTATTACAATAGAAGTTACACTGGATATTTCAAGGAGACTAATTATTACTTGAATTTAAGTTTTTAGAAGTTTATTGCGGTTTGGGACGACTCTAACCACATATTAATTGTTAAGAATTTTGATGTTTTTCAATGACACTCTCATTTGACTCAGCCTAACACTGTGGCAAAATCATCAGTAAGCGGAGAAAATAAAACACATTATGTAGGCCCAAATTAAGACTGTTGCGATCGCCTCATCATTTTAGACGGATGAATTATTAGTGTTCTCTATGCTTATGGTTTTAAATTTATACGTTCAAGTCACCTTGTAGCCAATTTCCAAAAATAGTAGAAAACTCTACTAATAATGTGTGTATATGCTTATAGGCATATCAGACTGGTCCTGTGAAGAGGATAATGGTGCTAGAATTGACGTATAAGACACCCCCAGCATTGTAAACGTCCTACCAGCTAATTACTGTTAATGATGATGTATTTAAACTTTTGATTAAACAGGGTAATAATCATTACATAAATCCCACTTGTATTGAGAATTTAATCCACCTCATACATTTGAATTTACTGAATACGCATTAGTGAACACTTACAGACTATTGGGTTAGATTAGTGTGTATATATAATCAAACACGTTAGGGCAATTAGGGAGGATAAACCAGTTTGCCAAATAGAGCGCAAGAGGAACAAAAACACATTAATAGCCAACGATATTCTTAGTTTCGTTAATAATAGTTATTCCTGGGGCATTGGTGAGACCAGCTTTAATTGCCTGGTCTTTGGATATCCCAGCTATAGATCAGAAACTGTTTCATTTAGATTTACCCAGGCGTGGTCTACTGATTTCCCATTTACACAAATTCTACTTAAACTAATCAAAATGATTTTTTTATACGAGCCATTACCAGCCAAAGTCACGCCTCATTATCACAAGATATCAGACAATATTCATTCATCGACTATTGAAAAATGATATGAGGTATACATCATCTTTTTCACAACAGCTGCGCATCATTACTCAGAATCCCTTGGTAACGATTTGTTATGGGCTCTCCTTCTCCCTATCCTTCCTACGTTTCATTTTCATCGATTCTATACGATGAATAATGAAATTCATAAGACTAATTGATTGATATGAATAATGAAATTAATGTGACTAATGAAATTTAACCGATGATTAAATCAATACGATTGGAACCTCGAATAATCAGGATTCGTCGAATTAGTTTAGTACCCAGTGTTTTATAACTAGGAATTTTCGTATTACGAAGAAGGAGAAAATACCGTATACAATTTTGATCAAATTGCGGTCGCAAGACTCCTGATATGAGTAGAAACCAGTTCCATTTTCCATGTTTTTTCCCCGTTCAAAGTTCAACTAACTTATTTCTAAAGAATTTTTCAGTGACGTAAATTTAAAATACTTTACGTAAATTACGAACTAAATCGTATTTTATATATGTATAGTTATCGTCTCCCGGCTGTAGACGATCGAAGAAAAAGAGACAATAAGGATGATAATAATTCATGCAGGTTCGATTGTTAACTGGCTTTATTCTGTTCTCATCCTCTATCAATACCCAGGCTTTGTTTACATTAGGCCCTGTGGTATTAGGCTTAACAATGTCTTGCCACTAGCCATAACATGTATATATGGGAGGTAAACAACCCATGATCCTATGTAGGTAGGATTACTAAAGACAATAAAGCACTTTCTTTACAGAAGTTGGAGAGTGTAGTTTGTTTCCCTCTTTCCTATTCTTTCTTTAAGCTTAACCGCCGACGATTAACTTATATATATGTTTCTTTACCGTTTTAAGGTGTTTGGTGCTATGGGGAAAATTTGACAAAATTTAAATGTTTATGTGGGGAAGTGGGCCTTGAGAAATTATAAATTTAGCCCGACTAGTCTAAAATATTTTTTTATTAATATATATTCCACTGTAACAATTCAACCAAAATAAATCAGTAAATTCAGAGGCAACATATGAACGAAAATTATTGGATGTCCAAACCAGATGTGAATTGTTGACCGAGTGTGGAGCAGTCGACCCGACTCTACTATCCATGACTATTTAACTTACTGGGCCAAGAATGGGAGATAATTATCCAAAATAAAATTAATGTTGGGAGAAAAACTATTCATGGGACTAGAACGATGTGTGCAGTGATATCCAGGATGCCGAGATGTAAACCAAAAATAATTTTTGGTGGTAATACACTGTAAAATATGTATTTTCAATGAAAGTGTTTGTTAATTATTATTTAATTTAATTAAGGGTTAGTTATTTGCCCCCAAAATATGCAATTTGCGCTTAAAACACATCTTTCGATTATTTTTAAAAAATCAACAAAACTTAATAACTCTTAACTAAACATCCTCATGTTTTAGATATTTATTTTTAAATACACGAGAAATAGTTATTAATTGTTTTTCACTATATTATTATGGGTGAGAGAAGAAATTCATCCAACGTAGACATGTCAGGATCTTTAACTCGTTGCAAAGTATCACCATTGATCCCCACCACCATTCTCCAACTGATGACAAGGAGTAAGGATTTAGCTTATAGGTGTATGTGTTTGTATAGCTTGTAAGTCTTAGTTTTAAGATTAGTACCAAATGATTGCAATTCCTTTTATAAATTCAACAATAATCATTGCCTCCATAGAATGTCACTGTGGTACATTCTGGTATATGGTACATGGTACGAGGTGAATTCAGTTCGCTATTCCATATCAATCAAGAAGGTTTCAAAAGAAAGTAAGTAAAAAAAAAAACAACTCGAATTATTGAAGTAATAGTCATTATAGAAACTCCATTAGGACGTATTCCTGATTCTCAGTAGTTGAATGGAAATTAAGCTGTATTGCTTAATCAGCTATGCAGGGTGGAGAGAGCTGTATTTGAAAATCAAATGGTGGCATAAAATACATTGTTCCAAGCTTCATTAATGCAGAACCTTTTTCCACTCTTCATTTGTTCCCGTGGGGATTCCCAATTTCTTTCTCCTACGTTTGCTTACAAAAAAACTCAAAAGCTGCTGCAGTATTTCAGCCGCATAAATATTTATACATTGACTACTTAATGCGGCTGAAAGTAAAAGTTATATATATTTACAAATTCTATGTAATGATTTTCACAATGTAAAGGTCATTATAAATACACGAGTGCTCTACTCCACTCGTTCGATCTCGGTAATTTAGAGGGAGCTAAATATTACCCAAATATCTAAAAACGTGAGTTTTATGTGCTGGCAAGTTATGTGAAAAGTGAGAACTGAAATTATAGGTCAAGTGTACTGATAATTAAATTATATATATAAAGACGGTACTTATTAAGCCACAATGTAATAAGCTCGGACCCGACATGTACTTATCGCGACGGACGAAGTCTCCGGTCAGAGGGGATCAACGCAACGCAACTAATTTAATGATAATCGCGATATGACCCAATCATAAAAATACAAATTTAAAATATTTCAAATCCAAGAAAATAATGGAATGGAATATTAAAATAAAATTATAAGAACAATTAAAAATGAAATTATATGAAAAATTATATAAAACTTTTACTTTCAGTCGTATAAGTAGTCAATGTATAAATATTTCTGCGGCTAAAATACTGCAGCAGCTTTTGAGTTTTTTTGTAAGCAAACGTTGGAGAAAGAAATTAGGACACAGACAGAAACTATTTTTATTAATTTTAAAATTAGTGAGAGAGGGATGAATGACTGTATTCTCTTATAAATACACAACAGTCCTTATTGTGATAAAATCACAACCGGTGGAAGTATATCTTGAGAATGGTTAATGTCCATAAAGTTTGATAGGTACATAAATATTGTCATAGCCACTGTGAATACAATTATTAATATATTGAATGAGTTTTTAAAACCAAAACATTTAAGTACTCTTTGAAACATGCTCAGGTGTGAGTCGGTTTGGTTATAAAGTCAACAGTCGAACAAAATGTCATACCTGTAATTATTTTGAGAGAGGTCATTTAATTATTATTTGATCTATAATTAAGTTCATTGAGTGCACAAGTTGAGAGTTATCACAGCATCCATAACGAAGCATATGGCTGACTATAGGGACAGAAGTTGATCCCCTAACACAACCTCTCAGCCCTTGTCGAGCCTGTCCTTTGTTAACTCGAAAAGCATTAGCGTCGCTGCTCCAGGCTTGTGGGAAATTGTTTCACGGATCTACCTACGCAGCGAAACTTCCTCCACGCATCATTACCCTCGCGAACAATGGTGTATAAGCTAATTAATTGGCTTCGCAGTCAAACCGAAACCACTGGAAGTCTGAAAATCATACTGGTAATATCAGGAATTGGATTTTAGTGTAACTAGATAAATGAATTTAGAAAAAAATATACTCAGCTAGGGGGCCTCGCCATATCCAGTTCGGGAGTTCACCAATTTAGCTACACTGCATGGATGACCGACCGACCGAATATGATTTCTCAAGCCTTTCTCTCATGACGTGTGGCTTGGCAAGCCTGAAGTCTATTATAGCATACCCCCTGGGAATGGAAAGTCTCTTTGTTGATCGAGTTTATTCGTGATGACTCATCCTTTTTCCGTGAAATTTGGGCGAATGTTTTGGATATCAAATGCTTGTGCATCCGGTAGATAACAAGCCTGTTTGTCTCGTGCCTCTGTTCCACGACATGTTTGATTTTGAAGAAGTAATTTTCAGGTAGTTCATATTGGAGTGGAATAGTTATGATGATAATAATGTTTTTGTTTTTTTTAATTTGTACATGGGAAAACCACATTAAACGGATTCCATAACATCGGGACATAAAGATAATGGAACCAGAAGTATGATGCATGGATAAATAAATAAACGGCCTCAATTAAATTTTATGTTCATTTTATTAGTTTTAGTGTTATATTTAGGTATACTATGGTATTCTCATTCCCGATTTCTGTAGTATTGTCCTGACCTAACGTTGTATTCTCGAGGTCATTTTGACTAAGAAAATCAGCGTTATCATTTTGAAGATACACGATTTTCGATAGTAAAGTCATAACTTTGTAAACAGGCCCAACATCTCTGAGCTAAGGGAATAGGATCTTATTTATTTTGTGTAGTTTTCAAATATAAATAATCCGTAATTACCCTAAAATGGTGACCGTTAAGAATATTGTTATAATGTTTAATTTAATTGACTACTGCGAGTGTTTCAAGTTCATAAGAGTGTTATCTCGATTCTTGAGATGTTGTGCTATAGCCAAAGAATTTGGATCTGTGTGCAACTCAATAGGGAGAGAAGGATCAAATAACATTAAAATTGAGTCATTTGTCAAAATGGAGATGATTTGTTTTCTCGTTTATGTTCTGGTAGTCAAATAACGATTTTTGAATCTAATGACGAAGCATTAATGACCAACCTGTTCAACGGAGAAGCTAATATCGAAAAACTAAGAATAAGATGTCGAAAGTGGAAAGATAAAGCTAGAAATCGTCTCAAAGGACGAAAGGTAGAAATAGGTGGTAGTAAGTTTTTACGGTGGAGAGTTACAGAAAAGTAAATTAGTTACTTTTCATGTTTGGATGAATTTGACCATCTTGAACATCATTACCAAATTTATGTAATATCTGAATCGATATAAATGAACATTTAGCTGTGTTGGAAGATTTGTGAAATAAAATATTTTTTTAACAGAAGTAAGAAGAACTAAGATAGAAACCGGTGTCTGTTAACACTACGTCAAGGGTTCTTTATACATGTTTGAGATTATCAATAGATCTTCCTTATACACCACTACATAATCATGTACTGATAAACTCAATGATTATATAACACAACGTTGAAAAATACTTGTGGAATTTCGAAGTCAAAATGGGTTTGCTAGATATTCGCAAGAGCCACCAGGTGTAATGAAAAGAGCTTTCTCAAAAAAATCCAGATGTACTGGAATCTGATGAAATCCACTAGCCATGTTAAGTGATAGTAAAATGTTAGACTTGGTTTGTTCAGTGGCAAATTTCCTATAAGATCCCGAGATTTTTGTACTAAATTTAGGGTCACTCTGTACAATTGTTGGTACTTAGCTATAGTTAACTACCTTAATTACAATGGAAATAATCATTTATATTTATTATCTAATGTACTCATATTTATAATTTTATATCACCAATATAAAATCAAGTCAATTGGCCAAAAGTTCGGAAGATACAGACCTTTGTCCCCACATTTCTGGCATTTGGCACCACTCTGCCGTGAAGAAGACTTCTAAGTCTAGACATTACCAGTATACCTTTTCTTTTCCTTATAATTATTAATAACAGTGGAGTACATAGAAAAATGAATTTTTAGGGTAGATATATAAATAAACGTTCATTTGATTTGAATATTACAAAATGAAAAAAACAAAACATCATGCTCTGCTACCAGTGAAACAATAAATTTGTTACCTCTATTGTTGTTATCTGCATTGCAGCCTATAAGAGTATACAATAGAAATCAGTGCTTTCGACAATACAGTTAATATATAATAGTAAGAATATGAACTAAACCAAATGTCGGATTATAATTTAATCGGTTATTTTTGTTCCTCTGCTGATCGTCGGTTATAATTTCATTTTAGAAAATATTTTTATGGTCCAAAATACAATTATTTTCCAAAAAAACGTTTTTATTTCTAGCCTTAGTATTTTTTGTCACTATCCAACATCTATAGAAGCGGTCATGCTTCCGAGGTGAATAATTAATAGTACTTAATCATGTTTCAAGTCGTGAAGTTGTAAATCTTACAGATATCCAGATATATATTCCCTAACAGTCCAATCCTAAAATAGTCCTAGCATTATACAGACAATTAGACTTGACCAGACCTCGAACGAGCCAAAGCTTTGGATATTAGCGAGATCCCGAGATTCTCCAGTTGCCACTAACTCCGGCAATTATGAACTTGGAGGTCTAACCCCTCCAAAACACCCCTCCTATATAACCCGGAACTCACTTCCGGCTATAAAGCGAATTGGAATAAAAAGTATAACTTTGGAAGTTGGCATTTTATTAGTTCCTCATGCGGTTTCCGGTGGAGTAGGAGGCTGGTAATAAGGGAATCCATTCTCTCAATACATGACAGCCAATAGCCTGGGTACGATTGGAGAATTTTCGTAATTAAAACATATCAATTCACTTCAATAGCTGTACACTGTTATTATCTTTATTGTATGTACATTTCTTGAGTATGAATTAAAGGAAATTTATGTCCTATTTATTGCAGAGATTGTGTTGTACTACAATAAAATGAAATTTACAATGTATTCAATTCAAGGTACATATTTTAACAACGTCTCAAATCGCCATCCTTGCTTCTAAAACAAGTGAATCATCCAAGAGAAATGTTATCATTTGATAAGGGGTAATGAATTGCCCATAATTCATAGAATAAGACATTCATAACTCTAAGAATCGACATATTAATACATTTTTTGTTTTAATTTACAGAAGACTTGACTTCTAACAAAGAGACTTCGGATATTTAAATTATAATTAAATTTAAAATTACATTTTCCAGGATTTCAAAAATGATGAAAATCTAAAAATTGGCTGCATTCAATTACTAAAAAAATATATAATTTGATTTAGTAGATTTTGTGAAAGTCATCAATGTTTAAACACAAATTGTAACGGATGGGTTAAAATCCTTTGCTATGATGATGATGATTAGGAATGTTTTATGTAATATGCATTTGAAGGAACTCAGAATCAAAAATCGCACCTAGTCAAAGGTCAAATATCTCAGTTGTAACATGTAGCATTTAGCGGATGCGTTTCGAACATCAAAACTGACATTTCGTCAAATCAGAATGATTTAAAAAAAAAAAGGCGCTCGGAGAAGCAATAATTTTGACGACAAAATACATATCTTGAACACATACTGTTTTGTTAGTTTTAACGTTATACAGTCAAATAAAAGCAGTGCAATATTCCTTAAGGTACACATCACATAAAATTCTATACTAACACTTTTTGTCTCTGTGGAAACCACTGTTTTATACCCCAAGGCCAGTCTGCTACAGACTGGGGTACTAAACTGGGATCTATCAGTAATAATAATTCTCTAACCGGATTATTATTTTCGGAGTTTCATTGACTATAAGTATTATAGTAGGGAATTATAATTGAGATAGCCTGAGATCAAATGGCAATTAGATATCTCCATCTGTCAGGCCTATGCCCATTCTTCCGATGGCCGGTTCTCAATGGACGCTTAATTGAATCCGCTCCCCGCCCCCATTCTCAGGAGGAAAATTATCTGGGGCAGCCCCGAGTCAATATTTACCGTCATTTTGCGGTAAACGCTAAATAAAACATATTTGTTTGTTCCTCATGTACAATATACAACAAATGTGATTTTATACGATTTATTGCAACACTCATGACTCAATAATTTTACAATATATGAGAGTAAGTAATAGTGTAGATATTTTGCTAATGATTATGAGTGTTAGCCCGTTGGGTAACTTATAAATAAGAATGTAATACCAGTAACTATAATTAATAATTAAACGTATTTATTTCATTGCTTATAAAGTTATCATCTTTGAAACGAACATTCAATTCAATTAAGTAACTGTAACTATTTAGTTTTAAATAAATTTCTGATTTATAGTGGCACGTGTGGGAATTGTAGATTTTTTAATATAAGGAAGGTATTATCTCTTAACGATGTCTTTATTTCCTAAGCTCTAGAATTACTAGACGCGATGCTCAAAATATAGGAATTCAAGAAATTGTTTAAATAGAGATGCAAAGATTCATTTAAATTATAAATCAAATTTTTAACTACTAAGTTGCTAAATTTGTTTTCTAAATATTTTTATTTAATATTTATTATTATTCCTGTTTAGTCACATTTTCTTTTTTTTTCTTAAATATTTTATTGTTTGATTGATTTTCTTGCTGTTTTTCAACAACCTGAATAAAATTGGACAACATCCCATTATTAAAAAAAAAGTATTTTTCTTACTGAGCCTGAACATAACCGCCTATCACAGCCATATAAAAGTTGTTAGCTTTTTCAAAATAAAATAAGTGTGAAGAGACAATACCTTTGTTCTGTTGTATAATTTTTAACTAATTAGTATCACAACATTCACCGGCGAGAATGAGGTGATAAGGAATTTCGGGACAGGAGGTATAACAAATGGAAAAATAAAAGAGATGATCTGGATGAACAAGTCAATACATTTTTCTATGTCAGGTAAGTTTTATGTGAACTACTAATTTAGGCTGACCTTGTAGGCTAGTGACTAGCACGTTGAATTCTAATTAGAAGGACTTGGTTGTCTCCACTATGTGTGGAAATTCGTTCACTATGGATTTCTTCGTGGAGATTGGTTTAGTTGGGGATAAATGAACTTCGCGAGCATAAATGAATAACTTTTTGAATAGAAATGGAGCGAATCCGGTTTTGAAAACTAAAATGAAGGTAAGCCCCAACCGCGATATTACCTCAACGCAGCTAACTGAACCGACAATATTTGGTCGGCCCTCTTTATGAGGTGTACACCTATTGCACCATTTACAATTATTTTAGGGTTTAATTGGTAGGAATATTGTAGATATATTCTTATTTCCTTGCTCAAAATGTAATTGACGAGTAGGTATGTGCATGAATTGTTTAAATATTTCAAATACAAGTCTGATCAGTGGCTGAGTTTAATGTCTTTCGAGCTATATATTTCGTCGCATGTGCAGACATCCCAGGTATTGTACTGTATTAGTCTTTATTGTGGTAATAAAGTCCACAAAGAGCACGTGAACTCTGTTTGAATAGTCCTAGTTATATTATTTGTGGTTTTATTAACTAGTCTCATGTAGACAGAAGAATTGTGCGGTTTTCGGAATGGTAGTTAATGATGCACTACGTCTGTGTTCAATGAAGCCACACCATGTAACACTAATTTTCCTTCCATGGTAACCGTAGAAAACGATTGTTCATTTATTAAATGGACATGCTCCATGCACTACATGTATCGCATTAAGTGTATTTTTTTTTTAGCTCATATATTAGTATACGAGTTTCTAATTGAACAAAATAAACTTCAAAACATTAGAGCTCACTAGTTGTTGTTAACAGTTTTTCTTATAATATTTCAAGTTTATTCGTTCTTATTCGGTGGTCACTTGTTGGGTTTGAATTAGTTTCTTTGTCTTAGTACAATTATGTATGTGTGAGTTGATATGTTGTAAATTAGGTTTGTCCTAGATAATGTTTTACATATATTTTCCCAAGTGTGTGCTGTGTTGTGTTAGCCAATAATATAGCTTCTTTAAGTCGGCATTGGCTGTTTTTTTTTATTAAAAAGGGTAGCTGTTTAGTAAATGTTTGATATTAAGTGTAGTTTGGTCGTGGTACATCTTTTTTTAATTGTCAAGCAGTCCAAATCTTTTCAGATAATGTTTTGCCTGCCAATTTTCAGTTACAGAATATACCCGTCTTCAGGATGAGGAGTACCTGATTAAAGTCTTTAATTGTTATTTAGGTACGCATTCGTGGAAAGGTATTGTCCACTGATTAATTGTAAATATAAATTTAACAATATTACACTTATCAAACATTTACAGTTATAATAGTCCATAAAACTATAATAATACCTACTCTCGTTGGTGTCCAGACCTAAGTCAGGAAGAAACACCTTTAACAATTCACAATCAAAATATCGCATGGATATTTAGATCCTTTACGATGATGTGAATTTATGTTTCCAGATTGTTAGGCCCAAGGCTGGTTAGGGCATAATTTATTAATGTTGTCTAATGTCATGCTTTTAAAAATTAACGAAGCTTAGTATCCCAAAAAGAGAGAACGTTAAGAACAAAAACGGCTCAGAGCAGATGTCTTTGTGGGGCACATTGTTTAAATAGGCTTTTCACTGAAATGAAGGGCCATTACTTTCCAAAGAAATAGTCCAGCAAGAATCACCTCGATTAAGATCTCTCAACGGGGTGGTTGTAACCGAGGGGGATTATGCATCTAGATTATACAAAGAGCCATAATGCCAAGAATTAAATATTTATTAATTGAGTTCATATTTGAAGCGGATTAGGATCCTAGTCCCAACAAAACATGATCGCCTATTTTAACACCCTGCCAGGAAAACGTTAAATAAATTATCTAGGTTGAACACTATAAGTCAATATTTAATTTCGATATGATGATTTGGAAAATTATCAAACAACGACGATTTCTAACCAAATGATTTAGTTATGAATTGTAGTGTCACAACTGTAAAATTTGAGAATACGATTGTGTTTTTGCGTTAAGAATTTCCTCGTAACATTATTTTGCTTGGCCAATCATTACGTAACAACCTTCTTCCCCTTTTTGGTACTGAACCCATATCCATTCATGTGCTTCAACATGATTATTCCCAGGATAGCTTAGCTATTCATCTTTTTTGTCTCAAGTTTAAACAAAATGTAAAGTTGAAAATGTTGTATGTTCATAATGATGCTTAGTTCTTGTATATTATCTTTAAAAGAAATGGAAAAAAGGTACTACTTTTTACTTCAACATCTTCTCATACTTATCAAAGTGCCAAAATTTCCGGAAGATGCTTGAATTGGATTGGCTGTTAGTACATAAATAAACAAAGATTAAGAAAAGGGTATTGACCTAATTTGAAATTCGTTTTCTACATTTAATATTTACAAAATTAATTGAGTATCATATAAGTTAAAGGTTTAGATGTTGTATGAAACAATAAGCAAATGTATTTTTTTTTTCAGAAGGCAGTGAATCAAAATGAAATTAATGACAGGAGTGGCAGGGTGATGCCCTTCTCTGCGTTATGCAAGTTTTAATATTCTGTACGCCTATGAAATAGCACTCTATCAATTCCCAAGCGTCCAATTTTGAATTGACTTTCTAAACAGGACCACTGTGTACCCTGGCTCACATTCCCATATTCATTTTAGGCCGCATTTTTTGTTTGGTAACAAATAAATTTAAAAGAACAATTAATACTAAAAGCAACATAATTTGTAAGATTTAAAACCATCTTATGATTGATATTATTCCGCTAAGTTACTTAATACATTTACTCAAACTTCATTTTTTTTTCTTTTCACATAGCCCCTTTAAATTTACAGATAATTATAAACAATTATAGATCCTCAGGAGAATCTATTTACAAATTATTTTTGAATTTCCTGTAGCGTTGCTAAATTTATTTATGTTTTCAGCTCTGTGTGAGCCTGTCTTCCCTGGAGGTTGCGAGTTTGAACTGCTTGATTATAAACATGAAATTGTATTGATTTTAGGATATATCAATCGTTTTAATTTTCAATCGTACTCTAAGATAAAATGATAATAGATATAATACATAACAATTATAATACACAATTTATTATCATATATTAATAGAAATTATATAGATTATAAAAATTGAAAAAAATATTCCCCTTTAGGTGATTAAAAAATATTAATTTATTTACAAATATTGTTGTAGCGACTGCTAACTACATAAGTTAAATCACTCTTATACTCTAGTGCATATATATTATAAACAAATGCAAACCATTGTAAAAGTATTAAGCAATAAAAGGCAGAAGCCATACAGTCATAAACGAGAAAGGGTCGCCGGCTGGCAGTCATAAACAGTCATAAACAAGAAAGGGTCACCAGCTGGAAGTCATAAACTTAACGACCCTTTTAGGCCCTCTCTACCTCCAGGGATTTCCCCGGGTTGGGTAAGCAGGCGGCGGTCACGTGCCTCTCTACCGGTCACGCGCTTCGTCGCAGGTGTGCGCGGGAACCACCACCGAATTAGACCCTCGCAGCTTCCCGGCAGGAAGTAGAGACGATATTTAAGCCATGGATTCTGGCCCTGTAAACCAGTCTCCTTGCAGACTCTCTGGCGACCTGTACCCGTGACGCTTGCTTGGTTTCCGCTCGAACTCTGAAAACTTGTCTTATTCTTTACGAAACCTCTGTACCTCTTCTCTTGAACATAGTGCATTGTCGGGGCACATACCTATCATAAATGGAGTCAGATAGTAACACCGTCATGGAACGATTGTCCGGGTTATAAACTCGAACAATCCACACTTGTCACAGGGCTAGGGTGAGCAGGCACCTCCTAGTGACGACCCGACATTTGCATAATGATTTAAAGAGATAAAAAAAAAATATGTAACAACAACAAGTCCAAACAATTTGTCTTATGCAAGAAAAGCCTGAAGTTTATAAATAGAAGAAATTTCTACAATTTAGATTTAGATTATCAGTTTAAATCTATTAGACAGATTTAGGCTATTTGTATTATTTCTATTAGTCTTCGTTTTGATCTAGTGCCTCGGGCCGAAATCCATCGTGGCACTATTTCCTTGCTTTTTCTTAAAATTTAAATCATTATGCGATATTTGTAAATAAATTAATATTTTTTAATTACCTAAAGGGAATATTTATTTTAGTTTTTATAAGTTTAAAGTTTTAGATAAACAAAAAAACTGAAATTCCGTTCCCTGATATATTTGTTTTTAATTAAATAAATAGTATAAAGCTATTACTATTATATATTAGTATTTTATAGCAAATAACCAAATGCCTATGAAAAAGCTTTTACCACTTTTTGTACGTTTTGGAAATGAGGGATTTTTTCTCTCTTATAATGTGAGCTTTGTATCGATCGCTCTCTTTGCCCTTTCGAGAATAGCCTTGTTTTTACAAATACCTATACAACTTCGAGGGTCTGACAGGTTTTCTTCTGTACACCCTACCATTACTAAAAAAAATAAAAAAAAGTATTGATATATAGATGCTATTCACGATAAAAATGGACGTGGGGTATAAAGAAATTTCAGCTTTACACTAGATTTATTTATTCTCCAATAGAGACGGTTTTCCGCGTGACTTTCATTTGTAAAAACGGCAATCGGGTTTCATCTAATTTCTATTGATACCAGTTCTCCGATGAATCGTAGCATATTTGAGCTGCTGGAGAATAAAATATAGAAAGAGATAAACCAATCACCGTTTTTGGGTTGCGTTATCATTTTTGGAAAACTTTTAATGTATAATATTTACCACCAAGAAAAAATATTCATCCAGCCAAATAGTTCTTGTTCAGATCCTGTTTGATAGTATTCATAATTCACTAATATAGATACGAACTAATTTAAAGAAATAAGATGTCAGTTAAAGTTTACCTTAGCCTGCTAAAGATGTGCATTAAACCTCATTTTCCTGGAACAAAAAAAAATAGCACAATTAACCAAAACGTTTCAAGAAACGCATTGCTAGAAAATAAAATGTAGATCTCTCTTCTACAAATATACAATAAATGTTTTTGTGAAGAATTGGATGTACCTGATTCCATTACGTACATCCCGATACATCATCTATTAAAACGTGATTACATCAAACTGATACAGTTGAGATTTGTAATTTGATACACTACTCAATAAGGGAGGTTCAAATATGAATTTTTAAACACTAAACGTTTGATTTATGACATTCGTCCATTTTTTAAGGGGTTCCTTTTATTTTCAGCGTGATTGGAGAAATATATATGGAGATCATGCACACTAAATTTGTTGAAATGTTTCTTGGAGTACGCCATTAATGAGTTATAACAACGACTTTTTAAAATTATACTCCAGAAAAGTTGCAGTGCATATTAGATCAAAAGTGATGTAAATTCACAATTAAACTATTCTCTAATTCCACCACGACCATGCGTACGCCTTGTAATTTTATTAAACGATTTATCTTAAAAGTTATTTATAAGTAGGTTCAGATTTAAAATATAATGTAAAAAGTCAGGAATGAGAAGGGAATAAGAAAATTAGAATGAAATGTACAAATAAAAATTTAAGTATTTCGGCGAAGAGAATATAACAAACGGAAAACATTAACAAGCGTACTTAATAATTAAAAACAACCATTTGCTTCAAAAATACAACATATAATGCGAAAAAAATTCTTTAATGAATTTTGGAGTGCTGGAGATTATAATAAACGAAATACTTTTATTACAGGTTGAATACATCACATATGTATTATGGGAAAATAGAGTAGAGATGGGTCTAGAAAAAATGTTTTTTTTTTACGTTCTTTCATCCACACATATGGTACCTTCATCAAGATTTAACAATCAAAAAATGCATCTGTAACGTTATACATCCAAATTGTGGCATAAATATTTTAAAGAATTAAGAATGAATACCAACCTTAACTATTTTTTATCTGAAATTATCATATAAATCAAGGCGATGAGTCCTCAACAATCACAAGGGTAGGGATGGGCTGCCATCAAGAGGCTTACTATTTATCAGCATAGATTTACAGGTTGCTGCTAGAGTGAAATTTGTACACTTTTTGGTTAAAGAGACACTTAAAGGAAACCCAAAAAAAGAAGAAATTAACCGGCTTATACTCTTCAAAACGATGATCGACTTATCTGCGCTGTCTATACTGACTTCCACTCAGGACCAGATACAAATTTTGGGCTCCCCTAAAAAACGTCACAAAAGGCCCCTCGTATCACGGGGGAATTTAGAGGGAACCTTTTTTAAAATGAGCGCTTGGAAATCACATTTTATACTATTGTGACACTTAAATTCTAGAGGAAAATGTTTTTAATAAAAGCAATTTTTTTCCTTTGTTCCATTATGTCATATAAGACTAGATTACTCAAGATCACTTTAACTAAATTTTCTTCTACTTTAATACTTCTGTTCTGAAAATTCAGGGAAAATAAAACAGATATATAGTATAAAATCGGCGCATTCTTGGAATGGGCGTGGTATTTCAAATCCTTGAGGGAGCTTTTCAGGTTTTCAGGGCCCCTTTTGGCAGCTCCCTCCCTCTGCTAAGGGGTTTCGCGGTGCCTAAATCTGACCATAATTCTACGCCATGGCAACAGAGCATATTGCAATTGATATATCTCTTAAGGATGTCTTAAGGTTAACACAAATATCATGTCGATAATTATAGGATTTTCCTTTGATTGCTGAGCGTAACCGATTCATTGACGCTGTGGGATGGATCTACTCGGAGGCGAGCGTGGAGTGCATTGTGGTACCAGAGTGAATAGACAGCCTGGAATCATGCAATCATGAATTGAATTGTAGATGACTGGAGATATAATCATTGCCTTCACCGTGCCACGTAGCGAATGCAGGTGACTGGAACTTAACAGCGACCCACTTCGGCACGCCTTTGTCCCAGCGCTCCTGCCCTGCATACCTCCTTGCTCCTTGGCTGCTAAGGAAGATCATTATAAACGTGAAAGAAAGGGTGAAGGGACTAACAGTATGTGAATGAAGGAGGCCAATGAGACTACGGTGGCTGGATGTCAAAGCGACAATGTGCAAAAACGGTGATTGAACTATCGTTAATGTACTTTCCATGAAAATAAATATGTAATTATATGCAAGGATTTTAGTTTTTATTCATAATTTATTTTTTCTTAAGTTGACAAACTGTATTTAAAAAAAAAAATCTTTATTTGACAAAAATAACTAATGATAAATCTTCTCATGCATACCATCTACACAATATGGCATTGAATATTACAGCGATGGAGGTATATAAGCACAGCTCATATAATCAAGGATCGTAGAAATGGATGTATGGAGCACGATAGCGAACTTGAAGTGGGATTAGGATCTTTTCATAATTTCGTTAGTCTTTAAAAACATTGAAGGAAATCGTTCCAAGGATAATGACTATATTAAGTTTAGTGTGGAGTATTTTATTGGTGTCCTAGAATGAGACATTTACTATTATTGTAAAAACTATGGATTGGAGAGATCGGATGCGCTTGGCGCTTGTGTGCTTGGCCATCCCCCAAGTCCGTAAGTCCAAATTGGTGCTAAGATGGGTTTGCTAATCAGTATTTTGTTTTCTGGGGCTATTTTTTGGCTGACCACATTTAAGAAATATAATCAAAATTGACAACTTCCTACGAGTTGCAACCAGGTAATTGTAAGCCTATCCTTTGGTAAATTTGGCATACAATTTGGTGATTTATTCCCCAATTCATCAAGGGGGTTTGATGCCCTTCGAACATGCCGAATTCTAAGAGCCATAGAGTATTGATCAGTAATTGCTAAACTGTTTTTTTTTTCATCATTTTTGGAAGTCTTTGAAGTTATTTTGATATGTTTGGAATGAATTTCGTAAATAATTGCATTTAAGAACAGATAATGTTCTATAGAAATACTCGAGTTTCGAGGTAATTTGTTATCCCTTTAAACACCTAATAGCCACCTCAAAATACAGGATTGAGATTTAGTGGGAGAGATATGAATATTCCGCTTCCGAGTCACAACATGCCAATCGTGTTTAGGCGCTGATAATAGATATCAAGTTTAGGGGCCCATATCGCTCCTTCTGTCACCGCTTCAATGAATTATAATGACCTTTCCACAAGGCGTATTTTATCTGGGACTTCTTAGCTACTTGCTAAATATTCCTTATCTGTCTAGATATAGGTTTCTAACAGACCTTGATATGGTCATAGCTTTCACAATTTCTAAACATATATTTATCAATCCTTATCTAACCGTATTCACTTCGCATCTCCTCTGTAGGGTTTCTAGAGTCAAAAGGTAAAGAACGCAACCTTTTGAGCAGTCTACCTGAATTAATGACCCTTTGTCTGCAACGGTCCGTGGGCCGGGCCTTCCGTACACCGGGTAAAAATACATTGTTAAAAGTTTATTTTTGTCTCAGTATGGTAGAGAAGGTTTGTTGGCTGTGTTGCAGTACAAAGAGTCCGTTTTAGCTCAGGCTGTTTCTTCGTAAGAAATGCGAGGCTTTAATGACATAAGGAACTGTCACATAGCTATACAGCTTTCACAACCATATCGTTTATGAATTAAAACTTATCTTTTGAATATGTAGAAAAAAGTAAACATTGACGTGAAAACAATACAAAGGATGTAGGGGTGTGACACTTTTGGATTCGCTTGTAACTAAGATCTATATGTTTGTGGTTTGTTAATAGGAAGAATGAACTTTTTTTTTTTCAAGAAAATAATCTTAGAAGTTATTCATATTTTATAAACAACAATCACGTTCCTAAACAAACTCCCGGAGAAGCTGCATTTGTCCCATAAGCCATGCACCTAATGGAATGACACAAGTGATAATTCGTTTAAGTATAGGACATACTAGGCTTACCCGACTCGTGAATAGTGCGATATAGATATCATATTTTAACCATAATGCAAATCACGGCCAGATCCATACTCCATATTCAATCTGCTCGACAAAGGGCCATGCTGCTAGAGGAAATCCATGAAAACAGGCTAAATTCCTTAGTCAAACAAGCTTCTATTAAAATATTTAATTGTATTTATGTAGTTATAATTGTTTCTTAATTTTGAATTATTAAGAACCCGAAAACCTTCGGAAATAAATTTGAATTAAACATATTTTATAAAAGAATGAAGCACTTCCGTTAGAATTCAGCAATTGGTATTTTGATTCAATGCAGAATATTAGCAAGGTTGGATACGGGACGATCTGGCCCATCAAGAATAAGCAAACAAAAACATTTAGATGTGAAATGTGAAATGCGTGAGATATTCATGGGGAATCAAACACATATCGAGAAAATGATATTGAAACAATCATTTATCGCCAACAGAACGCGTTTAGCCCAGAAACAGTTTTTTCCTCATAGCATTAACAAACCAATCTTGATAAATGTTTCCCGGAGTTGTTTTTCTCGTCTGATTTGATTCGGTTGGCTACCCCGAGGCTAGGATGGAGCCGTTCGCAGATAAATCAAAGGGGACAAAGAGTTGCGGAGCTGTCGGTCAGTACACAGTCCTACCAGCATCGATCTTCGGAGACAGATCAACAGTGTCTTGAATGTTACACAGGTGTTCTCTTTCAATTCTAGTCAATTGTGAGCTGTTAGTTTGAAACTGCTGAGGATAATTTTTCTGTATAAAACAATTTTATTTTAGTTCAAATGCATTTAAGCACACTGTTTGTGTGAGTACTGTGTTTCAAACAGTTGAGGGTTTCATTGTGAATGACAAACAGTTGAAAATACCGTTATAATGATTATTAAATATTCATACAATTTTTAAATTTAAACAGTATCCCATTAAATATGGCTAAATTCTAAAAATAATCGTTCTATACACATAATGTGAAAACCCGCTTAAAACAAATTTCGCACGAAATAGAACGATGCAGCAATAAAAAAGTTAGACTATGAAACATTCATGAGCTTACCTTGTGTGACGCTTAGCTTAATTTCCTACCTGTGGCAATAATTTGATAGAAGGATGTTAAAGAAGCAAGGAGGTGATTATTGAATGAGGATTAGACGCTTTTGATGCCTGAAAACAAATCTAACTCGTACTGAGAGCCTGCAACGTGTTGCTTTGGGGAATATCTGAATAACTGCTTTGACAGGTCAATTTGCACATGCCCTGACGTTTATAAAATGGTGACCCCAAAAGGTCTAAGGTTAACGCTTTGGTACCTGTACAGGTCATAAACGCTCTTATAACGGAGGTTTTAACAGAAAAAGCACTTCCTTAAAATTAACCTACTTCTCATAAATAGGTATATCACTGGTATTTGGTGAAAAGGGCTTAAGTCATCATTTTTACAAAAATATGGTTTTTATGTATTCTTGGCTAAAATATTCTAAGTAAATTAAATAATATTTATAATGATTTCTCAACAGTTTGGTAAATTTAAACATTTTATTACTTTTGATCATACCAGTGAATTATTACCGTGGCCTAACCCCGTAGTGTATTGCATTTTATAAAAACTTGACACATTTTCGTTTGCTTTTTAATATTATTTGCATAGTAGATTAAAAAGCGTGAGAATACGTTAGCCTGTTCAGATTGTCTCTTTGAGATTGTTAGTGTGTGGTAGAGAGATTACCTCTGGGAGAGAGCAGTAAGCAATCGGCCCGGAGGTCTGTGCTCACATAGGGCCGCAGGTTGACGAGGGTGAGACAGAGGCAATGCCGGCCTGTTTAGGCGCTCCAAACCAGAGGCTGCCCGGCAGGAAATTGGATAGCCTAGTCCAATCGGACGTCAAGAGCGTTTTCAATTTTCTCCACATGTATTTAGTTATGCAAGTTCCCCAAATCAGTTTTTTTTTGAGAATCCAGGTCATTGAAGTAAATGGTCTCAATCTCAATAAGGGCTGGAGTAAATACAGTATATAAAAAGAAGAATAAAATATATTCTTTTGCGTTTTCTTATGGTAGTTATTATAGATTTATATCAGTGACCAAATAAAAGACTACACAAGGCCATGGATGACAGAGAATAATTGAGACAGGGAATCGAGCCTAACGGGGGAATTTGACAAGGGACGGAGAAAGTTGCCACCTACTGGCTAGTTAGATGGCCGAAATGGTCCGGCCGTGGATTGTTGGGGACTGTAGCGACCGCTAGCTACATAAGTTAAATCACCCTATACTCTGGTGCACACATATTGTAAGCAAAGTAAAATAAAAGGAACTAAGTGTATGTAAATCATTGTAAGTTGTTAGTAATAAACCATGCGCGGGACCGGCAGCCGTAAACAAGTCAGGGAACAGCAGGTACACCGGCCTAAAAGCCACCTGGCCGTCATAAAACAGACACGGTTAGACCTAGGGTCGTCTCCCGGCGGTCATAAACCTAAAAGCCATGCTATAAACAGTCGTAAACTAAGCGACCTTTTTCTCAGGTCACGCGCCTTGTGATAGGTGTGCCATCATAAACATACCCCTTTCAGACCGACTCCGCCTTCCGTTAGGAAGGGGAAATAATATTTAAAGCGTTTTGCCCTGTAATGCCACTCAGTCTACTACTCTCTTAGTCTCTTCATACGCTATTACCCGGTGACGCTTTACTCCCGGGCCACCGGCCCGGGAAGTCAGTCTCTTAGACTCCTTGTCAGCCTAGTCTCTCCTTATCCGCCTCTGAATCTCTCAATTTTAGTCTCCTGGCAGACCCTCTGACGACTTGAACTTGTGACGCTGCCGGTCTCCCGCCCGACCCCTGAAAACTGGTCTTATTCTTTATGAAACCTCTGTACTTCTTCTCTTGAACATAGTGTATTGTCGGGACACATACCTATCATAAATGTAGTCAGATATTAACGCCGACATGGAACAATGGTCCATGTTATAAACTACAACGATCCGCACTTGTCACCAGGGCTAGAGTGATTAGGCACTCCCCTAGTGGCAACCCGACAGGGACTTAGAGCGGAAACATGTGGAAAATGCCCTCACGCCTAATTTGGTGCCTGCTACTATAGGTTTGGCCTTTTGGCGTATACTCAATGTGTCACCTCAGAATAAACTGTACTATTATGGGCGCATCAACTGTTGTGTTTTATTCGTCTCGCGGTTTTAAACGTAGCATACATTTTATTAACCCGTCACATAAAGAGTACAAAGTACATTTGTTTGGCTGTTTAGTATATAAGTGTTGAAAGTTAAGTAAATCAGTATTAAATTATTTTATAGTTCCAATTAGTTACTTAAAACATAAAAGTTAAGCAAAAATTACTGAAATTTTTATTTGCTGATAATAAATATTTTAAGTTGAGTGATTCGATACCATTTTAAATGGGATGAAATCTATTTTCCCGGACTGGCACTAATAAACCAGTGAGACCTATTTGTGGGATTTTTGAATCTGAAGTCAGAAGTCATTTCTTCAAAAATTTGGATCCTAGAATATTATAAACATTAACCGTTAGAATGTCGTGTGATGAATTCTTACATCCCAATTATTGTAATTTTTGAAATAAGATGTCTATTAAAAGAAATGAAGTTGTTAGTGGTACAAATACTAAACTATCTCATGAAAATCCAGGTGATTCAGCTGGTTAAATATAAGGTGCTTGCAAATTAATATTATTAATAGTTACTATTAGTATTATTAAGCTTACTATATTTTATATTATTATTATATGTATCATTAATATTATTTTTTATGAATAATAATAGATTAATAACTGATAATATTTTTAAAGGGAAGAATTGTTAAAAAACGATAAAATATAATGCATTCAATGAAACTTCTTCAACTTGTTGCTACATTAAATATATGGCTTCTTTTTTTTCAGGTACGTATATACTTCACGTTTTAAAATATGCTTTTTAGGAATGCCAATAGCCCTGTTCTACAATTAGAGAAGCAAATTATTTTACTAAATATAATAACTATGCTAAAATCCCACTAGCTAAACCGGTGACCGACCGAAAGTAAATGAGTCATTTTGTTGATTAATCTAGAAGGATTTCCATTTGAATGGAAATTCAGATACAAAAACCTGTTACTAATTTACATTTATGGGAGTTTCTTTTATTGTTTCAGCCTGGCTTAAGTCCATTAAAGAGGAAAGTGAAATTGACAAATGGTTTTCAGGGATTCAGGCCTTTGGATCCACCGTTTATTTATAGACTTTTTTCCCATCTAGTTAGAATAATAACTCACGTTAGAATATTTTTATTAACACAATACATTGTATTCACTTTATTAAAAAATTCACGACGCAGGTCACACTGCTCAGGCTTCAAATAAGAAACGACTCAACAAAGTAATTTGAGAACGAATACTCCTTTTTTTTTTTTTTTTTCATAGGCCCTTTAAATTTACAGATAATTATATATTTATATAATTATAGATCCTCAGGCAAATCTATTTACAAATTATTTTTGTATTATTATATAATTATAAAATTATATAATGAATAAACAAGTATAATGATATACATTATACGTGACTGGACTAAACTGACTAATAAAGGTGATAGGGCTCACCTTTTTGATCAAACTTAAAACTAACTTACATACTATTTTTTTTTTTTTTAAGCTCTCAATTTTTTAGATTATGGATAGGGGAAAAATAAAGGAATTTATTTGGGGTGAGCGGATCATTTTAGTACAGGAGTACCTGTTTGAAGGTGGAGTGAGGGAATTAAGGAGTGTGGGAAGCCTCGGTAGAGGTGGAAATGTTGCGGTGCAGTGGTGACAGTCCACTGAAGGCTGAGCCTAGAGTCTCTCTAGGCATGTAATGCAAGCTCATTCAGTTGGATAGCAGTGATGGGTGCCCGTCAGAGGCTTGTTGTTGGTTGGCCAAGGGCCGTAATGTCCACCATTTGGTCTGCTTTACTAGATCTTGAGAGTTGCCATCTTGCCGGTAGTGGTGGGGGTGTCAGGTCTTGGAATAGGGGGTTTTGGCAATGTTTCATCGAGTCGAAGAATTTTATGTGTCTTCTTCTGATGGCTTCGGTGATGGTGGGGACCTCGAACTTTTCGTGGATGTCAGGAGTCTTCATTTCACGAAAAGGGGTATGCCATAGTGCCGTGCCTGGATGCTGTTCTGGAAGCTCTGGAGTCTAGTTAAGGTGCTGGAGCGGAGAAAACGGAAAAGCGGAGTCCCAAACAGCAGTGCTGGCCTCAGGACGCTCTGATATATGAGCAGTTTCAGCCTTAGGGATATAGCCGGTATTGTGATGAGATGCTGGAGAGAGTAGTAAGTCCTACGTACTCTTTTCAGCTTCTTCTGCAGGTGTGTGCCGAACGTCATGTGTCTGCCTAGATTGATGCCTAGGTAGCATATGCTATATGCAAGTTTGCAATCAGTCCCGTCTATGTTGAAGCTGTGAGAAAGCTTTCTTTTCCCGTGCTGGAAGGAGAAAACGATCCCTTGCGTCTTGGCTGGGTTTACCTGAATGTGGACAGCTCGTAGCCTGTCGGTGATTAACTTACTGGCGCCCTATGCAGCCTTTAGCGCTTTCGCTGGCTTGAGGCTGGTAATGTAGACTCCTATGTCGTCCGCATACGCCGCTACCTCACAGTTGGAGTATGATGCTCCCACTACGTGCGCGGTGTAGATGTGGAAGAGTAGGGGTCCCAGCACCAACCCTTGGGGAACTCCGACCATATAAGCAACCACCATAGTGGTTGATATGGCTCTTATTCGCACAGAAATGGTTCTGCCTGCGAGATAGGAAGCCATTATGTTGTGTAGTTGTGCAGGAAATTTGTGCTCGTTCAGGCGTCGTAGGAGTGTGTGATGATCTACAGAGTCGATGCTTTCGAGCAATCAAGGGAGATCATCGCAGTGACTCTGTTGTTTCGCATGTTCGTTGTAACGTGCTGCTGTAGTTTCACTAGATTGCAGTCCGAACTGAGTCCTTTACTGAAGCCGGTCTGTTGAGGTAGGATAATGTTTCGTGAGTCACAGTGTCTGGTGAGATGGTTGAACAGAATCCTCTCGTAGATCTTTGACAATTGGGTCAGCAGACTGATGGGCCTGTAGTGAGCTGGCTCATATCCACTTTTGGCCGGCTTCAGAAGTGGGACAACGACGGCGTGCTTCCACGTCTGGGGAAAATAGTGTAGTCTCAGAGAAGAGTTGACGATCTTCACGATGGGAGATCCCCTTCCGTGGCAGCTGCTTCAGAAGGATGTTTTGGATGTCATCATCCCCTGGTGCTTTGTTGCCACGAATGTAACCTGGTGGTAGGAGGTATTTATAGTGGTGAGGTTAGGGGTCTGCCGGTCGGGCACTGTGATTGGCTTGCTGTCACTATCCCCTATCAAGTGGTCGGCTAGTATGTCTACCTGCTTTACAACTGAGATGAACTGCCCGTTGTCTACCAGTATAACTGCATTTTTCTTGGTTACATTGGTTGTTACCAACCGCCAGAATGCTTTGTAGTCTCTATGCAAACTGCGGAGACGGTCACCCCATATAGAGTACTTCCACTGGATCAACCGAGATGTAATCTGGGTAGTTAGAGCGTTTAGCACAGGCCTCAGGTCTTTGTTTTTCGTCCGGAACCACCTGTGTTTGATATTATTACGTTGCCGTATCAGTTGCATGATGTATTGCGGTAGCTTCCTCAGGGAAGTCGGTACCGGGGCAATTTTCGGTATGGAGATATCAGCTGCTCGGACTATGGTGGCCTGCAACTGATAGATGGAGCTGTCAATATCCCAAGTATTTCTCAGAGGCGCAATTGGGGGCAATTCGGCACTAACTTACATACTAATACGAATACTCCTAAATTATAATCAGAGTTACATAGGTATTCGCATATACAAATATTCGAGAATTAAGGTACTAATCATAATTTGCCACCGGCAGAAATATACTACCCAATAGAGTGTACCATTAGTTAATAGATCCAAATGTAGAATATATAACATTGCTGTATTTGTAAAAAATTACAAAAGTGCCATGAAAAAAAAATTAAAGGCGTTTGCCTCTCTCCGTCGGATTTCCCTACAATTAAGACTGGTCTTATTTATAAATAATATTCTGATACACGGAGAATGAGGTGACGACTGTGACTAAGGGACTAATGACTAAATGTGAAATACGCTGTGGAAAGATATAAGGAAAACAGTTTAACAGCCATTCCTGTATCATACTTAATATTTGAATATTTTGTATTTATAAATTAAATAAGGTTAAAATTCAATCCAGGGCACTAAAATACCTGAAAATGATACCAAGTTTGCCACCTGAGTTGGGATGTGGCGATGAAGAGCTCGTTTGTTGCTTAGATATACTGACTTGCTACTTATTTATTCAGGTAACCACTGGCTTACCTTCCACAAGGCCGAATGAACCCCGATCCAACCCATCCTCAAAGAAAGAATCCTTATAGGAAGGAAAACCGTGTATCGAAACCATTTTCTCCCTGGAAACCCCAGCAGTTATGTCATCATGTTAACCAGTAGACAAAGGTTTCTCTGTGAGAGGAGCTTATGAAATATCTATAACAATTGTAATGACAAATATGTAAAAATGGTTTGGATTACATGACTCGCACATTCTAACTACATAAATTCATCCAAACGGTTCTTCCCTTTACATTGGAATGGAATACAGTTTACAAAGGCACTCATTATAAACTCTCATATTATCCTGAAAGGCCTCATTACGTCCAAGAAGTGGGATTATATCAAGGATCTTGTTTCCTCAGTATTGTAAGAAGTATCATTTATCATATTTATAAATAGCGCTGTTTATTATCAAAAGGTGGGATATTGTTGTTGTTTTTCAGAGTTAGTTGTTTATTAAATGAATAAATTAATAGCATCTTTCTTTGCCATTATTATTGATGAAATAAAAGAGCCTTAATGTTCCACCTATTTTTTATTAATAAAAAATATAGTGATACACTATGTGCGCGGAAACGTTTTTATTTGAACTAAATGGTTTTCAATTCAAGCAGTAAGCCGTATGTGACTTCATGATCGCTTGGCATTTTAGACTAAATTACGCATCTTTCGGTTCTGTTGTGGGTCTGATATGTGAGCCTGAGTCCTGAACTGAATTAACGTTTTGATGAAATAACTTTCCAGCCCTATGGTGACTACCTGTATATTTCACCTGACCCTTATTAAACAGCCACCAGGAAATAAATGCCATTTTGGATTAGCTTTATAAAGAGAAAAAAAAATGAAGGAAATCGCCTTGATTCCATTTTGAGATATGAATACTAAATGAGCGTAGTAAATAAACTTAAACATAACTAATTATTGTATTTCACTTTTAGTCTGAGGTGTTACAATTCGTTTGGAGTAAATAATAATCATTAAACGTATAATAAGAGATTGGTAGTAAAATACGTCTTATTTTATACCAATTATTGATGATGAGGAATAATACACACACGGATTATACAGAAAAAACACCTTTTTGTTGTTTTTGAAGTTTTACACCATTAAGTACTCCCATTAAGGAAGGGGAAGTCTAGATATGCAATAGAATGCCACTTATATATTTTTACTTAAATGAAAGAAATTATATAAAATTCTTAAATTACATATTTGAACCCTGAACATACATACTTCACTAACCAGTACACTTGTGACAGCCAAAATCCGCATTCGAACCACTGCTTTAAACACAGATAATTTTGTGATAAATAACATGTTTATATATAATACGTCCATTTATATTCCGATAATTATTTAGTCGGCTCTTTTCGGGTTAAATGCCGGCTTAATATCTCTGCTACTTCCATAACTTGAATTTCTCCAATTAAGACATCACCGTCAAAAACTTTATTATAAGTTTAACTGCTCATGAATTATTCAATGAAGCTACGGCTCGTAATTAATATGCAATGTTATAACTTGATCTATTTGGATCTGAAACCTGTCTAAATTCCCCACCATCTGGACACCAAGTCGGTGTATGAATAGAAATCTAAAGTATTTATCCCAAGTTGCCAAATTGTCCACAATCCTCAAAGGAAGGTTATTAAAATGCCTGATTTATTTTGCCGCTCCAGGAAGCATAAAAGCTATGTGAAATTCTCTGCGATGTAATCGCACACAAATGATGCTTGTTTACGATTATTAAAAAAAAAAAAACAGCTCGTTGGTATTTCTTGTTTTAATTTAGCACAATTACTGATAACAGCGAGACATTCACTCAACTCTTCTATTGGAGTCGGTATTTCAGTCGAAATTCTTTTTCTCAAAAAGGAACGAGGAATGTCAAAATCGTTGGAACATGGACTTGTTAGCTCCGGTCATCTGATAAGGACTCTTTCAAATGTAATTGAACTGGAGGCCTGTGTTTGGTATGACGGACACCTGGAAATGAAGATCCTTAGAGGTGATAGCTGAAGACAGAACTAGGGCGTTCGATGAATGGGGGCAAAAATAGTCAGCAGCAAATCAAAACACAAAAGGAAACATTCGGGGAAAGTAAAATCTTGAATCGGCCGATTCTGAAAAAGCGACGTAGGTTTCAAGGAAATTGAAAAATTTAATAATGTAATTTATCACAAATAAGTTTCTGAAAATGTAGTCTACTTTTTTCAAGAAGTGGGACTAATGAAAGGTGGAACTTTCGCAGAAAAGTTAATTGATGCAACGTATTTACAGGGAATTTCAGTGTATAGAGGTTTCATATTCTCAGAATGGTTTTCCTTTAGCATGCAATTAAAAAATATTGCTTATTACCTATTCCAAACGAGGCTGTGAAAGAAGCTATGCAACAATTGCTTTCAATTAGGAGATTAAAAGGAGTGAAATATGCCCAACATTTAGACATCGGATGATACACAGGTGGTCTGAAAAGTTTCCGTCCTCAACATGAAGATGATAATAAAATAAATAAAAGCTATGTTAGGTCGGAAACTTTTCAGACCACCTTGTGTTAAAAACAATCTTTGGCCAAGAATGACTCTTCGAATGAGGTGAACGCGAATGTGTCTACGGGAACTTTGTAAAAAAATAAATTAAAATTCTCCTAGTCTATCAATTGACTAACTTCGCTCAGGCTGGTTCTCTAGTCACCAGTGCCATATTAGAAATCAACTATTAGTAATCATATATTAATGTGTGGAACACCTTCAGTACAGGAATCTCTCCAAAGTGCACTGAGAAACAATTCACTAATTGCAATTTTGCCCCATGTTAATTTAAAAAAAAAAATTATATGATGATACACATAATGTTTACTTCATGATTGACTGATCGAGTGTTTGGTTCATGCAGAATTTATAAAATCAACGTTAAAAAAATGGTTAGACTAATGATTCTTAATTAAATCTAGCAGTTGATAATAGTCATTATAATCCATATTATGTTTATAACAATAATGGAACTATACAACCCTTAACTTGGAAGACATGAATTTCATGTCATTTCCTTATTAGTTTACGGTTTTTATTAGCCACTAGGATCAGCATGTAATACATGCACTATATATTATACAATGCAGATCGGCAAGAGCACTAAATATCCTCGATGCCATTAACGGTACACGTATAAGGAAATATAGTCGTGGTTTTCTTACAGGGGGGTAAATTGATATTAATTGTGAATGTTTTATTTTAAAATCTCAAACAGAAAGTATAAAAAATGCTGATTATGTCAGTTGTGAAGCCACATACATAAATACTGCTATAATAAAAAAAAACAAGTAGGAAACGGTGCCTCTGCAACACCATTGAAAACCCTTCTCATGGCAACACAAATCGTCTAATTGTTCGAGAGCTGCCCGTGAGCATAACATATACAGCAGTAAATTAACCAGCTAGTAGTTGAATTTTAGTGAAACTTTTCTAATTCGGCAATCTGAACAAGGATGAAGAGGTAATCAAAATCCAGGAAAACTCTTTTACCACTTTCCCGGCATTTTATTCTCAAAACTCGTCGAGTAGGGCTTCTTATTTTGAGCTAACTAGTTCCAGGTAATTCATCATTTCGCTGAACAACCAGGTATACTACTCAAAAGACTGTAAAGGCTCTCCACTAGTATTCTCACAAGAGTGGTACTATTTTCATTCAGAACTCGAAAATGAGACCATAGTTGGTATGTTACGGTAGGTTTTTGTAATCTATTGTAATTATTGTAATGTATAATGACATAGAAATAGAATTTGTACATAAAATCATTAAAACATATGTATAGCTTATTAACGGCCGGTAGATGGGATATATCACAATAAATTTTACCTTCACACCCACTCCCAGTTATCACCAATGAAAAGTCTCGATCGAAAAATGAAATAAGATCCACGATATCACCCTCTTCGAGCGAGTTCTAGAGATGACAGACAATTATTTTACATCAGGCCTCTTTATAAATCACAAAATCACTTGTCTCTCTAGCTGATGTTACAAGGATCGAAATTTTGGTGGATGCTCAGTGTCGTTCCGTATAGCTGCCTATCATCGACGGCGCTGTACATGTTGATTTTGGTCTAATGTCGAAATATGATGATTGGGTATTGCTTGTGTTTTCACAATAACCGCCTTCGGTCATTGGGTCAGGACGTCATGCTCTCCATAACGGATGAGTGTCGTAAGCTTGTAAGCAGAGCTTAGCCATCCCCCGTTTGAGGATATGTTGCCAATTGGTTAGGTATTTGCATTAGATTATGTCATAGAGTACTTAATCCGATTTTAATACTGAATTCTTTAAAGAGTACATGAACATATAAATAATTACCAATTATCGGTCACTTTATCAGAAAACAGATTCCGAAGCGAAATGTAATTTATGCCGGCTAAATACTAGAGTGAAGGTCTATATAATCACTGTAAATAATTGAAGGCCCATTGAAGGGGAATGATGGAAGACGGCGGCTGACGAGTGTTGGCCAGGTTATCCAACAGTAACTAAGCATGAGTAATGATCGGAGCTTATCCTAGGGCCTGGTTACCTTCTGGACAGCCTGCCTTATCCCTTATTGTCCTTCACCTGTCCCCCGCTTCATAGACCGGCTTAATAGTCCTCTATCGGCCATGGTTTTTCCTTTGAGGGGGATCGAAAAGATATATGGTTTTTTATCACGCTCATTGACGTAAACAGCTCTGATTTTGATAAATGGATTTTAAGACAAATTATTCGTTACCGCTTAGACAAATATACGGACTTCTGTATTATACAAGTATTAAGTTTCCTAAAAGTGAAATAAAAAAGCAAAACTCTTCATTATGGAACATTTTCTCCTAAAAATAAGAAAGCAACAAAATAGGAATGTCAAGATGACAAAAAAAAGCATAACATTACACTAGTTTGATACGTTATTAAGTAATAAAAAGGCTACGTACATATGTTGTTACTACAAAAACCCAACAAAAAGAGATTAATTGAAAACAACAAAAATAATTCAGTAGAGATTTGAAAAGATAAAGAAAACAAAGGAATTATTACAAAGGGGAAAATAGCGTGGAAGGTTGCTGGGATGAAAGAAAAATAAATAAATAGAATAATAAAAATGGATTATAGATTGTTAGATGTTTAGGTAGATAAGGAACCGGAAAAGCGTTGGTTGTGGCCACCTCTTAATTACAAATAATTATAAGTCACCCTATTCTCGATCAGATCATATCTATCACTGCTTCCATATATTTAATAAAGCTTATGACGTCAGTCGGAGTGGGGGAGAAGATAGTGGGGAGAACAGCCACTGGTGGGGATGATTCCCCACCACGACTAGCGACCTATATAAGAAGCCTCCATAGGGTGAAAATCAAAAAGAAACAAACCGGTATCTTAAACACTTCTCTCTCTCTGCACTGGCGCTTGCTGCTCTACTCAAAACCATGGTCTTCTCATTCAACTACCTCTGCATCTCTCTCACAATTTCTCTACACCTTGCTATGTTTTAGTCCGGCATTGCCAGACCCCACATTTTCCTAGTGGGAATCTGACTTCGTCTCGCTAAAACTAGTACCTCCTTGGGAGAGACCTCTCCCACGCGGATGACGGTTGCCGTGGCCCTACAAACTTACCAGTAGCGCCTCTCACGGCAATCCAGTCTACTTCTCTCCGGTTCACACTCGCCTTTGGGATCCGGACGGTTTTCGCCTACCCTTAGACTATGAATTCGTGGTCATTCCAAGACCACATAAACTACCTATAAACCTACCCTGTACCTCTTCTCCTGAACATAGTGCATTGTCGGGCACACGCCTTCTAAAGATCTTATGGAGTCAGATCAAAACGGATTAGGCTGCTCGCCGACTAGGCCGAAAGACCACAAGTCCCCCCGCCTTATCTGTTCCTTGGTGCTCGCCGGACGGCGGCTAAGAGATTGTAGCGACCCTAGCCCGCGGTGGGCGTCTCCTACCCACTTTGGGGATACTCAGCTATCCGAGCCCGACAGGGTTGATGAACGAAAAACAGGAATATATGGTTCCAATGGTTAGTGGCACCTATAAGAAAAGAACGACAAAAGTAAGCAGTTTTGTGAGAAGGGAAATTCAAATATGAAATGAGGAGTCTACTATTACGAGGAATCCGTGAAGCAGAATTTTTAGTCATGATAGCACTTATCATGCCCAGGAGGGGTCCAAGGAATCATTTGTAATGGGCAGCAAGGTACAGCCATCACTAGTCGGAGTAGTTTCTATTACGCTCACTAGCGACAGACTGTAGGGTGTAAATGAAAACGAAGAAGTATATCATATTTTAAATAGAAGAGGGACTAATGTATAAGATCTATTTACTTGGAGTATCTGACGTATTGCTTGGTCTAGTTTGTTTAGCCAGAGAACAATTGAGTTGATTGGAATCAAGGGCATGCTGAAGCATCCCTATGAAAACAGCGGGAAGTTCCTTTACTACGCAGTCCCCGTTGGCTGTTATCACGCTATTTTCATGAATTTTATCCTGTAACTAAGTATTGTGGACAAAAAAATAAAATGAAATGAATCCCAATTTTGACAAGGTTTAACCTATCAATGTATCCAAGTTATCAACTTTGGTTTATACACCTAGTGTAGAATGGGAAGAGACAGTGTGCTCAGAAACTTAATAACCAGAGTGTTAACTAGAAACCAAAACGCTCACTATCAATGAGTACTATTTTTAAAAAAATCACTAAATTGGTTACAATCTAGGGCAATAGTATAAATACCTAGTACAACGCACCGCGCTATAATTTTTTTACGTAAATTTGTCACCGCTCCCTCAAAATAACTTTATATTGGCTGAGAATACCCTGGTAAATAAATACCTGTGGAATCATTCTTAGGATCATAAAATATTTGGGATTGCGCCAACGGTGCCAGTTTTCACAGAATCTCTCAGTTCTAAAATAGTACATTATCGTATGATAGCAACTCTGTACTACATATATACAATACTGAGATAAGTTATGATTTATCTAGACAACTTTAAAACTACAAAACGCAAAAATAAACTACTTTTAAGGGGTTTTATAGAAACATACGATCTTAACTTAACCCTTTTCAGGAGTACATAGTAAATATATAAGCAGGTTTATTCACCTGGATGTATTTATATTACCAAACATATTATAAAGAGGCCCACTCGTAATTGATTCCCATTCCGAGCCTTGCATTAAGAGGTGTGTGAACAGTAATCAGAAAGTTCCGGGTTTGAACCTCTCAGTGACGATTTTTCTTGATTGACAAATTGTTTTTTTTTAAATTAACATGATTTTCGTAAACAACAATTTATAATTTATTAGAGACTTATCGACACCTAACGTCCAACACATCGTAACTGACAAAACCAAAACTGTTCAGGAGAAAAAAAAAGAGCTATTTTCAATAGGAATAAACTAATGTTCAGTAGAAGAAGAAGATTGTAAGGAAAAAAGCAAAAATTTGAGTTAGGAGGTTTTGGACTTACGGTGTAGTTATGCGATTTAGCGTGTTTTGAACGTTTTCCGGGAATGGAGTTCTTATATATTTTTCGATTTCCAACCTCTTTAGCTGCTTGAAGAATCTTTGGAAAATGGTACTTCAGATCGAGATTCTTTGAGAAGAGAATACAGTGTTTTCTATTACAAGGTTATTGAGAGTCGCTTGCTTTAATATATGATCAAAATTTTACATAAACTAACTATATTTTGCATAGACAACAAGTAATAGACAGTAGACAAAGTTGTGGAATATAAGCAACCTAGTTTTATAATTATCAGTCAACAGAAAAAGATATTAACAGGGCCAGGGTTTGGACCAGGTTTGGTCTCTGTCAGGTGCTATTTAATGTTTAAAATGACTTTTAATGTTTAAGTTTGTACAACTCTGAATAATGAATGCATTGCCGGGCTATCAAGGCTCTGTGTTTGAGATCCGGTTTCGAGAATGTATTTTTATAGGCTGATAGCTATAGTGGGATTACATAGTAAAACTAATAATAAGTACATTTCTGGACCTAATTTGATCGCTCGAGTATAGGGCGATTACAACTGAACACACAATATGATGGCGGGTGATCCCCGGTATTATGCTGCAATATCTCAGCTAAGCCCTATCTGTAGTTTCCCACGACATCAGGCCTCGTTTCAACAGCCTGCTCCTTCAATCCATTCATGGTTCCGATAGATCGGTGTAATAATGAGTGAAATGAAGAACAACAAAACAATTTACTATGGGACCTTTTCCCCTAAAAATAACAAAAGGTACCTATAAAAATGTCCAGCTGTCAAATAAAAAAACATAACATTAATTACTCCGATATTATATACTAATCCCTGTAAGATGGCATTAAGTATGTAGTCACCACTAGATGTAGTTTGTACACATTGTTTTACATTTTGTATGCTAAGGCAAAAAAAAGGTTAATGTTGGCTGTAAAGTGGTGTGACTCAAAGCATGCAAGAGCCGAGGGTAGTCAATTCCTACATAACCTTTACGGTGCTGTAAAACGAAGAGAGCAGTACGGACCATGAAACAAACATTTCCTCACAGTGGTTGAATCGTCCGAAAAACGACATAACTTCATGATTTTATTTACACATAAAATACACTGAAAAATTAATTATATATTCTATTGCTGTTAATTATGCAAACAATAATTATTTAGAAAATACCTATAAATTTAATTTTTTTAACTTTTACATGATCCATAAAACTTGAATATTACATTCATCAACTTAAATGGCATTTATAATACACAAATAGTTGGTTGTCAGTGCGATATTCATGAAATTAACCAGAATACAAAAAGTCTAATCATGGTGCTAGAATGGATATTGATATTGGTTATTATCAAGTCTAGTCAGAGTTCATCATTCTTCATATCCACTGTTATTTATTCGGCCTCTTCTCAGTAATCAGTGTTTGTCAGGTGCAGATATATGATAGATTTTGTGCGAGCTCCTTTATTATCATCTTATCAATCTTATACTAGTCATCACGTTTCATCTCAAAGAAAAAATTAGCCTTTTTTATTTTTTTTTTTTTTAAATGAATTTCTTATATTACCTCACTACCCAAAGTAGTAATCATATATAGATAACCTTCAGATATATTTATTTATGTTACAGACTAAGAAGAATATATGTTCTCTCTGTCGTTTTAAAAATGTATTCTGTATGTATTATAAATACCTCCAGTATTTGTTTGGTAGATGATTACAATTTACATTTGATGGAATTTTCACTAAATTTCCTTATGGTTTAAAAACGACAGTTTTCTTGAACGTACAAACCTAAAAAAGTCAGTGAAATACTCAATGAAACTAAAAACAGTATGTCTTGGAGCTTTATAAAAAACTTTTATGCAACGACTACCTTTCTTGACACTCATAAGCTAGCTGTTTGTACTCGATAGCCTTGTCTTGTTTAGTGGGTGACCATGATTGCAACAATTCAATAAATGCCGCAGAAATCCCCCCCTTTGTCAGTCCATTGCATTTAGCCATAGACCGGATGATAGTGGCAAACCGGTTACAGTGAACAATGTGGTAGCACTGATTACTGTCAATAAAGTGAAAAAGAAATGAGGCAAAAGCGGTTACAAGCGTTTTTCTTTCTCTCTCATCAGAAGCGGTTAAAGGTTTTTTCTGCTTTGCCCACTTTCCCATAATGAGTAAGTAGAGAAAAGACAGCAAACGGAGGGGCGGGTGCCCGGGCTAGGGCAGGATGACGGCAGAGTAAGTGTTGGGGGCCAAGGTGCATAAAATTAAAAAAATCAATAATAGTGAATCCCCGAGCACCCTAGTAAAATATGCCGATTCCGTTACCTCTCATTGTAGTACAACTCGAGCTGAAGGCAATATTGAACAATATTCAGAAAATTATGAATATCAAAAATAAGATGATTTTGAAGTCAAGATTCTGAAAATAATTACTCAATTCTATTTACATTATTTTAGTCGGCCATTCATACATACCGCTAACAGTAAGATAATCATATGATGAACACGCCGGGAGCAATCTTCAACACATAGCACCAACAATGGTAGATGTGATTTCGAAATCTTTAATTTTCTTTTTCTCCATGATGCATACATTTTTTTCGTGAATATAATTTGATATCAAGGGCATGCTTTTTATTTCTTTCAGTTTAAAGCTTAGCCAACCAATCTTCACAACCCTGCAACTCCAAGGCTGGACCCGTACAGAGGGACTCAGAATTAAATTTATTCTGCTAAGTTTATTTTTATTGGTTCACAAGTTGAACTATGTATACAAGTAAAATTAATTCCTTGCACACAGATGCCATTATTTAATACATGAGTACCGTTGTAGTCTTCACGGCGTATTAATGAAATTATTTAGAATTATGACATATAAATAAAAAAAGTAAGGTTAATTTCAATATTTTTGTTGAAGTGCCGTATACTTTCTAATTGGTTTTTAACGTTTTGCTCTTCACTCATTCGACCAAATTGTGCATTCTCTCCCATGTGTCAGTTCAGCTAGACTAATCTATAAGACAAAAAGGAAAGAAAATTTTAATCAAGCGTAATGAACGATCAGTTTTATTTCACTATTCCCTTTTAAAACAATTTATACGTTGCGACAATTAAATGAGGAGATATTATGCTGTTATTTTTAACGCCTGAATGCATTAGTTCCGAGTTAACCTTAGTTGATTCATGAACAGGAAGTTTTGTTAAACATTTTTTTCACATTATGAAGTTGTTATAGGACCCAGTGGATTTTCCGAGTTAATGGAAAAAAGATTATTCCCGATAAAAAAAAAAAAAAAAAAAAAAAAATAAAAAAAAAAAAATAAGAGCAGAGGTGTCCGAAAAAGCAAGAGTTTAGAGGTTGTTAGCAGCTCGAATTAATTTCTTTTACACCTTCTGTAACATAACTATGTTAAATATTTACTCTATTTAAGTATTATATTTAAATGATTAAAAATTTTAATTAAATTAATGTCTTCTGCCTTTGTAGCTATTGTGTATTGTTTGATTAAACATTTTTTTAACATTTAACTATGTGTGTAAAGAAGGTAACGATATTGAAGTAATCTGTACATAAACACGAACAATTTATTAGGGTGAGATTGATTATGTCCCTCTTAATACTTTGAAGTCCTTTCAATCTCATGACATGCTCTGAAAATTTCTGAGCAGAAACCTTTGGAAAATAAAGTTTTCATTCCAGCATAAAAACTAACTTTTTGCATCTAGAACTCATGTTTTGTCAATTTTAGCTAGACTCTGTCAACGAATTTTTAATTCAAAACGCCTTTGTAAAAATAGGTGCCCCTGTGATGCCTGTAGTTTACTATTGTTGAATATACTATTTATTTAGTTGTGCCTAATTACAGTCAGTATATTTTCATCATCAGTTCCAACAGGATATCTTGATGTGGGCCAGACGTTTCAACGGTTTTCACCCAATGATAATGAAGAAGAGGAAAACAGAGGAGAACCCTTCAGTTTTCTACTTTTACCACTAATGCCATCAGATTCTTGCAGGCTGTAAACCTTCTTAATATGGCAATTTTATTGCCACATCAAAACTACATTTAACATTGATTTTTTGTCTAAGACTCACTGCTTAATTTATATTTCAAATGTGCTAAGACTTACAGATTTATGAATACGTAGGGGTTTAAGTTATTCTTCTTAGCATTTTGTTGATTATTTTAAATTTCAAAAAAACATTACGTTTTCAAGGGTGTGACCATCTGTTATGGATGATTGGGAGTCCCTGTGTGACCTATAAACAAGAACTTTTAAACTGAGAATCCATTTGATTACCGGACAAAATTAAAGAAAAAATGTCAACTCTATAAAACATAATAAAAATTATAATTCATTAATTACTTGGTATTCTAAAGATTTGTATTTTACTTAATAATAACTGGTTTTTACCTATAACAAAGTTTAGAACAGAATTAAATCTCCTAAAAGTTCTATATTTCCCTTCTGTTATAAGTTTTAACGACTGACACTACTCAACCAAAACAGTAATTGAATGACATTTTATTCGGAAGACTATAGATTAACAGAAGTTCCATCGTGAGTTCCCAATTTTATCAGAGCAAAATCTACTTGAATGAACGAAAGCTCGGGAAGGCATCAGGCTGTGCTGGGCTTGGTACCGTTGAATAGACACTTAATCTCACAAGGAAAACTCGGTGTTCAGTTGGGAAAATCCAATCTCTCCATCATTACCGGAAAAGGGCCGAAGAGAAAAACCCTCCACGGAGAATAATTAAAGAGGGGAAAATTTCTTTTATTGTCCTTAATTGTGTCAGGGCATAGATAATTGAATCCGATATTGGGACTTTGACAAAAGAGAGTCTTCATAATAAGAGTTTTCTGACGCCTTTTTTTTTTTTTTTCAGCATTAGTCAAAGTATTGCTGAGTGTTAGATATTATCTTCGTCAAGGGAACAGCTGGGATCGATTGAATTAATTTGGTCTAAGAGTTCTCCTTAACAAAGCACAGATTTAATATTCTTTCTTGCGAAACTTTACTTAACAGATGCTGAGGAGTATCTCGTTTTTTTTTTAACTCTTTAGAAAGACAGAAAAACCAGGCTTGCTATAACACTTACTAGCTATGCAATCAAATTAGTCGCAGAAGATTACTTAACCATAAGTTGTTAATTACATACATTTCTAATTTATGTAACAAAGGCAAGTTTGCCACCCATCTTCTCGAGCAGAACAAACGCACATACATGACTGAATTCTAAACTGCCATTTAACTTCCTTGGTTTTGGTAGTGAACATAACCTGTATTGTAAATGTTCTTTTAGAATTAACTTTGGGAAACTAACGGTACACTATTAAAGAAATAAGAATTGTTTTCAGTAAGTTATTTTGGATTTGATAACACTGTACTGCCAAACATTAAATTAGAAGCGTCACATATCACACAACCAGGGGTTTTGATGTTCTTACTAAATACTCTCTCTAGATTGATTGCCTGAGTTTAAATTATTATTTTTGGCATAAATACTCAAAATCGGTATCTCGAACGTGGGCGGCCTCAATGATTGCTACTGGAATTCATCACCACGAAGGCTGCTGTTCTATAAGTAAATTCTAATAAATAAATAAATTCTAAAGTAAAAAGCGTCAATCATCAAATTTTATGTTGTTGTTTTTTTAGATCTCGAAAGTTTATTTTATGATTATCGGTTGGATTCTTTTGGACCGTTTTTCTGAGGTGTCTAAAAGTTAGCGAAATGGGCTCAACTTAGGTTCTTCCTATTATTTTATTTTAACTAAAGTCTGAATAGCATATTCAGAGGTGTTGGTAAATAATGAATTCGATTGAATAATTTTCACAACCACCACAGTAGACAGGCAAACATAGAATTCTATTTAAGTTTGGTCTTCCCCTTCGTGCTTGGTAATGAATGCTTTGATGTAAGCACCCTTCCTGTATTCTTCCTAACGCATTAGCAGTGCAGTGACCACTGCTGTAAAAGCTCCCCGGGGATTTGTTACAGATGAAATTCTTCCTGGAGGCAAACACTCCCTGTAATACTGAAGACAGTGCAAACACCTTGAGGAGGATTTGTGGATCGGCCCCCTGCTGAATCCCTCAATAATCCTTCGTCCCTATCGTGGAGGGGGGGGGGGTGCTATTCGCGTGCGTTATTTGTCTACCTGCTGGGATATGAAAGCTTATTTCTCTTCTGTTAGGCTTTAATTAAAGTCGGCTCACACCGGCAAATGCAGAGCTTCATATGTGTTCATACACTGGGCCTTTTATGTCTCAGGGCTAGGTAACTTTTAACTGAGGCACAAAGCATGAAAATATTCAATTAAAAAGAAAAAAAATAGTGATTCAAGGTAATGAATATTTCATAAAATAGAGGTATAAATAAAATACATGCACATAGCCTATCAAAGGGCTTTGTTATAATAAAATAAAAGTAAAAAAATTGTAATTTAGACTTTTTAGAATTAACTGTAAAAAAAAAAAAAAAACTTACCACAAACAGCTACCAGTCGATAGAAAAGCAAATCATGTTCTGTTAAAATAAAAATAAACATATATTACATTATGCTATAGCAATGACAAACCAACAAATTTGAAATCATATAACTTTAACAGGGCACTTTGATTTTTAATAACAATAAGAAAAATGAGGAAATATTAAATACTTATAATATATTGTGAAATTAATAAATTATAAAATAACACCTGCACTTAAATATAAAATAAACGAAATATTTTAGGCCAAATAGGCATTATTTCGAGTAGTTATTTTTTTAGAGTGATCTATTTCCTAAAGTAACCGCATGGTACAGAAGCGAAAAAGACTGTATTAACAGAAGATATTAAATATCCCGATTGAAATACTACTTCAAAAGTAATTTTCCTATCACGTCTAACACTACTATATAAAATGTTGTCATTTGTAATATGCCTAATTTTTTGCGCACCTGTAGATGACCTAGTGACAATCAATTTCTCATGGTGAGAAAACAATATTTATATAAAATAAAATATAATAAACAAGCTATTAACTTCAAAGGCTCGAACGGTGGGCTATCTCCAGCTGATCAAGATTTCATAACGATGCTTTAAATGCTTGAGTCATTTCGTGGGGCTTTCCCCGGTGAGAGCCCTTCACAGAAAAATCAAATTTCAAAATTCATACACACAAAAATCAGAATAGAATATATATAGAGTTTGAAGATATGTTAAATTTTTATGAATAGGATACATTTACAATCATTCTACCTTATACACTTATGCTCTACCTAATACACACCTTACTCTACTCATTTCAGAGACAGATGTGTACGAAATATTTAAAATTTTAATATGAAATATCAAACGTTAGTAACGTTATCTGAGCGATTAAGATTATTATTATTTTTTTTTAAATCGTCTTCAGGTCGATATTTGAAGAAACCTGTGTTAGCTATTAGGTGGTTACGAGTCTACTCACCTGTTTCGAAAGCTAATCATCGATCAGCTAACCACGTGATAGCAACGTGGTATTCCCATTAGACGCTAAGTGATAGAAAGTTGTTTTAATAAGCTATGATTAGAAGTATGATGATTTAACATTTTTTAGCCCATGTCGTAGTGATTTAGCAATTTCAAGCTAAGTTAGTAAGTAAGTAATGAAGACTCGGATCCGATTAGCCATATATAATTATGACGTAAGAATTGTAAATCTTAAGTAAGATCTAAAAAGATCTTAAAAATAAAAGTTGGCAACTCAGATGAACTGTTCTGGGTTCTTTTTAGCGTCGAAGCAAAACTCGAACTTGGGAAATCATTTATGACTTCTAGCATTTTACCGTTTTAAATATTGCATCCGCTTCAACTGACTTATTATCAAATATTGAATTTTTTCTTTTTAGCTCCTCTAGATTATAAAAAAATGAAATATGATTATAGTAAAACATAAGACATTAATAATTTTTTTCTCCCCTTTATATCCCCTTGTTATTAAAAATTACAGAAATGAGTATAGATTCTACATAAATGAATCTATTAGTAGTAGGTCGTTATATGTCCTGTAGCTTGGCTACATTATATACAATTTTACAATGCTACAAAAGTATAATTCACATTATCATTGTCTAAACATGCTTAATAGTGATTGGGCTTACCTCATGAATCATAGACTTAAAACTAACTTACATCTAACAACAAAATCTTAACCTAATTTTTCTCGACAGTCTGTTGCCATCGATGCGGGCAGGGTGGTGGGGTCGTAGTGTTACTTGGTTTGTTAGATGCAACGAGTCAAAAAACTGTATGTGTTCTTGGTGGATGAACTCACCCATCGACGGCACACACAGCAACGGATGCAGGTCGGCGTTCTTTAACCTCTTGACAGAGGTATGCCTGACCACGTTTCTCATGATCCCAATATAAAATTTTGGGAGGCTTTTAGCTGTATTGTCAGTCCAGTGGGTAAATAGTGGGACACTGCACAGCAGAGCTGGCCGGAGGATACATTTATGTATCATCAATTTGAGACGAAGCGACAGGTTGGGTGAAGTTAGCAAGTGCGAAAGCCGTTAAGACATGTGTCGTACTTTTGCTATTTTGTTACTAAAATGGATCTGCCCAATTTTTTTTGTTTTCTCCTAGCCCCTTTAGATTTACAGATAATTATATACAATTATAGATTCTCAGGCAAATGTATTCCAAACAAATTAGGTTTTACATTTGTATTTAGTTTTAAATGGTGATCACAGAGTAATCTGTCACAACTAGTAGGTAGGGCAGCGATTTGTTAGGTTAGGCTCTTAACAAGAGGGACAACTGAAGATCTCATATTGCTTTACCTCTATAATTTTCTACCACTGTCTGTCTATGATGGAGGTGTATAATTAACTCTGGACACACACAGAGTTCAATTGGAGTAAGTCAGACCATTCACCGTCTCGACAGGAGATGGACATTTCCCGGTAGCTTAAATAAGTAATTAGCAAATCCGTTATGGATAACGGTGCGGATCTTGGACGAGCTCTGGTCTAGCTAGAAATCATCAACCACGTGGATTTCAGTATTATTTACACCCGTAACAAATATTCGAAGACAAATACACACGTTTTATTGGTACACGCGAACACCTCCAACTTTATAAAGCATACGGAAGGGCGTTGATATTCCTGAAAAACGGAAAAGGGCTTACAATAAACTGGCGAATGGAGATGCCCAAGTACTTGCATCGTGAGGCTTATGTAGGAAGATGCTTTACATTCGCTTCTCTTCACTTTGAGCACCAAAATTCAGAACCTGTGACGGCGGTTTTATAAACAAAAAATACACAGCAAAAAATGGACGCTGCTCCAAGCAATAAATATAGCTCTTTTCTTATTGCATACAGTCCAGGTATTTTTCAATAGTAAAACCAAGTACTCATAAACTAAGCCATCCTAAAACAAATTAGCTCGACTTGTACTTTGGAGGACACTAAGCAGTAGAAAATCATGTGATTTTAATCCGAAGCCCTGAGAATAATAGTAAATGCTCCCTTCTACATTAATAATTCCGATCTTAATATACTAAATATCCTATATCGAATTCGTTCAAAATTTTTAAAATTCCGTACACGGTCACTAACTAGCAATGCCTCTTCTTGGAGATTGAAATAGATCACCCGTTATCAAAACGTTATGGGAGCGTCTGCAGCTCTAACTCTGTACAGTATGTATAATTTAATATAATAAATTATAAATAACTGATATTATAATTTAATGTATAATTAGACAGTTTTAATAGTTATGATCGGAATAATTATTAAAAAGATATATAGAATTAACTGAACTTTTATTTATTTAGATTAATTAAAAAATGAAATTAAACATTTCTAAATAGAGAAATATTAAATTTAAAATTTTAAAAAATTCATACTTACACCATGTAACTATTGCGCCACGTTAACCGCAGTAATATTTTTGCAATTTAGACAAATGTTTGATGATTTATTTTCTCATCCCGGTCGAATTTGGCATCGTTTTCTTTTATCTATTCTTTGTGGGGTAATTTAAATAGCTTTAGGCATTTATTTCGTTGTTTTGTAAGTGGATTGAATCTCTTTACTTACACAAATATTGGTGTTCACTGCAACTAAAAGGCAAAAATAAATTGAGATTGGTAGTTTTCCATATTCAATCTAGTAGTAAATTAGTAGATAAAGATCTGGTAGTGGGGGATTTTAGTTAAAAAAGCACAACTGCATAGTCTGGTTCTGCAATGCACAACAAAACAGTGAACTATAGTTTAAATGTAATAGTTTTAACAACAATTAAGCTTTTTAGAAAGAAAAAGTTGTTTTTATTAAGAGACTCAAGTTATTTTTTCCCGTCTGTAGGTTAGCTGCTTATAGTAAGTGTTTACAAGCTTTTTTATATTTTTATTATTTTAAGACTTTTTGAACCAAACAAAGTCAAAAAGTTATTTAAAAAATTAAGCTAATGAAAAATCGTTTAAAGTTTCAATACGGGTCATTTGACCCGGGCCGTCCTAGCTTTAAAACTGCATTATCGCACGAGATAGAAAAAAAAAGAACATGCAAATACCAAATCATATTCTATTGCTAAAGAAGCTTATACAATGCTCAATATTTGAGTATTATGGGCATCATGGTAGATTGTTATTAACATGTTTAAGTTAATATTAGAAAATTTACCGTATTATGCTAATCGGCTCTATATCTGCTAATTAATCTCCAAACAGTATTGACTTTAACAGTAACACACTAAAGAAAGAAACATAATCAAGAAATACGGGTCGCTAAGTTGAAGATTGAGGATTAATAGGATAATTTAATACCACATTAGCATACCCAGCCCACTTAATACATACACCACAGGATCCTTAGGAAGTTGGTGAGACATAAACATTGCATGTCTCGTTGGCTATAACTTGTAACGACATAAGATTAAAGTTCGTTACCTCCTCTACTACTTGCCTCACTGCACTGACAATATTCCAAGTACTGGGACCGTAGTTAGCTTTACTTACTTAAGCGAACTTAAACATAAAAATTATGTTCAAGATTCGCAAACAACTATTGAGAGAAAATAACATCATATTTAACATATAAGCAATTATGTATTTTTTTATTTTTTTTTTTTGTTTTTCTCTTAACAATAATTTATTTTTGTAGATGTTTTAGTACATTTTTATTATTTATTTATGACAAATAAATACATGGAGGCTTATTTATAATTCCGAGACAACTCGTGTGACTTTGAGACTACTTTCAGTTCTCGGAAACAAACAAAGGACCGATAAGCCTTTTTGCACGTTTTCATTCGATACATCCCTACTTTATGGCATTGAAGGCACTGACCCTTTGTCGTGCAGCAGCAAATAATATTTGGAGTTCCACCTGTGTCTCTTTCATCTCTATAACCTTCCATCCCTTTGTTTGTCCGCTTACTTTCATACACATTTGTTTCGATTGAATGATTTCCACAAAGTAGGTAATCATCCTTTCCATTACGAGAAAAATCATGTAACGGCCTTTAAGATGATAGATATTTCACCAGTACAAGGTAGAGATACCTTGCAGCAACTCCATTATCAATGGTGATTCAATCTAGCATATACCAGTTCTACAAAATACAAATATTTCTTGCTTTTTTTTTAATGTCATAAACATTGTATTTTCCTTCGAACCTACATGATTTTGTAGTACATCTTATTAATTATTATTATTTACTTTTTATTTTCACTATTATTGTCCCTATAATCCTCCTCGGAGGTTAAAACGGCAGTGGCCTCGTGACCTGCTATAAATAAGTGTTAGTGGGAGTCCAATGGCCAGTTTCTCTAATCATGTCCTGAGCGTCTGTGGCTCTCGCGCTCTTGGTCAGCCTCCACTGGCTCTTATCCAGTGACGCGGCTTAGGAGCGTGGGGGACTTCCCAAGACTCCGCTGCCTCCTTCTTATGCGAGGGAGGTGACAATCATGTGGACTTGGGGGGCCTCTGGGCTGTTTGTAAATATTGTATGAATGATGTATATATGGTATGAATGATAACATTTATCTCAATTACTTATTGCCTAATAAAGAAGGCAGATTATAATTTTATCTTAATAAATTGTTGTTGACTATTATTGTGTTTTTTAATTTCTCTAGATAGATATAGGTTCATTTTCAAAACGTTTGTTACACGAACTAAAATTATTTTAAATGGCAAACGTTTTTGTTGAATAATTTTGATGGTCTCGTAAATCAGTGATTAAGAATTATGAGCACTCCGTATCTCGAACTGAATAAAATTTAATTAATCACGATATTTCCTTCATTTCCTACTCAAATAGTTTGCCAAACGTTATTGGCAGGTGAAAATGGCTAATTTTAATTCAGCGCTTCGCTTTGCTCTTGCATAGGGGAACAAGGGACATGAACATTATGACTCAGTGATGCGAATGAGTTGACTGATGTCGGCTCGATGTGCTATGGTTTCTAAATCACATTTACTCTAAATAACCGAACTGACTAATCGAGGACAAGAAATCCCACCGTCATGAACCGATAACCACCAAGTCGATCCCAGGTTTAGCTCATTACCTGGCTGGCACCCCGGTTGATTTATGGTTCGGCTGTTGTATCGGGAAACACACAACAATAATTACATGTAACCACCTTCATAAATATATTGTCGGCATTGTGATTGATGAGTTCATAATGCTTGTTATAAAAAAAAAAACCCGGTGATCGTAGATTTCGTTCTGTAATCAGTAGAATATCCTTAAACCAATATTTTGGTTATTTGAAGACACAGCGTTACTAATCGGCGACTCTGGCTTATCCGTACATAGAGAGTAATAGTTATAAAATATATTTTCCTATATTAAAAACAATACAAATTCAATGTAGCAAATGTAAGTCGAACAGATCATAAAGAGCAGAAAAATGTTTTATTTCATAAAACGAATACTACAGAAATGTTGTTGTAGGCCGTTGTTTCTCGTCTCTTCTTATTTTCCAACTTTATTCCCAGAAATTGAATTTATGATAGGTTATTTGTTACAGGTTATCTCCTTGCAACTCTTCGAGAAATTGTGTAGTGTCCAAGTTCCTCAAATTCCATTCAGGGGGAGACAAAGGGCAGAAATGGTCAAACTCAACTCACTGTCCAACAACATCTGCGATCGTGGGGGCTCCCGCAGGGTGCCAAAAGTATTTTCAACGTTATTTTCCATGCTACTCTCGCATACTGGATGTTTTGACACCTTTAAGTTACTAATGGGTCAATTCGCACGTTTGTGGTTCCATGAACAATTTGTTCAATGTTGGCGTTTTACTTAATTTGCTGCTAGAGTAGTATTTTATTTTAATTTAATAATATATGGATTGTGCGAAAAGCCCCTGAAGTCGCCTGCAGTATGCGTTCTCTGCTATCAAGGCCACCCGGCCAACTTTAAAGGCTGCGAAGCTTATAGAATTTTGAAGTCTATCGTAGGCCAGAAGAGGAGGAACAAACAACAAGAAGCGGCCCAGCCAGAAATTTAAGGCCTTAAGTCTCTTTTGCTGATGTAGTTCAGAACAGAGAGCAGTCACAGGCACAGGAGGAGTGGGCCCTCGTCCGCAAGTTCCTCTTCCCTAGCATTCCGTTCATCCCGGCAACCAGCAAACCCAATCCCATCCTAAACCAAACATCTCGCATATTCCTCCACCTTCAAGCTCTTCATATCTTACTACCTTATTAACATAATTACTTGAAGAGTTCAGAGCCCTAATTACCCCTCTCATTTTCCTTCTTACAAATCTTGTTTCCTACCTTATCCCTGTTAAACTCCTTAAAATCCATTCTCCTTTGGAATGCGGATGGTGTTCACACCCACACTAACGAACTGACAGCACTACTCCTCGACAAGAACATCAAAGTAGCTCTCATTACTATAACAAGACTTACGAGTAAACGACCATTTACTGTTCGACAGTATCAGACTTATCGAACTGATCACCCAGATGGAAGAGCTTATGCAAGTATCACATAGTTACTCTAGTGTAACCTATACACCTCTAGTGTAACCTATACACCGCCGATACCCCCTCTACCCCCAATACCTTCTTGGCCACATTTTCAGATGACACTGCAGTCTAGTCATCCCCCTCAGACTCCGGTATAGCACAGGTATAACAGAAGCTTTGGACAACTGTACAGACTACTTCAAAGAACATCCCATCTCTCAATAGAAAACAAAGTACTAATTTACATAGTTATACTTAAGCCAATATTGACATTAGCTAGACGGAATAGAGCTATGGGGGACAGCAAAAAGGTTGACCATCAGGCGTATTCAATCTTTTCAATCAAAAGTCCTGAGAACAATAGTAAATGCACCTTATTTAGTCAGCAACAAAACGATCCTAATATACCTTACATTCTCGAATTCATTCCTTCCAAGTTCTTACACTTCTATAGTAACCTATCCAACCACCCTAATCCCCAGCACAGTCATTGCACTGCACCACCTATCCCTATAATCCTCCTTGGAGACTAAAACGGCAGCCCCGTGACCTGCTATAAATGCGCAACAGTGGGAGTCCTGGCAATGGCCCATTCTCCAATCATGTCCTGAGCGTATGTGGCTCTCGCGATCTTCGTCAGCCTCCACTCGCTCGTATCTGGTGGCGCGGCAGACGGAGTAGCATGGGGGACTTCCTAATACTCCGCTTTCTCTCTCACATGCGACGGAGGTGACAACCATGTGGACTTGGGAGATCTCTAGGCTGTTTGTATATACTGCATGAATGTGAGTGAATGAAAAAATGTAAATATGGTATAAATGAGATCACATCACAATTACTTATTGCCCAATAAGGCAGATTGTTATTTTATTATGATAAATCTGTTAAATAAATAATAAAATAATATATGTTTTTTTTTTACTCATTATTTTCTAGCAGCACTTAATATTGATAAGGAAATGAATAATAATGGACTATGGTCCTAAAGTAGCCTGGGTTATAATTATAGCTTGGGAGAAAAATAAATGAATAATAAATATTACAGGCTAAACCTAACCGATGGTAAAAATAATAAATGTATTTCCTATAAGCTTTCGGGATTCTTTATTCGCATTGGTTTCCTTGAAAGAAAACCGACATTGTTATATCTCAGTGAAATGATTCATGTGGTGAGGAGGTGGAACGGTATTACCAAGTAGTGTGATATGAGGGTGCTGTTGATGGTCCCACACCTTGCTGAGTGAGAGACGGTTTAAGACGAATATGCTTTTAGATTGTGTCTGTGTTTGCTGGTTCTCTTTCACTAACATTGTATTTTGATGACTGGTAAACCCCAACGTCGGATGGGCAGTGTTGTACGCAATAAATATATGGAAATAGAAGGAGCGCTGCTCGTTTAAGGTTAAAAAATAATGGCTTTATCCGTTTGAGTGCAAAATCGTTACATTTGTTTTTTTCAAAATTGAATATTTTTGTTTGCTCTTGTTTGATTTGTTTTTTATGTATTGTATTTCGATTGATTTATTTGATATTCCCTAGTAATCCAACTCGTTATTTTAGGAATAAAGTGTTTCTCTATAATATAAATGCAATTTTTACGGTTATAAAATGAAATTGTATTCACTAATTAAGTTTTTAAAACATATTTATTACAGAAAAAAAACAGCAAAAAAGATTTGGATATAACAATATTCTGAGAAGCGTATTATTTCATCATAAGTAGTTCATTATGTCCCTTAAGAGGTCACGACGGTTGGCTCTGAAGTGGACGATGTATGCACCACAGAAGAGTAGGCTGAACCCGAAATAGAGGTCCCAGTATTGACCGAGGTAGCTGCTGACTGAATGGAGTGCCATTACCTTAGCCCAGTCTAGCTTGCTAAGACTGCTCAACGTGCTTACCAGGTACAGCTTGGCAAGAACCAAGAGTACAGGGAACTCGGCTTCTGGGCTTGCGTCTGCCGCCATCTCGTAGTAGCGCTTGGCCAGGTGCAAGTCCTGCCTAACGCCAAGCCCTTGCTCGTGCATGTAGCCCAGGTTAAACAGGGCCTGGGGGTTTCGATACTGTTCAGACGCAAACCGATAGTAACCCGTGGCGGCTTCGTAGTCCGTCGGAGTTCCCAGTCCGTAGAAGTTATAGTCTCCGAGTTTGAGCAAGGCTGACGGGTTCCCTTGAAGGGCGGACCGGCGCCAGTAGATTTGGGCCCTGGAGAATCTACTGCTCTCATCTTCACCTGTCACGGAGAAGAATCCTTTGTCCAGGAGATATGCGGCGTTGTTCTGGGCCACTTCAAAACCCATCTCAGCAAGATGGACGTAAATGGCAAATGCTTCGCTGTACCTTTTCTTCTTGTAGTGCTTATAGGCTTCCATAAAATTAGCTCCCCACTTACCCCTTTCGGCAACGTTCTTAAACAGCTCTACGGCAGTCGCACAAGATCTCATGACGCCAATTCCATTCGCGTACATTTTGCCTAAGTTGAAATATCCCAACACATGTCCTACTTGAGACGCCATAATGAAGTACCTTCTGGCCAACCTTTGATCCTTCCTCAATTCTTTCCCTTCAAGGTATAAGGTACCGAGCGCGACCAGACTTTCTACCCATCCTTGGTCGGCCGATCGAGACAAATATATTAAAGCTGTTTTAGTGCTTTTAACTACAAACTTTCCTTCCAAGTACATCAGTCCTAAGCCATACTGTCCAATAGCGTTCCCTTGATCAGCTGATTTCTTAAAATTCACGTATGCACTTAAAAAATCTACTTTCAGGTCAAAATCCCCTTCCAAATATATCTTGCCCACGTATGCCATTGCAGCAGCATTTCCTTTGATCGCAGCGTGTTGAAAGTACATCAGGGCTTTCTTGTAGTCTTTTGGAAGCCCCCTAGAACCACGGTAGTACATGTGACCAAGACCGATTTGGGCTGCCATGTCTCCATTATTAGCCAACATCTGGTAGTAGTCTAGTAGGTCTTTGTCTAATAGGCCTGTTTGGTAGTCGGGATCATCCGCTTCGTCCAATAGCCTGACGCGATGAAACACCGTGCCACCGTTGGCCTCTACTTGCAATGCAACGTGGCTGGCGACTAGGCTGTAGAACTCAAGGGCCTTTTCGCAGTTGGGCGAGACAGAAATGCCCGCCCAGTACCTGAACCCCAGTATCATCTTAGACAAATGGCTTCCTCCCATAGCACCAATCGTGTAGTGCAAAAGTGCCCTGGATTGACTATTCTTTACAGAGAGTCCGACTGAACGTAAGAAACCTATGCCTGTATGTCCTTCTGGAACTCCATCCTCAGCCAATTGTTTGAACAACTCCTTAGCCATGGTGATGTTTTGTTGGAGATGGGTTCCAAACACCAGTTCCAATGCAACTTCTGCTTTCGCCTCCTTACTTCCCATCCTACTAGCTTGAAGCAAGAGAGCATATGCTTCCCTCTTGTCGCTGTAAAACGAATTTAGCAAGGCAATTGCTTTATCGTACGTTTCAATATATGTGATGTTATCACTAGAGAATGTTTGCTCCCCTACGTTATTAAGAAGATCTTTTATCGTATCCTCATTTATTTTTTCAGCACTTTGTTCGCTATGAATATTGACTGTTTTCTTCTTTAAAAAAAATATTTCTTCATAGGGGAAGTGCAAATCATTTTCAGCAGCAATTGCACTCCTGATTTTCTTCATGTCTTCAAAAATACTATTGAAATCAAGGGGAACCTTAGTTTCTACTCTTATGTCATCTTTCCAAAAATTGAACTCTAGTCGTTTTGTTTTTTCTCTAGATTTTCCATTGCTTTTCCCGATATCTGGTGTGGGATCCTCACCTTTTGAAGCTTTGATTTCTCCAGGGTAATGAAATATTAGGAAACAAAGTATGAAACATATATTTTTGAATTGATTATGAATCATTGTTTGTCATAAAACATAATATTGCAAAACTTACTGCTTTTTCAGACTTGAACTCTTTCTTGTGGTGAATATTTTTTTTTAATACAAAAGTTTTGTTCTATAATAAACTACTGCTTTCGAATAAAACTGAATCTCACCCAAGTGGATTAATATGTATTATTTCTTCAATAAACATATGTTAGTAAAGAATATTCAAATTTAAATAAAACAGATTTAAATGCATTACATTTTATTTTTTCAGCAGTAGACATGTGATTTTACGCTTATTTCCACCCAAAGTAATCGAAATATACCTCATGTATTTTCTATTCGTTTTTAGTTATGATTGAAAGCCAGTCGACTGTTTATGAGCATGTAAATCTATCGATTGTTAGTGATTAACACCCTCAATCCCATATTCACAACACCTTGTAGCAGAAACGGTGGGGTACCTACAGCTTGGTACCTTTATGCTTTCAGTTATAGATTTTACTATATTTGCATGTTAAACCATAAAATTATCACTCTATTTAGTGTATTAAAGTTATACGATAATTTAACGTAATTCTCTATTAGGGCAGTTTTGTAGTAATTCATCCTCTTTATAATGTATATGATGTTAGATGATATACGTAATTAAAGAAAGAATATAATGATGAAAATAAGGAAGATGAAACGGAAATAAACAGTACAGTAAATCAACAATAATTGTTGATTACAGTTATTATTACAGTTACAGTAATTATTACAGTTACAGTAATTATTACAGTTAGGCGCTGCGGGGGCACCAATACCCTAGCGGTTAAAACTGTCTTGTTAATAAAAATACAAATAATAACCTAGTATTTCAAAAAATATCCATTGGTAAGTGAACATTCCCATATCAGTGGGCTTCAAGGAAGTCCCAACAAGGAAAATGCCCTTAGATTAATAAAAAATATTTGTAACTTAAATTTTTAATATAAAATATTGTGTTTGTTGTACGTGAAAAGGAGGATTTGAAGTAGGAATAACGTGAAGAGTATATTATAAAAAATAGGATTCTACCTCCATTGGAAAGGGAAAATATTTTTTTACTCAATCGGAGGAGGTGTTATTTCATCCGGAAACTGGCTAGAAATAATATTTCAAGTTTTGTTTTTTGTATTCTCTGAATATAATTCTTTTTGTTTTTATCAATGTGAACCATATGCTTCTATAAGTGACGAATTTTCACAGTATAAGTAATATTAGGATTCTATTACTTTTGACATCAATATCATATTGAAAAGAATCATTTTGTTTTGTTCACTCGAAGGCTTTGAGAGAGTTAGGACGACATTGCATGTAGAAATATTAATGCTGTTTCTTATAAACGGTGTATGGTATTTGATAGTCACTATAAAACTGATATATTAGAAGTACCAAAACAGTAGGTCATGTTGCTTTATAAAAATTAAGTTAAGTGCACAGCATCACACTATTAAATGTTTCTAATTACTACATTTTGTTATTTATTTATTTATATTCTATAACAACTTTATTATGATGAAATTACAATCTGCCTTTACTTAATAGGCAATAAATAATTGAGATAAGTGTTTTCATTCATGTTTTATTTATAGATTTAATATTATAGCAGGTCACGAGGCCACTGCCGTTTCAGTCTCTGAGGAGGATTATAGGGAGGAGTGGTGAAGTGCAATATGACACTATGTAAGGAAAATACATTTAATAATTAACACACTTTCAGATTATTTATTGTGATAAAATTACAATCTGCCTTATTGGGCAATAAGTAATTGTGATAAATGTTCTCTTACACACTTTCAAAAGACGTTTTCTCATTAATTGGTATTGCAAATGAGTTATTAGTAACTACCTTTTGAAATATTATTTTCAAATTGTAATTTTGTGTTTTTTTAATTATAGTCTACTAAATCCCAATATATAATACATATTCTTAATCAGCACGTCAAGGTTCCATATATATAATATCCAACACAGTATACTAAGAAGTAAATTATTTTTTCATTATACATTAATAAACTGATTAAAGAACTTTTTATTTTTCATAGGAATACTTTTAATTTTAGCATTATTTTTCCTACCATAAGCTATTATCAGGTCAACTGACATGAGATGTTAGTAGCATACATGTTTCTGAATCAAAACCTATCCCTCAAGTTTTGTAAGATCAGATCGATGTTGCAGACCACTCTGGATGATGTGGTAGCTAAGTCACCCGAGTAGGTATAAATCAAAAATCTTGTTAGAAGCTAATTACAATCTATCAGCGCTACAGGATCTTGTGATTGATGTTGCGTCTGGATAAGACCTCAAACCGATTGCAATCAGCAGGACCGATTTTGAAAGGGAACAGCCCAATTTGTAGCGGCATTCCTCTGTGATAAACGTCTTATATTAATCATACTTTTACAATTTCACTTAAGGAATTAATTGATAAAATAATGACACATACATGTACTGTTTCTGTTCCCAAACGCAGAATAAGTACATGATTTAGAGTAAAATTTGATTTGTTGATAAGTGACACAGATATGCTCAATACTTCAAATACCAAACTTACGCTGCTATATCTCATAACAAGACTCCTTGTAAAGGTTAATTTGATAAATATATGCCAAAGTGACAAAACTGGTACGAGCATTTCAAATAAAGGGGATTAATGCTTATTGATTGACAAAAACCGCTTAGCTGGCACCGCTTCACTATTATTTTTCCACCTCTCACATAATGGGAAATCAGACAATAAAATTGGGTTAGAAGAATTGACTGGGGTTTTTTTATTTCTCTAAACAAAGAGTAAAACAATTTTTCAATGCATCCTTTGGAGCTTCTCTTCCAGGGACAGACCCTAAAGTATTGGCAGAACTGCCGAAATCAACGATGTCAGTAAGAAGGCACATATAGAAAAACGCACTTTTTAGGAATATTTAACATGCTATCATGTTTCTGCCAAACTTCACTGTCCATGTAAAAAAATTGGCCCACTAAGAAAAATTCCTTAAAAAAGTTATCAAGCTCACGATGAAGAGTTCATGATTTAAGAAAAATTATACTAAAATAATAATAAATTTGTAGGGAAGAGGCTTATGTTATTCAATAAAAGGCTTTGTTTACCTTATTTAATCCTTTATGTCTTAGCGTAAACAAAAACTAAAACGTTTATCGTAATTTCTATTCATTCGCTATTGCGATTTCTTGTTCTCTAAAAATTTAGCTTTAATTTAAAAAATGGTTTGGACGGTGGAATACAGTCAAAGCGAAACATATGCAGCCCGTGCATTGGGTTTACCTGAAACTAATGTTTGGAGAGCAATTAAACCTTACCGTTAGGCAGGTTTGTGCTCACCCGGTTCAGGTCCGCTCTGGTGACAGTAAGTAATGACCGGTTAATTGTACTATAAACACTTCGGAATCCGTATAAAATTGCTACTGAGACTGCTCAACTTCTCCGTACAACTCGGGAAATAGCAATGTCGCTGACACTGTTAGAAGAGGATTAGCTGAAGTGAATTTAAATCCTCATAGACCAGTCTCAGGGCCATCGTTGACCAGAAAACATCGCATAGCTCATTTAGACCTAGTTCGGGAACACCTAATGTGGACTGAAAACAAATGGACTAACGTGCTGTTTTCAGATCAGTTATGGTTCTCTCTTTATACACCAGATGGACGGATGAGAGCTTGATGACGGATGTGAGAAGGGATTTGAACTGTAAAGTATTGCATATGTAAGGGGGGGGGGGCTGGCAAATTGATGTTTTCAAAAAGGAGTGGACTAAGGAAATATTCTGTTGAAAATTAAGCAGGCTACTATTAAAAAAGGTCATACTATTAATTTATAACCTAATAACAGTAAATAAATCTTTAATTGGTTCATGCTTTACATTTGACTCGACCCCCCCCTTTTTTGCTAAATCCATATAAGTAAAATAATAATATTTTATCTTTAAAAATGATGTCTTGAAATTTTAAAAAAGTATTTTATATACAAAAAAATCTTTCTCTTTTGATTAATTCTTCCTGTAAGAAAAAACAAATAAAAAAAGAGATCGGAAAAATAATGATCGGCATTACGTTGCTTATAGATTATTACCTCATTTTCATTATTCATTTTAAACCGTCTATGATTCGTCCTTTCAAAGTAGAAAATGATCTTTAAAATTAATCTGGATTGAAAAAGATTATGTCATTACCTTAATTAGGTTCGAAGATCTTTTAATTATATATTATTCCGTGAAGAGGTGGTGAAGTTATATTTGGAATCTGAGACATGTGGAATTTTGCTATCGAGAATTAACAAATATACTCTGATGGGTATTTCTGAAACTATGATAAATGGTAGTAGTATAAGTAACAATTTAAACTTTAAATTAACAATTTACAACAACGATTTAAACTTATATGTGATGTGCATGACACATAACATAAACCACGGTGTTTTTACCGCATCTTTATCAAGCATTTAAAGCTGTCTACTGAAGATGATGATTGGAATACATCCGTTACATTGAATGATACTATGAGGGAGAGAATAGACCTTCTTCACTCCGAACCAACGATAGAAAGGGTAGCAAAAAAATGAAATGCCATGGACACTAACAGTGGTTGTCTAAAAGTGTTCTAGCTTTGGAGCACAAAGAAAAGATGGAGTTCAATAGGGTGGAGCAAGTTATGGGCGATCGTTTACATCTGCGGGCCATTTGTGGCTAGAAAAGGCAATTATTTTTTGTGAAAGGCTAATAAAATACAAGAAATATCTAGTACATATTTTAAAATTAGTCAAACTTGTGAAATATACACAATTCATCTCTAAATCTCTTCTTAAATGACAATCCAATTACTGATTCGAGATAATTGGCGGTCCTGTGGTGAAATAAAGTTATGACTATCCTTTGAGGCAATCAGGTTCATACGGAATGGCCGGGACTGCCTAAATCGGTTCCGGCTCGCCACCGCATTTGCTTTGATCTCAAAATATCGGTGGTTGCCTTAATCGAGCCAGTCAACAAATTGTTCCACTTTTTCAGTATCTATTTTTCCCACTTCCCTTAAAAGTAGCCGGTGCAGTTATTTACTTTTATGTGGCAGTCCATATATTTCGATTTTTTTTTCGAAAAAAAACTTTAATTGACTGATAAAGGATACTTTGTTCACTGGTTTGTCAGATGATATATGTTTAGTGATGATAATATTAATTTATATAATAATAACTTATATAATGATAATCTATAAAAAGTTTTACGAGGACAGTTATTACAATGACAATGACAGATAAATTGTTCATTTGTAAGTGTCCATATTTTTATTACTCATGGGGTTCTGACTCATCTTATGAGCATCTTGCCATGTCTCCCATATTCGCTTAAGGACTGAACGCCTCTTCTTCTTTCGTCCGATACACCAGCTTGCTAGGAAAATAACTTTGGAAGCGGGGGGGGGGGTCCTGGGCAGAATGAGCATGTACATACTGAACGGAAGTGAATTGTACGTGAGTATAAATGGATTTTTACATCCCAATTAATAATATTTTACAACCAAACATTAGTTGCATATTTTTGCTTTGTAACTAATATTACCAAATAAGCTGCAATGGCTATAAGTTACAGATTTTTTATTGAAAATTTCTTTTGACGAATACGATGAGATGTGATTTCAAGAAATCAAATTATGAATTCAGTAAGTACCATGAATATTAATTAGTTGATTATATTGTATTAAATTTTACAATCAAGTAGTAATATATTATTCATTTAATAAAAAACAGGTATATAACCTTTGATCTATTTATGGAATCGACTCGTGTGTTTAGATGTAACCTCTCTTAAATTGGTTTATCTATTTTAAGAATTGTAATAAAACTTGTTATGTATCGATTGCCCAACATTTTTCCCTCTAAATCAAAAACCGATCTCCATCTATTTTTACTTTGTAAAGTGTTATTTATACTACTACCATTTATCATAGTTTTAGAAATACCCTTCAGAGAATATTTGTTAATTCTCGATAGCAAAATTCCACGTGTCTAAGATTCCAAAGATAACTTCACAACCCCTCACGGAATAATATTTAATTAAAAGATCTTCCTGCAAAATTAAGGTAATTAAGCATTATTATCGTTTTCCATCTAGATTAATATCAAAGATCATTTTCTTCATTTGAAAGGATGAATCGTAGACGGTTTGTTGCAAGTTGAAAAATAAAAAGGATATAATAATCTGTAAGCAACGTGTTGCTTATCATATATATATATATATATATATATATATATATGTTGCCTAGCATTGTTAGTCCGATCTCTTATTTGTGTTGTCTTACAAAAAGGGTTAATGAAAGGAGATATTTGTTGTGTATAAAATACTTTTGTAAAGTTTCCTGACACCATTTTTAAAGATAAAATTATATTCATTTACTTACAGGCATTTAGAAAAAAGGGGGGTAAATCAAGTCAAATGTAAGACATCGAAAAATAAGGGATTTATTTACTATTAATATTAGAATTAGAATTATAATAATAATAGAATATTAATAATAAGGGATTTATTAAATTAGAAATTAATAGTACGACTTTTTGTAATAGTAGCCTGCTTAAGTTTCAACAGAATATTTCCTCAGTCCATTCCTTTTTGAAACCATCAATTCGCATCACCCCCCCCCCTTATATATACCCCAGTCCACTCCCGGGACACAAATCCCGACCTTTATTGGAATTAGTGACCTCCTAATATCCACTACGCTTTATCCTTGCGAACTTTCAAAGCTCTCATCTCCTCACCATCAAAAAAGACGCTTGTTAGGCTGGGAATGCTAAATTTATTATATTATACTTATTACATTTAATTTTGTACTTAATATTTTCATTTCATTGTTTACTATGAATGGAGTAACGTAACTGATGTCCAAAAAATAAGAAAGTGATAGTTGACCTCAAATGGAACTAAAAAAATAATTTGAGCTATGGTACAGTTACGAACAGGGAAGGAATATATTTGAATATTTTTTTTAAGGTTGTCACTAGAATTAGGTTTAATAAGCTCAAGTCCACGTTAATTTAGCTGAGGATTAGCTGAAGTTCGCCTTTAGTTTTATAAAACAATTATGTGATGTGAAATTCTGTCTCTTCAAAGCACGAGTGTTTTCAACAAAATTACTACAATAATTCATTACAATGCTTTTATTTCTGTGACGTGGGATGTATTTAAATAAATTAATTACTAAAATGCACTTTTGTTTAATTAAAAAAGATGAAAAATAAAATCTGTAGCTATAACAAATGAAATCGACTTAAAGTAATAAAATTGAATAATAATACTTAATAATACTGGTAATGATTATAAAATGTATTTTAATGAAAATGTGCCCTCCACCCTTAGCGCGGCACTCCCTCGTCCTTTCCAACACTACATCGGCTGCTGCAAGACACTTTCCGTCGTTAAACCTCATTGATTATTCCTAATTATTCTTTGAATGCAAGCTTCTTTTTAAAAAAAAAATATTTAAAATTAACACCCATAATGACAGTGCAGCAGTTCTTTTTACACAGATCTCAATTATAGGAATTGATCCTTATGATATTTAGCGATCGTCTGAATGTTCTTATCTTCAAATCCTGGCGAGGAATCAGAGATTTCTTGTCCAGATAGCCTAAAGATTCTGCTCATTAAGTTAGCACTCAGTTAACCGTCATGTACACTACTGATGAGTACCGTGACATGATATTTTGCCAAGGTCTTGCTGACGGTAATGCGGAGGGGGAATATGCTAGGTGATTCCCAAACAGGCGTCATCCGCACCGTGCAATGCGTATACCGGCGACTTTTATATAAAACCAAAAACCAAAAAACAAAAAAAACAAAAAAACCAAAAACCAAAAAAGTTAAGTAATTTTAAGGAAAAAGAATCATTTGTATTTCCGGCCGTATACGCGAAGTTGTTCGCAACTCAGAACGGATCCTCACCCACAGCAACCCAACTGGGGCCTAGTATGTGACAATTCCTAAGGAGTTTCGACTGCAAAGGAGGTTAATTAATAAGTATTATTTTTAAAATTGGGACATGATTATTGCAGATATCCATTTAATATAACACCTGTCCATTCGCTGGGTCAGAGTACAGAATCCCGAACTTAGTTTTGTCATTGGTTTATTGGAAATTCACGGAAAGAATAATTTTTCTGACGAAGCCACATTTACCAGGAATGCAGTATTTTATTTCAGAAATAGTTATAACTGGGTAAATGAAAATCCCTATGCCACACGACAAAGAGGACATAAATACCAATTTAAGGAAAGAGCTTATTATTACTTAACATTAAAAAAAAAAATGAAACCCACCAATTGCCAAAATTATTTTCATGAAAACGTAAATACATGGATGAGCTATATGAAATGAAAAAATGGACGCAGCGGGGTTTTTATTGTTAAGTAATCCCTCGTGGAGGAATGAATTATCTATTCCCCCTCAAAAAAAGTAAACACTTTTTAAGCCTTGAGACAAAACTGTGCTTTATTTCAGGGGAACGTTTGGATTGTATAAATGGGGAAATCTCCTTAGGCCAGTATTCATGGCCGATTGATTCAATTTGGCTAGTTCGTATAGTAACTTTTTTTTTTTTTGTTGTTGTTTCAAAAACCCTTCATTCAATATACACAGAGTGAGTTATAGATTTCACAATTTGGATATTTACATAAATGGCAAATTATATTTATGGTAGCTACATTTTATGTAATGTAAGAGGCTTAAAGAATTTATCTACGGCAGCATGATGTACAAAATACAAGGCGTGTGAACATAGAAAGTGATGTAGAACCTATAAAAATGGGCACCCTGCACTTTGGGAAGATAAAGCACTTGCTCAGTGGACAGAAGTGGGAAGGTAGTTCGTTTCTTAACAGGCATTTTGGGGATAGTTGGATTGATCGGGATGGACCAGTAAGGTGAGCGGCCAGAAGTCCAGACTTTAGTCCGCGGAAGTTAAAGACAAAAGTCTATTCCAATCCTATTGAGGATTAACGAGGCAGAGGTCGTAGTAGCAGTCGATTTTGGAAAGGACGTGGGAGTGCAGTGGATGTAGGACACATTGAAAATTTTCATTAAAATGCATTTTATATTATCATTACCAGGAAAATAAATATAATTATTAAATTAAGTATTTTTTTAAAGATGATTTAATTTGTTATTACTATATTAAATATTTTATCTATGAAGACACAGAACTTGAATTCACTCGGTACTGCATGTTAAATTAGCTGCTGGCAGCTGGTATGCCACTTTTTTGTTTTCGTTTGTGTTAGTTTAATGGTTATTGTTTAATTTCATGCAGTACAGATTTCTGCATATTGTTGTTTTTTTGGTTTCATATAGGTGGATCTATCTGTGATATATTTTACTAAACGCAGTTAAATAGTTTTTATTTAATTTATTATAACACTTTTATTTTATTGGTTTACACTTTACTTTACACTGCAATTTTTTTTATTATGATGCAAATAGTTATTTATTATTTGTATACTTTGTATTGTCAGATGTAATTTGTCATCTGAATATTAATGCTATTCATAGGGGACTTAGTCCCGGAAAACATTTTGTTTCTATTCTATTGTATTCTGTTAATAACTATGAAATCAACATCTGTGATTTCTAACGCTAGTCTAGGATAATATCCCTAATATTGTAGGACTGTAGGATTAGGAAAAGGTTCTGTGGTAAACATCTTTTGAGTTTGTAAAGCATACCTGCGTGCCAGACCCTGTCAAAAGCTTGTGCTATGTCCAGAAAGGCAGCAGTGCAATACTGTTTGGTTTCAAGGGCTGAGGATATGTTATCAACAGCGCGGAGGCCTTGTTGAGCAGTGGAATGTCGTTGGCGGAAACTAATCTGGTGTGTAGGAAAAAGGTTTTTGGATTTAACAATTGGAAGTAGACGTTTTAATAGAGCTTTTTCAAATATTTTCGAGAGGATAAGGAGTAGGATAATTGGACGGTAAATGAGGCGTCATTGGGTGGTTTACCGGGTTTGGCGAATAGGAGAATAATGGTATTTAAGCATTTTTTTAGTTATACTCCACAGAGAGTTATCCCAGGTAAATTGTGTTTGCGACATATCTTTTGTTATTTCTTGCACATAATTAGGAAAACATAATTTTAATCAAATTTAGGTGAGTATTATATATGTGTATATACATATATATTACATCAATATATTTGTCAAATGCCAAATAGTTTATGACTTATGTAAACAAAATTTAGCCCAAAAAACCGACGTCACATTGTAGTGACATAATAGAGGGACCGCAAAGTAATGTCGTTTTTTTACATTAAATTCAAACAGATAAATTTTAGCAAGATTTGTCTTTAATCAATGATCTAATCACCCTCGTTATTGACAACCTTTTTCGATCTAGTGTGCAAATTTTCAATGCCGGATCGATTAAAATCAATTGGTTTTTGAGCAAAATATCTGGGGATGGCATTTTGGACATCATCTAAATATTCGAATTTTTCGCCTCTTACAAAATGTTGTAGCGATCGGAATGGGATGGAAAATGGAAATCCGATGGCACGATTTAGGGCGAGTATGGTGGGTGAGCCTGGATGTGAAAAATGGCTTCTCTATGACAATCTAAAACTGATAGTGGCTCCTCCGAATGAATTGACATGAAGTACAGCAAAGCCAGGTTTACACTCCAGAAAGGCTCATTTATGGGTTTGGTGGATTGTTCACGTTGTCGTTCATTTAAAAGTGCTACAACCTGGAAAAACTGTGATTGCAGACCTTTACTGTGAACAATTAGGTCGAGTAAATAAATCATTAATTAAGAAGTGCCCAGCGATTGTCAACAGAAAAGACGTTATTCCACAACACGATAATGCATGACCGCACTCCGCAAGACGAACGCTGCAAAAAAATTAATGAATTGAGGTAGGAGGCTTATTGTCCTTATTACTTATTGGCCTATTGTCTTACCCAACATACTCTCCCAATATTGCGCCATATAGATTTCCATTCATTCCTATCACCGATTTTTAAGTGGCCAAAAATTTGAAAATTTGGATGATGTCCAAAATGCCATCTCTAGATATTTGAATTTAATGTAAAAAAAGTGGCATTACTTTCAGGTCCCCCTAATATATGAGTTTCATTTTGTATAATAACGCCACAATTAGAATCCTGATCAATGCACTTACTATGTCACAAAGATCACATGCATTGCGCAATGTACTAACAACTTCTTGCATTCCACAATGCTTCTTGTACTGACAACAGTCAACAAGGAAGGCTCATCTCGAGTCTGGCATTGTCCTACGAGGGACCTTGCGCATTCAGGACACGAAGGGGTCAGTTTCTGTTTATTCATGAAAGCTCAATGTAGAGTCGTTACCTAATCAGGAGTTTTTGCAGCGCTGGGTTACTCGGATCACTTTTTAAAAATTGATTCTGTAATGATAGCAGATGCCTCACTGCTGTTAATAATGCATAATATATATAAGGGAGCGCCCACTTGAAGAATATTCTATTCCATGATTAGGGTTTTTAGAGTGATTGACCGGCTGAATATTTTAGGGATATTAATGGCTCTCTATCACGACCCCCATTGTCGTATATTTCTGTATTAGCATCCTATAATGGCTCGTCGGAGAAGATGAAAAACCTTTATAAAATAACCCTAATGTAATAATCTACAAAAACGTAATTTCGTATATGAGATTTCAGGTTATTTTACATGTTTATTATCAAAATTATAATAATACTAGTGGATTAAAAACCATAATAATACTCAGTTCAATTGTCTCACCGCTTGGGGACCAATATTAGTTCCCATTTAGGTATTAGTAATCCACAACTAACTCTTCTATCACTCAGAACTTTTCTTTCTCATCGTCTAATGCTTTCTCCTAATAAATGTCTGGCAAATCAGTTAGTAGCGTGGCAGCCAATAACGGGACAGCCCTCGATTTCCTCCTCCAGAGGTTGGCATTATGGTTCAGCAAAAGTAGAAGTTTTTTTTTTATAACATTAATCCTTGGATTACTTGGTCATTGTTGGCTGTGTCGATGTAACCTTCAATTCTAAAAACTTGAATAATAATTGCTAGACCTCCGTTAGGCTCGTAATTGGCAACAGCTTGATGCTTGGAGACTCAATTATAATTATAAATAAAGCACGGCTATAATAGTTGTTGTCTTGTTTATAATTAAGAACCAGGCCTTTGTTCAAACAAAGGTGTTAAGTCCTTTGTGTGGATTTTGGTTACCGTAGAGTGAATATCTGGCCATGAGACATGGGTTGCTCAAATTGAAGTTATTGAATGTATTTCTCTGCAATGTAAGTAAGTATCGTAAAGTAATGAATGTGAAATCCTCCGGGTCTCCGTTCAGTTTTTAAAAACTTATTAAAAGCTTGTGAAAAAGCTACTCTATAGTTTTGATCAAAAATGGTTCATTGTGTTAGCTAAATAATCTTGGTCGCTACAAATCGTATTTTAAGCAAACGATTTGTAAATGGCTTCAAAATTGACATAAATCTATTAAATCCGGTTTTACAAGCAGGAATCTTAGTATTGGAATGTCGTAATAACTATGGGGAACAATCATGAAATTAAATCCTAAATAACATTTGAGCTGGGATTTGAAAAACGCATTTTTTCACGTTTAATTTGTTTATTCGTGGTGCTCTATAGAAATATTGTTACGACCTCTATCGTGAAAAAACCTTGCAGACATACTGACAAATGACGACCACAACCCGAATGAAAGTTGAACCCCCCCTCGGAAAAATATCGTGGTATTTATTTTGACTCTGCCTCAGCCAACTACTAAGTGCTTTTCTTTATATGTCTTTTCATTATAGAGAACAGTTTCCTTAAAGCCCCTCCACATCTTGGCTCAGCTATCTGTCGACTATAATCTGACAAACCCAGAGTGTTATCGTTGAGGAGTTCTCGCTGCACTTATGTGCGCTGGTTAATGTGTTCATGTTATTCACACACACAAACACGCCCAAACGTTCGGCTGTATTCACACCAATTGTTATATTTTTTTTAATGAGGTATAGTTTAACTATGGATTTTTTAATTGAAATGTTAGTAACGCAGTTGGATAAAGTTTATAAGGATGTTTTAAACTCATACAATATCATCTATGATATAAATTAGTTTTAAAGTAGTTCTACACTTTTCCTAGAATTCATTATTCGGTTATATTATCAAACAGTGTTATCCATAACTTAATTTTTAGTTGTTTTATGTAATAGTTATAACAAAACTAAAATTCTTTCGTAAACAACTGAAAGCATAAAAAAATGGCATCTATCGATATTTTGTTTTATTTAATTGTAAACTACATGGAAAGATTCAGTTAATTTGAAATAACATGAGACTAGTGTTGGGCCGTCGTTGATCGATTACCGTAAATTTTTTTTTTTTTTCCCTTTCCAGAAACGAGTGGATCTTACTTTAAAATAGAAGCACGTATGTCTATTGTATGTATAACTGCCTATTTAGTGGTGGTAGCTGTCTATATATTCCGCAATAGTAGCTGCAAATTTATTAGAAATTTCAAAGGTATCTGCTACAGCATCCCCAATGTATTTATTAAATAATAGTAACTGAGAGGATGGGAAATACAAGTGAACGTTTAAAAGGTCAGTCCCATATTTATTACGAATCTTACTTATAACATTTCTCTAATAGAGCACAGAACCTATTTGAAATAGTAATTGTTTTTTTATGGCATCGTTAAAGATTGTATGTAAAAAATAATTCCATAAGGAAGTTCTGCGCCTGCGCTGCCATTAGTTTAACGTGTCTACATCGCTCTGCAACTGAACTATCATTATTACCTTTCGTAGGAAGTGTAACGGTGCGAAAAACAGTCCCAACAGACTATTTACGGGAACTCATCTCGAGGGAGAAGGTTGAACGTGAGTAGTAAATGTATTTCATTGAACCACACTCATAAGTGCTAGTGCATAGACAATTGGATAGTCACGGCAGCCATATTGGGACAAATCCCCACTTGGCTCACCGGCCGAGTGATAGCTCATAGCTCGTTCATAGCTCAGAGCTACCGTCGGCGGCTCTCGTACCGTACGTCGTGCGTTCGATACTGGGAGTAGTCATCGGTTTTTTTTGTTTTTTTTTTTTAAATAATTAAATTATTTCTGCTAGGCAGAATATGTCATTATGCGTTTTCATCATATGGCGATGAATAATAATAAAAAAAGATCTCGGTCCGTTGATACCACCACACCAACAACATCACCAAAAAAAAAGGCTCGTAGAGGAAGACCGAGTAAGAGAGACCTGCCGCCGCCACCACCATCTGTCACACCCACCAATAGATCCATGGAAGAGTTGCCTTCACCTCAACCAGGACCGTCTACTGCTCCGTCACCAGCAGAATCTCCGTTCTTCACCCCGAATCCGTTCCAGCCACTGTTGCAAGATGCAACGAATAATGACATGGAGACAACTACCACCCCTAAAACCCCTAAGCCACCTCCAATATTCATAAAAAATATTAGGTCTTTTAAAATACTATGCGATCAATTAAAAAAAATTGTTGGGGTTGGTAAGTTTACCTGCCTCAATAGAAGCAGAGATACTAGGATCACGCCAGACAATTCAGATACATATAGAGCGATTGTTAAGTATCTGGAAAATACAAAAGCTGAGTTTCACACATATCAGCTAAAGGAAGATAGATCCTTGAGAGTTGTTATTAGGAACCTTCACCCGACGACCCCAGTTGATATAATTATAGAAGAACTGAGTGCCCAAGGGTTCAATGCAAGACAGGTAGTCAATGTCTTCAGGGAGGACAAGGACATGGACACTCCGGTGAAAACGCCACTCCCACTATTTTTCGTTGACCTCGAAAAAACGCCAGGAATTGAACAAATTTACAATGTGAACTACCTCTACTACACTAGAGTAAAGGTTGAAAAACCACATCCCAGGCGTGACATAGTTTAGTGCCACAACTGCCAGGAATATGGCCACAGTCGTTCGTACTGTCACCACATACCTAGGTGTGTGAAGTGCGGAGACAAGCACAAGAGCGAGCTTTGCAAGAAGCCTCGCCAATCCCCCGCTGTATGTGCCTTGTGTCAGCAAGACCACCCTGCCAACTACAAAGGCTGCGAGGCATATAAAGTGCTGAAGAACCGCCTCCAACAACAACGCCGCCCACTCGTGGTAGAACAAGCAGCGAAACCGCGAAGCGTTCCAGCCAGAGAAGTGAATGACTCCACTTCATTCGCCAACATAGTGTCAGGTGGACGCAAGACATTATCCGAGGCACCGCCTCCTCCCCTCCCTCAACCACAGCATTTACCTCAGCCTCACATACACCAAATTCCTCCCCCTCCCAACTCCACAGATCTCACTAGCCTTCTTACATCCTTTCTCACCGACTTCAGAACTCTTATCACTCCTCTTATTTCACTGCTCACCAACCTTGTTTCCCACCTCATTCCAAGCTCTCCCAAATGAATAAAAAACCCTTAACTATCCTTCTTTGGAATGCCAATGGTGTTCGAAATCACACAAACGAACTGACAACATTACTAAATGAAAAAAACATTGACGTTGCACTCATTACTGAAACGCGACTGACTGCTAACAGATCCCTCAAAATCCCACAGTACCAGGTTTACAGAACAGACCACCCTGATGGAACATCACATGCTGGTACTGCTGTCCTTATCCACCATTCCCTTTCCCACCACATCGTCCCATTGATTGCCCATGATTTCCTACAAGCCACAGCTGTGTCAATCCACACATTTTCCTTCCCCCTCACCATAGCTGCAACGTATTGTCCACCTAACAAGTCTATTTCCAACTCACAATTTACCTCCTTTCTTAACTCAATTGGACATCACTACCTTGTGGGTGGAGATTTCAACGCAAAGCACCAACAGTGGGGCTCTAGAACCACCAACTCCCGAGGGCGAGCTTTGTTATCTGCACTCTTATCCACAAACTCCACCCCTCTCCCTCCTCAGACTCCTACCTATTGGCCTGCAGATCCCTATCGAAATCCTGACATCCTTGATTTCTTCATCCACCATGGAATAGGATCGATAAATTCGTCCACTACACGGCTCGATGACCTGTCGTCCGACCATAGCCCTCTACTCCTCACTCTTTCGTTACACCCCATCCCCAAACTACCTCCTCCCTCATTCATCAGAGGTCCAGTCGACTGGGACCACTTCCGTGAACTTCTAACTAATTCCATTGACCTCAAAGTTACCCTAAAAACACCTCATGATCTAGACCATGCCGTACATTCCCTTACTATCTTAATCCAACAATGTGCATGGAATGCTTCAAAGCCTCGACCTTCCCCGTATGCCCAGAACAAAACTTCTTTACCTCAAAACCTACTCGACCTTATCCACATCAAACGCCGCTCCAAAGCCTTATGGCAAAGAACCCGACACCCTGCCGATCGCCGCTGTTACAATCAAAACTGTAAATTGTTAAAGCGAGAGTTGGCAAGCTTCCAATCCCAAACATTTAATTCTTACCTATCCTCTTTATCCACTCAGGACAACTCTCTTTGGAGAGCTACCCAAAATATCCTAAAATACCATTATGTATCACATCCACTTCGTCGTGGCGATGAGTCCTGGGCTGCGTCAGATGGAGAGAGATCTGAAGCATTCGCACAGCACCTCTCACATACTTTCACACCTCATCCCAACCAGCATAATCCATCCCACGATACGAAGGTCGAAGATTTCCTTATTTCTCCGATTCCTCTTTCACTTCCTCCAAAGGCAGTCAATCCCTCCGAGGTCCAATACCACTTAAAAAACCTACCACTCCGTAAATCTCCTGGATACGATCTTCTCACTGCTCAGATCCTTCGACAACTCCCACCCAAAGCAATAATTTTCCTCACCTATATATTTAATTGTATCCTTAGAACCACCCACTACCCACTTCTCTGGAAATATTCCAATATCGTCCTCTTTCAGAAACCTGGAAAGTCCCCAAATGATCTCTCATCTTACCGCCCAATCAGTCTACTTCCAATCCTTTCAAAAGTTTTTGAAAGAATCCTACTCAAACGCCTTTTGCCTATAGTTGAATCCAAAAACCTTCTTCCTAACCATCAATTTGGCTTTCGCTTCAGACACTCCACTGCTCAACAAGGCCTTCGCGTTGTTGACCATATATCCTCCGCACTTGAAAGCAAACACTACTGCACGGGTGCTTTCTTGGACGTAGCTCAGGCTTTTGACCGGGTATGGCACCCAGGTTTGCTTTACAAACTAAAAATCTCCTTACCGCAGACCCTTTATCTAATCCTTCAATCCTTCAATCGTCGAGGATCCTGCCCGTCCGTAACCTTCAATTCAATTCCGCTTCCCATGTCCAATACAGTTAGATATCTAGGTTTTCATCTAGACAAAAGACTGACTTGGAACCCTCACACAAGACTTAAAAGACAAGAATCGAACAGACGGTTTGGACAGTTATACAGACTACTGAACAGAAACTCTAACCTCACACTAGAAAACAAACTCCACGTATACAAACAGTTATGAAAACCAATTTGGACTTACGGAATAGAGTTATGGGGGACAGCCAAACCATCGAACATCAAACGTATCCAAACATTCCAATCCAAAGTCCTCAGAACCATAGTCAACGCACCCTTTTATATTAAAAACTCATCCCTTCACAGAGATCTCCATGTACCAACTGTCCTCGACCTTATACCCTCAAGATTTTCCAAATTTCACCAAAACCTTTCCGCACATCCGAATCCTTTGGTCGACTCCATATCCAGTAACATTCATCCTTACAATCCTCCTCGACGCCTAAAACGGCGGTGGCCTCGCGACCTATTATAAATAGACATTCTATGTCATGGGGTCCTGGCACTGGCCATCATCCCCACTCATGTCCTGAGCGTGTGTGGCTCTCTTGCCCTCTCTGTGACCTGCGCCGGATGGTGCCACGGCTGGAGAGGGGGCGGGGGGAGCTTCGCTGCTTCCGGCCTTTCCGCCAGCTTGCTGGGGGATTGGCTTCGGGGGCGGGGGGGCTCCTGGGCTGAATCTGTATGTATATAGGTATGAATGGACTGTATATAGGTATGAATGGAATTGTATATAAGGTATGAATGATCTCTCAGCACAATTATTAATGCTGGAAAAGGCAAATTGTAATTTTTTTTCAATAAAGAATTTATACAAATAATTTCATAAGACTTTGCATTTCATGGAATTTCATAAGCTTTGACGAGCCAAACATAGAAATTGCCAATTCACATCAATAAAAATATATTTTTTTTGTCACTAAATCAGCTGTTACTTTTTTTAGATAACTACGCACTCTGCTCACCCAACATAGGCTCTGCAAGATAACTGTGCTTGTGTCTAGTACTGTATTAGTTATAGTCGGACTATAACTCCCCGACATTTTTCCTTTACTTAGTGCATTAATTTCATATGATATAAATTACACACTGTAAACCAAAAATCTTTTTCTTTGACAGTTGGCTCACTGACTTTTGAATCAGCTCGTGGTTTTATGTGCATTTGAACATGAACATGAAAGGAAAATGATCATTTGAAAGCATTTGAAAATTGTGTGCATGAAATATTATAATTGAACCATGGGTTGATAAAGAGGAGTCGGAACCCTCCCCTACCGACCCTGCAGACGTTTCATGAGTTAAGGCGTCAAACTTAAAACTCACCCCTTATGAAGGGATAAATATACTTGGAGAAAATCTTGCTTTAAGTGAATAACAACAGATCGAGTGCTCATAAACGATTCCCTCAGTTTTAATGCCTAAAAGAGAATGACTAATAGGTTCTGCCTGAAAACATCTTTAAAACACCTTATCAATTGCGTTGGCATAAAGTTTCAGATTTCAACAAAGAACATATATACTTTAATATGTAATGTATTCAATGAATCTCGATTACAATATACCCGGTATTTTCAGTGTATGTATTTTTCATTTAATATGATTGTCCAATTATTCAAGTGACAGCCTTCAGATGGGATCCTACTTATGATGGAATTGAATAATGCCACATTATATCTCGTACTACTTTTAAAATACAATGTTTCGATAAACTTTAATATTTCATTATGAGAAGGCCTTGCTGCTATTTTCATTAATTATCCCTATAAATTAATTAATAGCAGTTAAAAAAATATTAGAAATAAAAAAACGATAAAATTCATAACAGAAAAATCTGTTATCTATAACATTACAGAAACGTATTCTAAATTATTTCATATTGCCGGATATAAGCATCTAGATGATGATGATTCCTAATTGATGCATCGTTCTGAGTACACATTTAAAGCACATTCACAAGATATTGAGGGAGCCACTTTATTCTAGATAAGGTAGATCTTTTTTTGAGCACTTTAGGGACATATTCAAAATTTGGTGTCATGTCATCACCGATAATGATCTTCTAATAGCTGAATCAATTTGAAATAAACTTGTGTGGGCTTTATATGTAATAAAACACTTAATAGTATTTATTAAATTTACTGTAAATTACCCAGCTTGGTATAATCATGCTTATTTATAGGATAATATACCCGTGGGTCAGTTATTAAAATATTATTATCTTATTAAAATTTGTGTCAGTCATTTTTTCCAGATGAGTCTCCTACTTGATCTATTAGCATGGAATATCATATCGTAATTCCGTTTGATTAAGAAGCAGTATAAAAACTATTCTAAAGTACATAAAACCTGATGTAGGGGATGATGACAATTTAGGTGGTTTTGCGGACTATAATTACATAAAGGCAATAAAAATCACAATTATTATAGTTATATAACATAATAATATATAATAATTAGAAAGAGAGAGAGAGAGAGAGAGAGAGAGAGAGAGAGAGAGAGAGAGAGAGAGAGAGAGTAATTAGTAACAGTTAGTTATTTTTTAAATAAGCAAAGCCATGTTGCTCACAGAATGTGGGACTGATCGTTAGAATAGCCCCTGCTGTTCTGAATGCGGGATGGATGGCTTGGCTTCTTGGGGCCATTGCCTGGAGGTATGAGGGCATGGCTGGTTAGCTCTGAGATACTGGGAAGATTTGTACTTTTCCATGTGGATTAAAATGTAAACATTGGCGAATTGTATATACGTTAGGCCTTTCGCAAGGTTTGTATCTACACCCTTCGATCATAGCTCGGGTTCTATAAAATACTATTCATAAGCACACCTGGAATTTCGGATTTGGGGACCATCCGGCTCCGGAAAGGCTGGTTCTGTTCTTGTTATTGTGCTCTCTCAGCTTCGCACTAGTGGGCTCCCGTAATGTTTTTATTCACAAACAACAGCGTTGATGAGCTGAGGATTTATGCCAAAGCAAACGTTAAAACATAAACACACTTAACTAACTTTTTTCCAACTTCCTTTTAAAAAAAATCGTTCTGCAAGACGAAATGTTGATGGCATATTTTCTTGACTAAGATATAATTAAAAACGATATAAATAAAGATGTTTTAAAGTTGAAAATAATTGTGCACGTGTATAACTTTGCCTTTTCATTTCACACGCCCTCTGCGCTCCAGTAACATAAAAACATAAAGAAGATACGAGGCAGTTAGAAACTCTTTTGGCAATTGTAATAATGTCTCTTCTTATAGCAGCTGTCAACACTGTAACTGCCAGAACAACGTTTCCATTAAGGTGAGGCTGTTCGTCTCAATGAAGACTAAGCAGTTTAGGACCAGTAGGTAAATAGACTCAATTGATATAAATAGACCATTGCGTATTAGCCTCCTTATAATGAGACTATAATTGCTTAGTCCGGGTTACTTCACTTTGCTGTAATTATATAGATTTTACTGTTTCGAGCTTCGGGTTTTATATATTTTAGGTTTCTTTCCAACCAAAAACCTTAAAAGCTGGTGAATAGCTGCCGTAGACGATTATTCTTTGATTGATTAAGTCTTTGAGCTCTCTACAATATCCTTTATATAGTACAAATGTTTACGACAGCCCTAAACTGCCATCCATAGGTATTTTAAGGTATTTAAATGCTAATTAACACCAGTTTAAGACTAATGACACACACACATTGGTTTTGACAGCGTCTATCGAGTGTGGTTTTTAAATGTAAGGCTGACACACCACATCTTTTAATGACGAAGGTTGATTTTACCTGGTAGTTTAAGTGTTGGACAGTTGGTTAGAAAAAGTGGAGATACCTAAGCAAAACTTTTATTGCTGTAATGTATAACACACAAGAGTTGAAAGACTTTATTAATAAAAGTAACTCGGTTGAACCACTGTTTGCTGAAGGAGATGAGTATACTTTAAGAACTGAGGCAGATATCTGGGCACCAGGACCTACGATACAGGATCATAGCTACACTCCCAGGCATTGGTAATTCTCAGCGAAGACGACTCCCCATTAGATTCAAAGATGTTCATAAATTGCATGCAGTTTCGTAATACATTATTATGAGGATATAACATATGTTTTCAGTAGAAAGTTAGGATTGTGTTAAGCTCTTATGTATTTATGGTAATGATACCACATGGATATAACCATGAGGTTCTGTTCATTATTGTAAGTTAGGATATTCCTCTCATCGTTAGTTTTATAATGCTAAGACAATGTTAACAACAAGTAGAAGGGGCCTGAGCAGAACTGTATACCTGCCTCGTGACTTCATGGAAGTCACTGATGGTTCCTGTTATTTTTAAGTAAGCAACCTTCCTTACTTCCCTTACTCTCTATTCTCAGAGTCGTACCCTTTTCTTATACATATATGTCTCAGCTTTACCCCCAGACCACGCTCGTCCCTAGGCACTCCACCAAGTATGTAGTAACGTAACTCTTAATATTTGTATATACCAGTGTTTTGATTGTACTTCATAATAAAGGCTTTCTTTCTTTTCTTTTAAAATACTCTCCTCTACAAAGATTATTTAACTGGCACCCCGAAACCACTTTATGCAGGTTATACATATAGTTGGTATAGAGTGATTGGACCGTTAACAGCTGGGAAAAAACCCCGACTATTATGGGTATACTGAATTGTTGACAGTGGACAGTCATTTTTAAGTTAACAGCTGCGTTTAACCAAATTACTCCTTATTTTATTTATATTTGTCTTCTATTCGAATTGAATTTAATGATTTTATTAATGTTTACTTCTACTAAAAGTTAAAAAAAAGTATTTTAATTTGGTTACGGAATCAACTGAAATAGTGGTTCTTGGAGGAAATGATGCATAAAATAAAACATAGAACAACGCACTGGATTAAAATCTGATGGTTGAACCAGCTTTTTGTGTCATTAGAGTAAGAGTAAATAAATCTTATGGCTGCACACATAATAAAAATTGAATGATGTTGTAGCCACCTCTTAATTATGAATAATTATAAGTTCCCCTCTTCTCGATCAGATCATATCTATCACTGTTTTCATATGTTTAATAAAGATTACGACGTCAGTCGGAGTGGGGAGAAGCTGGAGGGGGGAACAGCCGCTGGTGGGGATGGCTCCCCACTACGGCTAGCCTGCCTATATAAGAAGCGCCCCATAGGGTAAAAATAAAAAAGAAACAAACCGGGACCTTGAACACTTCTCTCTCTCTCTCTCTCTCTGCACTGGTGCCTGCTGCTCTATTCAAAACCATGTTCTTCTCATTCAACTACCTCTGCATCTCTCTCTCCTAACCTCGCTATGTTTTAGTCCGCCGTCGTCAGACCCCACACTCTCCTAGTGGGAATCCCTGCCTTCGTCTCGCTAAAACTAGCACCTCCTTGGGAAAGACCTCTCCCTCGCGGACGACGGTTGCCGTGGCCCTACAAACATACCAGTAGCGTCTCCCACGGCAATCCAGCCTGCTTCTCTCCGGTTCACACTCGCCTTCGGGATCCGGACGGTTTTCGCCTACCCTTAGATACCGAGTGTGAATTCGTGGTCATTCCAAGACTACATAAACTACCTATAAACCTACCCTGTACCTCTTTTCCTGAATATAGTGCTTTATCGGGGCACACCTTCTAAGATCTTATGGAGTCAGATCAAAACGAATTAGGCTGCCCACCGACTAGGCCGGCAGCCAGAGCGAAAAACCACAGGCCCACCCACCTTATCTCTTTCTTGGTACTCGCCGGATGGCGGCTATAGGTTGTAGTGACCCTAGCCCGCGGCGGGTGTCTCCTCCCCACTTTGGGGATACTTAGTTATCTGAGCCCAACAAATGATATAAATAAATTTAAAACTCAAAGGTTACATGATTGATCATACTTTTTTTAAGGTTCTCTCTGTTTCTTTGTTTCTCTAATAAAGATGTAAGGGAATACAATCAATAAGCTATTGATTAACCTATTGCAATTACCGTTATGTACCAAAGTTACCCTATGTTGAGCGTACTTGTGTTCTTCCTGTAATTATTGCTATAAAAAGATATTGCATCTTAAATACAATCTTTCGTTGGTTTAGCGAACAACTGGATTTTGGCACATCCCCATATCCATCTTGTATACTCCTGACAAACCTTTTAGTGGAATTGGGTCCTTAATGCGGAATCACTTCTTCAAAAAGCGAAAAATTTAATATAATTCCTTATATAACTCATAATTCATTCTACTGAGAACAAGTTCGTTTCTTCTCCAGTGCCCAAGTATTACGGTTTTACTTTGTATTTAATTTAATAACTAATTTTTTAGAACAATTATATAGGTCTATTTTACAGACTTCTTTTCTTGAGTTTCGTCGCAATTTATCAGTTAGGGAGGAATCGATTAGATATTGCATTATTATTCAAAACATATTTATCTCATGAATTTTCTGATATTTTCTTATGTATATAAAAAAAAAAAGAAAAGTAAACTTGGTTAAAGAAAACGCAGCAAACCCCGCACCCATACTATACTCACTATCTGCTAAACATGACCGGCCGTAGATTTTATGAGTCAATAAACGAAGAATTTTTTCCCTAATAAATAGACCGGCGATATACTCGTAACGTGACTAAAGAATTTTCTTTTCAGGATTTTACTGCTGAGGTCGATAAAAGGTCCAATAATTCACTGGAGCCTACGTGTCACAAGTTTTACAATCGACAGTTTATTATTACAGTACAGGAAACCCATAAATGATGCATGCAAAAAATAATGATATCCCAATAGTACATTTATGTATTTAATAGTTAGAATTGATTTGTCAAAAATAATTTATGTCAGCATATCTCAAAAAGTAAATCTGAACTCAGTAAATAACTCATACCCTATTATGTCAATTTTCCAACCAATCACAAAAGTATCCATTTATAAATAATCCATAAATTACCCTTGACATTACGTGTTATGTGCGCTTAGGATCAGACATTTAAACACAATCAAAACACTTGGGAAGCAACTCAGGACTGTTAGTGCAATACACAACAATGATATCACCTTTAGACAGCTAAATAAAAAAAAGGAATATTTAACATGTCAGCAAAGATGAAATTAAAATTAAATTTATTATCTGGTTAGCACAAGGGAAGCTATGTTATCTATACCATGGTAGCTATAAAAAGTATATGATTAATGAGAAGGAATCGGTTTACAAGATCGCATGTGTTAATTACCCATTCGGCTGTACTGACCTTGATCACAAGGCAACATTTAAATATATAAGTCAACCACATATTTGAAAAGGGGTGTGCCCAATGAGCTGTGCTATCCGACATTGTTTGCCACAGATGTTTCCGCCAAAATATATAGAAAACTTTCTATACACGTCCTAACAACCGCAATTATGAAAGCCCAGGAGTGACCAATTTCTAAATAATTTTTCCTAACACTTAAAAAATACCAAACTCACAAAATGATACTCATAATTTTGAGAGCTAGAAAAAAAATTTTTTTTCTGTAAGAACAACTTTATTGTGATTGTCGGGGGCGTCACTAGAGGAGTGCCTGATCACTCTAGCCCTGGTGACATGTGCGGATTGTTTTAGTTTATAACATGGACCATGTTCCATGTAGGCGTTAATATCTGACTCCATTTATTGATAGGGATGTGTCCCGACAATACACTGTGTTCAGGAGAGAGGTTCAGAGGTTCATAAAGAATAAGACCAGTTTTCAGAGTTCGGGCGGAAGATCGGCAGCGTAATAGTACAAGTCGACAGAGGGTGTGAGGCTGTGAGGTGACTGCCCAGAGGTGTGGCAGAGAGAGAGTAGACAGGCCCCGGGGCCCTGGAGTATCGCGACTGTCTAGATGCAGAGACTGGAGAAGAGTCTCTTTACAGGGCGAAACTCTTTGGTTTTAAACATTACTCCCCCTTCCTAAAACATTACTACCCCTTCCTACCGGAAGGAGGAGCCTAGCTTGAACGGGGTATGTTTATGATGTCACACCTGCGCCGAGTACGTGCCCCTCGTCCCCTAAAGAACTGTTTATTGGCATGGCTTTTAGATTTTATGACCGCCGGAAAGTGACTGAAGGTCTGCTCGGGTCTATTTTATTAGGGGCAGGTGGCTTACCCTCTTAGGTTTTATTGCTGTCGACCTTCGACCCTCTGTGCCTTGTTATACGACTTCCGACCTCTATATGATTTATTACAAGAAGTTTACAAAGATTTGCATTTATATTATAATACATTATGCACCAGAGTATAGGGTAATTTACATATATGGTTAGCGCTCGCTATATGATAAAATTACAGTCTGCCTCATTAGCCTATAAGTTATTATGATAAATGATCTCATTCATACCATATTTAGAGCGGAGGCCGACCAAGAGCGTGAGAGCTACAGACGCCCAGGACATGATTGGAGAAGCTAACCATTGCCAGGACCCCCACTGTCACGTATTTATAGCAAGTCACGAGGTCACTGCCGTTTTAGTTTCTTTCGTTTTAGGTATATTAAGATCATTGTGAAGGGTTTTGTTGCTGACGTAATAAGGGGCATTTACTATTGTTCTCAGGACTTTTGGTTGAAAGGATTGGATGCGTCTGATGTTCGACTTTTTGTCTGTCCCACATAGCTCTATTCCGTATGTCCAGATTGGCTTACGCATAAATTTGTAGATTAGTAAATTATTTTCCATTGAGAGATGGGATTTCCTTCGAAGTAGACTGTACAGTTATACAAAGCGTCTGTTTAGTTCTTGTCTTTTTCTAGAACACATTAACCAAATACCCACCGCTAACAAGTATACTGGTTCAAATATTGGATTAGTTTTTTGAGGAGCTCAAATTTCTAAGATAAAAAAATTTAGTTAAATATACTTTAGACTATTTTATATTAAATCCATGGATCAAATAAAACACGGAATTCATTTTATTGCATTAGACAAATCAAGAAAAAGTCAACGATGAAACCAACAAGTAACAGAACAATTCGGAAGCTTTTTTCCCATGACATTCTTGAATGCATATTGCAACAGTTCCTTTTCACACTTAGCAGTAATCTGCCATCATGTGCGTATTCCTCCTATGCGTATCTTTCTTGGTAGCGGGCTTCCATAGTTTTTAATATCCTGGTGAAATATTACACTTTGTTCCACACTGGTATCTCATACATTTTCAGGAAAACGGTCTAAGTGGCTGTGTAAATAGTTCACCTTAATACTCATGTTGCACCCAAGGATTTGGAGCTGTTAAGCATTTTGTTGACCAGTTAAACATAGTTTCCAGATTTGCGTTTCCTTAGAAAACTACCGACAACTGCAACTAATGAAGTCTAGGCTTTTCACTCAGCCTCATTTATTGAAATTACGAAGGCAAGATACTTAATGAGTTGTCTTATTTGAGGGCCGTTAAATATTCCTGCTGTTAATTTTTCCGTACTCAACCATGCATTAGTTTCCATGTACCTGTCAACATTGTGTCAACCTCTTTATCACGAATAATTAGAAGTTCCCCTCTTCTTGGCCCAGAAATATCCATCCTATGTTTCCATATTTTAATAATAAAAGGCCTTAAAGCTTCAGTTAAGAGAGGGGGAAACTAGCGTACGAAATAGCCGCAGGTGGGGGAACCCCTCACCACCACTGGCCTGCCTATATAAATAGCCTGTTTTGGGGCATTCGTCAGACTCTTGGCAAAGGTGAGCCCCATCACCTAGATTTGTATTCACTATATTGTATTTTAACCACAACCTGTATTGTTGAGTAACCCGAACTCCTTCAAATGCATCTGCGCATAGCAGAATGGGGAGAAGAAGGAATTAGGAAACGAAAATATCCTTGAAAACTGTAATAAGATCTCAGAACATAAGAAGGTTATTCTGAACAACAGGAATTAGGTTTCTTCTATAAATTCCACTGTAGCTTCCCTAAGAAAAAAGTACAGCAATCCTTTCGAACCAGTTAAAAGAAGTCACTTTAAAACGCAGCAAATTCAATCAGACTACTGAATCTCAAAAGGGAGAAATTAAGTATCTGAGAAGAAAAGTCTTCTACTATTTAACATTCAAGAAGAAGGAAAATGCTTCAAAAGCAAAATCAAAAGTTGTTTCTTTAACTAATATGTAGACTAAGGGTAAATTGTGAATAGATTTAAAATGAGGTTTTCTAACGTATTGTGTTTAGCACATGAGAAAATCACTGGTGATTTGATTCCAATTAAAAATGAACTTTAAAGCGAGCGGTTTCAGATAAGATAAGTGTACTAATTATTATAAATGATAACTTGCATTTATTATATTAAAAGAAAACCAAAAAAATCAATAAATCTTATGTGGTATAGTAACTTATTATTATATTCTTTTATTGTGCTATAATTACAATCTGCCTTTTATAAGGCAATAAGTAATTAAGATAAATGCTCTCATTCATACCATATTTACAGTTCATCATTCACTCGCTCATTCACACAATATTTACAGACAGCCCAGAGACCTCCCAAATCCACATGCGAAGAGAAAGCGGAGTCTTGGGAAGTCCCCGACGCCCCTCCGTCAGCCGCGTCACCGGATAAGTATAGTAACTAAAATAATTCATATACAATGAAGGTTCAAATCCTTAGGTGGGCGATGAGTTTTTCAGTCAGACTGACTTTAATATTGTGGGCGTTTTTCACATTATTGGATAGCATATCCTTGAATAGCAAAACAAAATATAGCAGCCAAATGTGAATACATTTTTGAGACAGGATACTATCAAACGCGAGAAGAAATTACTATTAACCTTATTGCGAAATTCATTAATATAACAGCTAAACACCCGTTAACTTCAAACGGAAATATTATTCCTTTGCCATTAGTAGATAGTCCTTAAATTCCTCTGGTAGGTGGATGAATTATTTAATGATGGAATTAGTAATATACCACGGAGCTCGTTAGGAAACAAGTTTGCGCCACGGTGAGATGTCAAGTTCTGGACTAAGTTATTGCTGGTGGCTTTGAACTTGACAGTAATGAAATTGCGTTTCATTACAGTAAGTGGTACTCATTCGCATCAGATAAGAAAAGTGGCAATGGTTTAAGTAGTCATTGGCAAATGACTGCAATAGCACAATTAAATGAAAATGTTAGTTCTCATTAGGGAATTAGTCAGCTTGGTGATGTGGGGTATACTCAAATGTCAACCGTTTTGAAAATGAGTGATCGTTGCGTACTCTCCATTACTTAAAGCAGCATTGAGAAGATAAATCGGGTGATTAGCGTAGATAATTTTCGTCCTAAGAGTAAAAATAAAGGGGAGGGAGCGTCTAAAATATGACGTTCATATATATCTCCAATCGAGTGAGGACGGCGAAAGTTGGGTCATTTCAAAGTTAATAAAGTTCTCTAAAATCAGAGCAGTGCAAAATTAGGTTACGAATTTGAGAAGAAAAAAAAATCCTGTGGTGTCTATTACTGTAAGTGACTTTGGACCGCGTCGAGACCACATAGCCACCGAACCATCCAATTATATTAGAATGACCTGAACAGCAGCCTAAAATAACCCAATATTACATATTTATGCTCGGAAGACACGTTAAATATATGTATGAGAGAATATCTGTCAGTATTGTGCAAATATACAATTTAAGTATAAGGCTGTTTGGGAACTGAAATAATTTCAGAATCATGAGTTAATTTTAAATCACAATATGGTTAAAAATAGTCCTCCGTGGTCGATGGAACAAATGATGAATATAAATATTTAAGCATAGGCAGTACTTAATGGACCCGCAATGATGTTAACCTCTTTGGCAGAATGCAGTTCTGTGTTTATGTGCGGTTGGAAGCTGACAGCTGGCAAATACAGGAAGAGTTTGGAACAGGAATTGGTGCAGGCTCAAAATAAACATTGTTTGCGGCCTGTATTCCGTTTTTAGAAGATATAAAACTACTTTAAATACATTAAGGGATATTGCCTTCCAACAATCAGTACTATGCTTGAGAATAAAAGATATTGTAATTTCACAAATTTTACAAAAGGAATACACTGAAGAAACAAGGATCAATGAATTCCGTTGATTATTTTTTTGTTTTTGAGATAATATCTCGAAAATATTTAATAATATGTTTTTAACAAAAAAGAAAACTTCAGTCTTAAAATTTTAAATTAAACAAACAGCAAGCGTTTATATATCACTTAAAAACACTAAAGTTTATTCAAAAGACTACAGTTTACACACCTCCAATAATTAAACTATCGATAAATTATAAAGGAAAAAACACTCTAAACAAAATATGACATTTGTATTAGGTAAGATTTGTACCACAAAGTGTGGTGGTAAACATAAGGCACGTCATTGAGCCATGGTTTCTGTGGCAGATTGTATACCTCCCAAAGTGTGGTCAACACTCTTATTAATCAAAGATCGGTAGAGGGGTTTCAAGATACGTTCCCATAAGATCGAAGAGATTTCGTCAATCTGTTCCCCAACTCCTTGCATCTCGCCACTGTACCTTACGTAGGCCCAGGTCACAAGAGTAAGCAGAGTGATTCCCATTGTCAAGTTGAAGAAATTGGCAATGTTGTACATCCCGATGAAACCGAAAACACCGGACATGACGTAAGCTATAATGGTTACCGTTAACAGAACTGACGGGGTCCTGGCAGCTTTGAAGATATTTTTGCTTTCGTTGTGCAGTTTGAACTGACTATACAAATCTTCCAGATCGAGCTCTAACTTGGCCCGGTACTTTTCCGAAAACTCGTCACCTCCCATCTTACGCTTCTTTGTGAATACCTCCAGCACTTGAGACTTGATCTTCCAATGCTCACTTTCGATCATCGTCGCACTGATATATGGCTTTGCACCACCACACGAGTTCTCCATCATGGAGTTGTACGTCTCCTTAGCTTCTGCTACTGCCGCTAAGTTGTTAGCGTCAGCTGTGGCTTCCAGCATTGATTTCGGTTCTGGTAGGTCATCCCCACTGTATATCGTTACGTAGGACTTGAAATACTGAAGCATTTCTTTTGCTTTCACTTTGTGACCGCTGATTTCCTTCAATACTAGATTCTCAGGGGCTAATAGCAAGGGAACATACTTTTTGAGGTATTTCTTGAACAGCGGCTCGATGTTAGCCAATCTCCCATCGAACAACGGGTTTGATGCTACATTCAATCCGGGATGTGGCATTAAAAAACAACTTATATCGGAAAAGCAAGAATATATATGCTTTCTAATAGACTGAAGTTCGGGATGTTGTTTTTCAGAGATTTGTAACCGCTTCTGTAATATCATTTTCCCACCCATTTCGCCATATTCGGCTTCGTATGGATAGCTCCAATCACGAATTAGAAACTCAAGTCTTTGAAAAGGTTTTTGACCAGATTCTGCTAAGGCTAACTTACCGTATTCAGTAAAAAGCTGAAGATGCTGTAGATCGTCTTCTTGAATGTTTTGGCTGAGATTGTATATCTGTACGGAGCTGATCATTGTGCTCAGTGCGAAAACAGTGGCACAATCCTTCACCGTGCTCATGCTGTCGAAGGTACCTTGCGTGTCCAAAAGAATTATTGCAACTTTTTCCCCTCCTGACAACGTAGTGAGAAATATCTCTGACCAGATTAGTATCCCAGTGGTCTCCCTCTCCGAACCTCCTCTCCAGGAAAATCCTCCAAGGGGTTCTTCTTCGGACCCCATCCAGTTGTCACCTACATTGGGACAGGTAATCGTTTTGTGGCCGTAATGTGCCCTTAGGTATCTGAGAAAAAAATCCAAAATGAAAGACTTTCCTTTTCTAAATGCACCCGCGACGGACACTATGACAACACTGCGGTCTTTGACTTCTGGCTGTAGAAGCACCGACTCCAGTGCTCCTTCGTCTAATTGAAATTGGTGATCAGGTGTGAACAGTATAATAGGGATAGCTGCTTCAGTGGACAATTTCTCAGTGCCGAACTTAAAGCTTTCGGTCGATTCTTCTGGCAATAAATATTCTTCGGCAATCGTCATTGTCAAAGATCTTTTACGTCTCTATCAAAAATAAAATGATTTATCATATATGTGGTAGGAAAGCTACTAGTATAATTGATAGTCTTAATTCAGAATAACTATTTACAGAATACTGTTTATAAATTTTAATCTGAATTCCACTAAATCCTCGCTAACAATGGTAAATTAATAAATCATATGATGCAGACACATGTTATTTAAAAGAAACCAGAATAAGATTGAATACAAAGTTACAATCTGCAGCTGCAACTACTGTGACTTTTTCACTACGAAATATTTCAAATATTGTCAGTACATTTGGCTGTACCACGAATACAGTGGACATGCTTAAATTCTTATTTCGATCGTGGAGGCAGATAGATTTCTAGAATGAGTTCCCAAGAACGTGTCATTCACACAGTCTCTAGCTGCTTAATCCTTCACAAATCATTTTTTTTTCGTGTTCCAAAGTTTGTCAAACTTTAAGTATATATGTCTGTTCATACAGAATTCTAAATGAATAAAACGCATCATGGTTGTATTTGTTGATCAGATTTTTATAATATTACCCTGCATGCATGTTAAACATAGCATTTATAATCCTTCATCTTGTGTAAAGGCAAAATCGTCCGATATTTTAATGAAATATAATGAAGTAGATAAGATGTGTATAAAAAAGTTTGCCTTAACTTTGAAGATGGCAGCCTGGCTTGAAAAACTAAACTGTGGATATCTTTATCGAATCATTGTCAATCATCGGTTGGACGATATATTCACACTGTTCCTCTTGGGCCACTTATTTATCCTCATTATGGGTTATCTAGTAATGATTAACAATCCAGTTTATTGAATTAAACAATCAACTCTTGGTGTACGTTTGGCAATTTATTTGGTGAAATGGAAGTTTATCTTTGAGCTCCAAGTGAATTGTCTTTCAAATTTCACGGTTTGGAATATGAACGTACCTCTGTACAAGAACTTATGGCGTAAATAAAAAAAGTTCTCACACAGGCCCAGTGCAATATTTTTCTATGTGATTTACAATAAAAACATACTCTTTAAATGAAAATTATGAATAATAAATAAACCATGATCAACTATAATTAGAGAATTGGTCATGTTACTCCTCACATAAAGTATATCATGATGGAAAAAGATTGGCAAGAACAAACATCCCCCCCCCCCTTCCTGAGGTAAAAACCTCAAACGGGGTTTCCCCACAAGCACGTGAAGCGAGCTCATAGCGAGTCAGTTAAATAATCTTGTTCGAGGATACTATTTTAAAAAACATTATTATGAATAACATTCAAAACACTGGTATATATACAAATATTAATTAATTACAGTATTAGGACATTCCTCGGCTAAGGCTAAAGGAGAAGTGTTGGGTTGCTGGATGCAGGTAGTTTAGGCGGGTTGTAAAAGAGGGACAAATACAAAGGAAGGGTTGACCTTCCTCAACAGAAGCACACATTTTTAGCTAAAAACGAATATTACATAACTGTCGCCTGTGGTGCGCGTATTCCAATGCAATGGGTCAGCGCAACTTATGTTATTCTATTATTTTTTCTTTATTTAATATCCTCAACACATCTTATTAACTACTATTTACATTTTCCTTACTAGCTTTGCTTTTTTTTTTTCCTTTCTTTTGTTTTTCTCACAAACGTGAAACTGTAAGGGTATCTATAATTATTAGCCAAATTAAAAAGTAACTGTTGGGCTGGGATGTACCTTCTGTTCTACGGCCAGACACTCCCAACTACCAGTTTCTGACCCTAACCTAATTATGACGCAGATCTTGTATACCTCCAGAAAATCAAAAGTTAGAGCGAGTCTTTCAAAGCCGACGACAATGCAGTATAAGACGAAATTATCAAATCAACAACGTCAAATATATTATTAATGTATGGGTTTCTAGTTTTCAATACGATGATTAATAAAAGCTCTGATTTTTAAGTCAACGATTGCTTACGGTGGCCAGCTCTATTATTTGTGCTTATCTCGTTGCTGGAGAATGGCATTAGTGTACATTTTATCATTCCCAGAAAGCTTGAAAATCACCAGTATATGAGAACTTCTCTCTGACAGGCTCGAAAATATATAAGACATTCGCGAAAGGAAGAAATTGAGTGCTAAAGTGAATTTCTTTTCAGCTTCCCCTAAAGATGAACTGCATCAGAATCTTATTGATTCTCACAAAGGGAGTCTTCTTGAATGCAATTTTTTGAAATTTGGGATTTTCACATAAAACAAAAATGTTATAAGGCCAGAAATACGTTTTTTACATTCCAACAAACAGAATAGAAACACGCAAGAACTGTTGCTAGCAAAAATAAAATGAGTTACAGTGAAGTGGAAAAATGCATTCATCAATATGGAATCCTCTGAAGTTAAAAAACAGAATTGTTGTGTTTCTTTACGATCAAGAAATAATCATGTTTAACAGGGGATTTCATAGTTGGTGGGGAATATTTAACTGAGTGGATAAATTTGTAGGGATGTTGATGACAGTGTGATGTCAGATTTTCATCAAATTTTCATTTATAAATGTTTGGACATTGTATGCATAGTATATTTCCCATTATTTTAATCAACAAATTTCGGGGTGTTATGAAACATTTCTCTAACCACTTAGATCTATTGAATCATATCTACAACCATTACTATATAACATACAGACGAAGTAACCAAAGGCGTCCCGAAAAGCAACTATAATCTCTCTATTTTGACCGGCCAAAAAGGATGAAGCAAGTACGAATAAATGTAGATAGAAATTCCCAATACAGCGATTCCAGGTGATAGTAATGGATATCAGATTTCAGACAGACGATATGAGTTTGTCTGTGTGGAGTTGAATTGACAAGGCACTCGACGATCGTAGTGTCGACGAACCCCACTAAGCCGAGGTGACGCAGGAGCTCAGCTGAGTCGGAAATAGACCTCAAAGCACCCGGACGACCTCGATTTGAAGATGTTTTTTGCAAATTGCTTGTTTCTGATAGCCTTCTCCCCCCTTGTCAGTCCCGTTAATCTTGAGACCATCCCATTCAGATTTGCAGGCACCGACTTCCATTGAGCTGCTCCAGAACTACCTACCGCCTGCACGCAAGAGTTTATTGCCTTATAAATCATTCGTATTATACGAGCAGTTTGGCTTGAAGAAAAACGAGAAAATAAAAGAAACAGCATTGCATAGAAATAACAAAGTTGAATAAAGCTGAAAAAAAATCAGGTTATACAGCTGAGTCTAGAACCACTAATGAAAAATAAATAAAGATCCGTTGGACAGATAACTTGAGCTGAGCTTTCTGTATTGCTTTAAATGCTATGGATTTGCTTTGTTGGCTTTGCTTTGTTGGCCTTGCTGAGCTCATAATTTAAAACAAGTCGATCTAGGGATCAGTAGCCTCGATTTGTTTTACTACCTACAGTTTTTTTTTTTAACTATAACATCGTTTATGTGCTAAATTAAGAGCTGGAAGAGAGATTGTAAACAGAGAATTCATATTTTCGTAATAAAGTAAAAATTCTTATTTCATTATTGTCTTTGATGTTTACTTAACCATAGGGGATTAGAATAATTATTTACATTTTTATCGCCAATCTCCATCACAGACACATATTTACAGACTCAAAGATAAAGAAACCATATCATTAAATAGGAAGTATAAATACGTACCGATTCAGGTTTTAATCAATTTTATTAAGATAAAATTACAATCTGCCTTTTATTAGGCAATGAGTAATTGAGATAAATGTTATCATTCATACCATATTTACAATTCATCATTCACTCACTCATTCATACAATATTTACAAACAGCCCAGAGGCCCCCCAAGTCCACAAGGTTGTCACCTCCCTCGCATGCGAAGGAGGCAGCGGAGTCTTGGGAAGTCCCCCACGCTCCTACGTCAGCCGCGTCACTGGATAAGAGCTAGCGGAGGCTGACCAAGAGCGCGAGAGCCACAGACGCTCAGGACATAATTAGAGAAACTGGCCATTGCCAGAACTCCCACTATCACTTAGTTATAGCAGGTCACGAGGCCACTGCCGTTTTAATCTCCGAAGAGGATTATAGGGGTGAGTAGTGCAGTGCTAGGGAATTAGGGTGGTTGGATAGGTTACTATGGAATTTTATGAACTTGGAAGGGATGAGTTCAAGAATATAGGGTATATTCAGATCATTGTGAAGGGTTTTGTTGCTGACAATAAGGGGCATTTACTATTGTTCTTAGGACTTTTGATTGAAAGGATTGGATGCGCTTGATGTTCGAATTCTTTGCTGTCCCCCATAGCTCTATTCCGTATGTCCAGATTGGCTTTAGTATAACCTTGTAAATAAGTAGTTTGTTTTCTATTGGGAGGTGGGATGTCCTTCGAAGTAGTCTGTACAGTTGTCCAAAGCGTTTAGTTCTTGTCTTTTTAGCCTCGTGTGTGGGTTCCATGTCAGTCTTTTGTCGAGATGGAAGCCTAAATACCGTACTGTCTCAGACACAGGGAGAGGAATTGAATTTAAAAAGACTGGCGGACAGGACTTGCGGCAGAGGGTAAAGGTTATGTGGGAACATTTTCCTTCATTGACATTGATTCGCCATTGGTTGCACCAATACTCGATCTCGTCAAGGTGTTTTTGAAGGTTTGGGGATGCTATATCAGGGTCTGGATGGGTTGACAGGACTGCAGTGTCGTCTGCGAATGTTGCCAAGAAGGTATTGGTGTTGGAGGGGACAACAGTGGTGTATAGATTATAGAGGATGGGACCCAGGACGCTGCCCTGTGGAACTCCTGCTTTAATGGGATAGTAGTTAGAATATTCTAAGCCACAGCGGACTTGGAAGAAACGGTTTGAAAGGTAGGATTGTAGGATTAGGAATAGGGTTTGCGGTTAATATCCTTTGAGCTTGTAAAGCAAACCTGCGTGCCAGACCCTAACGTACCGATTAGAAATATTTTAAGTGTAGGAGTTAGCTTGTATCTCCCTTGAGATTCAGTTTTGGTTTTCCCGGTTGGTGAGTCCGTTCGATGAAGATGACTTCGGTGTGTCCACACAGTGGTGGATACCGTACAATTTGGTCCAATTTAAACAACATATTTTGGGTAAGGGTGTTTAGTTTCATAGATGCCACTAACGCCAGAAAATATCGAATATTTGTTTTTGTATGCTTGGAACTTGTGAAAATAATATTGGTGGCTTTATTCTGAAATAATTCAATACGTACGCTGTATGAAGCTGAATTCATTAATGATCAAACCAAGAAAGAAAAAAATCCGAACCGATTTGTGTGGAGAGAAAAAATTCCACATATTAGTCTTGTCATATCAGAATTTATAATTTTCCACGTCAGGAACAATTATAAAATTGCAATGTAATGTAGATCTATGTACAGTAATTATAGCCACTTCGTGGCGCGATTGACATTTCACAGTGGCATTTATAATACTCATAGGTGGCTTTCAAGTGTCTAATGCAACACAGCACTTCATTTTAAATGGACGGAATTAAAATGCTTTTGACTCAGATTATTATAGAGGAGTCAATAATGTTTTCCTTTTTCAGACTTGCATTCGTAACTCAACTATTTCAAACTGAGATTCACAATAGATTTCTAGTTATCGGAAGTTAAATTTAAACCCCTTTCCTTTCTAATGTTAGTATGTTCTAAAAGAAAAATTACATTACAGACAAGATGTAGTGGTTGAGGCTTATAATATTCACCTTTGAAAAAACAAGTATGAACACTAGTAAAACAATATTCATATACGAGTAACTCAAAAGTCTTTCATGGAAGTGACTACCAAGTATTAAAAAAAAAAAAAAAAAAAAGAAATAGCGGTATTAACCTGCTCAACGGTCGGTCCATCAAGATATATTGTTATATTATGCTTTTTATGATTAGGGAAGGTATTACTTCTAGAAAAAATTAAAAACTCGAACACGTCGTAGCAGTTGCGAATAGCCTGCCAGAGCATATGTGTAAGTAGTACCATTTCGATGCAAAACGATGTAGCTCAACAAATCGGTTCTACAAAAAAAGTTTATTTTACATATTAAAACTTTCAGTGGTTAGCAAGGTAACTGCTAATCGTGAGGAGACAGGTTCGAACCCAGGGTCACTCGAGTATTTTTCTTTAGGGGAACGATTTGGTCGGGGTGCCATGAGGATAAGGGAGACGAGTTGCCAGATGAATGAAAAAGTAGTAAATCTGGTTACGAAAACTGAATTCGAAGTCAAAAGGTAACCACGCAAGCAGAACAGCCCCACTTACCAACCATGGCTACTTATATTAGTAGGGTCCACATCTTTATGAGGTGCTTAAAATCGTGAAGAATATATATTCCACTCAATATTTTTATTAAGTCTCTAAAAATTTCAGATATTCTACGAATAAACGTTTCATGCTGGATTAAAATTAACTAGCCCTTTTCCCATTATTTTTCGCATGACATGATTCATAGCATGTGCATAGAATTGCACATCGTAATAACTTAATTTAATAACGTAATAATAATTTGAAAGCAACAAATAAAGAAACAAACATTTCAAAGTCAAAATAAATTAAAAGATTTTTATTAGTAAAACTAAATCTAATATACAGGCTAGAATTATGCTGACGTATTAGCTAAAGTTATTCTCGTACTTGGTTACACGTGCAAGCCAAGAACTGCCAACATTACGTATTAACCATAAGTGAATGCTTACTACATTTACAAAATATTGACTTAAGGAAATCTTTGTGATTCAAAGCACAAATACTCCATACAGATATGCCATTGAGACACAAGGCATAAATATTAATGCCTTGTATTATGTTCGCCTACACAGCTTACTATTTCTGCTATATCTTGAAAGAAGCAACGATAATTTGAGATATTCAGAAATCACATTGCTTCTATGTTGATTGGTACCTCAGCCACATTGAAGTATTTATTGACATTTAGACTGTTACTCAATTAGACAATGACGATTGATATGTAAATATCAGGTAACTGTAAGAACAATGGGCGCACCCAGGTACATCATCTGTTTCGGGCCAGACATCCTCCACTCAACAGCAACTGTATATTATGTAAATTTGTAGTTTTGCCTGCTGCGGTACCTTAGTATACTCTCTGATAAAATTCAAAAATACTAGTTGATTCAAAGATTCCTTCTTTTTTTTCTCGAAAGGATCCATTTTTAAAAAATAAATATAAACTAAATTGTATAATTGAAATAGATATCAATGAAAATAGGGACAAGAAAGTGAAAAAATGTTTAAACTATTAAGTTGTAGTGAATCAAACTTTCCTTTGTCCACGGAATCTTTTTTTGTTACTAGTATACTAAAGCTTTCTTCAAACATTCTACAACGTTAACAAAATTGAAATAATGCGTAAACATCCCATGATCCCATATATGTCGGATTACAAAGAGAAATAAAGACAGTCTATTTTGAGAACTGAAGTTAGTCTTTCGTTCCCGTTCTCCTTCTCTTTATCACATTCTACCCGGTGGCGAATAACTTATATATATAATATATATGATTTAGATGAAAATAAAATTTCCCTTTTGCATTATCGAATACGGGTTCTTAACCATCTCTGTATCAGTCGATTTCCCCAGTGATGATTTATTGCGATTCGTTGGTAATAGAGGTAGTACAGGACAGCTTAGATTGTTAGAGTAGTCTGTGCCTTGAGGAATACCTTATAACAGCTGGCCTATGGAGTCCATGGAGGAAAGAAATGACGTAGGATTTGATATGGATAGATTTAGGTTAGTTTGAATCAAAGCTGGAGCCAGACTATCCCTTCATACTGTTCTTCACCGGCATCGAGTGGGACCTTGTGGTGTTTTGTAACCTTAAGCGACTGTGTGATTTGTCTAAAGTGCTCTCCCATTAATCCATACATATAATTATTATCTGAAGGCTGGAAAATATTATACCATAACCTATAAAATAAAAAAGTAATAAACGGTCACTTATGATGAAAGAAATCTCATGCTTGACTCAATACATGACCAGGACGAGGAGGAGAACACAAAACGGAAAGAGAAGGGAGGAGGTGGAAAACCTCAAATAGTAGGAAGGAATTTTATATGGTTAGCCAGGTATTTGTTGATTGAACGGGCCGACCTGGATAGATCGTTTCACGGCGGGCTTTGGTCCGTTCATTCATTGGTGCTGTCTTCGACGTCAGAACCCAGGGACTTGGGATATCGATTGTGTCGTGAATCCTCTCGTTCCCAAAAATGCAGTATTAAAAAATATAACTGGGATTATCATCCGGAGTGAAGCCTTTGAAAACATCCATAAATCCTGATCGGACTACAATTTAAGGGCTTATTCATTGCAGTATTTAGGGAATCTTTATGGTATGGACTGGAACTCTATTCTTATCGATATTCGTCGTTAATCAACTCTCCCAAAATTTAAATCTAGACTTTACCAGTTCCTTACCTCCGGCCAATCTAACCATTCTTAATTCTTCGTTATTATTCTGTTTATTTATTTGTCATTCACCCAAGCTACCTTCCATACTCTTCTAATAACCTATATGTTTTATTTATTTATTTTTTTCATTTTAATTAATTTTTTTTTTTAATTTTTTTATGCTGGTTTCTTTGTAGTAACGCATGAACAGTACATCGTAATGTACATATGAACATAGCATTATTCACAATCTTATCAAATCTATTTAATTTAATGTATTTTTCTTTTTCTCAATTTATTTTCTGTTCCTAAGAGTACAATATCCCAGGATATTGTTTTTTTTTCTATTCCATATGATGTTATGCTGCTACAGTATATAATACTTATAATTGACCATTTTTATGTTTCTATTGCCTGTCTGTTCAAGCTTTTTTGAGTTTCTCTATCTGATCAAAATACATGAAATTCACACCAGAGGTCCTGTATTCACTTTAATCACATGAAGTAACTATAAACATGATCTTTTCCTTTTTAATACGCGACGAGCTTCACGACTAGGGTTCCATGGAAGTTATGATTGTCTCTCAGATTCAACATTAAAATGAGAGTAACCTTATAAAAAAATGCAGGTTCATAATAGATGAGTTATTTATAATTAATTAACATGTTTTCTTATCGTATTAAAGATCCCGAAGTCCTAATTAATATTATATGTGCGAGTGTATAATTACTGAGTGACATCTAAACTGTAATAACATTCTGTATAATTCACTGAGATTACGAAACCCACAATATTTTGATATCATATTTGACTTTTAATGTTCATATCATCAAAATTAGGAATGCCATAACACATTGTAGTAACAAATAATCAAACGATTTTTCTGTAAACTTTTTTTAATTTTAAAATAGTATCCCAATGACTTGGAGAATCCCGTTTTTAATTAAATTAGGACTGATTGAATAAATTAACTGAATGATTGTGAGCTGAAACATATTTGTGTTACAGCCAACAACAATATATTCAAGCCATGTATTTCTTTTTTGTCCCCTCTCTAAGCAGATAAAAATTAAGATTGGAAACAGTTAAGAATAGTTAATCAATTCTAGAAACAAAATAGTTTAATCATCTGATATTGGCTGGAGAAATCTAAACAGAGCTGAGAGAATGTTTAATCAACAGGCACAATAGTGCAGGCGTCGTTAAAAACGATTTTTTATCTCCTTGAGGAGGAGTATAGATAGAGATGGAGGGGAACAAAAGATAAGAGAAAAGCGTTGGGTTCAAAATAACAAAAACGGAGGGAAGGAGATTTGGCAGCGACCGCCTCGATAAACAAATACAAATTAAAACACCGAGGGATGTTTTTTTAAGTGGGAGTCTATTAATTAATATTACAGGCCCGAAAAAAGTATCTCTTATCGCAAAAGCATGTCCCTGTCTCTGATTTTGGTAGCGGAAGGAGGCAGACGATGTTGAACTCACACTAGTTCATTAACCGACACGCCAGTAAAAAAAAAAAATGTTGACTAAATTTTTTATTTATAGTATATTCAGTTTTCGTATATTTAATTTCCGAAATATATATACAAACGAAATAAAGGACTCATAAACTGAAGAAACAATACCAACGGAATTCCTTAAAATCGCATAAAATTTCACAAAAAAATAAATTACAAAATTTTCAGGACCTGTATGAGTATCTGATGCCATATTTCTGTATTATATATATTATAATTATAGAAATATTTCTGTATTCTTTACTACCAACTAATTAATTATTTATGGTACTTAATCATGCTATAGAGAATCGAAAATAATTTTCACCTGTTAGCAACATTCAATTACGTTGAGATAGGACCTCTATCTTCTGAAAAATTTCATGTCTATAACATGAATAGGGGACAAAGAATAGAATAGGCGGACAGACACAGAGTCTAAACGTGACGATTTTAGGTTTATAAAAAACAATAAAACCCTAAATACTGGCAAAATGCTTACGATATAGAAATGTTTTTCTACATTTTGTTAGGATACGTACTAAAAGGCAATTTATTTAACACGCCCCATCATTTTGCATTGTTTTATTTAAATATTTGAAAAAAATATCATTAATTCGTTTTCTGTTATTTTATAATTACAGTCCCCTAAACCCCTAACATATTTCTTAATCACCATGTCAGGATCATGATTTGAAACCCTACACCTTTTTTGTCACGCAAAAAAATATGCTACCAATACATATTAATAAATGATTAATGAGACTCGTAGGACTTGTTTTATATTATCATTAGATCATTACATGAAACTTACATGTAAAACTATCTCCCCTCTTTGTAAAACAAAATAGCAACACGATTGCAGTGGCAGCTTTAATCAGTTTGTGTAAATGCATTTCTAGATAAACAACAAAATTTATGTATTATCGCTATAAGGAACCAGATCACTAATTTGATCCCCAAATCTATATGATAGGAAAATATTTGTTTTTTTATTAAGAACTAATTAATTAATCAACAAGTTGTTTGTAATGAGAAATGGAGTGAGTTAAAATTACATGCCTGATTTTAATGAGACTGTCAAGGACAATTAATTACAGTTCAAAATTATATGCTATTCATATGGGCGAGGAGACCTTTAATTCCATACCCTAGTCAACACCTAGTCAAGAGTATAGATAAACACACATGTGAAATCACAAAGATTTCTGATCTTGAAAAAAATGAACGAAACCCAGAAATAAAATGATACTCGGCTAGTAACAGTTCATTGATTAAACAGAAGAATTTACAGCTGAAGTAAATTTTGTTTTTTCCACAATTAAAGAAATACTGCATGATATCCACTCTGACTAGTAGAATGATAATATTTTAGCTCCTGTACATGAGGGATCGGACATACACCTTACGACCGCACACTTGTGGTAGGAAGGGATGACAGCGTACTCCGGGGTGTAATTTAAAACGGCCTTCCTATTCAACATCCCCTCAAAAGACCTTTTTCCATATTCATGGCATCTCCTTTTGGGCACCTGAGCACGCTTCGCTAGCTTCCGCGGTTACCGTATAAAGGATGTCACAGCTGTGGGTATCTGCCGAATTATTTTGAATAGAAAATATATTATATGTAGTAGCCATTTGAATGTTTATATGCATGCATTAACCTTTAAAAACTTAAGAACAGTACTATCAGCCAAAATACTGACCAGGAACATCATAACAGTGGCATTTATTAATGCACTTAATTCCAAGTAAGTCTACCTAAAACTAAATTAACCTAAGTTTACCTAAAACGTCAATCAAAATTCAACCCTGGCTTCATTCAACACTTCAGATTAGTCTTTTCTTCAGCCACTAAGTATATCTATTTATTTTTATCATGTCTCAAGTCATTAGGTAAACCAAAAATGTTTCTGTCTTGGCCAAACCCACCTTAATCATGTAATGTTGTACTTTTCAGCATTATATTTTATTATCATCTGTATCTCACTGTTTTTCTTCATTTCTTCTAAGTTTACTTAACCAATAATATATAGTTCTCATGTTTCACATAACTAACCATTTTTTTTTCTTTCATAGCCCCTTTAAATTTACAGGTAATTATATATTATTATAGATCCTCAGGCGAATCTATTTACAAATTATTTTTGTATTTACTGTAGCATCGCTACATTATATACAGGTTTTGTTATTTTATAAAAATTATATAATGAATAAACAAGTATAATTATATACATTATACGACACTGAACTGACTAATAAAGGAGATGGGGCTCACCTTTTTGATCAAACTTACATACTAATTCTTAACCTAATTTTTCCCCGATAGTCTGTTGCCATCGATGCGGGAGGGGTAGTTGGGTCATAGTGTTAAACACTCGGTTGATTAGGTATAACTAACCTAAATCTCTCTTTTTATATGTTTAGGTAATATTGATCTCCCTCTAAATAACCTAGATTAAACATGTAGGATGCGCTTATGTTCAATGGTTTTGCTACTCCCATAGTTCAAGACCTGAAGTACAGATTAGTTTTAGTAAAGCTATGTTTATGAGTATTTTGTTTTCTATTGTGATGTACATTTCCAGTTTAGGTATCTATTGAGTTGACTAGTCCATCTGTTGAGCTCCTGTTGTTACGGTTAGTTTGCTTACTATAGCTCAAATACCTTAAACTAGAATCATTTGAATAGAATGTATTTAGATTAGTGATATCTAAAAGAAACATAAGTCTAAAGGCTTTTAATGAGTCTTAAAATTACATTAATGTAGATAAGGCAAATCCATTATTTGATGTGCACAACCTACTAATAATTAAATATTATTGATTAGGATGACAATAAATAAAGTGCTATTAGGAGAAAATAAAATAAAAAGAACACTGTGAATATATGTGTCTATTCGTAGGTAGCATAATGGTTTTTTAAATAAGTCAACGGACCTGTTGACGTAGAGAAGATGAGGTACCAGAATATTTTCTGTTATATATTTCTAATGCTAGTCAATAGACATTTCGCTGGACTTGGTCTGTTACCGTACCAACAGTCATCTGGTTGAAGACAAATATGCTGGAGTTCTTCCACTGCCAGATTGCACTCAATACGGAGTTAATTATCTTGCAATACTGGTATGTACAGACATATTGACAAGTGACGAGAGGGAGGACCTGTCTATGTCTCTTTCTAAGTTCTTATGTAGATTTCAGGCTAGTTTCTATGAAAATAAAGTAAATTATCACCAAGTTAAATCCCAGTTTAAATGTGCTGTCTTGCCGACTAACTATTTTCAACACTTCAATAACCTCAATCTGAAGCTGATAATTAATCATTTCAAAATGTTCATAATCATGAAATATCGTTTATAAGTCCTATTAGCTACTAATGGTGCTGTAACTAATTTGTCCGCTCATCAGTATTCTGCCACTATCAAGTAGCGTTCAAAGTTGTCCAAATTACTTTGGAAGTCAGTTGAACCAATGATGTCCGTAAAGTTTGGTAACGCGGGCATGTATGAGACCTCAAAAGTTGTCGATGAAACAAAATTTTGTTGGTAAACTCGAATAACGAACTTTTGATACCCTCAAAACATAATATCCTTATACATATTAATGAACGGAAAGTGCTGCGATTCAAACTAGTAACGTAAATCGAGTTTTTAAACGATTAATAAGTTATGCGTTTTTTTGGCCCTGAAAATTGGCTTTCAGAAAATACATGAGGCGAATTTTTTATTTATTTATGAATATGTTGCGGAAATGCTTTGTTAGACGACAAACAAATAGATCGGATTATCGAATTTTTAAAATCTGTTCATCGACGGAAGGTGTTGGTGGTAGTTAAAATCAAAATAGACCTTCCATAACTTAGGAATCTAGCTGTAGCGTATAGCGTGTTTTAAGATATATAGTTTCTAGGCTAAAAACCTTTCTTGACAAGTAATGGTGTTTTCTTTAGCTTGAAGCTTAGTCAGTAGCGTCAGTGGCAATAGACTACTCTGGGCAGGATACCTCCCGTACCTTATAGATACGTAGATGCATATTTATTTACGATTATATTTGAAGTGTGTAACTGTATTGTATAAATATTTATTTCCTAAAACAAATTTTTGTGACATCGTCAAAATCCGGAAGCTGATCGCCCGCCAGGTGGTATTTCTATCAGCCAGGCTTTGCTACGACTAGCTATGTCATAGGAAACTTATAAGCATTCAATTTGATATTATTATACGTATTAAAAGATATACTAAAATGATTTTATTCACCTTATTTCTAGATGAAATATGCTTTGGATCCACACGTATTAAAAAAAGTGAACTTCCTATTTTTATAAGATTATTCTTTAGTAGATCCAAACAAAAATTGCTTAGTTCATTCAAAAGTTAAGAGGATATATTTATCAGACAGGTGAGATAAATCCAACTGAGATGGAATCGCACAAAGTACCAATTGAATTTTATAACAGGAAACCAGCCATACATAGAATACATATTAAGAAATAATTATTCTAAAATCCTTCCTGGGAATTCTGAGATTCTTTCTAAACTCCCGTTTTTTTGTTTTTTTTTCGATTTTATTATTATTATTATCGATTATTTTTATTCGATAAGTAAAAAAAAAGTAACACAACAGATATTATTTCCTATTTTCTATGATATTGATTGATTTTAAAATAAGTAATATCTGATCAAGTAGATCATTTATTGTTTTATATCATGTTTTAATTTTTAATTAGTTAAGGTAGTAGAGTTCAATGATCCATGAATTCAATCCTCAAATCTTCAGAAAAGTATATAAAAAATTTTGCAGGTCTTTTGTCAGTAGAATATGTCTTCAATCAGTTTAGGCTAAATTAGTTCTCAAATAAATGATTAAAATAATATCTTTACTACAAATAAAATAAATAAAAATAATGAAATAACGAACTACTTTTCTTTCAAAAGGCTGAATAAAAAACACATCAGCATTTCAATCAATGTATGTTTTCCTGTTTTTAAATTCCAGTGATAAAGGGTCGGAGGGGGGGGGCTGTGAGCTTTAAGAGGAATATACAAAGGGAAACCCGATAATTCGTATTGCCAAGGACTGACAGTTTGGTACGAATTATCGGGAATACCAATTATCGGGAGTACAAAATTAAAACAAGTATTATTGCAAACATGTATGTATTAAGAAGTATGTACAATGTAGTAAGGATAAAAACTATGCAATAAACACTGCTTAATATTAAACTAAACAATAAACAATACATGTAATAAAAAATATGTACATACTTGTGTTCTAGATTAAATATACGCCAATCATTTGTACGAAAGAGTCCGTAGTTTTTTTTTGACGCAATCCTTGCAGACGGGTATTGTCAATTCCATTGTATATTTCCTCCAACTGGTACATTTGAATTCCTTGCTTGCGCGAACCACTTTTTGAAGTTCTCTTCAAGTTGTGGGTAATCACCAGTCTTGAACCGTTTTACTTTGCAGCTTGATGTCTGGGAAATTATTTTATCCTTGTTCTTCAGGATTGATGTGATCGTGGAACGAGCGACGTTAAAACGCTTGGGTACGTCAATTTGCTTAAAGCCACTGGTCACGGCGTTAATGATTTGTTTTTCTCTTTAATAGAGAGGCTATATTTTTTTGAAGGCATGGCAACGTGTCTCTGCGATAACGAAAACGAGACTGAACCGTAGAAACGAAAGAAAAGCTCAGTACAATTCCTGGAACTTTCCCTCTCTCCTCTCCTTATTTCCTTTCAGTAAAAAGAGTACGAATTACATATGGGATTTCATAGAAAACATTTATCCCACACTCAGTCTGCTCTCTGGTCTCTCACTATCCCTTTCCCTTTCTTGAATCAGAACGAGTTAACGAAGTTTTTAAGCTGGAAATACGTATTATAAGACGTTTTAAGTGACCTCGAGCATAAAAATAACACGAATTACCGAGGTGACTTAAATGCATTGTTTTAATACCACTTACCGGGATTTTCCCTGGGGACCGGCAAATTTGTGCGAATTAGCCGGAAATACGAATAATCGGGATACGAAATATCGGGATTCCACTGTACTTGACAGTAGGCCAGCAAAATTCAGTGAAACCTTCCCTTAAGACACAAGTCAGTCTTCGATTAGTGAATAGGTTGTTTCCAGCCAGACTCCATGATAGCTGCCCTTAGATAGTCCTTTATCTATCACAAAGAACCCTTGGTTGAATTAGACGAATCATAATGATAAAGCCACAGTTAAACTGAAACCTGCTTAAACAACTCACCGGCCCTTGAGTTTATATAACATTTTACCTGGTAAGATTACATCTTTGTAGGTCGTAAAAAAATGGATAGGTCGAGTTAGGTATCCAATCAGAATAATGAAATAACCTTAGTTCCTACGCGCCTCTTTTGTTGCGGTTTCGTCAAGTAAAATCGGCTTAATCTGGTTGTGTTGCCTGAGGAGTTTCATATGTGAAGTTTAGTTTAGTTAACTTATGTTCTGTTTAACAACTAAACCTGTTTCAAAGTAGATAACTTGTTTTTTGTTTAAAACTAATAACTAATAATTAAGCAGTTTTGTCAAAATGCAAGCAATAACTAACTCTTAGTTGATAAGACTAAGTGGTAATGATCATCAAAACCATATACTTTGCGTGTAAACAATCTTCTTCTAGTTAATTTATGCTGCTTTAGTTTTCCTTGATGACCCTATGTGTAAGTATTGCTCTTAATCATTACAAAAATATTGATACAATTTATTAATGTATTATTATTATTATTATTTTGTTCCGGCATTTGTGCACCGCGGCCTCAGTGAGACCTATTGTGCGCCGTCCATGTCCCTGTCCTATATATGTGACAGGCCCACGGCCTTTGCAAATCTGAGGATACCGAATGGATCGATCAGTTCACATAGTTTGGGGTCTACAATGCGATCACTACCAAAGTGAAGGTATCGCCTTCTAGCTAGGTTATCACAGTCACATATTATATGACGTGCCGTTTCTCCCTCTTTCTTGCAGAATCTGCAGATTGGTGATCCAACTATCCCCAAATTAAAGAGGTGTTTGTTTAACCGACAGTGACCTGTATAGAGTCCTGTCACACTTTTGAGTGTCCACCTGTCCATTGATAGAAGTGCTGAGCTTCTTCTCTTACAGGGTCCATCAAGAAACAGTTTCGAGTGTTCCTGTTTCTTAGTTTCTCTCCAAGAGAGTCTTGCCCTGTCCTCTAAAGCTAATTTTATACGCCTTTTAGCGTAGCTGAGGCTGATACCACATATGGGTTCAGGTGCAAGAGGTGTCTGTTCTGAGCCCACCCTTGCAAGGCCATCTGCCTTCTCATTGCCTGTGATGCCTGTGTGTCCTGGCACCCAGTCGATTCTAACCTTATTGGCTAGCGAGAGTGTGTTTAGGTTGTTTTTGCACTCCTCAACCAAATAAGATCTGGTCGTATAGCTTCTCAGGGCGCCAATTGCAGCCTGGCTATCCGTGAAAATTGTGATCAGTCTGTTTCTTACACCCTCCCCATTAATGTAACTGGCAACAACGTTCTCCCGATGCAAATGCGTTTCTTTATTTGTTATTCACTGGAAAGCGAATGGAGTTCACACCCACACTAACGAACTGACAGCACTACTCCACCACAAGAACATCGATGTAGCTCTTGTTACTGAAACAAGACTTACGAGTAAACGACCATTTACCGTTCGACAGTACCAGACTTATCGAACTGATCACCCAGATGGAAGAGCTCGTGCAGGTACCACTGTCATTGTCCATAACTCCCTATCCCATCACATAGTTCCTCTGGTATCACATGATTTCCTTTAGTCCACTGTAGTGTCAATCACCACCTTTACTTTTCCCCTTACACTAGCATCAGTGTACTGCCGACCTAATAAATCCATTTCCGATTCCCAATTCATCTCCTTTCTAGACTCCATCGGACATCGTTTCCTTGTGGGTGGGGACTTTAATTCGAAGCACCAACACTGGGGTCAAGATCCATGAATACAAGAGGACGTGCATTGCTGTCTGCACTCGCATGAAAAAATTGCTTAACTATCTCTCCTGACACAGCATTCTATAGGCCAATCAGATCCCAACTGAAATCCAGATCTCCTTGACTTTTTCTTCTACAATAGTTTAGGAACACTAAACTATTCACTTACGCGCCTCAATGACCTCTCATCCGACCATAGCCCTTTCATATTAACTGTTTCCCTTAGACCAAATCACAAACTGCATCCTCCTTCATTTATTAGGGGTCCAGTTGATTGTGACCACTTCGACCAGCTTTTTACAGATTTCCTAGACCTCTAAGCATCCCTGAAAACATCCCCAAACCTAGAAGATGCAGTGCATTCTTTCACTATTCTGGTCCAGGAGTCGGCTTGGGAGGCATCGTCACCCCACCGTCATCCAAAAATTCACAATCAAAAGCCTTTACCTCAGCATCTCAAAGACCTAATACAATCTAAACGCCGCTCCAGAAAAGTGTGGCAAAGATGCAATTGGCATCCTTCCGATTCATTTAACTCCCACCTCTCCTTTCTGTCTTCCAGGGATAACTCCCTGTGGAATGTAACTAAAAAAATCATCCTGTTTCACACCCACTCGGTCGTGATGATGGGTCACCAATTTTGTTTCCGTCAACGACACTCACTGCTCAACAAGGCCTTCTCGTTGTTGATCACATATCCTTAGCCCTTGAAACCAAACAGTATTGCACTGCTGCCTTTCTTAACATAGCTTTAGAGAGGGTTTTGGACGCAGGTTTACGATACAAGCTCAACAAATATTTACCACAGACCCTTTTCTTAATCCTACAGTCCACTACTACAGTCCTACCTTCCAAACCGCTTCTTCCACGTCCGCTGTGGTTGAAAATATTCTAACTGCTACTATCCCACAAAAACAAAAGTTCTAAAGGGCAGCGTTCTCTATAATCTATACACCTCTGATGTCCCCCAATACCTTCTTGGCAACATTTGCAGATGACACTGCAGTCCTGTCATCACATCCAGACCCCGATATAGCATCGCGAAACCTTCAAAAACACCTTGATGTGATTGAGTATTGGTGCAACCAATCGCGAATCAAAGTTAATGAAGAAAAATGTTCCCACATTACCTTTTCCCTGTGCCACAAGTCCTGCCCACTAGTTTTTTTTTAGATTTCGTTCCTTTTATCCGAGACAGTACGGTATTTAGGCTTCCATCTTGACAAAATGCTGACATGAAACCCACACACGAGGCTAAAAAGTCAAGAACTAAACAGACGCTTTGGACAACTGTACAGACTACTTCGAAGGACATCCCACCTCTCAATAGAAAATAGTAGTTTTCCTGAGAATAGTAGTAAATACTCCTTATTACGTCAGCAACAAAACCTTTCATAATGGTCTAAATATGCCCTACATTCTTGAACTCATCCCTTCCAGCGTTAGGAGCATCTTCCAATAGGGACTTTTTAACTTTGATAGTTGATAGTGGCCATATTGTTGAAGCTGCACCTGCCGAATTGGCTCTCATTTATTCAGTCTGTTTTGCCAAATCACCATGGATGGATATTTAACAACATTTAACAGCACATTTAGTGTGGATTTTGGGCTGGTGGCGTCATCGTTCCATATTGCTTTGAGAACTACGTTGGCCAGCCCATCACCATAGGTCGATGATTACCAACTTCTTTTGACCTGAATTGGATGATATGTAAAAAATATTTTTTGTCACTGGACACAGCGAAGGCAGACCAAGAGCCCGAGAGCCGCAGACGCTCTGGACATGATTGGAGAAACTGACCATTGCCAGGACTCCCACTGTCACGTATTTATAGCAGGTCACGAGGCCACTGCCGTTTAAGTCTCCAAGGAGGATTATAGGGATGAGTGGTGCAGTTGCAATGACTATGCTATGGGATTAGGGTAACCTATTGGATAGGTTACTATGGAATTTTATGAACTTGGAAGGGACGAGTTCAAGAAGGTAGGGTATATTAAGATCATTATGAAGATTTTTGTTGCTGACGTAATAAGAGGAATTTACTGTTGTTCTCAAAATACTGTATTAATGAGCGAGTGAATGCAAACATAAATATTGTACGAATGAAATCATTTATCACAATTACTTATTGCCAATGATTTCATTCAATGAGGCATATTGTAATTTTATCACAATAAAGTTGTTACATTCATTTGTTATTAACAAGAACTTTGAGCAGCCTAAACTGCCATTCTCAAGTGCTGGGAATGTTATTAATGATATCGGTGTCTGACTTTCTGCTCAAACAAGAGAGGTTCTGAGCAGCGAGTCTGCTATCATTAACAACACCCTAAGCACTTAACAATGACGGTATAGGCTACTGAAATCGCTTGTGAATATGGGATAAACAACTCTCGGGGGCAATGGTAGAGCGTTATTTACGCAATCCTAACTCACAACTAGCAATTAAACCATATTATTTGTATCTTATTAAATATTAATAAAAAAAAGAGATGAGCTAATTATTTTTCCACCAAAATGCAAGCATATGAGTAACGCCATGATAAATACTTCTTCTCTGTACAGAGTGGTGTAACAATGATCACAACTATTGATAACTTGAATTAATATTCCACAGAACTTTATGTAATGCTGATGTGCTTAACCTAAGGTTTATTGTGTTGAGGACTTACTTCAACCGATAATGTGAAGATAATTGTAAGATAAAAAAAAAAGTAGAAACCAATTTTTGTCAATACTATTTCTGTTATATTTATTAGATTAGAATGTTGGGAGTTAGGGACTTGTGAAATTTAACACGAGTTATTAAAAAGTACACAGAAAGTTAAAAATTATTTACCAAATTTTTAAGGAACACCGTCCGCTTTCACAATTCTAGAGATACATCATTTCGAGTATTTATTGTTAGCACGTTATGTGAAATAAAATTTCGTTTGTTAAACATTTATTATTATTATAATGAAAATACCAAAAGATATTGGGCCTAGTTACTCATCCGCTGATAAACTGTTAAACTCTATAATAAATTAAATAAATTATATAGATAACAATCGGCCACTTGGTTCAAAAAGGAACATACCGTAGATTCATTGGGGATGATGCCTTTGTGATTAGGGTAATATAACAAGCTGTTAAGCTCGTGAATACGCTCCAAAGCCCTAGAGCTATACTGCTTTAAATAAAGGGCAATTTATGGAAATATTAGGGCAAGGGAGGGAATATATTGCTTAAATTAGCTGCTCTTGGAACATCCCGGCCGAGTGAGGTGGTCTCTAATAGCGTTATATTAGCAAGGGGCATCGGACAGGGTCTCGGCTCGCATCGATTAACAATGTCTGCCCATTGAGAATGATCAGGGAGGAATCTTCAAGACATACTGGATGAAAGAAAAATACTTTACCCAGTCAACCCATGAATGCTGCATGACACAGATAAGGATTTTATTAGCTAATTATAGTCCGTTAAGACCCCAACAGATGACACACACCATTAGACAAGGTTTTGAGATATACACACTTAATGTGATTGATCAATTCACCTGTTTTCTTTAGTAAGCGACCGCATCCCAATTCCTGAAACAACCCTTCCTTCTCATATTCACATATGTATCAGCTTTAGTTGTAGTCCCCACTTGTTCATACACTTGTTTCCAAGACACCAGTCGCTAAACACCTCCCCGACACAGTATGTAGTAATCATTACTCTTAATATCTGTATATACCAGTGTTTTGCTTGTACTTCATAATAAAGCTTTTCTTTCTTTTCTTTTAACAGACTCTCCTCTACAAAGATTATTTAACTGGCGCCCCGAACAGGCACCTGGCCGTATACTCAGTAACTTCACGGTAGTCCACTACTTAAAGATCCCTCATTTGGCAACGGACAGTGAGACCACTCCAGTGGGAAGGCGTGAGAAGGCCGATGAAATACCTCTAGAAAGATACCCTTCAGGACAGGACTTCGCCGATATTGGGTACTGATCTATTTCCATAGATTTTCACCAGGTAATACCCTAAGGAAATTCGTTATATATCTGAGGAAGTTGAAGGAAGAAGAAAGCTTGTTTACATTGAATACATCATTCACTTGGGACCTGCGAGCTTCAAGTCAGAAGAGAAGACGGTTCGCCATCAATCTAAGAAGATCCGAAGAAATATTCTCTGCATCTGTGAGTAATTCCTGAATTATAAGATTGCTTAGATAACAGGATCTGGGATTGTTTGACTACCACTCTGACGGACAGGCTAAGAAGGCTCGAGGCAATATTAACAGAGCTGAGACTGTTCACTTGAAGGAGCGTTCCAACGCTTTATGCTGGTTATACAGAAGCAATACATTTAATACAGACCACACGGAAGACTTCGTCAACAGCAATAAAAAAGACTTTAAGATATTATTTTTGCAAACAGTGTAATTATATATAATATAATATATATATATATTAATTTTTATGACAAGAACAGGTATAAAAGATATTTTAGATAAAAACAGACAAATCAACGAATCAGAAATGGCTCTTAGCGACTATCATATGACTAAAGAAGACTATGGACACCTTCCACACTACAATGGTGATCCAACTAATTTAATAACATTCATTAAACCACTAGAAAACATATACTCAACAGTGTGTAACGAAACAATCACTAACAGAACACATAATGAACAAAGGCTCATGGAAACAATAACTCTTTCTAGACTCACTGGTGACGCGCAACAATTATGTATGTATGAAGATTTCCTATTAATAAACGACTTAAATTACATTTAATAAATCACTTTAAGGATAGTCCAACCCTTCTCATATTCACATATGTCTCAGCTTTAGTTCCAGTCCCTACCAGTACACACTCGTCTCTCAGACAGTCTTTAAACATCTGACCCAGTATGTAGTATTATAACTCTTAATATCTGTCTATACCAGTGTTTTGCTTGTACTTCATTATAAAATTTTCTTTCTTTGATTTTAAAATACTCTCCTCAACAAAGATTATTTAACTGACATACAGTTGAGGAAGATATGGAAAAATATGGAATGACTGGAAGTTCAATACAGCGAATTTTAAGTGAAGCTTTGGGGAGAAGGGAGGCTGCAGCATTCTTTCTTTGACTGCCTACTGCACAGCAAAAACAAGGTCGCTTGGAAGCATGCTCTATTTGACGAAACATTTCCAAAATTACCCAAACATTTTTTCCAAGGTCGTTACAGGTGACGTCAACATGGTGATATAGATACTTTCCTGAAACTAAGCAACAATCAAGTCAGTGGAAGACTCCAAATTGGCCTCGCCCCCAAAAAGCTCGTCTGATGAAATCACAGATTAAGACAATCCAATTTTTTTTCTAATATGAGAAGAGTTGGCCATTCACAGTTGACCCCTCGGGTCAGACAGCTAACCAGGCTTTTTACCTGGAAGTTTTGAAAAGATTGCGCAACGTTTTGCAAAGGAAAAGGAGAATTTAAAAAATGTTTCGATCAGTGGAATAAAAGATTGCACAAGTGTATAGACTTCAATGGAGAGTACTTTGAAGGAGATTAAAGTTTTTTTTTGTATAAAAATTAAATAAATCACTTTGCACAAAAATAGTTCGATTTATTTTGGATACGTCCTCGTATTATGCCTCTAAAATAAAATTTCGCCAAGTAACATTTCTTGACTGTAGGTCAAACGGAAGACTTAAAATGACCAGAAAGACAGGGGTGGCAATATAAGTTTTTAAATACATAAAAATTTCCGTATGTTGCCGAGTGCTGATAGTCGTTTATGCTATTTGCTAACCTTTGGTGTATACAAGGCAATATCACAGTCCAAAGCATCCACGATTAACCTAATATTAGCTCTCAATTATAAGCCTGAAACAATTTAAATTTTAATTGCGACAACAATTTCATGCACTCATTGGGAGGGGGCTGTAGGTATGAAAGTGTAATCATCAACTTCTAATAATTATTTTTTAACGTTTTCCACTCTAATCAAGCTTTTTTTACTTATGAATCATAATGATATGTTTTTGGAAAATCATTAGAACGCAAAGCTCAATCCTGTGGAGCACAGAAGTGTAGCTCTTCACCTGTATGTTTGTATGTATATCGTTGTTGACATAGCTTCAATTATAAAGAGATTTCATTTTATAACAGACGACATAAATAATATTTTCAACTCCATAAGACTTATTGGTTCTTGATGGATTCATTAATAATAACAAAGTACAATTTTTTCCATCATACAGAGTAGGGTATCAAATTAAAGCACTCGTTTCCCAGAATAACAAAACATAATTTGTGACAAATGAGTTAAAAAGGATATTCTTGTGGTTCTTGGCGATTATTAATGACCACCTAGGTAGATGGTGCTCACACCGTACAATATTTTTAAAAAATATGGATATCAAATTAAAGGCCAACGATCCAAGTTATCTCCATAGACAGGAAGGTTTTAAGTTGCCACTGGTTCTTGGAGATACATTCCCGAACATGCTCACCAGACTTGACCCAACAAGACCTTAAGTAGAAGCAAATTCAGGCAACAATAGTATTTCAGACTATTTGCTATTTGAGAACATATTTTTTTATCAATCCATTTTAACCATACCATAAGGGGGCCAAGATACTTTTTTTAAAAACGTAATAACTGTCTTCTTATTCATTTCTTTGTTCACAGTTTTACTATTATATAAAGTTGTAGCACAAAGTTTCATTCTCGAACATCGACATTTTATGGAAGTTGCATACATCTTGATGTTTTCTATGCTGATCTTGGCATTTTTGGAGTCTTCGGTAAACAATCTACTGTTGATACAGTTTTCAATTTAACTATGTTAAATATGTAAATCCGGTTATAATAATTTCTGATATTTTTTTTAAATTGAATAATGTCAATGAGTTCATTAATAATTTTCATGTATTATTTATTACATGTTACTTATTTATTATACATAATTATCATAAGTGTATCTTTTTTAAATCGGGGATTTAGATAATTGGGAATGGATGTGTAGACATCGAAAACTCGTATCGTAATAAAAACGATTTGGGGGTGGACTAGCTAAAGATTTTTATTTATTAATATGGATTGCTTACAAACCACTTGTAAATTATATTTACTATTCAAGATTCAAATATGGTCGTTGCGTTTACAATAAATTTTATAAATTATGTAGAATTAGAATGAAAACAAACTGACCGAGAAACATACAGACGTTTATCTTTAAGGCAGACTAAAAATTGTTATTATATCATAAAATGTGGAAACTAGTGTTTTCTTTTATTAATGGGTGTAAAATATAACGAATTTGCCAGAAAATATGCAAAGCAGTGCGAACTAGAGAAGCCTCAAGTAAATATTTCATATAGCATTAGACTTAAAATGTTTCCTTGGAGTAAACCTCCTCATATCGAAAAGTAAATGCAACGGGTTGTACTTTAGGGAACCGATAAATATCTATTGACCACTATTCACAATTAAACACAAAGTAAACATTGGTGTAGCTAATTATTACTATGTGTTTAGGCCACATTCGTGTATATTGTAATGAAATTTTAGAATCAAACTAAATTCATATATTAAAAGTAGCTTGAGTAAGGAGCGAGATGAGTGGTGAAATTCGCTGTCATCAACCCTTTAGGACATTTTGGGGTAGCAGGTGATAAGCCTTTTTTGATGAAGCGAGTCAGCAACCTCAGACAGGGCAAATTTTAGTAAGAACTAGGCTGGTCAACCTTAAGGCATGACACGTGTTCTTTTAGTAGTGTTTCTGCTATTATAGAAGTAGTTTTTTTGCTTCTTTGATGTAAGTTAGTTTTAAGTTTAACGATTCATAAGGTGAATCCCATAACTTTTTTAACATGTATAAACAATTAATGTTTAATGTACATTATACCATTGTAAAAATTGCAAAATACAGTGTAAAATTGTATAAAATGTAGCCAAGCTACATAAAGAACATATAATATTGACCTATTGTAAATAGATTCATTCATATAGAATCTATATTGAATTCCATAATTTTTAATAACAAGGGGTTAAGAAAAAAAAGTAGTTAATGGCATCAAAAGTGCCTGGGTTTTCTTCTTTATCAATTACCACCTTCTTTGTTCTATATTTATCATAGGTAGGAGATGACATTGGATCTGCATGGATTAACGTAAATCAATGTTCTCTAACGTTGTTTTAATTGTTCCATTGGTAATTTAATATTGCGATATTACTACTCGAACTATCGCGCGTACACAATAATAATATTTAATATGAAATTGGTTTAGGTTTTTTTTACGTTTATCTATCCCTCTCTGAGCTCCTTACCTATCTCAAGGAAGCTTCTCTACTCAGCCAAAATAGCTGCCACTGAAGCTCGTTTACGTAATTATTTTATGGCGTGCTAAAAGAAATGAAATGCCCCCTTATCTTATCTGAGGTCGTAACGTTTCGCAGGTGAGTTCAGGTAGCCGAGGTCAACGGGGATTATCTTGGTCAGTACCGTCTTCACTATGTTGAGGGAAAAGCTACTTTATTACAAAACGATCACCTTGTCAAAAGCTTTGGTGTTTTGATTTCAAATCGAAACTATACTTATATAAATAGACACATGCAATCCAACAAACTACCATACAGATTTTACTTCCGATGTAGGAATATCTGACACAATATTTGAATTTCTAAATATAAGTGAACTATTCACAGAAAGGTCTAACTGGATTTAGCCGAACTTCTAAAACATTCTTGGAACAGAAGAGTCAAAGCATAATTAACCGGAAAGTACTCAGGAAAAAGTAGATAAAATAATATTTGCAACTACTTTATAAGATTAAACTGAGATAAGATACCAACTGCATCATATGGATTGGCTTAGAGGATAAAAGTGAATGCAATGTAATCCCGTGGGTAATAAAACATCAGCTATTGGCGGAGATTAAAGATAAAATATAAAAAGTCACACCACTTACTGTACGGAAACGGAAATCAATATAATATTCTAGGAACATCGAACCGTTGTTTTCTAAATATTGCTGGTTTCATAAAAAATAATTAGATCATGTTTAAACATGATTCCATCACCTCGTATTTTTACCGAACAACGTTTAGTTGGATTGATTATCAATTCCTGGCCTGAAATTGTTTGAGATTATAGCTTGAAATGATGTAAAACGCAGTGGAAAAAAATGAGTCCGATAATGAAGTGAACAATAGCTATGATAGTAAGGAGTAAGGAGGGCTGGAAATGAAGGGAACCTCATCCAATTTGTGAAGGCACTCTCCTCCCTACCCCAGGATCTTCAGTCGGTGTAGTCATTGTGAAGGGAGTGGAGTACTGCTCACTCAATACATTCTTCAAGTTTAGTAACGAGTTTAAAGTTTAAAGAGCTGCTATGGTTTTCTTTGAAACATTGAGGGCAAAGATGTGGAAAATTGAGTTGAAGTGAAAAACACTATAATTTGGAACCATTTATAATCCCTAGCTCAAAAATTCAGTATATAATTTGGGCAACTCTTAATCATAATCATTATTTTTTTAATGCCTTTCAATGGTTTAATTAAAAATTTATTTATGAAATTTGATTGTATTCCTGATTATCAATTACTGACTGATAATATTATTACTGAATATTATATCCATTTGTCAGTTGTAGCGATTATTGCTTTTTGTGTGTTTCTAGTAGCTCAGTAAATAAATTAATTCAAGCTTGAATAAAACAATTAGTATGTTTTAATTTAAATAATTATGTATTAATATTAATATGTATTAATATTAATTATTTTGGTAATTAATAATGGCAACCAATTTTTTTTAGATAAAGTTTGAGCTAATCTGTACTGTTCAAAATAAATGCAAATGAAATAAAGGACCTAGACAGTAAAGAAGAAATATCGAGAGGTATTTACTGGACCCCGTGAAAATTTATTAAACATTTACTAAAGGATTGTGAAAATACTAGTCGATATTTTGAATGAATAATTCATTTCAATATAATAACTCATTCCATCTACTAAACCGCTTACTTAAAACATAAAATAGCCTTTTATAACACAACAAAAACTATTGTCAACAGCTACAAACAAAATGTAATGCTGTTTGATTAAAGAAACAAACGAAATCAACTGGAATGAAATTAAATTCGTGAGTTCCGTTATAAATACAATGCCACCTTTTATATATCCTCAACATTTCCACCTCTACCGAGGCTTCCCACACTCCTTAATTCCCTCACTCCACCTTAAAGCAGGTACTCCTAGTAAAAGGATCCGCTCACCCCAAATAAATTCCCTTTATTTTTCCCTTATCTATAATCTTAAAAATTTGAGAGCTAAGAAAAAAAAAAAAAATTATATATCCTCAGTCATGAGCGGAGGGGGGATCAGCCCATTAAAAGCAGTGACCTGAAAAATGTGACAAGCCAAAGAGAATGGGTTTGGTCGGTAAATAGAACATACGTTGCCAAATTTTGTTCCACACACTGGCCGTTATCATTTTTTAACCCAAACATACAGTTCAGTCTGTATCTCTCTTATGTAAGTCAATTATCCCTAGGTCTGTATGCAATGTTTGGATTGGTACGTACCATAGTAACTTTGTAATAATCTAAGTGTTTTGCACTGTATAGTCTGCATCCTTCCAGTAATACTCTTTAATGCTCATTCCCATGCATAGTAGGTAGGACGTTTTACACTGTGTTTGGTCACCAAAAAAAAAATTTTTTACACGGTTAATAGTAATTGTTATTATAACACTTAATTGTTGTAAAAATAAATACGACAATAAACATAGAAAGCTCATTACATCGAGGCAATAGTGGAGAATAAGTTATTCTCTAAAGTTTCCAAGATGCGAGATAAGACAAATAGGGCGATTGTGATCTGTGAGCCGGCCTGGTCTGATTTATGATACCAGTTAGCTGTTGGAAACGAGGGCCGCTGAAAATATATGACGGCGGGAACTCAATTCAGTCCGCAATAAGTGTTCCATTTATGCGCAAGCGCGGTCGATGTCATAATCATAGTCTCAATCTCCTGTGGAAAATTTAATTTCCTCCAAACATACCCGGAGTGTAACTCATATACTTAAAACGAATTTAAAAACCATATTAATGGTCAGTTACCCAAGGGACGCTATATATATTTCTATTTCAAAAATTACTAAACCACATTTTTAGTTGATCCAAATGTCAGTAGAATCCTACATTTAAATTATTACAGAGATCAATTTTTTCTGCATTAGTTATGCACAATGTTATGTTTTAATTATCTATAAACGAAATAAATAAAAGATACAATTTTGAGAAATACCTGAGTCCTACAAGTACATATCTCAAAACTGAAATGATTGTTAAAATCAATTTGAAATTAAAAAAAATTACCTCAATTTATTTTTTAAGCAATCCCGGTCACTAAAAATCACCTATTTAACATATAATAACATAACATAACATATAATAATGTTTGAAATAATTAAAACGTTAAAATAAAATAAAACCCTATTGAAATCACGTGAAACGACTGAAAGCACAGGAGTGGCCTGTCAAAACTTTATTTATTAGAAATCTTTGAAATTCTCATCATATTACCTTGCTTGATGGAAAATCATATCATTGCATAGCTTCAGAGCTAGTATTTCAAAATCTTAAACGTAATAAAACGTGCCCGAATCATTTTTACATTTAATTTACTCTTCCCGGCTTCCTGTAATTTTAATTAGACCAAAAACAAAGCTGCATATTTCGATTGGTTTTGAAATATACTAAAGTAGGAAGTATGAAGAATCATGATTATTTTTACAACCAAGATCAAAACCTAAAACTTGAACATTTGATATGATAGTGTAACGTATTGAATAAAATCAAAGTAAGTGATTGAAGGCTGCATTGTAGATACTCAACTTTTGAGACAAATCTAATTTTTTTTCTATTAGACTTGCCAAATTAAGTCAAACGTCCAAGTTATTTTCACTTTTTGTCTAATCCTCCAAAGTTTTACTCCTATATTGCATTAGTGTCCGCTTATAGTGAGTAGCATATATCTCTTTAAACTACTCTGAAGGAAAACATTTTAAGACAGGATCACAAAAGAAATCGATGGCATTCTAATCGTGGTTAGCATTCCTTTTTTGCTTTAAAGTAATTGGTTTACCAAATCTTGATTGACCTACTAATAATAATCTTGACAAATGATATATTCATACCAAAAGTCATAAAATATCCGGATGTCCCTGGGGGCAGCCTGGGGTCGACAAATCTAGAGGAACAAGCTTAAGAAGTGTAGTCACCCATCCGTGCTTAGTTTTAATACTAACTAAGTAATTTCCACTTTCAGTCAAAAAAAAAAAAGTGCAATAGAAAAATTAATATATGCAAAATTCACCCAAAGACAGATAACGAAATAATTCCTTTTGAATATGGCGGTCGAGTATCTGAATATTATTATCAATATTAGGGAAAAATTCACTTTTGTTTCTATTAGTTAAGAAGCTATTTTACTATAAGGAGGGAAATAAAATAAATGAAGAACGTTTTCATAAAAAACCTTTGAAATTGTGCAAAGTTCTAAGATATTATTGTCTAAATTCAATAAGAGAACGGTTTAATATATTATCAAATCAATAATAATTCTTTATAATAAACGAACGAATGTTTCAAGGAAACAATCCAAGTATCAAGAGAAAAAAACAATTTTCAAATAAAATAACTTTTTTTTTGTATTATAATATCAGTCGTATTCTTTTCGGATACTAATAATATTTTATTAAATAATTGTGGTATTTACATTAAAATGTTGACTTTTTTTATCTTCAAATTAAACATTTTTGTATTTATCATAATCTGTTACGTTTTTCATTTTAGGACAAAAGCATTTTCTTATCAGAAACGTAATAAATAATAAAAACTTCATCACCCAGATTGTTAAGGATAAATATTGTAATTGTCCAATATTTATTTGTTTCTTCGATTAACATGACAAATTACATTATTTTATGCTAGCCAATGACGCCAAACCCTAAGCCTATCAAGCCGATACATATGCAAGCGATATTTTAAATAAATCAGTATTATTTATGTCAAATTCTGGATTAGAGTGTGCAATATTTTTTTTTTGGACAAAGGCTACTCGTCATATTACTTGTTGTACATTAAGATGATGCACGGTTCTAAAAAAATAGACGAAAAAGCATATATATATAATTATATATATACTGGTAATTGGAAACATAGAATAGAAAAACATCTTGATTCTGGGACCATGTCCCCTATGATTAATAACAATGTACAAATAAATAAATACAGCCATAGCCAATAAATAATAGATCAGATGGGGGAGAAAATAAAACAACTTTATAAATAAAAAACCCAATAAATAAACAAAATAAATTTTAAAAACCCAAGAATATATCTCAATTTGAAGAACATCATTCAAAACTTTGTTTAAATAAGAAAAAGAATATAATGCACAAATAAATTAAAAAAAAAAAAAGAAGAAAAAAAAATATTCTTCGACTATTTCTTTCGCACTTCCAACAAAAGCCGTTAACTCCTCCTGTGGTCCTATTTACTATATTTGGTATTGGACTAGTGCCTTTTTGGACATAGGACAAGCTTTCGACAGGGTACGGCAATAACATTTTGGCAACATTTACACTGCATTATAACTGCAATCCTGTCATACCCGATATAGCATCCCATAACCTTCGAAAAAACCTTGATGATATTGAATATTGGTGCAGCCAATGGTGGATCAAAGTTAATGAAGCAAAATGTTTCCACATTGCCTTTACCCTAGGCAGCAAATCCTGTACACTATTTTTTTTTAATTCCATCGATACATGCACTTCGATTTCGTTATATTATTATATATTAATATGTATTATAGAAAACTCCAAATGCTATTAAATACTCACAGTCTCACTGGGTAGTTAAGAAATTTTATTTAATCCCAATTGAAAAATTCCATTTGGATAAGATGATTATTGTTCTATTCTATAATTGGATAGGATGACTACTTATTTAGGATAAGAGAATGTGCTTGAGTTAAGTACCCAGCCCTTGTCTTCGAAGCCCGTATTTCACATTTTTACCGGGGCAATAAATGTATTTTTACTGCTGATTTTTTTTTTTTTTAACCCATAATACATGAGGTATAATTTGAAGTACATGCTTCACAGTATGTTTCTAATATATTGAGCTAATATCGAACGTCTTTTTATCAATACTTGGTTTAAGGAGTTTTTTAGTAGTTGACAATGGCCAATAGTTAATGGTAACTGATTTTTAAAGAATAAGGTGAATGGGTGGGTGTTTGCCATCATAGAAAAATAATTGTTAATTATTAAATTGTTAATCTTTTATGAAACTGACAAGGACACCCTTTAGGATCAGTCTTTTAAACGACAACAGTGGCATTTCTGATCCGTGTATCAACTACTTATTTTGCCTGTGCTAACTAAAATGAAATTAAGATCCCTACACTTGCAGCCGATAGGAGAATTAATGCATAATTTACAATGTCATTTATTAAATGTCCGATGGTAATAAGGAATTCAATGCAGTGATGCTTCATTTCCCGTTCTTGTTAAATGAAAAGTACAAACCTAAATGGGAATCAGAGTGGCGAGGATTTTTTGTTATTGGGAGCAAAATAATTTATTTAGTTTCCTCCCACGAGAGGCCTTTCTCTAGACCGGATGAGAGCTAACTGCCTTCAGCGCCGTTTATATTTGAAGAGACGCAACGTTCGTTCCACGTTCGGGTCTCATACAGAATGGATGGCCACTGACAACGCGTACAGGTCAGTTATTCATGGATGAGCTTCGCTTCAAACTTCCCTACTGTGGCATCGTTTCTGGATTCCATCTGTTATGGTGTTGCTGAACCGCGGTCAATAACGACTTCGTTAGCAACTCCGTGAGCGCACACTTGCAGGCCATTGATCGTGCAATCGACAGGGGTTTATGGAGCTGGTTTTCGAACCATGAATATCCAGGTGGACATATAAGCTATTGGAGGGCACTCAACCTTGATTTAGGATATGAGAATGTGCTTGAGTAAAGTACCCAGCCCTTGTCTTCGAAGCCCATATTTCACAGTTTTACCGGGTCAATACATGTATTTTTACTGCTGATTTTTTTTTTTTTTAGATCCTAAATACATGAGGTACATTTTGAAGCACTTGCTTCACAATATGTTTCTAATATTATGAGCTAATGTCTAACTTCTTTTGTAAACTACCTGAATTGCTATCAATACTTGGTTTAAGGAGTTTTTTGTTGTTTTTCTTGACAATAGCCAATAGTTAATGGTAATTGATTTTTAAAGAATAGGGTGAATGGGTGGGTGTTTGCCTTGATGGCACTTAGTTTAGATTGGTGGAAAAATGATGATAAATTTACGTCACATTTATGAATGGAATGCAGTTTTAATCTCCAAGGTGTAAAACCCGGTCCATCCAGCCACCACACCTTATACAATTCCCAACAAAGCTCCCACATTACCAGGAGTATAACCATCATAGAATGTAAAGGTGTGATTATGGATAGAGCAAAAAGAGAGCGTATTTTCACATATCCTTAGTGTGGTGTAACATAACATAGAAAACTTACAAATATTTTTTTAAAAAAAGTGACTTGTAATGTCAAATAAAATCCGACCGGGGCACAAAATGGTTTAAATAATAGTAGGTCATCTTCAAGAACAAAAATTCATTTAGAAAGTATAGTTAGCACAGATAAAGAAATTCTAGAATAGTCAAAAAATTATTAAGATTGTATGAATATTGAAACAAAATACAATTCAGTGTAATTCGCTTATAGCTAAATCTTCAAGTGACCTAGGGATTCAGATCGTTATACTCAAACTTTTTTATAATCGGATGAAAAGGAAAAGTCTGATAAAGGCCATACGTATCTACATTTTGCATACAATTTATTTATTTTCACACATTTTTATTTTTCTGATGTTTTAAAAAAAATAATCAGTTATGATAGTAATAGCTTTAAATTAAAAGGATAAGTTTTTTTTTTTTAAGTTCTATATACTTCTGGTGTTATTTCAATACTTACCGCAACAAAAGTATGCACCTGGTTAATAGAAAAAACACTTCCGAAATTGACGGCATTTTGACCACAATTTGTTCCGCGACGCCATCAGCTTTCGCACATTTTTCTTCATTCATATTTAAAATAGGCTGGACAATACCGTCATCGTTCGGTTTTTCAGTGTGTTGATTGGTTAATTTCCATCTCCCGACAGAGAAGGTTTATAAACGTTCAACTATTTTCACATTTACACTTGTATAAATTCACATTACTGTATGAAGATGAGATAGAAAACCAAAACCGCATTAAAAAGCATTACTAGGAATCTTTATTCCCGGATTATCGTTGTATCCCGCATCGTTAGAAATGATTTACGCTATCTATGATTATAAAAAAACTCTTTCGAGAGGTTGAAGAACGCTGAACTGCACCCGTTGCTTGGTGTGCCGTCGGTAGGTGAGTTCATCCGCCGGAGACACATTACGTTTTTTGACTCGTTGCAGCTAACCAACCTAGTGTTTAACACTATGACCCCACCACCCCTCCCGCATCAATGGCATCAGACTGTCAGGGAAAAATTAGGTTAAGAATTAGTATGTAGGTTAGTTTTAGGGTTGATCAAAAAGGTGAGCCCCATCACCTTTATTAGTCAGTTTAGTCCAGTCACGTATAATGTATATCATTATACTTGTTTATTCATTATATAATTTTTATAAAATAACAAAACCTGTATGTAAAAAATAATTTGTAAATAGATTCGCCTGAGGATCTATAATTATATATAATTATCTGTAAATTTAAAGGGGCTATGAAAGAAAAAAAAACCAGGTTCAGACTTTTATGCCGATTCATACCTTGTATAGAGTGTACCGATGGTACAGGGCATATAAAATGTAGTATGTAAATAGATTCACCTAAGAATCTACAGTAAATAAAAGTTTTGTCATTTTTTACCCTTTTCTCCATGATCATAAAAAAAATGTTACCATAAACCCGGAGACTTATTTATTTGTAATTAACCTTCTGTGAAGTGGAGTTTATGGCTTATATAACAAAGATGGATTTATTATTCTATATATCGCTGGAAAAAATACACACAGCCGCAGATCATGTTAATTTATATTTGTGGTCATCGTCCATATATCATTTTCTCAGAAGTTTTGATGGAACGAGCTGTGTTAAGACGTAACACACCCGGGGGTGGGAGGTGTAGTAGATAAGGTGTTTATTGGCCGAAAACAATCAGGATGTAGCGGTGGTGACTTTCGTTTTTTTCAGAAACGAAAAACATTTCCTAGCTTTTAAAATCGCTGACACCTTTCACTAAATAAAGCTCCACCATCTGAATAAATAACATCTCCTGGGGTAGAAATAAATAATAATAATTCAATTGTTACATAAAAAATAGCGACCTACCAATATTTCTTTGAATGCTAATTTTCAACGTTTTTTCCTTTCATAGCCCCTTTAAATTTACAGATAATTATATATAACTATAGATCCTCAGGCGAATCTATTTACAAATTATTTTTTACATACAGGTTTTGTTATTTTATAAAAATTATATAATGAATAAACAAGTATAATGATATACATTATACTTGACTGGACTAAACTGACTAATAAAGGTGATGGGGCTTACCTTTTTGATCAACCTTAAAACTAACTTACATAATAATTCTTAACCTAATTTTTCCCCGACAGTCTGTTGCCATCGATGCGGGAGGGGTGGTTGGGTCATTGTGTTAAACACTGGATTTTTCAGGTGCTGCAATGAGTCAAAAAACTTAATGTGTCTCCGGCGGATGAACTCACCCACCGACGGCACACCAAGCAACGGGTGCAGGTCAGCGTTCTTCAACCTCTCGAAAGAGGTATGTCATTACATTCTGGAAGTGTTGTCTGTATTGTACATTTGGCTGTATTGTCAGTCAAGTGGGTAAATAGCGGGGCACCGTACAGCAGAGCTGGCCGGAGGACACATTTATATATCATCAATTTGAGACGAAGCGACAGGTTAGGTGAAGTTAGCAATGCGATAGCCGGTAAGACCTTTGTCGTATTTTTCTATTTTATTACTAAAATGAGTAGAGAAATGGAGATGCCTATCCATTTTTATACCTAAATAGTGCATTGAGAATGCTGGTGAGCTCTCTTGCCCTCCCACGCTATACGAGTTTGGCAAGGATTTTTTCCCCTTTTGGAGGGAGAAGATTACGCAGTCGGTCTTCCCGGCGTTTACGCTGATGTTTAACATGCCCAGTCTGTCAAAATCAACGATTATGTGTTTTTTATGTTTATTAGAACGAAGTTTTTTATAATTAACGAGAGGTGAAAATACAAACATCTTTTTCCCGTCACCGATTTCAATGAAACATTGAAGGTTGAAAATATTTGACAAGATCAAGCGTCCAATCATTGCCAAGTACCCTAGGAGCAGAGAAAAAAAAATTGTATCTCACATTTATCTGGGTGTTCTATAAGGTTTTATATATCATTCGACTTTTTTTAACGCAGAATAATAACAATACGTGCCCGTAAAGTAATTAAAAAAAAGAAACTAAACAATTTTGTATTCGTTTCAGCACCCCTAAAAACCACTTGTAGAACTTTTCGTGTTAAGAAAACATATTTTTTTTTTGCTGATTTCACTTTAATTTGTTGTCAATGTCCTGTATTTCATTTAACTTTAACTTTTAATAGCTAAATTTTGCTTCAATCCAACCATATGAACACCTTTAGAAACCTTAATTTTTTATCTCCCAGTATAGCTCAATAGTAATTAAGTTTGATGTCTTTAGAAATAAGAAAAACTACGAAGAATCTACAAAAAAATGGTTTGTGTTATATCTTTGTTACTAATTTATTTACCAAGATTGGGTTGGCATCACTAGGTGCAGTTGCTAAGGATTTAAATCCCTAAAAACAGTTGTAGCTTCATGTAGTTAGTCAATACAGGCATATAGGTAAATGTTCATAGATCATATGTAAAATAGTTTTGAGTAGGGCATCAAATCAAAGACCGTGACACTGACATTGCAACAAGTTATGTATAAATAAACCAGACAAACAAATGCAAGTGTAACTGGTCAAAAGTTCAACGAAAGAAAACTTCTCCAGATGAAAGCACGAATTTAAGGGTACTCTTGTGTAACAGTGAAAGTTTATGAAGGTATAGAGCCTCCTACTTCATTGAGTGCAATAGAACGGTGCAATTTGAGATCAATTGACGGTTGCCGGGAGATTAACTGGCGACCGGCTGGGTCTGATCCTAGCCAAGAACCCGGTCGGTGTTGGTCCAGTATCGATTATAGCTGTAAGTTTATCGTTGGCTCGAGGCGATGGGAATGGTTATTGGAGAGGGGGCGTATAACGTATTATAGCGATCTCGTATCATAGCTACCTGCCCTCCAGTCTGCCGGAGAAAATGTCAGCTCATATTTTTATCCAGTTGGTCAGAACCTTGATGATGAGAAAAACTGGGTAAAAAGGGGATTGAATCGAAGATCTCATTAAAGGAAATTTGTTATAGTTTCTTGGATAATTTAAAAATCATAAATGAAATCACTCAGTCATGAATGACTAACATTTTGAAAGAGTGAAACAGTTTTTTGGTATATCATCGGCTTAGGTCTAGCCTAGGTAGTTTAGGCTTAGGAAAGAGAGGTGTTGGATTTTCTTTAAATTTGTTAATGAACATAGTTCCAACTTGAGTAAATATCGACATCAGGTTCTGGTAGCATGAAAATAATGGTTCCTTTTTAAGAAGTGTGGTCATAATTATTAATTAAAGTTAGTTAGGTGCTACAGTAATTAATATCATCTAATAAACCATTCATACCTACCTGTTTTTGTATCTAATTTTCTAATAATTATTATCACACTTATTTGACATCTACGTTTCTTTTCTTGTTATTCCCTTCTGCAGCCATACGCCGTGTGCCTTTATAATTTGTATAAATTGGATACTGTGAGTTCATTTTTAGCTGTGAGTTTAATAATAGGTAGTAGTGTTTGGTGAGGGATCGGCTTGGGTTGATGAATGATAAGTACCTCTTGCAGGCCTCAAACATCAGGACCTGATGAAGACATATATACTATGGCGAAACTTTATAAATTTGTGGTGATGCTCAAACATCTCCAGCCCCTCAAACAAGCTATACCCTTGAAACTCATCCAATAATTTAACATTCACAGCTGAATACTCATCGTAACAAATTATATGCTTACGTGTAAAATTACAACTGGCGCTCTGATATTGTGGAATTGAGGGAATATGGTATCCTGGTCGTTCGATCTTCAAGAAACATTTGACAGGGAAATGTCTTGAGTGGATATTTTCATTGATATGAATTCTCTACAAGTAATAAATGTGTGAAAATATCCTTGCTTTGTATTATCTTATTTGTATGCAATGTACTGAACCATTCAGTTTATTAGAATGTATTTAATCCTATTCCATTAAAGTCAAACTTTAAAAGCATGGAATTTCAAAAGTATCACAATATATTTTTCATGTGCACGTATAGCATTTTATCTTTACTTAAGTTAGAGTCAATTACGTCACCACTGATCTAATTCTGTAGAACATAAGTTAGTAAAAGGAGGTAAATTACTGTAGGCTGTGAATTTGAATTGAATAATCGAATAATTATAGTAGATTAGCTATTCTTAAATTATGTTCCATGAATGCCGGATTTTAAGAAGCCAATTCAACCAGGTTTGCTCATTATGGGCAGTCAGGCTAATTGACTATAATAATTGCCTATTGTAATAATGATATAAATTGACCTTCGCGTTGCAAATAGCATGCTGACTTCTAACTGCAAAGACCCGGCTGTAATTGTATTTAAGTTATAATATGTAAGAGAAAACTTACTATTTTCAATGAAGTGGTTTCGGTAAGATTCAAAATAAGCTGCTGTGAATTAAAGTTACCTGCACAAACAAATAAAACATTAATAGACTATAGTTATTAAATTAATTAACAATGGGGCGTATGGAAATTTTTGTGTCTCTAATATGAAATAAATTAATATTCAAAATTTAATCCATTGTGATCTACTCTAATGGATGCCTGAAAGATGATGAAAATAAAGATTGCCTAATGAAAAATAGTTAGGTTAATTATGAATCAATAGTAATTAAATTGTCATAAGTAAATTATAAATATTTTCATCCTATTAGTTTACATAAAATAAACTATTGTACCCTCATTGTAGTAACTATTCATAGCAACAGATTGCAGTATATTGATTAAAAGTAAGGTACATGTAAGAGTTTTATATATCAGTTACATTCATATTAATATATACATTTATTTCCCCATTTAATATACTTATAATTTACCATCTGAAAGTATTATTAATAAAAACCAGAACTTTAATAAATATTATTATATATAACATTATTAACCCCCACCCACGGGAGTTTTTTATGAAAGATTTTACAATACGACGGTTTGCATTTAGATCAAGTCTAAAGGCTAATCCTAAGAGCATAGATTAGAAGGATGAAGAAAACCCCTAAACCATAGATTAGGGTCGAGGATCATAATATATTTGTTATCCGGCTCTTCAAGAGTGACAGCTCACGATAACGTTGAACCTTTCTATTAATATGCTGGTACTCAACATTAATAAAAATGTATCTAGTAAATATTGTCACCACTATAAAAATAGGTTTTATCTTGCTTTTAAGACTTTTAGGTTTTGACTGCAATATGGAACTTTCCGGTTTTCTTATCTTTTTATATTTTTCCACGTATTTATCTTTAATATTCTATTTCAAATTGAACCAATAATAAACAACTATTTTTTTTTTCGTATTAATATTTTTAAAAATTTCTTTCCTCTACTAAGGATCACTAGATGTTTTAATATATACAAGATGTAATATTTTTTAGAGTTTTGTAGTCATGTTGTGTTTTTCTTGAATTACTCTCTGTTGTCTTTAAAGTCCGTTATTGGGAGATCGTTTAACGGTTTTCCAAACTTCGTCTGCTTTTTGATTCCCCTCGATCTCAGCATGCCGTCGACTGCAAGAAATGCCAATTCTTCTACTGTATTAGCTTATGTAGATAAAATGTTAAGTTCTAATACACTTGCAATAAATCGTGTCTCGTGGTCTAGTCAATGAAGAGTCTTCATAACGATTTCAGTTATCTAAAATAAGTAATGTAAGAATGCATGCATGTTGATTAGTTGTAATATTTAATAAATAGTGTTAGTAATAAATCAATAAATATATGAATTGATACATGTAGTAGCGTCGTTGGGCAAAACTCATGTTAATGCATATAAACTCTCAAAGCTACTGCGCTGTGGAAATTAATGGTTATCGGTTCATAGGACATCATCGAGTACTTAAGTTTACACACGATGCATATATAATTTTAGTGCCTATATATATATATATATATATATATATATATATATATTCCCTTCCCAAGTAAGGAGTTGAAAAATAAGCATTAGATATTTCAGCGAGGATATGGCCTGCCGCCATAGCAACTGCAGACTCCACGAGTTCTGTAAGTGAGATAACTCACATTCAACTTGATGGATCGTCCCAGCCTGTAGCACTTTCATGCTTTCTCGCATAGCTGTTAAGTGCTCTTCACTTAACAGCTTCGATTTATTTTTAGAGTGCGCACATACGAACAGAAGCTGAATGGAGCTAGTATGTCTTCATTACTGGAGTGCACGCATTGGGCCCAGGGATACAGTGTTACAGTGTTGTAACACTCTGGTCTCAGCGACTTCAAAATTCGAAACAACAAATATTATGTTCTTGGTTAAGTTCAAACACTCCAAGTTCCTGAAGCAACACGTGCTAAGTTGACATAAGTGCCACTCTAAACCCCGGCTTTTGTCCAACAATACATCTTCGTCAACACCACAGACAAGCAGTTTTTCAGGCTCACGGCCGTAGATTTTATGTTAAAATTTGTTAATTAAATATTTTTGTCATTAGGAAAAATATACTTACGTAGCTTTTCCCAGTAGCTGTCAAGATGTTGATACTCATTCAAATTTCATTGTGGTATAGATTAATGGGCGTGATAATTATTAGACTACGAATAGGTGGTTTACTTTACGAACCGACAGTGGTTCATTGCTTGATTTTGGCCAAACATAATTCATATTATGTCGTTCACAAGGCGCAGGGTAACTCCCGACTGGGTGGTGGGGAGGTTATGGGTTTAAGTTCTAACTATGGCAGATTATGTTTTATTTGGGTGATAACTATTAATATACTGAAATATTTTTTCATTTTTAGGTTCACATCCAGAAGGAGTCTTTACTTAATTAATTAAATTAATAAATTATATTAATTAATTAAATGAGTCTACCAATAATTACCAGGAAGGATGAACTAAAAAAAAAATGGTTGAAACGCTTCCTATTTGTTATTATAGAAAGATTTATTTCAAGTTAATGATTTGCATCAACTCTAAAATACATAACTAATTATGTTATTTAAAATAAAAGTGACCGCAACAAATACAAAATACCAAAACTAACCTTTTATAACGTTTCAGATTTCACTGTATGTATTTAGTATATATATATATTTTCAGTTTCATCTAACTTGGTATTTATTCAATCCATTTCCATCAACCAACAGTTGATGAGATTTTGTGGTGAGTTATTATTAAATCAAAGTAAGTAAAAACCTGTGTTTTGTTTACTGTTTTCATATTGATCAGTGTTCTTTAAACATCATATTTACAGACATTTCCCAATTTGGTTCAAGTTTAGAGAATGATCATAATTATAAAAATTATTAATTCATTCGAGGAAAAAAAAAGTAATGATTCCCCTTTCGCTACAGGGGTACAGTCTGAATCAAAATTAAGCTGAATGAACCACAGCTGTTTGCTATACATCACTCAGTCGACAAAGTATGATTAGGATGCTCGCAAACAAGGCTATCCTATTATGACACGAAACCGCAAAGCTGTACGCTATACCAGATGCAAATCGGTTTCTGTAAATCTCCGCATACGTGAGGTTGTATGCACCTAATTACCTCCTACAGACTCGGGCTAATTAGCAATTACCTGGCTTCGGGATTCGCCTGTCTGATTTTCTGTGTTCTTTCAGTGGAATTTATGGCTGTGACATTGTTAATTGTGTGATACATCAATGAGCCTTGTGTCACACTAATGTCGTTTAGGTCCCTTTATGTAGTTTTGAAATTATCATAACACGTCACTCAGGAAATTTCTTAATATTGTAGTGTTAATAACTTTACTAAGGCCCAAAACAGGATCGAAAAAAAGCCGTTTTTAAACAAATTTAATATTTTTAATAATCTTCTCATATCCAATTAGACATCGCCGTGATACATTACTCACGAGGAATAAAATTTAACTACCAAACTATCAGACAGACAAACATCGTCTGTTGGCTTTAGTAATGAGGATAGTCTTACATAGTAATCACACACAATTGACTAAAACTTGTTGATTGTACAATATATGCTCAAGGTAATCATAAAAACGATTCAGATCATTTATTTCGTATGATGAAATTTGAGACTTGGCTACTAAACAAAATATAAGAGACACAAACTTAGCCGAATGGCTATATGTTAGAGTAGTAAATACTATTCTGTATATATAGTAACGGCTATATGCATTTCTAACATAAATTACAAATAATGACCTACCTACACAGTTAACAGTTCTTGAAGTTATGAACTAACCATAAAAAAACTGCACATGGACACAATATATAAATATAAATTATGCTATTCAATAGTTTGTAAAAGTATTTGGGTTTATTTCGGGGTAAAGCTCTCAAGTCATCAACAAAACTGTTTAAATATTTAATCTCATTTAGGGAACCCACCGATTAGATTCCAAGAAAGTACAAGGACGAGAGTAGAGTCCAGGATCCCCGAAACTGGCATTGGACCAGAAGGCACCCCAGCCCCACATGTCAGGCAGTAGTTATATATAGTCAATGATATACTCCGAGTATTTATTTACTGGTGTTCCAGACAATTACACTATGATTTTTACATTATTTTTTTAGGTACTGTCGGGCTCAGATATGTGAGTCCTCAAGGTGGGGCGGAGACGCCCGCCGCAGGCTACGGCCACTAGAACCTCTAGCCGCCGTCCGGCCAGCGCCAAGAAAGAGAGGGTGGACCTGTGGTCTTTCACCCTGCCTGCTGGCTTAGTCGGCCGACAGCCTAATTCCTTTTGATCTGACTCCATAAGATCTTAGAAGGTGTGCCCCGACAGTGCACTATGTTCAGTAGAAGAGGAACAGGGTAGGTTTATAGGTAGTTTATGTGGTCTTGGAATGACCACGAATTCACACTCGGTGTCTAAGGGTAGGTGAAATCCGTCCGGATCCCAAAGGCGAGTGTGAACCGGAGAGAAGCATACTGGATTGCCGTGGGAGATGCTGCTAGGTATTTTGTAGGGCTACGACAACCGTCGTCCAAGAGATTCCCAATAGGAAGGTGTGGGGTCTGACAACGCCGGACTAAAACATAGCGAGGTTATTAGAGAGAGATGAAGAGGTCGTTGAATGAGAAGACCATGGTTTAAGTAGAGCAGCAAGCGCCAGTGCAGAGAGAGAGAGAAGTGTTCAAGGTGCCGGTTTGGTAAGTTCTGCTTTTCGCTCTTAGACACGGAGTTTATATAGGCAGGCCAGCCGTGGAGGGGATGGTTTCCCACCTGCGGCTGTTTCCCCCATTAGCCTCTCTCCCCTCACCGCCTGACGTCATAAGCTTTATTAAACATATGGAAACAATGATAGATATTTTCTGACCAAGAAGAGGGATCTTCTAATTATTCGTAATTAAGAGGTGGCCACAACATGTATATATTTACAATTACTTTTATTTATTGTTTAATGTTACCAGATTGATTGGATGAATAAAACAAAGTATTTATTTAATCAAAAATACTTACGTTTTTAAAAGCATAATACATTAATTTTTTTAAGGAGTTTACCTCTCTTGATACATAAATATAGATATACACTTTGTATATCTTTCATTTTGTTATACAAATTTAGTTAATAATGGATTTTAAATATTTTTATCGGAAACATTCTTTGAAAAAAAGCTTAAAACATAAAATAAGTGCAAAGCTACTGATTCTTAGCTCGACTAATACGGTATGCATACGGTTTTACATCTTACAATAATTTTATTCAGCTGGCTTGCAAAATAAAATGTAGTGTGATGATGTTTCAGAACGTTTGTATTCATTTAAAAAGATTAATTAAACGTGAAAGTTTATATATGTAAATACAATCGAGAATAACGCAGACCCTTTGGATTTTATTTATATTTTTTCAAATCATTTTTCTGTTTCAAATTAAACTGAGACCACTTAATTTTGGGTTTGTTTACTTTTAATTAATGGAAAAACTCCGATTTATTTACTTAAAAACACCGCTTTCTTAATTTACGTACATAAACTTTAAGGGTATCAAAAAGGGGATAAATTATCTGCTATCGTTTGTGAATCGGTTGGCAGTTATAAATCTTACAATAATTTTATTCAGCTAGCTTGCAAAATAAAATCTAGTGTGATTATGTTCCAAAACGTTTTTTATTCATTTAAAAAGTTTAATTAAACGGGAAATTTTATATATTTGTAAATACAATCGAGAATAACACAGACCCTTTGGATTTTATTTATATATTTCCAAATCATTTTTCCTATTGCGAAAAAAATTCCTATTGTATAAAGCGTATGCCTTGCTGATCAAAATCGTGTGCCTATATGTAAGAATAAATTTATAATCATATGTGTTGCTAGATTAGCGATGTTTGGCTTAAGATAAAAAAAAATAGAGAGACCTAGAGTATGAAAAGTAGTATCGTAAAATCTACCAAAAATTCACACCACCGGAAAATAAAATGCATTCTGCCGTAATTTTCCAAAAAATACATTGGTTAATTTTTTATTTGTAGGCGACCACTAAAAATTGACAAATTTTATTTCAAGTTCGAGGTATCTAATAACCAAACAGGCAACACGAAGAAAGTGTGATATTTCTGTGTTTTGTCACAGATACATATATATATATATATATATATATATATATATATGTGTGTGTGTTAAATGTATGATATCTATATAGTATTTTGACCTAATCATCAGTAAACGGTATATACAGAAACTATATAATCCTCTATATTTACCTTTAAAGCTCTCCTATTCAGACACCTCCTCACCATCCCAGCTCTTTATGCTGGGAACGATTCATTCCTGCATTATATTATATTTTCTGGCTTTTATTTTTGTATATTTTAATATTATTTAATTGTTTACTATACATAGATAGACGTTGGATGCCAGCTTGTATGCCACGTTGTTTTGTTTTCTTCTGTATTATTTAATGGTTTTTATTTCTTGTCATATTGAGTTCTAAAGAATTCGGCGTATTTTTGTTGTTTTGGTTTCTTAAAGGTTCATACGAGGGTGGTCTGAAAAGTTTCCGACCTAACAAAGGTTTTATTTTAGCTTTTATTTATTTTATTATCATCTTCATGTTGAGGTCGGAAACATTTCAGACCACCTGTGTACATCTATGACTTTATTTACTATAAGCAGTTAAACAGTTTTTATTTTATTTCATTATTAATATTATTTATTCTTTGTGGATCTAGAGCGAACACCTGGAGTGGAAAAAATCTACGAGGTTACCCACTTGTATTACACAAGAGTACAGGTCGAAAAGCCTTACCCGAAACGCGATATAGTTCAATGCCATAATTGCCAGCCTATGGGCACACAAAATCATACTGCTACCACCCTCCCAGGTGTGTAAAGTGCAGTGGGCAGCACAAAAGTGAACTGTGCAAGAAGCCCCTAAAATCACCTGCTGTATGCGTGCTTTGCCAGCAAGGACATCCGGCCAACTACAAGGGCTGCGAGGCCTACAGAACGCTGAAGTCCAGGACAGAACAACGACGTCAGCCAGAAGAGGAAAAACTAGTAACAAGAAGCGGTCCAGCCAGAAACTTGAGGCCTACTGTCTCTTTCGCCGATGCCGTTCACAACAGAGAGCAGTCACAGGCACCGCCCACTCCCTGTCCGCAAGTTTCTCTTCCCCAGCATTCCGTTCATCCCGTCAACCAGCAAACCCAATCCCATCCTCAACCACACATCTCGCATATTCCTCCACCTCCAAGCTCTTCAGATCTCACTAGCCTATTAACATCATTCCTTACAGAATTCAGAACTCTAATTACCCCTCTCATTTCCTTTCTTACAAATCTTGTCTCCTACCTGATCCCCGTTAAACAAAACCCATAAGTGGATCCTTCTGACTACTTATCCATTCTCCTTTGGAATCCGAATGGCGTTCGCACCCACACTAACGAACTGACAGCACTACTCCACGACAAACACATCGACGTAGCTCTTATTACTGAAACAAGACTTACGAGTAAACGACCATTTACCGTTCGACAGTACCAGACATATCGAACTGATCACCCTGATGGAAGAGCTCATGCAGGTACCACTGGCATTGTCCATAACTCCATATCCCACCACATAGTTCCTTTGGTAGCACATGATTTCCTTCAATCCACTGCAGTGTCAATCACCACCTTCACTTTTCCCCTTACTCTAGCATCAGTGTACTGCCCTCCCAATAAATCTATTTCCGACTCCCAATTCATCTCCTTTCTAGACTCCATCGGACATCGTTTCCTTGTGGGTGGGGACTTTAATGCGAAGCCGGTCCAGGGGTCGGCTTGGGAGGCATCGTCACCCCATCGTCACCCAAAAATCCACAATCATAATCGTTTACCTCAGCATCTCAAAGATCTAATCCAATCCAAACGCCGCTCCAGAACAGTGCGGCAAAGATCCCGGCATCCTGCTGATCGCCGCACGTACAATCAGTACTGCCGATTGGTAAAGCGGCGATTGGCATCCTTCCGTTCCGATTCTTTCAATTCCTACCTCTCCTCTCAGTCTACCAGGGATAACTCCTTGTGGAATGTAACCAAAATACTAAAGTATCAACCTGTTTCACACCCACTCCGTCGTGATGATGGGTCCTGGGCGGCTTCGGATGGAGATAGGTCGGAGGAATTTGCTCTGCATCTTACCCATACGTTCACACCTCACCTTTCACATCAAAACCATACTCACAGCACAACTGTGGAAGATTTCCTCACTTCGCCTATTCCTCTCTCCCTTCCACCAAAAGCCGTTAATCCCTCTGAGGTTAAATACCTTCTGAAAAACTTACCTCACCGAAAATCCCCTGGATATGATCTTCTTACTCCTCAAATTCTCAAACAACTTCCTCCTAAAGCCATAATCTTTCTAACTTACATATATAATTGCATTATCCGAACGACGCACTTTCCTCTCCTCTGGAAACATTCCATTATTGTCCTATTCGCCAAACCCGGTAAACCACCCAATGACGCTTCATCTTACCGTCCAATAAGCTTACTCCCTATCCTCTCAAAAATATTTGAGAAACTTCTACTAAAGCGTCTACTTCCAATTATTGAATCCAAAAACCTTTTTCCCACACACCAGTTTGGTTTCCGCCAACGGCATTCCACTGTTCAACAAGGCCTTCACGTTGTTGATCACATCTCCTCAGCCCTTGAAACCAAACTGTATTGCACCGCTGCCTTTCTTGATATAGCTCAAGCTTTTGACAGAGTTTGGCACGCAGGTTTACTCTACAAGCTCAAAAGATATTTACCACAGACCCTTTTCCTAATCCTACAGTCCTACCTTTCAAACCGATAAGCTTCTTTCAAGTCCACTGTGGTTTAGAATATTCAAACTACTATCCTATAAATGCAGGAGTTCCACAGGACAGTGTCCTGGGCCCCATCCTCTCCAACCTATACACCGCTGATGTCCCTTGTACTTCCAATAACTTCTTGGCCACATTTGCAGATGACACTGCAGTCTTGTCATCTAACCCAGACCCCGACATAGCATCCCATAACCTTCAAAAACACCTTGACGAGATCGAGTATTGGTGCAACCAATGGCGGATCAAAGTTAACGAAGCAAAATGTTCCCACATTACCTTCACCCTTTGTCGCAAGTCTTGTCCACTAGTTTATTTTAATTCTATTCCTCTCCCTGTATCCGAGACAGTACGGTACTTAGGCTTCCATCTCGATAAACGACTGACCTGGAACCCACATACGAGACTAAAAAGACAAGAACTAAACAGACGCTTTGGACAACTATACAGACTACTTCAAAGGACATCCCATCTCTCAATAGAAAATAAACTACTAATCTACAAAGTTATACTTAAACCAATCTGGACATACGGAATAGAGCTATGGGGGACAGCAAAAAAGTCGAACATCAAGCATATCCAATCCTTTCAATCAAAAGTCCTGAGAACAATAGTAAATGCCCCTTATTATGTCAGCATCAAAACCTTTCATAACGACCTTAATATACCCTACATTCTAGAACTCATCCCTTCCAGGTTTATGAAATTCCACAGTAGCCTTTCCAACCACCCTAATCCTGTAGCACAGTCATTGCACTGCGTCACTCATCCCTATAATCCTCCTCGGAGACTGAAACGGCCGTGGCCTCGTGACCTGCTATAATCAAGTGACAGTGGGAGTCCTGGCAATGGCCAGTTTCTCCAATCATGTCCTGAATGAATGAGGGAGTGTATGATGAAATGTAAATATGGTATGAATTGGTTACAATAATGTATTTCTCAAAAATACCAAGTATTCTGGCCCCGATCAAACAAGGAAAACAGTGTGTTGATTACAAACATTTCACATATTTGTATGTCAGTTATTTTAGACAAAAGTTTTAGAACAATTTCTGAGGAATGTTGCATCCGGGAGATCGGAAACCACAACAAACTTTTCTGGACCGCTAGGCACACAAATAGTACATCTTAATTACTTATTGCCTAGCAAGGCAGATTGTAATTTTAGCACAATAAAGGAATTATATATAATATTAATATTATAATGGGTTGGCAAGAAAGTGATTTCGGTTTGCACCAGTAGATAGCGTTATGTTAGTTTCGTTATTCTTTTGTCAATGTTAGAATTTTTTGCTTTTGAGGTTTGGTAGTCGATACCTTAAGGTTGCTATAGAAAGAAATTCCGTTTAATTTTGGTTACAACTGTCAGTTTATGGTCAGTTTTAAAATGGAGTGTTTAGATAACAAATTCAAATCTGAGAAATAAAAAGAATGATGACAACGTAAAATAAAGTGCAAACCTCTATAGGAAATATTGAGATTGGCAAAAATGTAATTTCGGTTTTTTAGTGTGAAATAAACCTCATTTTTTTCTGTACGAAAAATGAACTTTAATCAGTCAAATATCCTCCAATCTGTTTGTTCGATGACCTTATGGCATCTTTCTGGTAACTTAATGATCCCACACTCATAGAACTTCTGGTATTTTATCAGCAAAAAACACTTTCTCAGATTTGAATTTGTTATCTGAACATTAATATTATTCAAAGAAGACTTTGTCCTGGAATAAAAAATGCATTCTGTTCTATATAACATGACGGGTGAATACTTACCGGATTAATCCTAATAACAAAAGAAACGTAGAAATATATGGTAATTGAATGAAAAGTTATGAAAAAGAAAAGTAATATCCCCCAAGGAGCACCAAATTACATTGCACAGATTTAAAAAATAACATAAAATGAGGTATTAGTTAAAGCTATTCTATTAGTCTACATTCAGACATGAACAATTCAGTACAGATATTTCGAATGATGCGATTCTTAAAAATCAGGACAAAATTTCCATGACCGTACTCTAATTTATGAGTTTGACCATTCGGGGATCTCTTAAGGTTTATTGAAACCGAAAATGCATTACACAGTTTCTAAAAGTGTTTTTTTTTTATGATAGTGAAAACAAAGCTATCACCAAAAGCAATAGCCCGTCATTATAACGTGCGTACGGCCAGCAGGATATAGCTTGTAGGTTCATTAAAAATAATGAGATAACCGGGGCGCTTGCCTCCTATAAAACTGCCAAAGAATCTCTAATCAAAAGTTCGCAAATAGTTGGCCTGAAGTAGATTGGATCTCCCAGCGCTGATATTTTCTACGGACTATTCTGATGGGAACGAGCAAGGTTTCTGCAGAAATATATGCGGCTAAAGACGGTCAGTAGACTGATTATATAAAAGTAAGATTAAAAGGGAAGATTAACGCCTACGGTGTTCGCTGAATTTGAGATATTAATTACACTTTCATGTATCATTTGGAACATAAGCAAATACATAGCCCACCTGTACACTCCAAATTCAATGGCTTCGAGTACTAACAAGGAGTATAGTAGCTACGAATAAAAGGGTTTCTTCAAGTTCCTACTTGCATCTAGCTTCCCTCATGAGGCTAAGTGAACCATGAACCACCCGCTCAAATAATTAGCAGCCACCTAAATACTTCACCTATCTACTATTCAATTTTCATTTAAGGGAAGAAATAAGATTATTTATTTTATTTATCTGACAGCAAAATTGCAGACCTTAAGTAACTGTTTATGGGTTACTTTGTCTATCCAGTGTCAAATTGCTGAATAAAGTGCATCAGAGTCGGTCAGAATCGGAATGACGTTTGGACTAAGATGATCTAACTTGACCTTGACATTCATAATGCTTCCATAAAATATTTTTTTTTATCATTAACTCGGTATGTCACGACCCCAAGAAGATAAATGACTATGATTATGAAGGTAAAAAAACATCGTCTATTCAACGTAGAAGTTTCCTATGTAAGATTCAGACTTTAAATTGTCCCGTGCAGGTCTATCAAGCGTAAATTATAACCAATTATATTGACACTACATTTGCTAATTTATCTACAAATTTGAATTTAAAATAAAGCCATAAAAAAAAGGTCTGGCCACTTTACAAAAAAAAAAATCAGGTATGTGAAAAATGATACGGTAAAATGAACGGTAAAAAGTATAATTAAATCTAAAAATACTACTGGCCTCACACATTACTATAATACCAGAAACTTTCTATTTGTTAAAACAACAATACAATCATAGTTCATAAGTTCAAGAAAATCTAACACTTTATAAAGAGAACTAATGTTTTAATGTTTTTGAATTTGCTTCTGTTTTGGAAATCAGTCGTGGTTTTGGATATCTTCAGGAACGATCATCTTTGCTTAGCAGGGATAGCCTACCTGTTGCGCCTTGAATAGATCACTTGAGAGGATAAACCTCACTTAGCGGTATCTTAAGTAATCGCCCCAGGTTACTAATAATAAATAGTATTTGGCTGATTAGATTTTTAATACCATTAAAATAATTTGATAATACAGACTTTTATGGGATTAGTGTTTATTTGACTGGTTTGCTTAAATATTTCCATTATTTATTTTTTATTATTAGCACGATAAAATATTTTTTCCTAGAATGGGTCAAGTAATGTCTCCAGTATTTGCTGTTTTGTTCATTTGTGCCTAAATTTATTAAATATTGAATAACAGTGTAGTGGTAATTATCTTCAACAGAATATATTGATAGTATATATATATATATATATATATATACATCGTATATTAAGAGATCATAGTGGGAGTCCTGGCAATGGCCAGTCTCTCCAGGCATGTCCTGAGCGTCTTTGGCTCTAGCGCTCTTGGTCAGCCTCCGCTGGCTTTTATCCAGTGACACGGCTGAGGAGGAGCGTGGTGGACTTCCCAAGACTCCGCTTCCTCTTTTGCCTGCAAGAGAGGTGACAACCATGTGGACTTGGGAGGTCTCTGGGCTGTTTGTAAATACTGTTCGAATGAGTGAGTAAATGAAAATTGTGGATATGGTATAAATGAGATCATATACCATTACTTATTGTCTAATAAGGCAGATTGCCATAATAAAGTTGTTTTTTAATCTAAAGTTCATCATAGAATTTTTTTATTATAAATTAACATCTTAATTTATATGATATATATCAATAGAACTTTAAGTAAATTGCCAAGGAATTTTTTTTTTTTTTTTTGCTTTGTCAAAAAAACTATTTATTGTTGTTTTATCAATGCCGTATGGCATTAGTTTGACTTGTAACAATATTGTACGTTTGTTGGTATTGTTTACAATGATGCTTTACAGCAAAATTGTTCCGGCGAATAGCAAAAGGAATAACAATAATAATCTTTGGATTGAAAAATTAACTATATAAAAATAATGTGTTTTTATGATGTAATATTAATTCAGAAATGTTTGGTCATTCCCTTCAACACTCTAGTTCCTTCCATGTTTCCTTCCAAACTACTAGTAGAATGTAACGCTGGGACTCTACAAAGCCATAATCTGGATTTTGAAGCTGAGACTATTTGATCGCAATGGAAGCTGGGGGACAGGATAGCAATGTCTTGATGTTAAAAAATATTCCTTCCTTAGAGAAAATACGAGTTTACCTGTATTTCTTAAAAACTGTATCCTGAATATATTATAGATAAGATAAGTAAAAGGAAATCATATTCCTAAATGAATTGTTTTGAATTACATCCTATATGTGATATTAATAATGTAGACTTATCTACACCGGATGACAATTTTTTTATCTACGACTTAATTTTTACTTATATTCAACATGTGTTTCATTTACCTACTGTGTCAAGAGTTAGCAGCTTACCTGTAATAATAATAAATACTTTTCAGTTCATTTAAACTAAGCAGAAATTCTTCACATATCTCAGAGCGAAAATTTAGAAACAAATATAGGTCAATCGTGTATATTAATCAGATCAGGTCACGACTGCGTGACTTGTTTTCTTAAACTTTATTTTTTAATAACTTTTAGACCCTGTCCAATGAATTTTTAGATTAAGATCGACGAAACTCAACTAATAGATCAAGCGGTCATGGAAGCTTTGAGCGGATGTTGAGGAATCTCAAGTGTTGGAAGAATCTATGAAAAATTATTCATATGTATTCGTCTAGGCGAACTGTAACAAACAAAATCGTCTGCGGTATTTTAAACACTGTTCAATGGGTTTCGGTGATAATGATGTTTTAAATGTTAAAAGCGTTGTTAAATTTAAAACGAAGATTTTTTTGTTTTTTAACTTTCTTCTTATTCTGTCTATTTCTATGCTAATTTATTACTGCTACTTAAGTTACTTAATAGTAATCTTAGTTCGATATTTTTATTTTAGTTTGTACTTAACTATTTTGTTAATAAAACAATTTTTACTCGAATCAAAATATTTATTACTTTGGGCCTATTTATTACTATAATAACTAAAGCGTGTCCTGGTAACTATTCCAGGCTTGTGGTAATACCTAAAATGAATACTCTAAATAAAACACGCTCACGAGGTCAGGCTTGTTTTCTAATTATGCTAATGACAGGCAAATGACAACTTTTCCTAAATAGTTATCATTATTGACTTTTCCCCTTCTTATTCTCTAATTAATCATTATAATTATGAAGGAATCAAAATATATAGTACTGTACTGATTGTGTGGGATAACAAAGTTTGGTATTTCTATTTATTCAACAAATACGTGTAAGAAACCGATGATCTTATCTTGCATCCATGAACCAAAGATACTTCTTTTGGAGTTACTGCATTTCTAGAAAATATAACTAACTGAACTGCCTACCGATAACTCATTAAACTCGTCTAAAGTAGCATTACTCAAATCAAATTATTTTTTATATACATACGTTTGATATGTGGCACTATTTTGTTGTAGCCTACGTTTCTCCAATTTATCGAGTTACTCTAGAAAACCCATACGAGCATATTACGATTATTTTAATCATCTTTTCTTGCCAAACTTACACAAGGCGCTTTTGAGGATAGAAAAGTTACCAATGATTTCGCTGATCCCATTTATTGTGCTACTAGATGAACGTATCAATGCACTAGTCAAAAGAAACTGAAATGTTTAACCAAATCAAAGTAATGGAGAAGTCGTCAATGACGTAAACTTCTTTTTAGTTTACTCTAACTGTATTGGTAAGAAATCACGTTTAATAATTTATAAGAGCTAATATAAAACTCTTAGTGATAAAAACCCAATAAAGCGAACGGTCCATAAACCCTGCCTGATAAGGTTTTAAGTTTCAGAGATATTTTCATTAATTTATTATATATATATATATATATATATCTAGCCAAATCGTATACTATTTACGAATTTATAGGAGAAACTCTATAAAAGTAGAATTAGAATATACTAATTTTTTTAAGTTGAAAGCTTTACTGGTGGTTTTTATTAGTAGCTAAAATTTAAAATTTACTTAAATAATTAGGTCATTATTTTCTTGAATGGCTTGACGGTCCAAAGCTCTTCTCCTTCCCCTCCTAGTACATTTATTTTTAGGGATTATTCCTAGTACCACTTCAGATCTTAGGCTTTCTTTACTGAGGTTTCATATCATTTAATGTCAAGCTGGGGTTGCAGATCTAAGGACGTTCCACTTTTAGTTGCCTTGTTTGGAATAGAGGGATTACCCCATGCCTATGCTGCAACAACAATGAAATTGTTGAAAATGTGTGGCAAAATAAAAGTCTTGGAGTAACCCTCAACATATAGGTTACACAACCTGAGAGTAATGATTGCATTTTTGAAAAACTATTGAAATTGTGTCTTTCATTTGAATTATTCTTTGAATACTTTAGGTCCGTACGAGGTTTTCTATTTTAACAATGACTTATAATGTAATAATAATTCTGCATTTTTTAATTTTAATACAATTTGGTATGCCAATTTGGTATATTTAATTATCAATTAATGAAAATTGAAAGGTATAATTCACAAGTGTGTTGCTATACCATTGTTCCCAATATTATTATTATTTGTAAATTCACCAGCTTGTTCAGAATAACAATTTATTTCATGATTATCTGTAATATAAAAGTGTATTTTTTTTCATTCTTTATATAAATACGTTATGCAACCAAAATGGCGATTATAGATAGCCTTAGTTTATTGTCACAGTCAAATTTTGTTTTCTGGGTATTTCTTTTTCACTCCTTTGCACATAGGCTTACACATTTCACACATACTTACCTACATGAAGTCTGTCTACAGACGATTTCATAAATTCAACCCTCTCACACTAGAACTCCAACAGCGAGGAACTGGATGAGGGACTTATTCATTTAAATTAAAGATCATAAATTCTAACCTTTCATTTGGGGAGAAATCACTGGATACCCTTTCGTTTCATTTCACGCACAGTTGGGAAAAAATAAACTTGAATCTCTGAAAATCTAAAAGATTTCTATATTCCTAATTATCATACTTTCTTCGGGTAAAGTGAAAAAAAAAAAAATTAATTCAAGATATATTTATAAAATATTCAAGAATAATATTGCAGTAACTTCAGAAGATATAATAAAGAAATTATGCGCCATTATTGATAACACCTATCTATTACAGCTCTTCATATTAACACCAATTACTACAGTTCATAGAGTTTCTTTACGCTTTAAAAGTGTCTCACAGGCAACTTATGTGAGCTGGTCACGAGGGAGTCCTCAATAAGTGAGTAATTACTTAATATACTCCCTTAGTGTGTGTTTTAGATTGCTACACACAGAGAAGTCGGCCAGTCTATGCTCGTAGTTCGTGGATTCTTGATAAGAACACGCAGTAGACAACATCGTCAGTGAGCTGGTATTAGCCGACTGGCACTTACAATGACTCCGGTGTAAATACCGTGAGTTGGAACCTCACCGCAAGCACGATTTTTTTGATTTAAATAAAAATTAAATTATAAAATAACAAATATTTAAAATTATTATGCAATGAGATTTTATCAACGGCTCATGTCTGAAAATAAAAAAAAAGATCAAGGTCTTTAGGGCCAACTCCGACCACCCCATTGCCAGCCAAGCGAAAGCCGAGAAGATCGAATAGGAACGTTCCAATAAATTCATCTGCCGCCAGCTCGATGGAAGACCTACCACCACAGGCCAGCATTTCAAAAGAAGAAACAGTCACGCCTAACAGCTTCGAAGCATTAAGAAATAGCCAACCTGACGACATGGAAGTTATTAAAACACCTACACACCCCAAGCCACTTGCTATATTTGTAAGAAATATTAGCAATTTCAAATTATTATGCTCACAAATGAGTAAAATTGTAGGTACTGGAAAATATAAATACCTCAATCGCTCTCGGGATACGAAAATTTCGCGGGACACTCCCGATACTTCCTATCCATTATTAAGTATTTGGAAGAAACTGAAGTCGACTTCCATACATACCAGTTAAAGCAGGAATGATCGTTACGAGTAGTAATCAGAAATCTGCACCCGACCACACCACCTGATGAAATTGAAGACGAACTATCAGCTCTTGGATTCAAAGAACGCAAAATAACGAACGTTTTACGTAAGGACAGGACACAAGATAAATCCATCAAAACGGCGTTATTATTATTCTTTGTAGATCTCGAGCGAACATCTGGCGTGGAGAAAATACACGACTTAACACACCTTTATTACACAAGAATACAGGTCGAAAAACATTACCCCAAACGAGACATCGTCCAATGCCATAATTGTCAGGCATATGGGCCCACAAAGTCGTACTGCCACTACCCTCCCAGGTGTGTAAAGTGCAGTGGGCAGCAGAAAAGCAAATTGTGCAAAAAGCACCTGAAATCGCCTGCGGTATGCGTGCTCTGCCAGCAAGGCCACCCGGCAAACTATAAAGGCTGTGAGGCTTACAAAATTCTGAAGTCCCGGAGCGAACAACGTCGTCGGCCAGAAGAAAAGAACCCAGTTACAGCTAGCTCAAGAAGCACCCCCGCCAGAAATTTGAGGTCTCTTTTGCTGACGCTGTTCAGAACAAAAAGCAGTCAAAGGTACTGCACACTTCTCGTCCGCAAGTTTCTTTTCCCCAGCATTCCACTCATCCCGTCAACCAGCAAACCCAATCCCATCCTCAACCACACATTTCGCATATCCCGCCACCAAACTCTTCAGATCTCACTAGACTATTAACATCATTCCTTACAGAATTCAGAACCCTAATTACCCCTCTCATTTCCCTTCTTACAAATCTAGTATCCTACCTTATCCCTGTTAAACAAAACCCATAAGTGGATCCTTCTGACTCCTTATCCATTCTCCTTTGGAATGCAAATGGTGTTCGCACCCACACTAACGAACTGACAACACTACTCCACGACAAAAACATCGCATAGCTCTTATTACTGAAACAAGACCTACGAGTAAACGACCATTTACCGTTCGACAGTATCAGCCTTATCACCCAGATAGAAGAGCTCATGCAGGTACCACTGTCATTTTCCATAACTCCATATCCCACCACATAGTTCCTTTGGTAGCACATGATTTACTTCAATCCACTGCAGTGTCAATCATCACCCTCACTTTTCCCCTTACTCTAGCATCAGTGTACTGCCCTCCAAATAAATCCATTTCCGATTCCCAATTCATCTCCTTTCTGTACTCTATCAGACATCGTTTCCTTGTGGGTGGAGGCTTTAATGCGAAGCACCAACATTGGGGGTCAAGATCCACGAATACACGAGGACGTGCTTTGCTGTCTGCACTCACACGGAAACATTGCTCTACTATCACTCCTGACACAGCCGCCTATTGGCTGATCTCCTTGACTTCTTTTTCTACAATAGTTTAGGAACACTAAACTATTTACTCGTGCGTCTCGACGACCTATCCTCTGATCATATTCTCCTCTGTTCATTTCCCTTAGATCAATTCACAAACTGCCTCCTCCTTCATTTATTAGGGGTCCAGTTGACTGGGACCACTTCCGCCAGCTTCTTACAGAGTCCGTTGACCTCAAAGTGTCCCTGAAAACATCCACAATCATAATCGTTTACCTCAGCATCTCAAAGATCTAATCCAATCCAAACGCCGCTCCAGAACAGTGTAGCAAAGATCCCGGCATCCTGCTGATCGCCGCTAGTACAATCAGTACTGCTGATTGGTAAAGCGGCTATTGGCATCCTTCCGTTCCGATTCTTTCAATCTTTACCTCTCCTCTCTGTCTTCCAGGTATAACTCCTTGTGGAATGTAACCAAAAAAATCCTAAAGTATCACCCTGTTTCACACCCACTGCGTCGTGATGAGGGGTCCTGGGCGGCTTTGGATGGGGATGGGTCAGAGGAATTTGCTCTGCATATTACCCATAATTTCACACCTCACCTTTCTCATAAAAACCATACTCACAGCACAACTGTGGAAGATTTCCTCACTTCACACATTCCTCTCTCTCTTCCATCAAAAGCCGTTAACCCCTCTGAGGTCAAATACCTTCTGAAAAACTTACTACCGAAAATCCCCTGGATATAATCTCCTTACTCCTCAAATTCTCACAACTTCCTCCTAAAGCCAGAATCTTCCAAACATACATATATAATTGCATTTTCCGAACGACGCACTTTCCTCCATTCTGGAAACATTCCATTATTGTCCTATTCACCAAACCCGGTAAACCACCCAATGACGCCTAATCTTACCGTCCAATTACCCTACTCCCTATCCTCTCAAAAATATTTGAGAAACTCCTATTAAAACGTCTACTTCCAATTGTTGAATCCAAAAACCTTTTTCCCACACACCAGTTTGGTTTCCGCCAACGGCATTCCACTGTTCAACAAGGCCTTCACGTTGTTGATCACATCTCCTCAACCCTTGAAACCAAACAGTATTGCACTGCTGCCTTTCTTGATACAGCTCAAGCTTTTGACAGGGTTTGGTACGCAGGTTTGCTCTACAAGTTCAAAAAATATTTACCACAGACCCTTTAACCCTCCTAATCCTACAGTCCTACCTTTCAAGCTCTTCTTCCAAGTCCACTGTAGTTTAGAATATTCTAACTACTATCCCATAAATGCAGGAGTTCCACACGGAAGTGTCCTGGGTCCCGTCCTATATATACTCTATATAACTTATACACCGCTGATGTCCCCTCTACTCTCAATACCTTCTATTTTCAGACGACACTGCAGTCTTGTCATTCCATCCAGACCCCGACATAGTATCCCATAACCTACAAAAACACCTTGACGAGTTCGAGTATTGGTGCAACCAATGGCGGATCTAAGTTAATGAAGCAAAATGCACTGCACCACTCACGCCTACAATCCTCCTCGGATACAGAAACGGCAGTGGCCTCTTGACCTGCTATAAATGCGTGACAGTGGGAGTCCTGGCAAAGGCCAGTTTCTCCAATCATGTCCTGAGCGTCTGTGGCTCTCGCGCTCTTAGTCAGCCTCCACTCTTTGTATTCGGTAACGCGGCTGACGGAAGAGCGTGGGGGACTTCCCAAAACTCCGCTTCTTCTTCCGTACGGGAGGGAGGTTACAAACATGTGGATTTGGGAGGCCTCTGGGCTGTCTGTAAATATTGTATGAATTAGCGAGTGAATGATGAATTGTAAATGAATGAGAGCATTTATCTTAATAACTTATTGCCTAATAAGGCAGTTGTAATTTTAGCACAATAAAGGAATTACCTAACTAAAAAAAATAAAGAAATTTTATGTCAGTAGCAATATATTATGTATAAAATATCTTCAGAAATTCACAAATCCAAGAGAAAAAAGGAGAAATTCGAGCATGAAATTTCCTTTTCAGGAGGCTTGATTTTATCTTATATTTATTTTATTTGCCTTCGACTAGAGAAGTTTCTCTGGGATGATAAATTTATTTTGTTGAGTGCGATTTCAAAGTTGAAGAGAGTGATTGCATTTATTAAACATTAACTCGGTTCTATTTTTATTTTAAAATAAGTCATAAGGATACAATAAGGTAAAATTATTTGTCCAAAATGATGCTCACTTTGATGATATTCAAACGGAAAACTCTGGAAAGCATGTTTAATTTTTTAATGTTAATTTATAAACGTTTTATTTTTACGTCGTGAAACGGCTAATACACCAATAATAATAAGTTTATTAAGAGAGACCATGGAATTTGTCATTGACTCATTCGGTTTTGCCAGAAATAGCTCCCCCCCCCCCTTCACTTTATTATGCATCAAAACAAAAACAATTTGAATAAAATAGGAACTTTTTGATTGGAATATCTAGATAACAAAGTAAAAACTACGTGTATAAATGACAAGTGTACATAGCTTGAACAATAAAAGTATGCAAAGAAAAATGAATTGAATAAAGCTTGCTTAACGTATTATATAAAAATAACATATACCAGAAAAATCAGTAATATTAAGTAAAATAATTAATTTGAAAACATAATATAGACATAGTGAAATCAAAACTTTAACATTGGCTAATCTTTATTTAAAACAAAGAGCAAATGTATTCATCGGTTAGTGATTATTCACAATTGCTTAAATGTATGGATTGGAATTGATGTTAAATTTGAGGAAGAGGTGAGAAGATTGGTGTGTAAGGAAAAGTTACTTCCAAGAAAATATACATTTTAAGTTTACTAAGCATGAAAAAACAATTTATAACAGTATCGATTTCCTCAGTTTTTGTTTTGAGCAATTAATCACTTTGATGATAAAGCTGCTCATTTTTTATTGAAAGCAAAGTGTTCCGGGCGTAATTACATCACTTTCTGTGCCAATGTTTTCCACCACCAACTATGTACATATTTACCGGCATATCTTTCGATAACAATTTTACTAATGACCAATAGTTTTTTGTTTTTTTTTAAACAAACCATAATAGGCGTTTATTTTTCAAATTACCTCGATCCGATTTAAGAAATTTCGCTGGAGAGACAAGAAACCACCACAAAGTATTTGAATTTGAGTGCTTTTGGAAAGAACCGAGCTCCATGATTGTTTTAAGATAGTTTTCATCTTCAACGTTTTATTTTATTTTATTGTTATTATTATTTTATTTTATTATTTTTATTTAAATTGTTTTTTTTCTGCTATAAAATTTCTAAAAATAAATTGAACTGGTTTTGAAACTTAATGTTAAATCGAGTTCGATTACAATTGTAATGGTTGCTTTTGTAATCATAGACCATGTTTTTATGTAATCGTCATCATGGAATATTCTTGACGTATTTCCAGAAACTGGCTGCTCGGTGTGAAACTATTAAGGGGACCGGAAAGTAATGTACTTTTTTTCATTCAATACCATATGAAACAGATAAATATTTAACAAGTTTTTATTTTTAATCAATGATGTAATCATTATAGTAATTGTTATCAACAACCTTTAGCCAGCTAGTGTGCAAATCTTCAATGCCGGATCGATAAAAATCAATAGCGTTTTGAGCAAAATATCTAGAGATGGCATTTTGAACAACTACTTAGAAACTGTTGTAGCGGTCGGAATAAATGAAAATAAAAATGTGATAATAATTTACATGATAGTTTACTTGATAGAACCATAATTTTTATTATCAATTCACTTATTTACTGTTTTATCAGGGAAACAAAACGCTAAATAAACAATTTGAGATAATAAACAGAAACCCGATCATAATTTAAAAACGTACGTATGATATTATATATTATCGGAACACTGTTTACAGCCTAGACCAGTACATGACAGATTATGATGAAAGATCATTACTACAGAATGTCTATGAAGGGACAGATATTTGAGAACTGGGCTCACCTGTATCTCAAGTGATGATGAGGTGAAAATTGAGTTTATTGAGACGAGGCTCAACTACATCATAATACATCAAATACACTACATCATGCACTGCAGCAATAGTGCCGCAGTTTTGCTGATCTTCTAGGACAGAGTGGCTATTCATCACCGTTGTGACGAAGCTCTATCCAAAGGCTTCACTCTTGATTCTGGCTTAGCTGTTTGATGGAATAGGATCTCGCTGAAAATAAGTATGATAGTCCTCGCACTAAGTCGACCTTAAAACAATCATGGAACAACTGACGTAATACTGACGTAATATTTTATCGCTAAAATTTGCTAAATTTGATCGTACGAAATTAATAACGGAGATATCATATTTTATTCACAACATTCTTCTTCATTTTCGAGTAGTGGATACATATGTTTATTATTTACTAGGAAACTGCCCCAAGGACGGATACGCCTGTTACGAAATAATAGAAGCAATATTGTTTTCTTAAAAAAACACAAGTAATGGTTTATTCATGGATCTGATAATGGTTTTTATTGTTTATTATAGTTTATCAACGTCTCAACTAAAATTATTTCTGAATTTAATCAAATTATTTTATTATTCAGGAAGTACAGAATCAACATGACAAATATATTTTTTTTAAATATCGAAAACAGCTATTCGATTTTGTAAATACACACTTTACGATACTGTGTACATGTGGACAAACAACTGGAAAATATGAAATAACAACGCTAATACGAGTCTGAAACGATAAGAAAACTGTGAAGACAAACTAGCAAGAGCTAATATGTAGAATTTTATTTTAATGCGAAACTTGAAACTTTAGACTAAACTTTTAGTCGTTGTGAACCATTTTCTATGAATGATTTCTATGAACATGTACCATGGATCCACTCTCTTTGCATAGTACCGCAATGGAAGGAAAAATAATACACTACTTTTAAGGAATCAATCAGATATTATATTGTACAAAGTTGAAACCAGTAGCTTTTTAAATTTAGTGGTATATCAATTCCCTATTGACACTTGCCAAATAACTGAATACAATTAGGGATTCCATAAAATAAATTGATTACGATAGGGAATGATCCAGGAATTCCGCCTCAGGCAGAACCATTAGGGATGAAGCAGAATCTGATCCGTTAATTAAGAAGTGACGGCTTTACTTAGCGCCGATTGAGAAGATGTCAGAAAGTAACTTTAATAAAGTATTCATGGGTCGAATGCCCGTCCATTGGCTCATTTATCCGTTCCTGTCGATAAGAGACGTATATTTCGAAGTGTTTGTAACCTATTTTAAGTTTCGCATTAATTCATTCTTGCTATCAATAACGTGATCTGGTCATTAGATAATTTACTTAAAAGTTAAAATGCAGATTACATTATTATTATTTTTTTAGTACATTCTCTTGTTATTGACCATAATTTTACTTTTAATTATGGATTTCAAAAGTTACCTGTATTAATTAATGTACCTATATACATCCTACAGACAAGTAAACAGGTATTTTACATAAATCTATATAGCAACAAAATAAAAGAAAACATGACAAAAATAAAAATATAGGTCTTTGCTGGATAAATTTGCTTGGTTGAAAGAATTTATAGAATTTCAAATGAATTGCAGCCAATCCTAGTCATTTGAAAACCACATGAGCTCTGAAGTAAGTTAGTTGGACGATTAATTATACCACATACATAATGATGATATTTCGCACGAAAAATAGCAATAACGAATTTGTAAACCCGACTCTCGACAATTTACGGCAGATGAACTTTCCGAGAGCCTGGGAGTTACACCCACAGGGAAATAAAAAGGTGAAAATTGAAAGACAAACTTACCCAGTCCGGAGTCGTTCTGCCACAAGATGACTATCCGCAACTGGATCGCAAGCGATGTTTTTTGTCGACGAAGGGAGGTGAGGAAAATAGGAATAATTAAATGATACCTGAGGAAATGTCGATATAACACCGCTGGCCGATGACTCCAGATGGAAAAAGAAGATTTTAATAGAAGAGTGACCACTGACTGGTTCATAGTTTTACGGAGAAGTGAGAGAGTGCGGTGAGAGGGAGGGAGGTGAGAGGGAGGGGGAGGCCACCGAGATACGAGTTCTAACAGCTATCGATAGTACTAGGGCTACCGGACGGCCGACATGAATCTCACACAACCCGCCCCCGCTACAAAACTCTCGCAAGCCACGTACGCCCGAACATGCCGCCCGCCCTGAAGTCTCACTTCTGAAAAGAAAAAAAACAAACACAGAGGGCGTAACAGAAGACATATGAACGACGAGATGGCTATTGAGACGGCAGAGGGCACAGTTTCGCCACAGGGCGGCGAACTGTCCCGGAAGGGGTGGTGACTTCAGCCACACGGGTGACAGCGTCGGAACCAGGGAATACCGACGAAATGCGGCCTAATGACCACTTAAGTGGAGGTAGGTGGTCTTCGCGAATAAGGACAACCGTCCCAGGGACTATGGGCGTAGACGGATGCAACCATTTGCTTCGCTGCTGCAGAGTATGCAGGTACTCACAGCGCCAGCGCTTCCAGAAGTCCTGCTGTAAGCGCTGAACTAACTGCCAACGAGCGATATGGTTGACGGGACCGGACGTAACATCACGGTCAGGAGGTGAAGTAAGGGGGCGAAAGATTAAGAAATGGCCCGGAGTGAGGGCCTCAAAGTCCGATGGATCCGACGATGGAAGATAAAACGGACGAGAGTTAAGGATTGCTTCGACCTGGGTGATGAGCGTGAGGAATTCCTCGTAAGTGAGGCGCTGCTCGCCGATGACGCGCGTGAGGTGGTGCTTTGCCGATTTTACGCTAGCCTCCCAAAGTCCGCCAAAATGAGGACTAGCAGGGGGGATGAATCGCCAGTCGGTACCAGAGGAGGAGGCGACATCACAAAGGCCCTGCTGATGCTGAGGCCCCGACAACAAACGTCCCAACTCCCGCAGATAATTACTCGCCCCTACGAAATTAGTTCCGTTGTCCGAAAAAATAACGGAAGGGTTACCCCTACGGGCAACGAAGCGCCGGTAAGCGGCAATAAATGCGGGAGTGGAGAGCTCAGATGCCAACTCCAGATGCACAGCCTTGGTGGCAAAGCAGATAAACACCGCCAAATAAGCCTTCGTGGTGACAGCCCCCCGTAAACGGGCACTGGAGACGAGAAAGGGACCGGCGTAGTCAACGCCAGTAGTGGAGAACGCGGCAGCAGAGGATACGCGTCCCGAGGGAAGATTGCCCATTGGCTGAATAATGGGTTTAGGTTTGCAGCTGAAGCATCTGTTGCATTTCCGCAAACGATTGCGAACTACATTGCGTCCATCGAGAATCCAATGTCGGCGACGAATGAACGAATGAGTTGCCAAAGCACCAGCATGGAAGAGACGGATATGAGCATCGTCGATGAGCAGGTGGGTTAGATGAGCGCCTTTAGGTAGAAGAGCAGGATGCTTATGCTGATATGGCAACAACGCAGAAGATAGACGGCCACCCACTCGGATAACACCATGTTCGTCGAGAAACAGATGAAGCTGCATTATCAGACGATGACGAGAAGAGGGTTTCTGAAGCTCAGTTATTTCTTCAACGAAATTTTGAGCTTGGGTCAGACGGATGGCGACGATTTCAGCTTCCTGGAGCTCCACAGAGGACAAAGGACCAGTACGCGGATGCGGAGGACGCTTTGCATTGAAGACAAAGCGTCGGCAGAAGGCGATTACCCGTTTAAGGCGGAGAAGAGAGGAGAAACGGTCGATTATAGAGACCCCCGAAGTGGTGGTGGCGAGCACTAGAGTAGAAACGGGTTTAGCCTCGGAATCCACATCATCAGAGGAAGACAAATCGACGGAGGAAATAGGCCACAAAGATGGAGGAGATGAGATCCAAGAAGGACCATGCCACCACAGAGGATGATGATGGATCTGACGAGGCTGCAATCCGCGTGACGCGCAGTCAGCAGGGTTGTCCTCGGAGATGACATGTCTCCAGCACCGGGATGGTACCAGCTCCTGGATTTCAGCAACGCGGTTGCCTACAAATGTTTTCCATTTGTGGCTTTCACCACGGATCCAGGCTAGAGCAACAGAGGAATCGGAGAATGCGATAAACTCAGCATTCAGATGCTGAATGACGTGAGTGGTCAGATGATGCATGAGCTTAGCAAGCAGATGGGCTCCACATAGCTCCAAGCGGGGAAGGGTAACCGCCTTGCACGGTGCTATTTTGGATTTGGCGGCTAAGAGATGGACAGGAAGATGACCAGATGAAGACGATGTGTGGAGATAGACGACAGCGGCATAGCCGGATTCAGAGGCGTCACAAAATCCGACTAGGTGATGAACAGACGATGGGGACGCTTCAGGAATAAAACGCGGTATGCGTACCTCCGAAAGAGAAGGTAGTTGCTCCTGAAAGTTCAGCCAGGGAACGGCCCACTCTTGGGGCAATCCTTGGTCCCAATCCAGGTGAAGCAGGCACAGACGACGGAAGAGGATCTTGGCTGAGAAGGTGACTGGTGAAAGCCAGCCAAGGGGATCGAAGATTCGAGCCATTTGGCTCAGGACGGTGCGTTTCGTGAGTGCGGATTCAGTCAGTCGCACGGAGTAGAGGAAGTGGTCAGACGTGGGATTCCAGCCGAGTCCTAAGATTTTTAGGACAGGATCGCGATCAAGCGACAGAGGATCAGCAGAGGAAAGCTCACGGCAGTGATCAGATGGAATTCCCTGCAACAGAGGGGGATGATTTGTAGCCCATTTTCGCAGCTCAAACCCGCCCGCCATGAGCAGATCTTGCACCTGATGGCGCAGATTGGCGGCCTCAACTTCTGATGAGCCTCCGGTCAGGAGGTCGTCAACGTAAATTTCCTCTAACAGCACGCGCTGAGCCTCAGGATATCTGGCTCCGTCGTCATAAGCTAGCTGCTGAAGTGTACGCAGGGCCAAATAAGGAGCAGACGAAACCCCATAAGTAACGGTATTCAGCCGATACGACTGAATGGGCTCAAGATCTGAAAAGCGCCAGACAATTCGCTGATAATCCCTGTGTTCCGGATTTACAAGAATCTGTCGATACATCTGCCTGATGTCGGCTGTAAAGACAAATTGATGTAGCCGAAAACGTAACAAAAGAATGGCGATATCAGCTTGAAGCTTGGGTCCGGTTAACAGAAGATCATTGAGGGACCTGCCGTTAGAGGAAGCACACTAATTTTAAAGACTACACCCGTTAAAGACTACACGAATTTTGGTAGGAGGATCGTCTGGCCGATGGACCGGATGATGAGGGATGTAATAAGGTTCATATGGAGAAGGGTTGGCGGATTCCGCTACTACCTCCATATGGCCACTGTCCAAGTAATCTCGCATGAAGTCGTGATAGGTGGCACGGAGCTCCGGCTGCTTACCGAGGCGATGTTCTAAACGGCTGAATTGCCGCTTAGCCACATTAACGGACATACCAAGATCACGAGAGGCGAGGGGAAGATCCACAATGTAACGCCCAGTAGGAGAGCGATGGACGCCTGAAAGGTACATCTCCTCGCACCTTTTTTCAGCTCGAGTGAGTGGGACGACATTCGGAACCTTGTCAAGCTCCCAAAACATACGGACAATGTCAGTGAGACTCTCGTCCGGAAAGTGGGCCTTAGCTGGAAGATAGATAGAATCTTGGACAGGGCTTTCAGAGACGGCATCGGAAGATTCTGGCGTAGTAGGCGTATGATCAGTGGGATGGCAATCAGATGAGCGAGGAGAGTCTGAGCAGAAATCAGATGAAACAGAAGGGTCGGATGGATTTAAGGCGAGCAGACGACCAGATGTTTCCGCAGGTTGGGGAAGCGATTTCGAACCAGATGCCTGAGGAGAGGATGATCGAGGCGAAATGTTAGGCGACTTAGAAGAGCTGATACCCTCCTTGATACGCTTAGTGCGTGATGGGCGACGAGTGCTGCCATCAACTGTGCCAGGAGCGAAGGTGACATGCCTAGATGGCTTTCGATGGCGAGCATAGGGACCAAGAAGCACCCATCCTAGGGTGGTTCGAATGGCACCAGGGAGCTCCGCGGTAGGCGATAATATTTCTGGGAGAATCAGAAATGGAAGCACATCTGAGCCCAGGAGGATGTCAATCGTTCTAGGACGATAAAACAAATGATCGGCCAAATTGAGCCGCGTTAACTCCGGCCAATGGCATCGAAACTCCCTAGACGGCAGCGGGTCAATAAGTGTATCGATGACATAGGCCTTGACCTTGAAATATGGGGGGTCACCCTGATGGAATAAGGTGACGTAAGCATATCCTCGGACACGAATCGGATTCACATTGCTGAGGGTGCGCAGATGCATTGGTTCGGACCGTGGACGAAGATGCAGCCGCGAAGCGCAGGCGGAGGTGATGAGGGTGGTTTGACTGCCAGAATCAAGAAGGGCACGAGAGATGGAGTGAAATTGATTATTTTCAAGACGGACAATGGCGGTAGGCATCAACTGTTCCAGATGCCGGTTTTGGCTGCGAGCAGGACGAGGGGTCAAGGAGGAAGAACACAGACGATAAGGCGGGAACAGACGCTGAGGTGATCGAGGACGTCCTAGTCAATCCGACTGACACCCAGAAGAGGGGGGTGATCGGCGAGGGCGCCTACGTTGCTCCTTAGGTACATAAGAAGCACCAAATGCATCAGATGAGGCAGGAGAGGTGGAACGAGCAGGGAACTGCCGATTCGTAGGCGATGAGACGCGTGAGGCCACAGACTGAACAGATGAAGGTGTTCGAGGCGAAGTCGAACGTGAATGAGGTGGGGAGGCGTCTCTTGAATGATGCTGAGGTACATCGTTTCTTAGATGCAGGATGGTATGATGTCGCTGGCCACATACATGGCAGGAATGCGAAGATTGGCATTGGTCAGTAGAGTGATACTCGGACAGACAATTGCGGCAGATGGAGATGCTTGCCACATATGTTAGGCGCTGCTGAGAAGTCAAAGCCTTAAATGTGGGGCACTGGCGAATGGAATGGTCCTTAACGTCACAATAGGCACAAGTAGCCCGGGTCGAAGCAGAGGAGCGAGATGGAGGCGCCGAGGTGTAGACAGAACGACCAGCAGACGGATGGTTTTGTATAGAGCGCCCGGGTGACTGGGAACGCTGAGTGTGCTGTTTGAAGGCAGGCGATGATGGGCGAAACCGACTAGGCGACTTGAGTTTGGATGACGGAGGGCAAGGAGTGCTTTCCAGCACTCGTAGTTGCTGAGTAGCAAACTTCAACAGGGTGTCTACAGACGGAAATTCATCCGTTGTCAACTGCTGTTCGAAACGCTGACGAGATTCCTCGTCAAGCCCTTGGACGCTCATTGAGAACAATAAAAAGTCGGCTAAATTGTCAATGGGCAAGGATTTGAGCGCATGAATAGCATTTTGATGGGTGGTTATAAAGCCTTTTAGATGCTCAATAGAGGCGGTAGACGATGAGGGATAATGCGAAATTTGCCTTAAGTACATCTGAGCCAAACGACGATTATTTTGGAATCGTTGTCGCAGGGCTCGATAGGCAAGCTGATAATGAGCAGCGCTGTGCTCGAACATGAAGATGGCAGCTGCCGCTTCATCGGAGACAGCAGATCTCAGAAAATGAAATTTCTGAGCGTCCGGCAAGGACGCGTTGTCGTGGACGAGTGAATCGTATAAGGCGATAAATTCAGGCCAGCGTTCAATTTGACCGTTGAACGTTGGCAGCTGAATACGCGGAAGAGGGAGATCAACCGGGGGAGTGCTGGTCGTATTGTTAGGTACGTGGTCCTTAGACAATTGACTGCACCTCATTCGAATGGCCAAGATCAGGTCAAAATAGGCGGGATGTTCCGACGGATTGGCGGGTCGTTGACCGTCCGGTAGCTGACTAACTGTCTGGACGTACCGGCTGTCCGCCTCAAGAAATTCAGACTTAAGCTCTCTCAAAGTATCTAGACAGGCCTCCACCTGGGGATAATCCGTCGCCTTAAGCTCCTGAACTGTGTCATAAATTTTTTGAACTGCAGCGAGCAGTAGGTCCCGCTGCATTTTAAGGGCAATTAAGTTCGCCTGTAACTTCTCGGCGGCTGTTTGGCCCATGATGAAATATTAAATGAAGGAAAATTGAAATTAAGTTAGAATGAAGATTAAAATTTAAATTTGAATTTTAAAGTTTAAATTGCAGTAAAAATTGAATTTACAATTATGATAAGCGGGGATAAGGCGATAAGGAGATAATGGAAAGTCTAAAGGTCGATTCCCTTGGGCTTCGGCACCAAAATGTAAACCCGACTCTCGACAATTTACGGCAGATGAACTTTCCGAGAGCCTGGGAGTTACACCCACAGGGAAATAAAAAGGTGAAAATTGAAAGACAAACTTACCCAGTCCGGAGTCGTTCTGCCACAAGATGACTATCCGCAACTGGATCGCAAGCGATGTTTTTTGTCGACGAAGGGAGGTGAGGAAAATAGGAATAATTAAATGATACCTGAGGAAATGTCGATATAACACCGCTGGCCGATGACTCCAGATGGAAAAAGAAGATTTTAATAGAAGAGTGACCACTGACTGGTTCATAGTTTTACGGAGAAGTGAGAGAGTGCGGTGAGAGGGAGGGAGGTGAGAGGGAGGGGGAGGCCACCGAGATACGAGTTCTAACAGCTATCGATAGTACTAGGGCTACCGGACGGCCGACATGAATCTCACACAACCCGCCCCCGCTACAAAACTCTCGCAAGCCACGTACGCCCGAACATGCCGCCCGCCCTGAAGTCTCACTTCTGAAAAGAAAAAAAACAAACACAGAGGGCGTAACAGAAGACATATGAACGACGAGATGGCTATTGAGACGGCAGAGGGCACAGTTTCGCCACAGGGCGGCGAACTGTCCCGGAAGGGGTGGTGACTTCAGCCACACGGGTGACAGCGTCGGAACCAGGGAATACCGACGAAATGCGGCCTAATGACCACTTAAGTGGAGGTAGGTGGTCTTCGCGAATAAGGACAACCGTCCCAGGGACTATGGGCGTAGACGGATGCAACCATTTGCTTCGCTGCTGCAGAGTATGCAGGTACTCACAGCGCCAGTTATAGCCTTCCGGTGGCTTTATATAAACTGGCACCTTTAGATCACTTTTAAGAAACGCACTCCGAACATCAAGCTGATCTATTAATAGATCCTTCTCTGCAGCCGTAGAAAGAAGTACTCGAAGTGTCGTGAAATGGGCAACCGGTGCATAGATGTCGTCAACGTCATCGAGATGTTGTTGAAAACCGCGAGCCACTAAGCACGCCTTCTTCTTAGATTCACCGTTGGAAGTCTTTATGGTGAAAACCCACTTACAGTCAATGGGGGTCAAATCCGGTGGAGCATCTACCTCTTCCCAAGTCTTATTACTTTCTAATGAGGTTAATTCTTCGTTAATGTCTTGCTGCCAATCGGGATCGTGAATCGCATCTGAAAATGTCTTGGGAGCATCTATTTCGGCATTAGTGGACAAAGCCATTTCATTTAAGGCAAAATTAATAACAAAATCATCATACTCTGGTTTTACCTTTTCCCTTGTTGATTTTCGTTCTTTCTTGGGATAACCAGTCGTTTCGTCAGGAAAACCACGGAAAATACTTTCTGAATCAGAATCACCTGCAATATCTTCTATAACATCACTCGGTCCAGGTATGAGTGACTTACATTTGTCCTGAGGTGTGGAAGATTTACTCTGATCTTCAGGAATGCATTCTTCTGGAGATACTATGATGTGCTCAGGTTCGTTGCTCTTCATGAATGATAATTTAGTTTGCTTCCCCTTTAAACAAATTCCAACAGGATATAATGCACTATGCCCCATCCTTCGATGCATTAGACTGTTACATGCACCAACAACATTTGCTTGTTCCTTTAAAAAGTGAAGTTTAATTACATACCGATTCCCAACGAGATAGCCTGTCATAACATTTGATCCCCTAAATATTTTAACACAGGAATTTTCGAATACTACTCTGCATCCCTTCTCCACCAACTTCATAACAGATAAGAGATTCATTGTTAAATTTTTGCACACAAAAGCATCAGTTATACGAACCTTATTTCCATCTTCTGACATACAAAACAAATTTCCTTTCCTTAACGCAACCACTGATTCACCTGCCTTTGCCACACTAATATTAACATTTACTGGAGTTGAATCTCTTAGAAAAACATTGAGCTCGTCCCTTATAAGATGACATGTCGCACCTGAATCGACTACAAAGCATACTTCTTCAAATGATTGTTTACAAACTACTGCCTTATCTGTTGTGGTATCACTACTATTATCCTGGGTAGTAAACAGAAATTCCTCACAGTTGTTATCACTAGAAATGGCGGCAAATCCTTTATTTTTAAGTTTAGGACAATTATTCTTAAAATGACCTCGATTTTTGCAATAATGACAAATAACGTTAGACATACTTTTGTTTTGACCAACCTTCAAATTTTTATTAAAGCTTTTAGCTCTATTTTTATAAGCTGAAAAAACATTTGCAGACGGGTGATCTTCATTCTTCAAATTCCTCTCATATTCAGCCAGAAGTGTATTTTTCACATACTCCAAAGTAACGGCCGTCTTGTCCTTACTACACAAAATGTCCATCTCAGATACTACAGAATCATAATCGGACGGCATTGCAACAAGAAGCTGGTTTACAACCTCATCCTCTTTTAAATTACCACCAGCCACTCTCACCTCCGAAGCCATTGAATCAAACGTTTGGAAAAACTCTTGGAGAGGGCGATCATTATTATATTCCAATTTTCTCCAAGCCTTCTGGGCGTTAACTAGCGATTTCATCCCACGCTTTTCATAAGTCGCTGCTAGGGCATCCATTATCCCCTTCGCCGTCTTCTTTTCCTTGATTGTAGGTAATATATTATCGGCAAGTCCTTGCACAATAACATTACGGGCTCTTACATCTTCTTGATTAAACAACTTGAGTTCGGCTTCCCCAGTTGGGGGGTCCTCTTTCAGAACTCGAAGTACTCCGTTTTGCTCAAGTAACAATTTTATCCTGAAGTCCCAATTACCAAAATTTGAGCCATCGAATGGCTTTATACCAAAAGGAAGGTTCATATATGAACTAGCCATCGCATAAACGAACAAACCGAAACCGACCGCGCACGTGAGTCCAACAGGTTAACACGGCACAAACAAACAAACAAAAACTGAATCCGACTCTTTCGTTAAAACAAAACTTGCAAAATCAATACCCTGGGCCCATAACCTTTTAAGGTGCAGGGAAATAAAGCATAAATGCAAGTTAAACGAAGAAGAGCACAGATTTATTTCGATACATATACGGACAGTACTCACTCATGGACCGGTCACAATAGCAATCCAAGAGGCACATGCCAACCTGATCACCAAAACACAGCAGTGCTGCCCTTATCGTTACAACTAAATATAAATCATATAAACAACTAATAATACAAATGCGGAATTATACCAATATAGAATAGGTGGTGTAGGTAGTTTGTATGGTCTTGGAATGACCACGAATTTACACTCGGTATCTGAGGGTAGGTGAAATCCGTCCGGATCCCAAAGGCGAATGTGAACCGGAGAGAGGCAGACTCAATTGCCGTGGGGAACACTGCTTGGTGAGCTTGCAGGGCCACGACAACCGGTGTCCACTAGGGTGAGGTCTCTCCCAAGGAGGTGCTAGTTTTAGCGAGACAAAGGCAGAGATTCCCACTAGGAAGGTCTGGAGTCTGATAATGCCGGACTAAAACGTAGCGAGGTGAGGAGAGAGATGCAGAGGTTTGTCATAAAGAAGAAGCCATGTTTCAGAGTTTAAGCAGAGCAGCCACGAGCCAAATAGTTCCGAGGAGAATGATATACAGGCCCTAAACCTCCGGTCTTAAATACCCAACTGGCTTCGTCAGTAGCCAATAAGGGATATTATTTTTTTATTGTACCCAATGAGGTTTGAGTATGTGGTTTCCTTTGTTCTCTGACAAAGAGACGTGAGCTGGGAAGGTCCCTCGGCGGCTTGGGTCTACTACCTGCCCTGGCAGCTAGTGTCTCAGCTCATATAACTAAGTGGCTCTTAGCAGCATGTTTTATTGTTTACCATATTTAGAATGATTTATACTTTGGTAATGTTATTTACATTTGTTTACAGTATATATATACAAAAGAGTATAAGGTGATTTATCTTATGTAGTTAGCGGTCGATACACTATACAAACGCATTAAATACTCAGCAATAAAAATAAAAAAGCATTATGATCATAAGTATAAATAGATTGAATGAAAGCAATCAAATCATAATCAAAACGTAAAAGTATTTCTTTGGTTTCGTTGATTTTTTTTTCTAATTATATAATAATATATAAAAATAAAATTTACTTATACCCTCTGCCAAATCAAGAGGGAGTAATTGGGGAGAGCTTCGAAACGCTTAACTGTGTTATATTGCACACTTAACTATTTTTTAAATTTGAGTCGTATATTATCTATGCTGTACGAGAAAAAAAAACATTATCTTAAATGGATAATATTTTGATGTTAGATTTCTACACAATTTGCCATTAGCTATGTTGTTATCATTTGATATTTAGTTTTTTTAGAACAATTAAATGTATTTTTAGGCCTAAAACTATATTTAGAGCTATATTATTTCGACCTCATTTGTCTTAATGTAAAAATAGCTGAATGAACGTTGTTGATACATTGAGGGATTAAGATGGCTCTCAGCCAAGAGTAGGGGACCCCTGTTAGCTATGAATTAGCAAAATCTGTTGCTTAGCTCCGGCTTCGTGTCATTGTCCCTGATTAAACACCCCTCTTTAAATTTTCCTTTACTTTTCAATTCTTCTTTGTAAAACTATCCATAGAGGGATCATACAATTCTTGAATAATAAGATTGTGAGATTGCATATTTCGTTTTATTTCTTTATGTTCTCCTCTAAAGGTCTTCGTTAGTATCGAACCCAATTGGTGATACTAGAGTAAATGCTGTGAGTCATAAATATCCTATACTATTGATCTTCAGTGTAGGATCTATTAATGACATAAATGTCTGGAAGTTGTACTTTTATTTATTTATAGTTTTAAGGTCTCCCTCCCGCAAGAAAAATAGTTGTATCCCCACCCCGATAATTAAATCCTCCCCGTATGGATTTCCAGGTTACGCCCCTGAATACTGTGTATGTATTCACCGGTGGTGCACCGCTATCCATGCAGGAACAACCCCCTAATCTTTCGTTTAATGATGACTGACTCCCTGAACTAACTACCGGAGCCTTCTTCATTCCGCTCACGTATCTCGTCCTCTGGTACAGATATATCATCCAGCTTTAGCTTACTTGCTCGCACACTCCAGTAAATTGTCCAGGGCTCGAGTACCAGCAAAAAGTATTAACTGTTTTTCCGTTAGTTAACTCGATTACTCAAGAAGAAATTCGCTATATCCCTGTCTATTATGCTGTAGTTACCACACAAACTGTTGTATCGTGGTTGTAAACTAACTGCTTTGGTCTCCTAGTATGCTCTGATTACTGGGTACTCTTTGTGGATTGAGTTGTATAAATAATCAACACCTTTAGCCCGAAAATTGCTGGTATTATGTTAGCAAAATCAAAATTATAAAAGTACCTTTTAATAATGCCTAAAAATAACATTAAACGTGACAACACGCGGATCTACGACGGCGAGGAGATGGTTCCAGAGAACAGGCACCTCTACTGGCTGGCGAAACAGAGGGAACAGACATGGGCGCTGAAATTCGTCTGCTTCGCTGCCGGTAAAATCAAGAGCAGGGAGAACCAGTTGTTGTTGTTGTTGGAAAAGCAGGGGATCTGGCTGTCTTCAAGTGACTTCCTCACAACCATTAACCTCCAGTTTTGATTTAAGAATAGTTATATTTATTGCAACTGGCCAAAAATCCTCGGCTGCTTATTACTTTTGGTTACCCGACATCCCTATACCACGCAACACTATATCTCCTAGCCTGATTTTTTTTTTTTTTCCTATCTTCCTTTTTTCTTAAAACTCTTTATGTTTCTTTCCATTATGTCATTGTTTCTGTACTTATATGTCTTTATATATATTTGTTTTTCATTGATTCCATTATACTTACTTTGTACTTGAGCGTGGTCGTTGTGATAGCGTCTTCCCACCTAACCACAGTGTTTTCCAATACTCCTCTTCGGATGTATGATGTTTTAGCCATCTTTCAAGTAAATTCCCAATCCCTGTCTGCCCATTACAATGAATTACATTTTATATTTTACCAAAAACTTTTTCAATATTATCGCTGTTTTCAAAACATGGTCCCATAATCCTTTCTCATCTCCCTCCTTTCCCAAATATGCCTTTCTCAGCCAGGGCCAGTCGGACGGTGGTCAGGATCTGACAGCCTGATGGCCATGGATGGTACGTGACAGCCTGAATACCCGAATTCTTGACCTCTCCCCCATACAGAAATACACACATCGAGATCCTTTTCGTCGAGAAAACCGTCAACCTACGTCCTAACTGCAATTTCGTCCCTCCCTACTCCAATGTTATCTTCGGTGACCTAAATACCAAGCACCAATTGGATTCCTGCGATAAGCGCTATCTATGGGACCTGTTCTTTTGGCTCCATCCCTCCATTGTCCTATTCATTCTTAATCACCAAACTTGTAAGTACGATACGTTCCTGTGCTCTCATGGCCTAATTCATATTTTCTCTAACATCCAGACTCCATCTTTTCCTCCTGAAACCATAACCTGTCACAATCTAAATTCCTCTACCCCCGAAGACATTCTACTAGATTCCATGGTGGACATTCTCACCACCAACCTCCTTTATATCCCTAATGTCCATGCACCCCTAAAAGCCTCTACATTTGGTCACCGGCCTGCTCCGGGGATACTCTGGAGTTTATGGTACTCTGGAACTTTACCCAGGCAACAGTCTAAATACTTTCGTAAAGCCCTCTTCTCTGCTCCTAATTTCAAATCCAAATGACAACTCCTTCGAAAACTCTCCTTCTGTAACTTCTCCTTACGGGTATTCCCAGTTTCACCCAATGAACTAAACTCATATTTTGTCTATGCCTCCTTAACTATTCTACTATCTCCCTCAATCTATGATATTGAGCCAGCCCTCCTTTAATGGTAATGACATTTATTTTAATTATGTATCTCCCTCTAACCTTATAACCTCTGTAATGAAATCATGCAGTAACGCTTCTGGTCCTCAAGGAATCCCAGTTAAGTTAATAAAACTATCTTCCAGACATCCTGCCTGTTCTTCATATCAAAAAAGCTCATCCCTACTTTACCTAACGACAATCGCTCAATCTCCATATTTTCTAACCACTCTAGACTTCTTGAATGACTAGTTCAGTCCCTAATTTCCAATTGCCTTACAGAGAACAGTTCCAAGTTCTCGATCATTACCAAACTGGTTTCCGTCCCCGCTACACTACACAATCTGCAATAGCTAATATCACTAGCGACATTCATGCCGCTATTGATCAACAAACCTTAATGGTCATAATTATTCTAGATTTGTCTAAAGCATTCGATACGATAAACCACAGGCCCTTCTATCCAAGTTGAAATTAATAATCTTCTTCAATAGCCTTAATAAACCCTATTCGCTAGTTTCAATCGTTTCTCTCCAAACGTTCTCAAGTTGTTTCTATCCATAATCAACCCCTATCTGCTTCCCTCACTTATTCCTCAGGCATAGTCCAGGGATCAAGCGTTTCTCCCCTCCTTATTAGTAGTTACATAAACCATCTCCATAGCTCTATCCATCATTGTTACCATCACCTGTTCACTGAAGACTCCCAAATCTAATTATCTGTACAGATAATGATCCGTATAGATAAAGGCAAGCCCCCTATCCGATATTTAGTTGATTATGCCAAGATGCAGGGAGACCTAGGCTGGAGAGGAGGTAGGGAGGCCCAGTGTCTGGGCAAACTTTGAGAAAAAACCGAGGTTTAACGCAGCGAAAGCCCAGGCAATTGTCGTAGGCTCCAGTTTCCTCCTCAGATCCTTTGCCGATGCTTTAACCCTTAGTAACCATCCCATCACTTTCTGATCCACCGTTAAAAACCTAGGGATAACCATTGACAAAAGTCCTCTTGGAACCAACATATCCCACGAATTTCCCGACGGTCAATGGGTACCCTAAAACTGTTTCATCGCTCTGGTCACATGTTTCCTCAGTCTACACGTAAACTACTCGCATCCTCCCTCATTTTCCTTACCTTGGAATTAGCCTGGTGTGCATTAGGCAAGACTCGAGGACAAATTGAAGTGAATCCTGAAATCCCAGTGGTGCTTTGTACTCTCCTACGTTCACGTTCACTAAAATGGATTTTCCCCTACTTGCCCTCACATAATTTCGTTGGTTCATTCCTTTTTCAAACCTTCAATTCTTATCACCTCTTTTATATACACAATATTTATATATCCGGAACAACAAATCCCATCTCTCTGCCTAGCATACACCTGCCCATAACACGGCACCATACGACCAGTCCTTCCTTGCTCGGTCAACTAATTTCTGGAATTTTCTACGTCCTAATATCCGACGTGCTTCATCCTTACAATCCGTTAACATTCTTCTATTACAACGCCTCCTCGCAATCCGCAGAGACGCTTGTTAGTGAGGAAACGAATAATTTATTACATTATAATTTCAGATTTTTCTCTAGGTGTTTTATATTTCTTTTTTTGATTTTTTATCTAAACATTAATGTCACTCATAGGGGCCTTTGTCCTGGAAAACTTTTTTTTCCTATTCTATTTACATTATTTCGATTGGTAGGTTTGAAACAATTGTTTTTCAAATCTTACTGGGTTTGCTATTAACCCATGGAATTTGTTTTTGTATATGGAACCTAAATTTATTGTGAAGATGGTCTTAATCAAATAGACCAATACTTATATCTGACAGCCTCTAAAGGGTACATCTGTTTACTCGACATGAACAATTGTATTGCTAAGAAGTATTACCTCTCTTTAAATGGTCTCTATTAAAACCGCAATCATATTATGTAATCTTAATATAATACTATGTTTCAGCTGAGCTGTATTTTGATTGCTCCCTAAAAAAGGAATAAGCTGGAAGCGGGTACCGACGAAGTATGTAATATATTCGAGCCAGAGAGCCAAGAAATAAATGTCTTCCCCTTCGTGGTGGGATTTCCCTGGTTTATGGGATTTGGTTTTCCTGGATATCAAGATTAAAGGTTATTGGTCGGCTCTACACAGGCTGGACCTAAAGCCGGCACTGTATCCCATATGTGTATTTTACATCTTTATGTGTAAAATATTTTTATTCTAACTTTTTAACTAGCTTATATTATATTAACATGGATAACAATAAGAATTTATGCAGAGCAAAACTTTTAAAAGTAAATATGTATGGACCGTCTATCACTACGAAATGTGTTTAAACACTCCGACATTTCAAAAGATGCATTACTGTTATAATGTATAAATAAACCTAAACGTACTTGAGCGATAAGAGTTTTACTTTACTGTTTTTTTTTTTAATTTATAGACTTAATTTTCTTTGAAAATAAGGTTTGTTAATTCAGATGTTGATTATGTACATTGATATCACTAAGCAACAAGCTGGGATATAATAGAGGTATTGAGAAAAATATTTAAATAACTCAACCACACATTTTTCAATCTTTATGTTTATTTATGAGATTAAAAAATAATACATGAGCAAGTTCCAACTCCCGCCTTTCAGAAAAGCCCGTACATAAGTTTTGTAGTTAATGAGGGATACGGGATCTGATCAGAGGAGTTTTGCCAACTTTTTCTTGAAAGTTTCAATTTATGCCCATGAGCTATTTTTAATGTTTCAAACCCGGAACCCTTCTGTTATAGTAGTAGTAGCCCCCCCCCCCCCCGTGAATCGGTGTGCATGTTCTGGGCACTTTGAGTCCCAAGTTTTTATTTGATGTAGATAGAAAAAACAACATACTTCATTCTCTTAGAAACATAATTTTCCTTATTAAAACCCCGGTTATAAAATTATTTAAATAGTTTTAATTTTATTACAATTAAAGGCGGGAGTTGGAACTTGCTCATGTATTATTTTTTAATCTCATAAATAAACATAAAGATTGAAAAATGTGTGGTTGAGTTATTTAAATATTTTTCTCAATACCTCTATTATATCCCAGCTTGTTGCTTAGTGATATCAATGTCGTTTTCGATCATGCAAATATAATTTCGATTATCCTCATTTATCCCTACATCTGAATTAACAAACCTTATTTTCAAAGAAAATTAAGTCTATAAATTTTATTTATTGAACCTGGAGATGAAGCTATAGCATATCGAAAATGATATTTTACACTATTAAATAAAGACTTTCTGGAGACTATTTAACCATTTTTAAATTATGTTTAGTCACTGATGGTTCACTAATGATTGCCTATAACTATATAAGTGTCAAGACTTTTCTAACCAAAACCAAGTTTCAATAGTTGATAACCTATCCAACTACCCTAATTCCCGTAGCACTGTCATTACCCTGCACCACTCATCCCTATAATCCTCCTCTGAGACAAAAGTGGCAGTGGCCTCGTGACCTGCTACAAATACGTGACAGCGGGTGTCCTAATAATGGCCAGTTTCTCCAATCATGTCCTCTCGCGCTCTTCATTAGACTCCACTGGCTCGTATCCGGTGACACGACGGACGGAGGAGCATTAGTATGTAAGTTAGATTTTAAGTTTTCTTTTGTTGTGATCAAAAAGGTGAGCCCCATCACCTTGTAGAGTCTTGTCAATGAAGCCAAGTACATTGTGTATGATTGTACTTGTATTGATTATATAACTTCTATGCCGATTCAGACCTTGTATAGAGTGTACAATGGTACAGGACATATAAAATGTAATATGTAAATAGATTCGCCTAAGAATCTATAGTAAATAAAGGTTTTGTCATTTTTTTAAGGGTATTGGGAAAATAAACCAAAAAAACAAACAAAAACGGAGGAGCATGGGGGACTTCCCAAAACTCCACTTCCCCTTTCGCATGCGAGGGAGGTGACTACCATGTGGATTTGGGAGGTCTCCGGGCTGTACGCTGCCATGGATTGGGGTGCATCGAATATTGAGCATGGGATATTGAGATTTTGGACTTTTTCCGTGAGCCCAAACTGTAAACCTCAGTACAATGCACTGGAGTACCTCTATTGTAAGTGTTTGACAGAGGTTTATTATTTTTATCAGGCTCCTCCACGCCCTAATAATTCTAAATCTCTCGTGGTTTGTAGCCGGGATCGCGTCTGGCTTTTGGGGAGCCAGTTGTTAGGTTAAGCTTTTGTGGACTCTACTTGACTGCGCATACCAAGTTATGGTCTTGGTGGACTTTGATAGCCAGTTGATTACATACCGACAAAGGCTAACATTCATCCATCTTAATGTATTATATAAACGTATTAAGCTCCAGTGGACCATTTCCCGTTACTTTCTAGGTCTTTGAAAAATGAACATAAAGTAATTGCAATTTAATTGACTCCATGAATTACAGGCCTCGAGTAACTGGTCAACAGTAGCTGCTACAAACGATCCGGTAAATGGCAGCGGATCCGCCGTGAACTGTTACGACACAACTGTTACCAACTGCTACTTCGGTTAGGACACCGGCTGCCCTGTTATTAAAACTATCCCGATGAGGAAACCTCTCCCCTTATCGGCGGCGTTATTATGGAAGTCGGCCCGGAACCGTTGGCAAACCTGCGCCTACAGCTATAATTATATATAGGGCTATGTGTACACATATAATTATGTTATCGCCCAAGTCGCAGGGCCGGTCGATTGTCTGCATCAACACCCCCGAGGACCGGCTAACTCCATTTTATCGTTGATCTATCTAATTGTGCTCAATGGCGATTGTGTGCGTCCCTTCTGTGTTTGCTGTGTGACATGTCGGCTTAATCTGTCTACGTTTGCGATTGTCCAGCTTTATGATCACGGCTTCATCTCTTTCGGTAATCTTTATTCGTTAAATAAGGCTAATTTATTTTCTCCAGCGTCCGTGTTCAAGGTATAATTACCCATTGTTTACGTTATAAACAACATTAACCAACCACCTCTTAAAACAAGTAACGTAAGTATACTACGTTTCATATATGCTAATGGACAGTGTAATAAACGAATAAATTTTCAAAATTTGTTCAGCAATTCCTAAATATACCTTGAACGAACAAAAGTTCCTTAACTGGTAGTGTATTTATTTATTTATCCTTATGTCCTTTTAGACAGAAAAAGTAATAAATCCTAACTTCAAACCTGATTACACACATTTTTAGTTTGACCACCAGGAGCAACAATAAATAAATTCTTGGGTGTGCAATATAATGTTGTCCATTCGTTCCTCTAACAATTACAATCTCGATAGTACTTAGTGGCGGACACTTTTTAAATCTGATCCACAAAAACGTATCACTGAAAATAGTACACCCGATTGTGGACAGTAGACCAAGCAAAGTTCATTTTTATATTCCATACCCTAAATTAAAGAAAGCTGAAGAAAAATATTTTATTTTTATTGGAATATCAACAGCTTTGACGAATCACAATTAAAAATGTCATGAGATGCTAGAAATTATCGGACTACATTTTAATTAGATCACGGAATTGGAGAAAACTGAGGACTGGACACACCTGTTTCTAACATAAACCGCACTAAGAACCACCGTGGTTTGTCATTGGATCCTGGGACCACAGGGTTTCACCACAGGCGGTCAAAACCGCTATGTGTGGTTTGGTAAGTACTAATACTCTAAACAACGAACCGTTCTTAAAAACTCTGTGATCATCATTAGCCATAACTATTCAAACTGTATTAGAAATGTATTAATAACTATTAATTGTAGTATGTAATCCCACGGATGTTTATTATTATGAATTTAATTGTAAATATTTATTGTATTCAATCAATAATTACTAACTCAATAATATTAGCCCTAGTATTATAGGGTGGATTTTGGTTGATAAAACAGTTTTCCAACATCGCTCAATAAAAATGTTGCATGGAGTTTCAGCAAAAACAGTACTTGTCTTTGTGCAAAGGCACCCTATAGCGGTAACGTTACAATTTCCTCTGTTTCAATTATATTTTCGTTTTATTTATCTTTTCATCTTTATCGAAGGCTATGAAGCAGTGATGGTGGTGGAATTCCATGGAGCTTTGAAACGTAATTTAGTGCTAATCTTTCTCATTTTAAATTGATCGCTTGAATGGTTTCCGGCAAATTTTCAGAAGAGTTTATTAATAAAAATTGGGTAATAAAATGCTATTTCCAAAGAATCTAGGTGAGATAGGAAAAGAAGTGTACCAAATCTGAATTCGGTGTTTGAAAAATAGTCATGATATCTGGTGCAGTAATTAGTCCCAACTAGGGCATAGTTAATTAGTAATAAATTAATTGGGGGGAATTAAATTTAGAGTACAACTAAAATTGTTTGCGTAATAGAAAAAAAAAGTATATTATGTCTGAATTCAGCGTGACGACGTATGATAATCCATCCAACGACGTTGCCGTTACCATTATTTTTTTTTTGGCTAGTGTTATGAACATAACAATAAATTTCATCCCAATACTACGCAGTGGTTTTATTTTTTATCTATAATTTCTCAGAAAATAAAAAACCAAAAATCTATTGTGTGCTGTCACAGACTCCTCATAAAGATCAAGAAACGTCATATCCTAGCATAAAGAAAGTAATGATCAATTTGCAGAAACTGATAACCCTTGCTATTGACATGCCATGAATAAAAATAACTAAAGAAAGGTGAGCACTGATTAGGCTAGCAGGCTCAACACACGATATCTGTTCTATCTATTGATTTATAGGATATAATTAGTTGAAAAGATAACTCAAACCAAGATCACTCGCTGAGATCTATTTTTGTAGAGAAGATCAAACGACAGAGGGATCCGACGACATCCGAAAGATCTCCAGCAAACCGACCGTAACTAATTCACGCACCAGACCTCTATATGTCAGCTAGGGCATTATCATGTCTTCATGTCTTCGTTGTCTATTTTTAATGCCTGTCTCAACAGCTTGTTCATAATTAGATGTGAGCTATTACTTGTTCATTTTTAGTTGCAGTGTTCCTAGTGACTTAATAAATATTTGTTTCAAAGAAAACTACTCAAAAAAATTAAAAATAAAAACACCTTAAAGATAATTTGTTGAAATATGCTGAATTTCCACGCGTTGTTTGCTTATATAAAGGGATTCAAGGCCTAAGTGGCCTAGTAGATATTCGTCTTGCTTAACTGTTGAATTACAGAAATCATCCGATTACCGACAGGTAATAAACCTCAGGATTATTGAGGATTTGTTTCCATGACATCCATAGATCAATATTTTTTATTATTAATTATAAATCATACATTGAACTGAGGGCAATTAACAATGTACGGTGTAGTGGTTCTTAAATGCGTTCACATAGAACTTCAAGTTGTAATATAACATCAACTTTGAATCTTAAAAGAAGAGCGTTGCAATGCTACGGAAATAATGTCATTAACGACCCCTTAGTTAAACGACAGAAAATCATCTTTCCTCTACTGCATATAAAGCTGGGCCTTATGAAGCAGTTTGTAAAGGCTCTTGATAAGAACGGATCATGCTTTGCATATAGAGGGGAAAAATCCCTCAGTTGGGTATGGAAAAATTTAAAGCGGGTATATTTGTAAGCAGGATGGTCTACAAATAAGACAACTCACTAAAGATCCTGCTATCGTAAATTTGATGAATGAGGCTGGGCGATAAGCCTGGACTTCATTTGTTGCAGATGCTGGAAATTTTCTGAGCAGACGATGAAAACTATGTTGAACTGTTAAACGAGATGCATAACATTTTCAAATCCCTTATATGTAGCATGAATATTAAGGTGCACTTAATTATATAATTATATTTGTATAGTATAATAATACAAATTCTATATTTTTTTATTATTTTATCCATGCATTTAACTTAAAATAGTGTAACGTACATTTTACACTAAAATGTTATATCTTAGAAATTTGAGCTCCTAGACAAACCTAATGCCATATTTGAATTCATGATATCAAATTCATATGAAACCAGCTCCTCATACTACGGCATCAAAACACCTGTTGGCCTGTGTTATTTGTCATACCTTTGTAACTTTAGGTATCAAGCTATAGATAGAACTACCATATAACATGAGTTGAGTTAAAGTTTTAAAATGTTTGTAACTCTACATTAAAAAAAAAACAACTTAACCCAAATTAGTGATTTTCTTGTTAGTAGTAAATAGTTTACTAACCACGTTGTAAAGGTTTGAAAATATTTTTCACTTCCTAGCTACATCAAATTAGATCTTCATGTCAAATTTTGTCTCTAGGCCAGGCAGGGAAGATGAGAGGACCAGAAAATACGGGCTAAACTTGTTCTTTAAAAAAAAAAACACGTAATTTTCGTGTGGCTATTTCCATGTTAGCATGCTTCTGACAATTTATTAGGTCAATCACACCATCTCTGAAGAAATTCATGCAATAGTTTTGAGAAATTGCAGCGATAAATGTGAAAAACTCTGGCTGAATCAGCTTATACAAAGTGAACGTATTGCCCGATTGCTGCGATAAGGAAGGAAGGTACAACTTATCATAAATATCCTTAGCTCCCTTATACTCTGGGGGATGTAAATAGTGCTCAAAGAATAGTTCTTTAACTCTATTTTCCCGAATCAGTGAATTGTGTTTTTGACCGTCCTGATATCAGCCACTATTCCAGGATATAGCATGTCAGTTTGTTTAGATGTTTTATCTCCATCATGGGTGAAAATTACAGGTCATTCCCGAGTTCACCTAGCTCTAGATTGCGTTATACCGGCACGTTTTGATAACGATTCAATTATTGCTGAATAAGCCGGATCTTATTTCATATTTTTCTAAAATGACATTACAAAAGTGTTTTTTTGTTTAGATTTCATTATCAAATTCAAAGGGAGAGCCTCTCCCTCAAACAAATTTCAGCGTCTTTTGACTATAAGTCTGATTGTCTAGTGGTCAGCGTGTCTGTGTTTTTCGATAATTTTGGTTATACAAATACAATTATAATTAGTATATAATTAACACTGGTAATCGTAATTTTTTTGCTTAAGATATGATTAAGGGATGTTACGTGAAAAAAGGTGATTTAAAATATATCCGTACTGCATTTTGTAACACTTACCAGCTTCACTTTGTCCTCACGACTAATGTCGCATTAATTTAAACTATTTGGAAAAAATACCTTGTAGATTGCAAGTACATATTTAAGAATCTCGTAAGCCCACCTCTTGATATTTTTTCTTCACTTGCTAACAAAATTACTAGCAGAATAAATGTTTGTTTGTATCATGGGTTTAATTATTCAGTTTCATGGTATATAGTATGTGATAGTCATGAATAATATTCAAGCAATATTCTCACCTTGGGCTTTTGTCCATTCAATGCCTAGAGGTGTATCATTTCTCCGGACTTTTTCCCCTTCTTCAGGTGTGATAGACCGCACCCATTAATGGGTCTCTAACGGAAAGAGACTTTCCGTGTCACACCTCAATCACCGCTACTCTTACTTGGAATCGTTGCTTTTTTGTCCTAACCGTGATATATTTCGTTTCATTATCTATTGAAAAATTAGTTATGCTTACCTAGAAACTTAAAAGTAAACATAATAATCCAACCCAGTAGCTTAACAATAAATCCATTTTAAAATGTATATACATGTACTTTACCTCCGAAGGTCTTATAAGATCATAATTACGTTCAGGTTTTCAACGTTTTTAAAAACAGGGGACAAAGAGGTTATCTTGTTAATTAATATCATTTGATTACCTGTACGGTGAATACGTTTTATTTTTGTCTTATTTCAACCTTTACTTTTTCATTTCATCATTTACGAAGTTTTGAAGAATCATACAATAAGATAATGAATAAATTTGAAAATCTTTTTATTCATTGTTTTTTTATTATTCTAAGTAGCCTAGAGATTCCCTGACCGTGAGATATTTTAATAACTGATTTAAATTGGTTTATCATTTTTGTTTTGTTACTTAACAACTTTTACTTACACAGTTCTACAACTTGTAACAACTAGAACGAAAAAACTTGTAAGTAAATGCTTGTATTGAGTAAAGTACTGCTTTGATGGAAAACATTGCTATTAGCAAAATTTTTATTAGTGTTATTATACCAAGACTCTTTTATTCTGGTTGCGTATAAATTGCCTGAAACCGAAACGTGGCAATAAACATTTGATAACCATAGTTAAAGAACGATGTTATAAATATTATTTTAACATTATGAACTTTCCCATTATTAAGGCAATCTAATAAATATCTAAATATTAGATTATTGATTTATGTTTAATTTCCACTCTAAATCTCCATTAATACACCAACGTTTTGAAGATTTTTAATTTGAAGTAGCTGGTAATTAATATGTACGTATGGTGTACAGTCGGTTAAACTGCATGAGCTGTTTGTTTTGAAAGTTGAATAAATTAATTTATTTATTTTGGTGAGTTAAAGGATATTTTTAGTGATTTGATTTGATTAATCGTAGTAATACAAAATGGCTCAAATATGATTCTCAAAAACTAAACATACGCTTTTAACAAATTTACAGACTACTTCGAACGCTAACCCCTCTCAATAGAAAATAAATTCCTAATTTACAAAGTTATACTAGAGTCAATCTGGACATACAGGGGCCGCAAAAAAGTCAAACATGAAGTGTTTCCAAACATTTCAATCAAAAGTCATGAGAACAATAGTTAACGCCCCTCCGCGTTATCATGTCGCATGTGAGGGAGGTGACGACAACATCACAGTGATGTGGATCTCTCGGATGTGTGAATTTGTAAAGATTGTATAAATGAAGCAGTGAATACGAAACTCTAAATGTAGCAAGAATGAGATCATTGATCACAGATGCTTATTGCCCGATAGGGTAGATTGCAATTTTATCTCGGTAAAAGGTTACTAGTCATAATATTATTCATAAAATAATGATTCATAGATGTAAAAATAAAACTGCCAGTATCAAAAATAAATTGGCCAAGTAGTAGTTAAGGTGGATTTGACATCACCAATTATAAAGTCTCTTTTCTTATATAATGACATGAGAATTAATAAATTTAGCTTAAGAAAATAATTACGAATATGTACATGTCAAACTCCAGGCAGATTTTTTTTCTATAATCTTCAGCTGCTAGGCCATAACTCTCTTATGTAATGCCCATTACTTCTTTTTTTATTCGTAACATCCCGACCCTGTTCGTTACTCACTTTCCCCCAGTCAAAAGGATGCAAATATTATGCCAAGCCCTTCTTACTAATTGCAGTTTAATTACAGAGAATTAGTGAAAACTGCGAACTCCATGGGGCAATTAAGGACAGCACTTAATCCCACTCAAACAATCTTTTCGAGAAGGTAATAAGCGTTTGTCAAGCCTGGTAATGTGATTTATTAAGCTAATCCATGAAAAGGCTATTAAAATAGTTTGTAAAAATTTCAGTTATAACAATTTGTCTGAACAAAAATTCCCTCCTGTTGTTAGAAAAAGTATCCTTTGTCAAAGTTGAGAGGGATCACGTTATGGTGTGATCAAATATCAAAACAATTGACTAATAAATAACCCATTATTACTTTTTAGGAGGATGTTGGCCTTACTCCCTTGGTTGGAATATTGCTTGTCTATAATGTTGTGAAGATTCAAGAAACTATTGACGATTTAAGTGATGGTAGTCACAAAATTTCATATTCTTACTTCCGAAAATAAATAGGTTTATAACACTCAAATAATCATGTATATATAATGTGACATTGATATCATTAAAATTGATATAATGAAAACATTGATATTCAAATAAAAATAAGCAATTTCTTTCTGCTATTGAAACTTTGGATTTGCATTACAATCATTATTTTATCAAATACGATTTTTCATTTATTTCACATTACTATGGGCATTCTATGTATCTTAATTTATTTAAATTAAAAAAAATTTACGGTTATATGGTTACTATTTGTAAATAATGAATAGAAAATGATTTTAGTCTATTCGACAAGAAATATTCAAGGCAAGTGATTTATTATTATAATTGTTTTACTTCAATAATGTCAAAACTTTTCACATGCTTCAGGATCGCCCTAAATATGGTTACTTATTTTCATTATATCCACCCCTCCACCCTCAGTATATACCAGATTCTGGCACTGTTGTTTTTAATGTCTTTCTTTCAGATCAAACATTTTTCGGGGGATATTTGACGACCTATCAAATAAAATTTATAAAAGATAATGTCTAATGGCATTTTGCTGTATCCTCTGAGTTTTATCTTCTTTTTTTTTTGTTCCCTTGTTATACCTACAAGTTTTGAAAGAACACTTATAAATCATAAAAACAAATACATAAGGAAACGGATAAAATATGGTTGCCATATATTTATAATTATAATACATCTGATCTGAGACTTGAAAAAATTACAAATTAGTGGAACAGGCGGTTTTATTTTTTTCATTAGTCCGGTTATTGCATGGGAAATGGGGAACTGACAGAGAAAATACGGTCATTCTACTTGAATGAAATTAGAACATCTCCTTTCGGGCTTGGCAATAACCGAGCGATTCCTAACAGCTCTCTTCTCTCGATAAAAAATAAAATAAACAGGCAATGATACAATCAATTTAGCTGTTGTGAATCTCTGCAACACTTTCCCCTCAAGAATCGCAATCGGTTGACCCATCACTCGATATCGCCGGGGACTTCTCTCTGCCGGTAATTGATGAACCAGCAATTATATCGAGAGGGAAACATGAATAAAATTAATCTCCCGGGATATAAATTAATCGGGGAATTTCAACTAACTCGTCCGGCAGTTTAGCAGTTTACAGAACTCAAATCAACTTTTAAGATTACAGATATGACAACGGCAACTTTCTAAATGCTGTTGGCTCGGTAGGTGAGATGGACGGCCCAGATACAGCCGTTCAAATAGGAGCGATAAATTTCCTATGCGGGTAAAAGTTACCAATTGATCTTCCTGACGGAACAATATCTCGACGATTAAACAACTTACAATTAAATATTCATTGAGCAGAAGGGGATGAAATAATTTAAAAAGCGTTTTATATTCCGTAATTCTGCAAAGGGGATAAAGTATGCAATTGAGAGGAAATTTCCATTTCTAAATAAATCAGGAGTTCATAAAATGTACAGTAACTCAAGCGTAACGTGCCACGCAATTAATGTTTTACTTTGATACGCCGCACTTACAATTTATTTACGTTCTAAATAACTTCAAAGGCGCTGAAACTTGATTGGAGGGGTTAGGAAAACGTTTAAAAGATTTTTTCTTTGGATATATGTATTGCTTTAGCTAATGCTTCGTTCACTACTCTGAAATCTCCAAAAAAGTTTTAATTATTTTTAATTAATTCTGGTTTAATCCCAAGGAAGAAATCCAGGAAAATGTAAAAATGCTGCTTATTAGTGACCACACTGCCTGTCGTACTAACACTCATTTGAATACAGTTTTTAACTCAAATGGGATACTATGAAGCTTATAAAGATCAACGTCATGGAAACAAGTCAAACAGAAACAAATACGTACAAAAATTTAAATTTAAAATAACAAATAACCGAAAACTGAAAAATAATAAAATTTAATAATCACAAAAAAGTGGTAATGACTTATAATTATATAGTTCACTTCCATTATTTGTGTTAAGGGTTACCTACATGACTTTGAAGCCCTTTAAATATCAATCTGCTGCTAACTGGCTTTCATTCATTTCAAGGATTTAGAAGTTTTATTATTACTAAACTACCGTGGAGTGGTATGTAGCGAGTCGGTCTAATGGAGTCTTTATAGATAGGATCCATAGATGGAGCCAGCCACTTGTCCAAAGGCTGGACCGGTGTTGGGTATTCTCAAGTCCAGTGAAAGGTTGGGCGATCTAGAATCCTCGGGCACCCACCCACATATATATCCAATCATTCGGCAAAGCACTGCTGCCGGTTGTTGGCCGTGGACCCGTTGCATTATTTAATACCCGTATTATTTTGCTCCCCTCGTTGTCAATTTTTCTATCCCGAATTCTTCTCCCCTCCTAACGGTGCAAAAAAATAGTAAGCGCTTGCTTTTGTTTGTCCACGATGCCATAAAAAAAAAAACACTAATGAAATCAACTAAAAGAAAAATATAGAAACATACGAAAACGCTTTCTTAGGTTGTTTAGATGCATCAACCATGAAAATAAAGATACAGTACATAAATAAAGAGTACAGTACTGATGCTGAATAAGAATTTCCAAGTACGAATGCGTTATAAAAATATATTAAGTGTACATATATAAACAACGCTGAAGCTTAAACATTGAAATAGGATAATTCAATAAATAAATTAATAATTACGCCGTAGCTTCCTAAATCAGAATAAAACTCTGGTTTAATCGGAAATGGCAGAAATTTAATTAAACAGGACACATTTCTATTTAGGTTCCAACAAAACATGTTTCGAAAAACGAAATTCCAATTAATAACGAAACATAAATAGAAAACAATTAACAACTTTTCCTCTGACCCACTATCAACCTGATGATGAGTGAAATGAATAGCATGATATAATATAATATATTGTAAATTAATAAAAATGTAATTAAGAGTATAATATAGTTTGTGTTACACAGTCTATATGTTACTATATCTGTTTCTGCTTGGCAAGAGCTAGCCAAATACTGTGGACGTACCTACAATGGGGATTGGGTGTACATACTTTAAATGTGTGGAAGAAAACCAATATCCTGTAAGACCAAGAGCCAAATCCGACGTCTACCATTACTTTCACCAACTTTCAATCTTCCATCCATATGAAAAATCCCCCACAGACCAGCCGCTTGTGTGGATCTAAGTTACAGTATTTTTATCACTTTTGGTTATAGTTTCGGCATTGTGTAGGAGTCCGGCAGTAAATTCTTGTTTTTTTAGTATAGTGTTAATATCTGTTTTAACGAACAAAGTGCTTAAAATATTTTTCCTTGTTTGTCTTTGCTTTATTTATTCACTGTATCTATTAGTGGTAGAAGGCGAGCTGAGGATCTGAGAAATGTGGCGGTAGATAAAATTGTTGGGAAGGCCCAAGTTTTTTTGCAGCACCTTAGTGCTATGGCCGAACAAATCAATTTATTAGAATTCGTAAATGTCCAAATGGAATTTTGGCGTGGATAACTCCAAGTTTATACGCAAACGTAATGATTATAATACCAATCACGTTTGGGTATAAAATGTGATTAAGCCCATGTCATGAATTGAACTTGAGTGAAGGTAATGTACAGTGGAAGTGGTTGGCTTGTTTTCAATCGAAATGTATGGTATTGATGCCTGTGGATTTAACTTGTCATGCACGAGGCTGTGAGCAGCGGTCGAGGCAACATAGGCCTTCCTAAATCCAACGTACAAACAGCAGCAGAACTCAGATTAGCCGGAAAGTATCCCTGGCGGATATTTTGGAAAAATGGAGGTCAAACCACAGATCACTAAAGTAGATGAGTATCCTTTAAGAACTGGAGCACATTACTGGGTACCAGGACCGCCGAAACATACCTACTCACCCAAGCACCGGTAATTCTCAGCGAAGACGACTCTCCATCAATCAGCGCCGGATCTGTTCATATGTTCATAAATTTCTTTCAGTTTCGTTATACATTTTTGCTTAAGGAAATAACATATGTTTCCAGATCCATTCTCAGTAGAAGGTTCGGGTTGTGTTGAGTTTTTCTGACCATTATTGAAAGTTAGGATATTCCTCTTATCTTTAATAAAAATGTTATTGTCATGGCTCTTCACAAGTTGTAGGAGTTATTTGTCAAGCATAAGTATTCAAACTAATAAAGCCTTAGAGATTTGAAGATTTTAATTTTAATTTTGAAGTTTTAAAGGGTTAAAGATTTGATTACTAATTGTGTCTATTTAATCAATTTTTTTTTTCTATCAAACACAAATTACCTTTGGTGAACGAAGGTGGACACCTTACCAACCCCAGACATATTTCCTTTTCATTTAACTTCTAATCTATTGCCAATTTTTATGTAGGGCCGATTGCATCATAATGCTGGTGGCTACGTAAGCTTCGTGGATGTCAGCCGCCAATATATGCCTTCGGGAGCATATGTGCATTTAAGAAAATGGAGCCTAGGCCCTGAAGTTACGTATCGCACCCATAAAAAAAATCATTTATTAGAAGATTCGAAACAATAACAAATAGAAATGAAACTGCCTTGTAACCACTACTTTATTTTGCTTATTCAGCAAATACATCAGAAAAGAAGCCTGTATTCGCATATACTAAGACTGCAGCCTAAATGCAGTATCTTCAGAATCTGAATCAAAAACATCCAATAAGATGTTTTATGGTACTATTCCCTTAAGTTTGACTACCACCTGATGTCATGCATAAAAAAAAAACCACCCAATTGTAAAACTGACTTTCAGAATATTGAATTCCAAATACCGGCTCCGATTTCATATAAAATCTGTGTCGAAGTTATCACCAATTTGGTCTTCTCAGTCTCTCCAAAACGGTTTCATATTGATGTATTCAGTTTCATAATTCAATATTATGGTTTCTTGTGGATTTGAAAGTCAATTTTCAACCGGTATATTGAAAAAAAAAATGTAAAGCATTGGTTATAAGAAAATATGTCCAACGACCCTGAATTATTTAATTAAAATAAGAATTATAAGCTACTGTGAAGTGAATTTGATAAAATCTTTGAAATATTCTTTTCGTGAGGTTTTCTTTTTCTATTTGTCGGACTTCATAATCGGAACAGGAAAGGCCCATTAATATCTAAGCAAATTAGCTTAGTGAAGGGAGAAATGTCATTAATGGTATGAAAGCGATTAGGGAATCACAACTAAGATTTGTGGGGATAAAGCAGGCTAGCGTAAAACGATAAACGGAAAGTGTACGGAAAGGTAGCCTTTGTAAATAAAAAAAAAAATTATCATAAGATTAATATATTCTAAAAGCCTACCCGTATTGCTTTAAAGCGTCTTTCAAAGAACAAATCGTTTGGTTCTTTGGGATTCCACAATAAGTAAAAATTTAACTTCAAATTTAAAACCTAAATTATACACGTCTCGTCCAAGCTAACAGGTAAATGTATAAATCCAATTTCATAATTTCACTTAAATTATATGCTTGTAAAATAAATATTGGGCTTGGACCTAACACGTGGAAAGTCCAGCATTAATTCCAGGTATTGTCCATGCTCGACTTGTTTAGCGTTTAATGGATGATTATTTCTTCAATGGATTATCACTGTTTACAAAATCAATATTTCATTGGTCTCGCTAGTCTGCTTCGATGTACATTCTACAATGAACAACCAGCATTAACCCATAATATAAAAACTCGTCAGGGCTAGAAGTGTTAGCTAATTATTCCATTCTAGTCATTCTGATGTTTCGTTATGTTGATAAATAATAATAAATGGTAATAAACAAGGCAATTTAAAGCTTGAGCAAACGATACGTATGAGGAGGGCCATTGAACTTTAAAGTGTGATTTTGGCTCATTCAGCCGAAGGCACACATTAAAGGAAAACACTGCTTCAGTGTCGGCTGGTGCATCAAATGACAATATACTGCTTCCTTCTTTTATCACGATCTGTTTCAGCATTCTGTTTCATGGCGATAATAAAGCTTAATTCCTCAGCATTTTTAATTATTTCTTACATAGTGAATCAATATTTGTGACCATCCCCGTAGTTTGGTGGTTAGCGTAATTCTAACAATTCAAGGGTACGGGTTCAATTAAATTTCAAGAAGAATTTCTTGTTTAGATGATCAAGGTCGACTCAGCCTTGTGAGGATAAAGGATTAGATACTTGAATAAATAATCAGTGAATCCTAGAGTGGAATAACTTAGTAATATCCACACTAGCACGTCAGAACCAACTACCAACTACGCCAGCAACCTTTGGTTGGCCTTACCTCATGAGGTGTTAAGCAACAGATTTTGTTTATAATCAATGATTTATCTATTCCTTTCTACAATAATGTCATCATAATAATGCTGTTCACTTAGCAGATATGTAATATGAAATAAAGCCACTTAGAAGAGAGAATACAGTAGTTTTCATCGCTGACATTTTCTATGGTATTTTCAATTGTTTGGATTTCTATTGCAGTATTTATTCAATGAAACTCCAATCTTGTTGCCCAATAAATTCATTCAAATTATGTATTAGCTAAAATTGAAACAGGTGGAAAATATATATTGTGAATGTTTGATGCATGCTGCAAGTCTCGTCGAGTGGTGATATTGGAATCTTGCCACATTGGAGACATTCCAAGAAGACGGATAGCAAGTCGTTCACAGGATGACAACTCCATTTTGTTTATCGCTGTTTGTTGAGAAAACTGATGTTATTTTATCTGGAGAGTTTTATTTAAAAAGTCGGCAGTAGTAAAATTATACACAAAACGATAGATTTCGTTCTACTTGCGACTATTTACAGTTGAATGAAGAGATTTTAGTCCAGTATTTAGTTCGTTATTTTTTTTTACTTTCACAGTATGGATTAGTATGTAGCTTGCTCTATTCGCTCTGATATTGTTACCATTCCAAAGTCTCCATCTCTTTTGTTATTCTTGGAGAATCAAAGTACTCCCAGTGTTGTAGATCCAGTCTTCAGTTCTGTGGGTAAAAGTAAGTTAAGTATGTAAAATTTATAATGTATTACATCCTATATGCTTTTAAGCATGGTCGAAATTCGATTAAATCTATTGTTTTCTTTAAAATTGTATAATATATTCTGTTTTTGATCTCCCTTGCACCATTTTCAAAATATATACTGTTGGTTTTCCTTTTTGTGAATAAAATTCCAGTTGTTTATAAAGATTAAAGTTAATGTCCAACCTAGCCATATAACTGTAAGATAGTTCCATATCAATGTGTATGGCTTTATGACATCAGTATCTATATTGAGCATTATAGTTACATATCCTGAACTATATGTTTTCGTCGCCATTCATGAGGATCCTTACGGTAAGAGCATGCGAACCTTTAGCATTTAAAACCACTCGGCATTTCTGCTTATCGGTGACCCTTCTCTACCATCAATTTCTATTCATGTTACAGTATGTTTTATTTCGAAATAAAAAATATATTCATTCTTTACCCAAGTGATAAAATAGTTCTTCATTAACACAGCGGAAACCATAAACTAAGCATAAGGGCTGCATGTTCCCGAGAGTTATGACCGTCACAAACTTCATTTACCCCAGCTGGGCTCGTAATCGTGAGATTTCACAAATGTAAATTCTCTCCCAACATGGCGTTGCGGCCGTGCTAGTTCGCTCATACATCTTATTAAAATATTTTAATTTGTTCAGCATACATTATCAGCGGTACCAAATATGCAAGTGGTTCGAGCCGAGTGCAGGGATGCGTTGAGAAACAGTAATACTCCCTTCATAAATATTTCAGAAGTGTACTAGGCAAGTAGAGGAATTCAGCAGTTTTTGCATCGTTTAATTATTCAAAACGCTTTTTCGGAGAACACTGGAATGTAGGTTCTCGGGCTTGTCTTACAAATGGAGATGCTAATTACCTCTTCTGGAATAGAATATAAATTTCACTCCTGCCCCCTGGAGAGTCTGCCTGAGAGAACATATGTAAAATAAAGTGTTTAACTTATAATGTGCACGTGCACCCCTTAACATTTTATAGTGAATTATCACCTTACACGAAATATTACAGAACTTACAATCATGAGAACACGGAGTTATAGCACTATTAAGGAAAACATTTAGCTGAATCATAAAGTCAACTTACTTTAAATATTTAGCTGATTGATTGAACCACAAAAATTATTGTGTTTTCGTGAACAATCTTTTCTCAGAAGGAAGAGGTGTAAGTAACAAAATTAAATTTGAAGACTACTTAACTCTAATGCCCCATTATACTTTAGGAACCGCTAAACTCTTCAATCTCGCAACGTTCTTAAGAGAAATACCAAAATGAATATCCAGCCTGCAATGCTTTGTTCCGTCTATCAGGTTTTCAAAACGAACTCAACTTTCTGTTTCTCTAAAAACTTTGACACTTATATTCCTTTACTTCTTACCTCGTTGTGCCGTCATATTATGTGATGAGGAATTCTGTATTAAAATATGGACAGTGAATTTTTGGTCACTTCCGTAATTAGAAATTGTCATTGGTGACAGGATGGTCTGATTTTCTCACTCTTGATAGAAGCACAGACAAATGAGGGTCACCCAACAAACGAAAGCTAAGAGATTTTCCCAAATTTTTCGCATTCATACGCCTATTTATCATCATATGATTATTAGTTTTTATAAATATGGATACAGAAAATATAAATTATAAATATAAATTTGAGGGCATAAGAAATGAAAATTGAAACTGCTACAATAGGATTCCTGGCGTTGCTGTGAAGAAAATTAATATTATATATTGTGTCATAGTGTCAATTTCTGTAGTGGTATGGAAGCCATTATTAATAACAATCGTTAGTCAAAGAAAACATGAACAGCCAGGATAGAGATCGAACCCGGAAGCTCTTGAATACCCATTCGGGGTCTCTGCCGAATGCCGAGCAAGTCCTGCACGAGGAGATATTCCTTTGTGGAGGAATTCTGTTTAGCTAAACCTCAGTTTTGTATTAGGTGTTTAGCCAATGGGGAATGCATGTCCGGCAGTTAGGGGTAGCGCTGTCAGGCAGTCCTGTACTTTTTTGTATAACTTCTAATCATAACCATCTGTTGAGAGTATTACCTCCTTAAAATTCAGCTCTGACTACGGATAGCCATATTTATTGTAATTTCAAATTAATGTCATGTCAGAAAAACAAACTTGAGGACATTAGTACATGTACAGGATAAGCACGGTTGGTAGCACCCTTATATTATAACTTTTCAATTGTTCACTTATACTTTTAAATAGCCTCCAAAACATTGGGCAATTAGCGACTGTAACAGTTATATACTATGAAATAAACTTGATGTGGAACTATACCCTTAGAGACTGGGAAGGATTCTTTGTCTATTCGGTATTAAGAAATTAAAAAACAGGTTTAAGTTCAATAGACAAGTTTGTGGCCAGCAATTATTATTGAATTATGTTTGAATAAATAGCAATAAATATAGAAGAAACGTTTCGCACAATTACAGAAATTCTTCTTTATTACCTTTGTTATTTTTTTTGTATAATTAATTATTAATATTCTTATATTTTGGTAAAATATACATGAAAGCGTAAATCCATAGTAAAACGTTTTGCATAATACATTGCAATGTAATTATAATTATTTGATTTTCAAAATAATTTTTTTAGTTTTATATTATCTAGCTATCAATAGCAACATAAAAAACAACCCGTTCTTCAAATCTACCAACTAACTAGATAAAAAGCTCGCTAAGGCGATAAACCGCAAAAACTAAACAACATTGTTAGTTGGAGAGCTCATTGGAACTTGAAGTAGTTAAGTTTAGGATCCTATTTCTTTTTGTGGCAAAGTTTAGAGCCGTCTATCGTTACCACTAAAGGTGACAACTAATAATGGTTATCACCAAACTGTCTGAGAAATAACACTTGGTCAAAAGGATTTGTTTTTCATCATCAACAAAGATATCGCAAGTATAATTAAAATGAATAATGAAAATACATGAATATAATACAGGGTACATAACTTAAGAAAGACATAACTTATAAGAATATAATACTTACTCCCTAATATCAATTCATTAATAACCCTTTGATATTTGCTAATCACATTGTTTGATTCTAATTTAAACTCGGATTTTGCTTGTGAGCACTATTTTGATGACAGTTTCAAGGTATTTTTGCAATCAATGAAAAAATAATACAATGCCAAAATTGTATATTACTAATGAAGACGTGACAGAAGGATAAAAAAATAAAGTCTGGCCTTGAAAAAACAAGAGAACTCAACAAACAGAGAAAAAAATTCAAGCCAAGTATGATTCACTATTTATAAGTGATAAGTCGCTGCGAAAACCATTTTAATAACGATTTGTTAATATTTCCCAGTAAGTTTTACATATTATTCACAGTATCATCGAAATCAATTATTTCATACCTTGTCCAATATGATAGGAAAATATTTAATTATTAACTATCAAGCATTTGATTAATGACATACCATTATTGTTGTTGGGCTGCTTGTAAATTTGCCATCTTTGAAGTGTCAAGAAAAGATCTATGCAATATATCATCTATCCGTATGAAACTGTTGTTATGGAAAATATTGGGAATACAATGACTATAAAGATAATTAATTAATTTGCAATTTCTTATTACCAAGTAATTAATTAATGAGACCTACTATTCTCTTATGGAGAAGGTTTGTGATATTACTCCATCCAATATGTACTCGTAAAAAATCTGCTTCGCCTCGTAAGTTCAGAGAGTACAACCACGGAAAAAGAATATACAAATACTGTTTTTTATTTATACATTGAGTTATGTGAAAAAATATACATAAATTTAAAAGGGTTAATCAAATGAAATGTTAGGAAACAATTAATCTTATCGTACATGTAAGAATTAAATCAGAACTGATCAGGAGATATTAGCTTTACAAAACAATTTAGATATCGTGATGAAGCGAAGCAATAAATAAAAAAAGAATTTAATGGAAGTGAGGAAAAGACGGAAGATTATATTAATTAGAATTCCACTGTTAATTTAAAGTCAAATTGTATTATGACTAGTTGATAATGTCACACAGTGACTGATATGGAGCTTGCATTTTGTAAAATAGTCCTAATTTATCTTTTACACGCGTTCTCATAAAATAAAATAAAGAAAAAAAGCTGGTCATTTTTCCTTCTTATAACCACACTAAGTTTATACGATATAAAATTATAATGGTGCCCGCTATTAACTATAATGTATAGCACTTTTTCCCCTGCCATTCCATGCAGGTAATTTTCCCAACTTGAATCAGCAATATGAAAGAGATCCAATTTAAAACTTATAATTTATATTTTTTTTCTTTCATTTCATAAATTTGATTTAGTGCCTTATCTTCCTTCTCCAGAGTCGGCGGCATCTAAGTCATCAAGCAGGCTGCTGGAAAAAGAGCATTTTTTTCTTTCATAAAATAATTTACTTTTAAAAATAATTATTTTTATTGACTATTACATTAAAATATTACAGCCAGTGAATACTTTACAGAAGGTAAAACAGAACCAGTAATGACACGAAGGCTTAGAGGAAATCCAATAACTCCCTTAAAAGAATGAAGAACTTAGTAACCTTCCAAGAACTTTGAACTAATGCACTTTTTATTATGTATATGTTGGAAATTAATTGATTTGAAGTAACTTCCAAAGTTGGAACTGTGGGTGGCCGTATTCACTTATTTATTCCAATCATCCTTTACCAGTAGGCGTTAAGGCTCGTATTTGACAGAAAGTTCCACTCTTTGTTCTGCCTTCTCCTTTGGTTGGTGCCAAGTCAGATTCCGCCATACATTGTCCTGCCATGTTAACCTTTTATAGTCTTAAGTCGACGACCTTCGACCCTTGCCTCCAATGCTTCGCCTTTCTCGTCCCATTGTTTGCATATGGCCGAACCACCTCCACTTACACCAGAGGTGCACTGCCCTAGGCAATTTAGATCGTCTGGGTCGCTGCAGTCTTCTTTCCTGTTTCCTGATTAAGACATCCATGATAAGAGATAAAAAAACACACTTCTTTTAACACTTAAACATGAGTTTTTTCGTATTCTGGGAGGTATTCATGTTCCTTAAAAAAAACTAAAAAGATCCATCCCCGAACAAAGCAGACAAGGACAAGCTGACAACCATTCTGCCTAGTATAACATAACTTACTAAGATTGTCCCCAAGTACAAATTTTCCACCCATACATTGTTATCATTTAATATATACTTAGGTTCTCTTATGATCACACGTTTTTCTTCTATATTTGTTTTGGCCTTATTACTATTGCCCGGTAACCTTTGAACCACAGCAAAGAATATTACAGTACCTGGCATTTCCTTTTTTAAACATGGAGGTCGTCACATAATGATAAGCTTTCTGTTCCCCCACTCTTGAGATATTCGTTTCACCTCATTTGACACGTCGATTGTAGAAGTACATCTGAGCATTGGTATTGGATCACTGTACTACAGCATTTTAGGGTCAATGCGGCCACACCTTACCTAGTTTTATCATTTTAACACGCCATTATTTTTTATTGAATTTTTCACCGATGAGGGACCAATTGCTTTAATCAATAAACTGCATTCCCTTATTTAGCTTGATTGATTAAAATGGCCGCTCTTCTCGAGATAAAATTTTCATCTTTTTGAATAAAATGTACTGATTTGAAAATACTCTATATAATATCTATAGGTCCGTCTCTTGAAATATTTATTTATAAGTTTCATGTACAGTGAAGTAGAGTATACACAAGTTTTAGATTAAGTTCCTGAAGATCAATGTTTTTACTTAAGGTGTACATACATTTTTTATTTATAGTTGTTTTAAAAAAAATTGTCTTTATTCAATCTTTAAGAACTTTCTTTAACTCTCTACAGGCCATTTTTTTTATTTAAAGCCTTAAAGTAAAATCACTTAACGTTCACCTAAAATTAATTTTCAGTTCTTTTCACTTCAATTTTTTTCATCGATAGGGGAGGTACTCTATCCTTTAAATTAATTTTTTCAGTAGCAAGGATGGACTGAAGGAACAAGGCATAAGTATTTGAACAAGTATTGTCGGCAATAAAAGACATGTTATACCTGACAATGTACCATTACCAATGCAGCATTGCAGCGACATCTATATTTTGCACAAAAATAGTTGGTTCCTTTCAAGAAAGAGTTTTTCTTTCAGTCACAACAACTTTGAGGTGGGAAAATTAGCCATCTTGGAAATGAATAATAAATTTACTATAAAGTAATTTCCGAGTGACAAGAGTGAATTACAAAAAAAAACATAAGTTAACAAAACAAAAAATAAAAAGTGAGGAAATATCTTGTTTTACAACGCATGTTAAGGAAGAGGTTTCTCCTGACATTTCGTTATTTTGACTCTAAAATATAACTAACACTACTACTGCTACGACTAATAATACCACTGCCTTACGAATAATGTCTTCTTTTTTTTTTTAATTAATTCCACACGTCATCGATTTCCAAATATTCCACTTTAATACGTGGATAAAGTCCACAGAAAAATTTGCATAAAGGAGGGAGCAGTCGGTGGCAACGATCTAATAATCCGCTTATTTTCCTGACGGTGCGCAGAAAGGGCTGTTTTTTTTTCTAAAAAAAAAATAAACCGTACCTGGAGCAGAATATTGTAGATATCTTTTTAGCGAAAAATCAAAAGTAGACTTACATTAAAAACGGCTGAAGAGTAATTTTTATTTTGCTTTTTCATGTAAATTTCAAACACACACACACATATATAAACAACAAATTTGCATAAATAATATTGCGAATAGATTAGTGTTCCATAATTTGTACTGTAACTGACAGGAAATCAGTGTTTTCAAGTGAAACATATGAAATGTCAAATGAAAGGTAAAACAAACTTAAACAACATTAATTTTATTCAAAATAACTTCTGTTAGCTCAGTACATTTCTCCCAACGCCCAAAGAGGCTTTTTATCCCTTGTTTAAAACGTTTTGGCTTTGACTCAATGAATTCGATAAATTAAAATTTGATCTTGATTTCTTTTTGTTTTTTTTTAAATGTTTCTAACGCTCTGATAATATGAGTTAACGACAATCCATCGATATGGTGGATGTGATAAAACGTCTATTTTAAGATCCCATAATTTTTTTGAAGTTAACTGGCAAACATGTAGTCGGGGATTGTCATGAAGATAGGTCCTCTCCTGTTGACAAGGGTTATAACTTTCTTTCAATGTTTTATAAAATTCGTGTATTCCAGGAACGGAAAGAGGACCCCATAACGCAAGTTTTTACAAAAAATAAACCTGACATTTTATCCAATTAACCCAATCTAATATACACCCAAATACATACACATTCCATTTGTCAAAATCCTTGGACCTAAAGCAGTCCTTAGATTTTTCTGACCTGTTACCCTGGCAGATCATAAAACTAATTGAATATTTGGACTGGCACTTATTTATTTTTATGATTTGTGTCTCAAAAGATTTGCTTCTTAAATCTACTATTCCGAGTTCTTTCAGTCATGGTGACACAAATTAAATATTTGCCGAGGAAACACCAACATCCGAGGACCAAAACGTAATGAAAAAAAAATTAATTTTCTAATCTTTGTTGATTTTCTCGCTACGCCAAGCTAAAAAATTGGTTATACTTTTTTGTCTGTTGGCAATACTTCCTCGAAGCTCTCTTTTACATTAAAACCTCCACAACAATAACCACCACTCATATTTATATAACTTGTTTAAATTTGAATCCTCCTCAAAAACCTTGTACAAGATGGTTCTTATCCTGTCCAATACTTTGAACTTTTATAAAATTATTGTGACCTTTCCATTGGTTTCATGCAAAATATCTTGTACTTCTTTTTAATGTAAATAATAATGAACTTGATGGTATAGTAAAAATAACCTGTTTATTAGTTGTTAGCGTGCTTAGATCGTTTTGGAATAATTCAAGTGAAAACCCTTGTATCCCTCAAGAGAGTTTATTCATATAATTGCCTACGTTTCGCCAATTTCAGGCATTCTCTAGACTTCACAAATTATACTTAATCCGATAATAACATATTATAAAAAAATATGTAGATAATAAACCTAACATGACAGTTGAATTTAGACAGTTACCAATTACGTGTATTTCAATGCTTTCTAAATGCCTAATGGTTTCATCGAACATTTTTGGTCATTTGTAAAGTCCTGAAGATGCCTGAACTCTGAATTTGGTGAAACAAGACCAATGTATTGATAAGTTTGTTTTAATTGTTGCAAAGCTTTTGATTGAAAGTCTTATCAAATACCATAGTACCTGATTAGTCTCTACTTGGACTCTTACTCACCTGTTTGTTTATTTAAGATTATTCTAATATTTGTAATAAATAGCATATCAGGCAGATAAAATAAATACTCCTATATCATTGGATTCGTCAACAGACATTAAAGTGCAGGCAGTTTATTTAAATTTTTTAAGGTTATTTATTTAATCCTTACCGAAAAAAAACAAAAAAATACAAGTTTGTTCTAAATACCACTGTTCTATTTTTACTGTTACCACGAGAACAAACATATTTACAAGACTGAATCAAGATTTCATTTTCTAATAGAGAGAAACCAAGTCCTGAGAGCCAGTCCTCCTTATTCTTACCCATCGACAAATACTCAAAATGGGCTTTTCACTTTATAATTTCTAGTTTTTCATAACATAAATATCGTCATGGAAATTTCATATCCAAAGAAATACTCAACTTGTATTATAAAAAGTCTCCTTTTTATTTACTTTTAACTTCATAGTTTTAAAATAGCCTTTTATCCTGACGTAGTTTTACGTGTGAGGCTTGAAATCTTCGTTCACACGAACATAGAATAGGCCCTTTTAATTAGTCGTAAATTTTATATTTTAGCATGTATTTTATTAGAATGTTTCTGATTTTTAAGCTTATTCATTTTTAACGCCGTAAACGATAATTTTCGGAGCGGTTAATTTGAGAATACAACATATACTCAAGGACAATTGCACAGGTTGCCAGTAAGTCATCGGTTTTGACGACCAGATATCAAACAGTTAACACACCGTTGATAGCTCCGATTGGATGCTGTCAAGGCTGATTGTGTGACTGACAAATGATCGCTTGATATACGTGTCGGTGATCTGTCACTGGGGCGGGATCTAGAGCAGTGTAGGCATCTGTCTCTGCTCTCTCCGACAGTGTCAGGCAGTTCGATACTGATAGCGCCTTTGACTGCGCTTGGTCAGGCAGCAAATATCATGTAGTACAAGTGGTCAAGCAGTTAAATAAAATCTTTAGTTTATAGTTAACAAAAACTTTTTATGATCCTATAATGACATACATTTTACAGATGCAGTGTTTTTTTGTCTTAACAGGAATCCATCTAAAAAACTAGATAGGTGCAAGAAATTCTTTATACCTTAATTGAAATTATTACTATAATTATTAAGAAAATCGAGTTCAATCATCTGATATAAATCTTTTTTTACCCATTTTTTTTGATTAATGTGATATTTTAATAATGAATAAGCTATAAAAATGAATGTATAAAACTTTGCATATACCAATGTATGTTTATAAATACCCTATTAAAAATAATAATATAAATATATTAAAAAGGGGGGGTAGGCGTTCGTTTGACAGAAAATAAGAGCCTACAAATGATTTATAGTTTGTCAAATAAGCTGAAGTAAATAAAGGAGATTATCCGAAATAAACAACCACCATAAAATTGAAACCTATCGCAAGCCCCACATAATGCAATCCAACAGTTGACTTGAAGTTAATTATCACTGTTTTTTTTTTTCAACTACAGATAAAAAAAATTACTATTGACTGAAGAAAAATACTCAATATGTTTATCAACGTAGACTAAAATTCGAAGAAAAATAAGAAATGATTTGAGCAGAAGCAAAAGGCTGATGACAGAGGGAGAATCAGCTCAATTTTAATCAGCATTCCAAACTTGCGAGGAATTGCCCCAGCCAAACTTCACCATAATTGCTACAGACGATTTCAAACTGACTCAAGTAATCTCAACCAATCAGGACTTATAATGATTTTGTTAGAGCTTATACTAATAATCCGTAATTAATAATTAAATAGTGTTTATTCCATCTGATAAAATCTAAGTTATGAAAGGAAAATACTGGAAGTTATCATTCTTAAATTTACATTCATGAGAAATAATTCGACCAAATGATCACTCGTCGATCAATTAAAATACATTACAGTTATCATTAGTTATTTCAAAATATGTTAATAAATGTTAGCTAATAACTATGAATTATTAATGAAAAATCGTAAATAAATAATTAAATTATCAATGTGCAGAAATATCAAACTAATTTTTCTCCTTATTTTTAGGTTGGCATGAATCTTAAATATTGAACTTACGTGTTGATTTCTCTCAAATCAAGAGAGCACATTCATACCTAAAAAAAATACAAAATTGTTAATTAAAAATAATATAAATAAATTATGTTTTATAGTTGGTTTTGATTTTTGGAATATTTCATGACAGATAAATACGATAATGAAGTACAAAAATAATGCTGATATGAAAATGAATTATCGCTTGGTTAAGACAAATTTACTTGTACATTTTTACATTTCATTGAAAAAAAATTTTCGTTTAAAAAATTAGCTTAATTGCATGCCCAAAATCGAGACAAAAGATTTATATTTAACATATTATTTACCTCTCAGGAATGAATGTTTCTTCTATTTTATAATTGGAGTAAACATTGGACGATATATCGAAATTAATAGTTAGTTATATATTTTTATAGAAAACCAATCAGGTTATTGAATGTTCAAATGATAGGCGTTTTATGGAAATACGGATGACAGTTCCTTTGAACAGTTCAACATTTGTGAATATGCAACCATAACATTAGCATGAGCAGTGCCCTTACTATTTCATTGAAAAACTGAATTACCACTCTTCGGACATTTGAAATCGACCCAAAAATCATATAATTGTACAATATTAAACACGAGGTAAATAATTATTAATTGTGAAAAACAAATAAGTTATTCCTTCCGAACATATATAATCGTCCTAACGGGATCGAATCGTAACATAGATTTTCAGTTATGCACAGTTCTGAAAATATTTACCACGGTTAAAAATTTTAACATACATGATTAATAGACGTTATGTCATGTCACCTCAGTCTCTGAAACGTCTCAGTAAACTGAAATCACCTTTGTAGCAGATAAATGTAAATAATTCAAACTTTAATATGCTAAATTAAATTAGCAGTTATTATTATTGGCTCTAAAACCTTTATTAATTGGATTATCTTCTTAAAATTGATCAGTCTTTACCATTATTGATGAGTCCTTAATGACAGGGAGGGGGTACTTGACAGTTTTAAATAGCTTCCGAGCTGAGAATTGCAAAGTCTTAAATTAAAAAAAAAAAAATGTTTGTCGGCCATACTTCATGTTACTTTATTTTAGTCTTAACCTAACCAGAATATACCGAGGTGTAGAAGGATGTGCCTTTAAATCGTCAGCTACACTGGCCATTTGTAGCCTGCTGTCTTAGACCGTACATAGAATCGAAACATGCTTACAATGTGCCTGAATGAAAGTAAAACCTCTCACTTCTATCATCCTTGAAACAAGGCTTGGCAATAAATCCTTAAAATAGGGCTATAATTTAAAATAGTAAGCTTGTAAAGACGCGCCCACCTATTGATGCAAGCAGCGGCCAATTTGTCCGAAAAATACGAGGTAGGTTGTTAAACAGGAGACGCAGCCAGGCCAGAAATTCGATTAGTGAGCGAGGCGAAGGTGTAGGCCAGTTAATAGCCAAAGACCCGAATACCCGAATACCCGAATACCATGGTCTCCGATAAAGGTGGGCCTGCCGAGGACCCAGGTCGGATGAAAGAAGCCGCCCACTATAAATCCGCAGGTGGTAGGACATATCCGAACCAATTACCCGATAATTAGCAGTGATGTGGAACTGCTACCGGCTAGTCACTGTTCGCTGGTGGGCATTATTCATCTGAGCACACCCAGCTTCCAGATTTATGTCTCATGGAGAAGGTGGTGTTCTCTCGGTTAACTAAGCATTGAGGATGTATTCCCCGAAAGTATTTACGTAACCTCTTCCGTTCTCAATACACATCACGTGTGAGCTTTGATTTCGAAACGATGAGGTAATTGATTGGTATTCCCGAAGGGTTAGCTTATTATCCCTCAGGATCCACGATTCCTTGAACTGTCATGGAAATTCGTCAAAACGGTGTTGGTAGGGCGAGTGGTACGGTTTTTAATTTATTTAACATACGGAAACCCTAATTACAGTAGTTTAATCCTGGTTGTGGGTTGTAGATTTTTAAAATGGTTTCAAAGTATCGGCTGTTCACAATGTCTTTACTATCATAAAGTGTACGTGTCATATTAAGGCTCTGGGTGTTTAAATTCACTTTTAACCTTTAAGAAAAAAATATCAGTTTTTATTTCAGAGCCTGAAGATGACAGTGTATTCAATCTAAAGTTTTATCTCTTTGATAGTAAAGACATCAGGTACGAACAATTCATTGGTTTTGTTATAGACTTCCTTATGTTTCTACCTTTCTGTTCGTTTGCCTGTCTATATATTTCTGTGTGTTCTGGTAAAGGTGTAAACTGTATAACTTGAAAACCTATACACGACATAAAATTATTTTTTTAACTACATAACAATAACAAAAAGATCAAGTACAATTTTTTTTATAGAAACAGCTTTGAACATAAGTTATTGTTATAACAGTCAGTTATTAGGAGATAACAAATAAAAGCTTTCGTAAACTATTAAACCAAAACTTAATGTAAAAGCTATGCAACTCGTTGCACCTCGGTTTTTCATTATAACTTTATAGCATCTTATAATGCATTGGCTTCAAAGAAGTCATTTATGAAAAATGTTGTATAACATTATTTAATTCCTATGCTGAAAGGTCTTGTCGATTGCACAAAGCATTACAAATGAAAATAACGCAAAGGTTTATTCCCCTATTTTTGTCAACTTTCATTTTAATCTGTTATCCCAACCGTATATTTGTTTTCACATCTACGAATCAGTTTAAAACGAAATTGAGAAAATTGTTAAAATTGAAATTTATTTTATTTAAAGTAAGTAAGTAAAAAGGGTTTCAGTAAGTAAAATATCACTGATATAATGAATTGTCGGGTTGTCACGAGGGGGTGCCTGGTCCCCTAGCCCTGGTGACAAGTGAGGGTTGTTGGAGTTTATACCCTGGACAATCGTTTCATGACGGCGTTACTATCTGACTCCATATATATCGATAGGTATGTGCCCCGACAATGCACTATGTTCAGGAGAAGAGGTATAGGGTAGGTAGGTAGGTAGCTTGTGTGGTCTTGGAATGACCACGTCTTCACACTCCGTATCTGCGGGTAGGCGAAATCCATCCGGATCCCAAAGGCAAGCGTGAACCGGAGAGAGGCAGACTGAATTGTCACGGGAGACACTGCTTGGTCAATTTGCAGGGCCGCGACAACCGTTGTCCACTAGGGAGAGGTCTCTCCCAAGGAGGTGGTAGATTTAGCGAGACGAAGGCAGAGATTCCCACTAGGGAGGTGTGGGGTCTGACTAAGCCGGACTAAAACATAGCGAGGTGAGGAGAGAAAGATATGTAGTGGTAGTTGAACGAGAAGTCCATGGTTTTGAGTAGAGCAGCAGGCGCCAGTGCAGAGAGAGAGAGAGGAGAGAGTAGTGTTCCAAGTGGTATTCCGATTCGTAATGTTAATTTGGCCTGAGCCCGAGGCTTATATAGGAGGCCAGCCAGTAGGGTGGGATAACTCCCCACCTACGACTGTTTCCCCCACTACTTCAGTCCCTCCTCCCACTCTCACTGACGTCATAACCTTTATTAAACATAATGAAAACAGTGATAGATATAATCTGATCGAGAAGAGGGTGACTTATAATTATTTGTAATTAAGAGGTGGCCACAACAGGAATGTTTAGTGCTGCCAAGAGTGAAAAATCCTTCGTTTATTGCTAATTATTTTTTTAATCTTCTTATTTATAACAATACCTGCTGTCAATTAGCATCATCAGTTTATACTGATGAATCAGTTTGGCTGCCTTCACCACTTATGTGCTAAGTGTGGATTTTAACACTTTTTAACGCCTCCAACAGAAAATTGTATGTTGTAAGGGCTATTGCACTGTTAAAAGTAGGTAAAACCAGAGAACGGTCGTCAAGAGGTGGCGGGGTGTAAATAACAGGTGAATGGTTCTTGCTCTGATCTTCCAAAAGAGTCCAATTCCAGTAGCACAAGAACATGCGCATGTAGTTTGGAGGACTGCAAGCGATTTTTTGATTTCTGTTGAAGTAAGGGTGGGTTTGAATTTATCAGATGTTCAAGCTTCTTGTGGACACTCATGAGAACGATACGATAAATATGCTGAAGCAACTTATATTAAAGAATTTACAGTGATGCGTTAATTGTTTATTATGTATTTAACATATATTTGATACAAAAAAGAACGATCCATCAAAAATAATTCACAATCATCGAAATGAACAAAACCTAAAATTTAGTACAAAAGAACTTTGCAGTACTTCTTCGTGGTATCACGGTTTTGGGCTCAACTCACAATGAATTTTTTATTTATCTACATAAATAGAAGAGGGTTGCTTCCGGTAAGATGGTCCAACTTCCCTCCAGTTGGTGTTCATAAATGGTCCGAACAAAGAAACAGTAGTCAAAAGTAAATAAATAGCACCGTCGTCCAAGTCTTAACAAACAAGCCTGGTATAATTTGGAAGAGCCACGCAAACATGTAGTAATAAGAAATATAATAACGTTTAGTAGCATTTGCAATTTTAGTTAACAAATGACAAAAAAAACACAAATTTATTGCTACCAATTATTTTACATGCTTGTTCATAGATGGCTTACCAAACTTTTAGGATTAACACATTTTCTATTGTAGATAGATTGTGACTGTAAAATACCTACATTTCCCTTTTTTTAATAAAAAAAATATTGGAGTGTGATACGTATAAGCAAACTCTGTTGGTAGCTCTCAAAACTTTAATTTATTTTTCCAAAAATTCAGTTTTGGCTTACTAGTTGACGTTTTTGGAATGTACTAAAAATTTTAAATCGAATCAATTATTATTAAACGAATTATTTCTACGCACCTATCCTAAAACACTAACAGACAAACGAATGAGGTTCTTTCTGGGATAATATATAGGTATATGATGTTAGCCTTATTCATGCTAACAGCACATACCTACATATCCGAAATGATGATCATAAAATAGATTTCCACATTTCAGAATATAAACAAAGCTTATTGGTTTCCCATAATAGTAAATAATAAGTAAATTTATTAGAAAGATTTGTATTTTTAAAATTACAATTTACAACAGAATTATTAATTGGGATGTAAAAATTCATTCATATTTATGTGCAATTCAAATTCATTCACAGTACACATAATTAAGTAAGTAGGCGGGTAGTTTGTGGGTGTAAAAGAGCGAGTAGGCTACTGTTCTGAGGGCTTTGGATTCGTTTGATGTTCGAAGGTTTGACTGCCCCCCATAGTTGTAGTCCGTTAATTCTGATCATTAGTAAATAGAAACATAAAATAAAAAGTAAAATATGACGGTGAATATTCATTCCAAGTAGAAACCTTCCAGCCATGTGCACATCCTCTGCTCTATAGGTGAAGCAATCGCCGTGAGCAAATCTAATAGTAGGTATTAAGCCTAAGTAATAGCAGGCGTAAAGGTGGGCCGATCCAACGCGCCATCCTCTTGCAAGAGATATAAATTTACTACGAGAGGGGTGAATAGGATCGCAGTCTGCAAAGAGCAGCGACTAGCTAGTAGCAGTTCCACATCGCCAGTAATTATCGGCTAATAGTTAGGGCTGTGTCCTCTGTGTATATTTATAGTTTGGTCGGCGTCTTTCATCCAATCCTGGTCACTCCTCTCTCAATTGCCCACTATGAGCGGACACATGTCGTTGATCGACCCCGGTCGGTAACTCTCCCGTTGGATTAAGGTAGCTCGTTTATGTGCGGTTAACTAACTGTTGCGTCCTACTCACAGTTTCTAGTTCCCAAGCAAATCTTCTATTTCTAGTTCTAATTACTAATTCTAGAAGTAGCGTCCAGAGAGAGAGAGAGAGAGAGAGAGAGAATTTCTTCATGAATTTTATATTACATGTACTCATTACATATAGTTTTCGTACATTAGAGCGCCTCTAATCTCAAACTAAAATATCAAAAAATATAGAATACTAAGCCAGAAAAATTCAATAAGGGCCAAAGGGCCACTATTTTGAAGAAATAATAAAAATAAAAAAAAACTTGTGAAATTAATTGTGAAAAAAATTATATGTATTAATCTGGATTGAATTTTAATAAATGACTAATGTCAGGTCAATTTGTACTTTTTTTCCTATTCAGCTGTCTCCTTCTGCAGCATCTTCTCATTCCCTTTGCCCTATACATTTTCTTCATTACAATTTTGTCTTGATGATAGCGCTTTTAGTGTTTATCTAAAAATGCTGGAAGAAAAAATATCTAAGTGGCCTTGAATAAAGTGTATTTTTAGTGCCATATTACAACACAGCACCTTTTATGAAGTGAAAAACTCTTGTTGTTCTTGATTTTTGCCCATAAATCTGTGACATAGTTTTCAAATACAGTTGAAATCATTTTTTTCAAACTTCCTTCGAATCCAGATTTCTTCAAAAAGTGAAAGGGTTTGTGGCCTAATCTTATCCCTCAAATTATTAAAAATTTGTTTCAAGTGCAAGAAACCTTCTCCTGTATTGTCCATTGCTTTATTTAAGTTTTTTATAACGGCTGACTTGATATGTAAAACCGGAAATGGATGTTTGTCTGTGCTAGCCACCTAGAAAGAATTACTCACATTCTCACGGTTTCTTGTTGAAATAAATGGTGGTAAATTCGAAAGCATGGAGCTTTCATTTTTTTCACCAGAGTTTTCACCGAAAAAAACTATGTCTGGCATTACGAAATTTTTGGTAACACGAGACTTCATTGCAAAAATAACACTGTATTTAAGGTCATAAATTTAAGAGCTCATAGCTAACCATAAATCTTAGTTCGAGCGGACGTATTTATTGTTTTATCTGCTTATGTTAATGGAAAAAAGATGTTCAATTTTGATAAAATTGGTCAATTAAGAGTGTTTAGACGTATGTCTACATCAGGCACTATATAGTGTACTAGTGCACTATTTAGCTATGTGATTTTTCTGCTAATAAACCTCATTTTCAATCGTATCATACTCCCCCATAGCAATACAAAATAATAAATGCTTAGGTAAAAAAAATGCTATTTTTTTTTTTTTACTCCTTTATTGTGCTAAAATTACAATCTGCCTTATTAGGCAATACGTAATTAAGATAAATGCTCATATTCATACCATATTTACAATTAATCATTCATTCGCTCATTCATACAATATTTACAGACAGCCCAGAGGCCTCCCAAATCCACATGTTTGTCACCTCCCTCGCATACAAAAGAGGAAGCGTCTCGGGAAGTCCCCCATGCTCCTCCGTCTGCCGCGTCCCCGGATACGAGCAAGTGGAGGCTGACCAAGAACGCGAGAGCCACAGACGCTCAGGACATGATGGAGTAACTGGTCATTGCCAGGACTCCCACTGTCACGCATTTATAGCAGGTCACGAGGGCACTGCCGTTTCAGTCTCCGAGGACGAACCACTATTTCTAAAAAATATGGACATGATGCACAAAAAATTGGCTTCAGATCTGGATTTAGCGTTGAAAATAGTCCATATGGAAATATTTTGACCAGTTACTAATATGGTTCACTCTATTTCGTAGTGAAATATGGTAAAAAAATATAAAAAAATAACGATGGCTTTTGAGTACAACAAAAAAATCCCTGCATGACAGATGAAAACAGGTTTCAGACCCGAATTCTGTGCGAAAATCTTTGTCTCCAGTAGCAGTTATGTTTGAATTAATTGAACGAACGAATTATGTGCTATAGGCTACAATTGAACCAGTGGAATTATTCCTAAATTAGGTAATGCAGATTACCTAAAGGTAACCTTCCTGTCATAATCAGTACAAAAATACAATCTGGCCCGCTCTGTCCAGTAGGAATGACCGATTGTCAATAATGTCTCACAATCAATTTCCCCGAGTCTATCGGCTTTATACAATTGATTAAACTTAAAATCTTCCATTAGCGCATTCCGATTTGTTGAAAAATTACTTGAAAACAATTTAAAACGTAGTTTTACTATTTTATTGTAAACACTATATTTTTTTTTTAATTTTAAATTGTAGTTTAGTGAATCTTTTAATAATTTTTCCAAGAAGGATTATTGTGAATTGCTTATGGAAGGCTATGTCCAATAGAACGCATGAATGGTTCTGTGTTCAAGTGTGTGGGGTGGGTCATGTTTATGGGCACGCTTGAAACGATCGTTAGTAGATTAATCGATAAAAAAAATCAATTTATAATCAATTTCAAGCAAGAGCTGGTTACCACTACTACCAAATAAAAATTTTCAAACTGTCTCCGTTCAATGCAAAATAATAAAATATTACGAGACTATTCTTTTAATAAATTAATCACATAACAAAGATGTTCGGAAACACTCTGGACGTCAATGTATCGATTACATCTACCTCTGACTTCTACACAAGCGGAATCCTGCCTGAAAGAAAGCTACGATGTCTAAATTACAAATTTGTCGGTAAAATAAAAAGTATTTACGGTTATTTAGAAACCTAATATAATTTGTTTAGTTTGCGATTACTTTTCCAAATGCCGCGTTAAAAAAAAAATTATACAGTTTCTAGCTTCTGAATGGCGAGTAGAAGAGCTGAGCCACTTTTCTAGCTCAACATTCCCCCACCACCTTTGAGCACTTGTTCCCAGGGGTTCTCCAGCTTTATTAATTTAAAACCACCAAACAAAAACATCTAAATACTTTTGAAACTGATTAATAACACAGAGCAACAATGATTTTGTGACACAGGATTTCAGTGTCCACAGAGAATGTGGATAATTTTAGTCTTCTACATACGAGAAAATTATCAGATTTGCCGAATTGACTCCAGTTCTTTAAATAAAGGCAATAAATATCCTTATATTAAAAGAAAAACAAACATTTTTTTTGTTTTTTTAGTGCGGGGGAGGGGTTATTTAAACTATGATAAGCCGATGATTCTTTCACTACTCTGGTCCAGAGGTCGGCTTGGGAGGCATCGTCACCCAAGAATCCACAATCATAATCGTTTACCTCAGCATCTCGAAGATCTAATCAAATCCAAACGCCGCTCTAGAACAGTGTGGCAAAGATCCCGGCATCCTGCTGATCGCCGCTCGTACAATCAGTACTGCCGATTGGTAAAGCGGCGATTGGCATCCTTCCGTTCTGATTCTTTCCATTCCTACCTCTCCTCTCTGTCTACCAGGGATAACTCCTTGTGGAATGTAACCAAAAAAATCCTAAAGTATCAACCTGTTTCACATCCACTCCGTCGTGATGATGGGTCCTGGGCGGCCTCGGATGGGGATAGGTCGGAGGAATTTGCTCTGCATCTTACCCATACTTTCACACCTCACCTTTCTCATCAAAGCCATACTCACAGCAAAACTGTGGAAGATTTCCTCACTTCACCTATTCCTCTCTCTCTTCCACCAAAAGCCGTTAATCCCTCTGGGGTCAAATACCTTCTGAAAAACTTACCTTACAGAAAATCCCCTGGATATGATCTCCTAACTCCTCAAATTCTCAAACAACTTCCTCCTAAAGCCATAATCTTCCTAACCTACATATATAATTGCATTATCCGAACGACACACTTTCCTCTCCTCTGGAAACATTCCATTATTGTCCTATTCGCCAAACCCGGTAAACCACCTAATGACGCCTCATCTTACCGTCCAATTAGCCTACTCCCTATCCTCTCAAAAATATTTGAGAAACTCCTACTAAAACGTCTACTTCCAATTGTTGAATCCAAAAACCTTTTTCCCACACACCAGTTTGGTTTCCGCCAACGACATTCCACTGCTCAACAAGGCCTTCGCGTTGTTGATCACATCTCCTCAGCCCTTGAAACCAAAAAGTATTGCACTGCTGCCTTTCTCTATATAGCTCAAGCTTTTGACAGGGTTTGGTACGCAGGTTTGCTCTACAAGCTCAAAAGACATTTACCACAGACCCTTTTCCTAATCCTACAGTCCTACCTTTCAAACCACTTCTTCCAAGTCCGCTGTGGCTTAGAATACTCTAACTACTATCCCATAAATGCAGGAGTTCCACAGGGCAGTGTCCTAGGCCCCATCCTCTATAACCTATACACCGCTGATGTCCCCTCTACTTCCAACACCTTCTTGGCCACATTTGCAGATGACACTGCAGTCTTGTCATCCCACCCAGACCCCGACATAGCATCCCATAACCTTCAAAAACACCTTGACGAGATCGAGTATTGGTGCAATCAATGGCGGATCAAAGTTAATGAAGCAAAATGCTCCCACATTACCTTCACCCTTTGTCGCAAGACTTGTCCATTGGTTTATTTTAATTCTATTCCTCTCCCAGTAACCGAAACAGTACGGTACTTAGGCTTCCATCTCGACAAACGACTGACCTGGAACCCACATACGAGACTAAAAATACAAGAACTAAACAGACGCTTTGGACAACTGTACAGACTACTTCAAAGGACATCCCATCTCTCAATAGAAAATAAACTACTAATCTACAAAGTTATACTTAAACCAATCTGGACTTACGGAATAGAGCTATGGGGGACAGCAAAAAAGTCGAACATCAAGCGTATCCAATCCTTTCAATCCAAAGTCCTGAGAACAATAGTAAATGCCCCTTATTATGTCAGCAACAAAACCCTTCATAACGACCTTAATATACCCTACATTCTAGAACTCATCCCTTCCAAGTTTATGAAATTCCACAGTAGCCTTTCCAACCACCCTAATCCTGTAGCACAGTCTTTGCACTGCGCCACTCATCCCTATAATCCTCCTCGGAGACTGAAACGGCAGTGGCCTCGTGACCTGCTATAATCGCGTGACAGTGGGAGTCCTGGCAATGGCCAGTTTCTCCAATCATGTCCTATTGTATGAATGAGCGAGTGAATGATGACTGTAAATATGGTATGAATGAGATCATTTATCTGTATTATTATTGCCTTATAAAAGGCAGATTGTAATTATTGCACAATAAAGTTCTATATATATGAGAGCCCGATGAGGAAAAATAGTGTGTGTTTCAAAATGCGTAGCAAATTAATTAAACAAAATATACGGAGGAAAACTCAAAATTTGTTATTTATTCATTAAAACATCCTAAAACGTTTATTTTTTTAAAAACGATTAAATAGAATAAGTCAAACTAAACCAAAAACAATAAAAGTATGTTACGTTAATAAAAAATAGATTAATTAGAATGAAGTGACTATTCGTGGTGTACCTTAGTACATTAATGTAATATTAGAAAATTCGCTCCAATACCTATGCCGCATTATTAAAAATAATTGTTTGTTCCCCGGTTTAATATGTGATTTCTCTTTGGTCTTTCTAGACATGATCGCCACATTACCTTTAATCCTTTAATATGTATGTTGTGTTAAATTTAGTTTAAACAAACAAAAAAGTATAAATATATTTTTTTTAACGATATTACATCGTCAGTAGACAGAAAGATTAGACAAGAAACATAAATTTACAGTTATAGAATAAATTGCAAAGAAATAAGCTTGGAAACCATAAAAATAATAAAACAACACACACCTGATTGATATCTTTAAATTCTTATTGATTCATTGTTATATATACAAAATAGGTAACCTTAATGCAAAAATAGGTGAAAATTTAAAAATGGTAAATCAACATTTGAATAACCTAAGGTATATGAAAACTACATTAGAATAATTTATAATGGAAAACATTAGTTTTTAAAAAACAAACTGTACTGTGCTGGGGGAGGTTAAATAACTTAAGAGGAAATATAACCTCTTATCCTATTAAAATTAGACGGAAAACTATACTTAAATTATGACAAATCCTAATGAGCTGATTTTTGAATGATAATTGAACAGTGTTTTCCTGATTTTCTCAGAAATCACTAGGAAACTTTTCAATTATTTAAAAAAACTGAACAACAAGGTACCTAAAATAAATGACGAGCCATCAATTGGTGTCCTGATTAATTGTTTGTAATTTGTGTTTTGAACTATCACCTAACGATACCTTAATGGTACATCAATATAAAACAAAATAGTCAATTTTTTTTGCTTTTATATCTCGTCCTTCGAATATAAAATGCCTTGAACTAAGAAATGATGGGAAGAGGCCCAAAATATCAGTAATTTTATATTAAATATATGGGAAAGGGGTGTAGACAGACGATACCGCCCCTGGAGGGATTCCAGCACTGGTCACGTTCACGCTGACAAAACCAGCCAATGCCAATATGTACACACTCATTCGGGCCGATATACCACGCTCGGATTCGCCTAATTATAAAACTGACCCAATGCGAACTCGGCATATCGAATTTTTTTTCGGGAGGATACCCTGGATTCAAAGCTCGTCCCTGTAATATGATTTTGAAAATTCAAAAAAAATTTTACAATTTTGTTTGTGTTACATACATTAATGTGCCTTTAATCATAGGGAAAACAAAACATTAAATGTATAATAGCTTTTTAGTAGAGATTTGAGTAATCTTCAAACTTAGTGAAACGGTCTTAATTGTTGTCACGTGCTATTTTCCTTACTTTCCTTTTTGAGGTGACATGTATTAAACACTTTAAATTTCAGATTGATAAAATTTAGACCACTAACGTAGAGCATACACACATCCAGAGAAAATGTAGCATAGTAGCGCTTCTACATCGTGCTCGACAGCAATGGAGTAACAATATAATTGATGTTATTAGCATATAAGAGCAATGTTTTCATAACATTAAGGAAATTGACTGTAACATTACGTACTGTTATAATACCAGTTTCTATGAATAAAAAAACCCTAGATGCTTAGTTAATTTTTTAATAACTTAATCAAATTCAAGAAAAGGGGAAAAAATTATAGAATTTTCACCAAATGGAGTGAAACCTCTTTGATTTGCTTTGATAGTCTCCAATTATTTATTGTACCTAATAATCATTGTTATAAGACCTGCCTTTCTTTTTTAAACTTGACACTGTCCACTGTTAAACCAACCATCAGAGATCGAGAGCATGTTCAATCTAACTTTTCTGCAAAAAAAAAAAAAGTTAACAGGAGCAATATCCTAACTTAGTTTCACTTTACGCGATCGTGTCGGTAAGCTGATACTTCTCCCAGCGAACTTTGTTGCCGAGAAGGCCGTAGATTACCTCTAGAAAATGTTCTTGGAGGACATAAACCTGTCATTTCAATTTTATGAGTTACAGAAGAGTTATTCGTCATAGTATTATCGATTATTGAAGCTATTCGGTTCAATATTAGGGAAGTTTTGGCAAGTTAGATTACTGGTTTTATATGTTTTTTTACTCTTAGTTAGGCCACGGTTACAGTGAGGTTACAGTGTTCTGATGAAAATAAGTTAGTTAAAATAGTTCAGATTTGTTCATCAAAACATAGTGGTTTTAGTGCCGGCATGTTCTGAAGATCAGTTTGCTTCTATCGACCATCGAAGGAGGAACGCATTTTTCTCCTAGAAAATCCGATATTAAAGTTTTAATAATAGAGTAGAAAAAAAAACAGAATATGTTAACGCATTGTTAGCTGGAAGGAACGACAAAGGAGATTATCAAATGTTCTTTCAAAATATTTTAAATCACCCAATAAACTAGGTCTATAAACATCAAAAGTAGGAGGTAGGAAGTTTAAGGATTTGGGACAGCATGACTAGGAATGTAACTTTCTGTTAAAATTCTTGAATCATTTTCCCAACTCTGGTTTTATGTAACTCAACAGAAACTGTTACTGCCTGAATGTTCATCTTGAGTTACATTTTCCTTATAATTGTCCTCTTTACAGAACACTTGTAGTTTTGCTCGGACAAACATTGTTCTATGTTCTGGGAGTTTCCTCAAATATAGGAGTAAACTCATAAAGAATTGATAGTCAGCATCTTCACTGTTTGGGGTGAATTGTTTTTGCTGGTATATCTGTAATTCGTTTTTCTCCAGGACCAACAATGTTTCAATCACGGTGGACTTCTTTGACTTAGGTGCTACTAATTGTTCTTTGGTACTCCGATGTAATCCTACACTCTCTCCTGGCAAAGTTAATTGGGTCTCATTTAGGTAGGATTCAGGGAAAGTGAACACATCACCGCCGAAGTCTCCGGTCATTTCATCATTCACTTGGGACTGTGTATTACTTGGAACTTTGCCCTTTGATTTCTCTAATTGACCCTTAAAAAATTCCCTACTTTTAAAATAAGGCCAGGTAAATTCTTTGGTAGGGCCACCTTCACTCCCAGAACATCTTTTAGGGAGTTTGCTTAATTCCTCCCGTTAGGCATCTCTCTATCCTTGCCATTTACTCAATTCAGTTTCAATACAATATATTCTAAGAAATATTTTGTTAAAGACAAATATTAAAGTTTCAATGTAGTTCCAAGGTACAAAAAGATAAATGTGTCCTTACAAGAACAATAAAAATGATACCTACTACTTATGTTCTTTTATCCAACAATTATATCCCTCTTCCGCCGAGAAAGATCTCAGTGGCGGTATTTTTTTTCTTGCGTATCACACAGATTCTTGTTTTTAAATAGAAGACAATTTTTCTACATCCATTGTTATAAACTATTATAACCTAAGGCAAGCACGTGGACGTCATAACTTATGTGAAAATTCAAACTGATTTGATCGAACAACTTGTTTTGGCGTGTTAGTACGTAATCTGGATAGGCGTTTGCAAACAGTGTAAAGACATGCATTTAATTTGTATTGTTTGATCGTTTGGACGAGTTCGTCAGAATCTGTTTACGTCAGAACACGCACCTACTGTAATCGTAGCCTTAGGCTCGGGACTTATCGACACATCTTTAGTCACGTGAGTGTTAGCCTCCATAATGTGAAAGCCTATTCCAGCTTATTTTGCGATAATTTATTTAAACGTACTTGTTAGTTAGGTATAAAATAATACACCTGAATACTGAAATTAAACTTTAAAATTGTTTATAAATTCAAAACTTATTCTATTAAAAAAATTTAAAACCATTACAGAATGAAGAGAACTGTTGAATTAAATATATCCTCAATAATAAATTTATTAGATTCTTGGTTTATACATATTATCAGTTTATGAAAGTTATTATGTCTCCAATAATTTAACAAATATATCTGAAAAGATCTATCCACATATAAGACACATCCACTGATTACACTTGATGCACGGGTCCAACCACATTCAGCACATTTACTAGTGTTTTGTCCCACAATAATTTATATCCTTACAGGTAAAAAAAAACAATGCACTGTAGATTAATAATTACTAACTTTAATATAAATTGTAATTATATTAATTAATATAAATTAATTTTTTTATATAAACTCATACAAAGTTATGTTAAGCTTAAAAATTTTAATTTGAGATAATAATGAAACGTTATTAGGCATGCGAAGGATAACAGTAATCCAAAGTATACCAAGCCGACTGCAGGTAACTATTCACTAATTTGGTAACTAACTAATAAATATAAGGGTGAAATGGCAATATGCGACTTTTACCCCCCCCCCCTTGTGTGAAAACGATGCAACTTCTATTGAGTTGTAGTCAGGTAGCGAACGACTATACCCTGCACACCTAACGGAGGGTTAAGCATAGAAACTGAACAGCTAACACCAATCTAAAAACATCGAAACATAGTTATTGCCCAGAACAAAGAGTATTTTCAGGTAAGAGGCATGATCGTCTCTCGACTATCTATATGCCGGTATGTGGTTTCTAAGATGGTGTCCGATCCAAGATATATTTAGCATCACCCCGGAATACAATCACGTGAGACTTTCACGGAAAAAACAAAAACTAGTACACATTTGAAATGGGGACGCGAAAAAAATGTCAATCAAATTTCAATTAAGATCCAAAAATACAAACCATGCTTTTAATATATATATATATTTTTTTTTTTATTAATATAGAAACAGTTTGCTACGTTTGGTCACTGAGAAAAATATACTTATCGTAAGAAAAAAAATAAATTAGAAATATATATATTTAATATGAGAAAATAATGAAATAACTAGCTAAACTTAATAACCATATATGCACATCATATATTGTATAATGATATCCTGTTACCTATTAGTACGCGACCACCAAATGGATTTGATTGGGATCCCATATATTTATTTAATTCGATTAGTTTGATTACTCTATCAAACTCTCAGCCTAATGATTTGGCTGTTAGTTAAAAATAAAATAAAGTTACATCCTTTTGGCTTCTCAAAAAAAAGTTTCTCTCCATAATTGAATCTTTTCCAAAGGTAATCTAGTGAGTTTAATCAATGGAAGATTTTGTAACATATTAATAATGAACGAAAAAACTAATGATTTCTTAGAATAAAATAAAATTATGAATATGAATACATTTTAGTTACAAATGAAATACTTCCGTACAATATTTTGCCTTACGGTACTACCCTGTCTTCTACTTGAATCTTCCTGTGGTGGCCTGCCGGTTCTGCCCTGACACTTCTGACACCCTCGTGACACGTCTCCAAAAACTAAATCCCTTCCAAGGTCTGTCCGTTCCCATACCTCTGAATCTCCCTTCTCCATTCTCTCGAGTCACTGATTGGTATTTATTTCGTCTTCCATCTTGTAGATGGCATAAGCTCATCTGTCTACATGTCTGGTACCCAAAGGGCTTTATGGTGCAATATCCTGTCCTGCCAAAACTTCGGCCTTTAGCCTAACTGTCTTGTACCCTGGCGCGTTCGCTAGGATTTTCAATATATGTTACCCCTATCAAGGGAATATTGCCCAAACACCAAAAAAAACGAAAGCTTATTCTAACATGAACTAAAAAAAATTATTAGACTAATATATTTACAGAAATCCTATAACCTACTGTGAACTTACATTTTTCTTAATTTCTACGCTATTATAAATATACGAAACTATTAAAAACTATGGTAAGCTCCAATTTAAACAAGTTAGTTTTGTATGCTGGTTTTCATATCAAAATTTTCAATGAACTAAATGGTTTAACAAGAAAATAAAGTATTTAGGCAAAAAAAAAAAAAGATTGTTTCATTACCATTAACTATTTAAAATACTGACGAGAAATCACGTGCGCATCTTCTTTTTTAACTTTAATTCTCACATCATGCATTTTTTTTTATATTTATTTTAAAAAATCAGTTGCTAATAGATGTGAATAAAATCTGTAATCCATTGAAAAAAATTGGCCACTGGTCCTTACTTAACTAGGATACTTTTATTTTCTCGAGTGTACTTTAATTTATTATTGTATTGTATTTAAACATATGAAACAAAAATCTTGTTCGATGTTTTATAATAAACTATTTAATCTAGTCGTGTTCATTTGTCCATCATTTTCTTTGCTTTTTCTTTTCAATGGATTTGAGTCATTAGACTAGCAATGTTATTAAAAGAAAATAACTTTTATAAGTAATGTTGGATATAAAAAAGATCTAAATACGAGGTAAAATATGTATTCGGTTGGCTGGCTCAGTTTCAGAGACAAATACATTTAAAAACTCACTCCTAACCAATTATAAAGAGACCTAATTAAATAAAATGTTTTTTTTTATAATGGAACCTGCCATAATGAATATGTACGTATGCGCAATTATAATTACTCTTATGACAAATATCCCAGTAAGGACTAAATGTCGAAAGTTTTCAAGTAAATATAGTGTCCATAACTATTTTATATAATATATCAACTGCGATATCTAATTAAAATTGTGTGATTATAGTGAAACCTGTTGATATCAATTTGTTTTATTGCCTATTTTATGCAATATTCTGCCTATTATCTCTGTAAATGACTTATGTTTTGATTACTTTCTGTTGGTAAAAAGCTCTGTATTATTCCGCTAGTAAGAACATTAACTCATTCGATTACTTACAGATTTAACAAAGTAAATTGTTTAATGATTTTCCTCTGTCTTATAACCAGTGTTTACAGTCTGGCTAATATATATGATTTTTACAGAATAAACGTAAGTCTCCAACAACAGAACAAGCTAATGGAAAATCTTAGTGAGAAATTGTAAAAGAAGACTTGGCTCAAAACAATTGTATTCCCCCTGATTTTCTATTTAAAACGTAGTCATAATTAGAAATTAATTATGAATCCAAAGTTATTACTTCTATTTAATTTCTTAAAACCACTTTATTTTGACACATTTTTATTTACAATATTGTGAATCTGAAAACTAGTGAATATAGTAAGTATATTTGTTGCAGCTATATATCATATCCCTTTTAAGAGACAGTTAATAATATTAACTCGTTCCACTAATGGTGCCGAGTATGGGTTATGGTGTGAGGATTATATTTTAAAAACATTTCCACTACAAAGGGTCTACCACACCTCAACATAATAACGATGCTTGATGTGGCTAACAACAAAAAAATGTCATAGTATCATTTTACCGTTTATTGCTCAGTGGTAGGTTGGCAACCTACCAAAATCTTTTTCTCTCACTTCCAGACCTGTAGGAGTACTATAAGTATAATGAGGGGGATTATGCCAATATGGCCCATCTTACCCTTAGTAGGTCTACATAATGACATAAAACCATATTAAATATAAATATTAAACAGTTTTTTTTTTATAACGCTTCAAGTGTCATGTATCCAAGCAAAACAGTTCATGGTCACTAACAAACATACTAAAAACAGACAGTTATCAAAAATAGATATACACTCCAAAGAATAAGCTCCACGGGCATCTGAGTCACTTAATTCGCCCCTTAGCTTCCCAAAACATTGTTACAAATCCATCATGTTGATTCCACCCCAATCAGTCTATAGTGTCAAAATAAAATGTCAATTTCCGTATGAGTTATCCTATATAGGCCCCTAGTGGCTATTACTTTTATGCACAATTAAAAATATATATTTGAGCCCTTTAAGGTATTGTCTGTACACATGACCTTTTTGAGTTGTTCCCTCCAGATTGATTTCAGTCGTAAAACCCAGTAATTCTGCAGAAAATAGCTCAGTTTAAAGCATATAACGTTCAAGGACATAAATCAATACATTAATAGTACGACGTAGCCTTTTAGATAAACCTGCAAAACTCATAATTGTTGACATTTTTTGTACAGAATGACACAGTTGCTACACTGACCAACAAGTATATTCAATCAACCACTCAATAAAATGTATGTGTAATTCTTCACAAACTATCTTATTTCTATCTATCAGTATGAATATTCCATTGTTTTAATTTTTTTTAAATACAAATATAGCTATAGATAACTTGGTATTTGTCGAACCCGGATCCTCTCGATTTCGGAATGGTGGAGCCTAGGGGTACTAGGCATTGGTTTGAAGTCGGCCAGGTCATACCTGGCCAACTATTAGGATAATTTGGCAAACCATTAAAGAAATCAGAGATAAGAGTTTTATGCAGGAGCCTAGGAACACTGACTAGTCAAATTTCCAGGACCCAAGATTAAATTAAGTGGGGAATTCGTAGGCCAAGTATGTGGGTAGGACTTGGGTAGACTAGGAAAAAAAAGGTCGAATGTAAGGAACACTTAACCAGTAAAGACAACCCAATCGTTTGAATAGTGATTGATAACGTTTTTTAGTATTTTAATATGTTTAATTTTAATTTTAAGTTAATTAATGATTGAGATATATTTCTATTTATCTGTGTTTTAACATGGTTTAGTTCCTTATGATAATGGTAGAATCCATCGAAAGCGCTTGAATTATTATAAACAGGATAAAAAACTGTCTGCAGAGAAAATTTATTGTATTTGAATCCATAATAATAATTAATGAATAATTACATTTAAGTAGATAAGTTCAGTCACGTTCCTTTGAATATGAATGAAAAGTCGGAGAGTCTCTGTGTTACCGTTGGGATGGAATGTTGTTGATTGGACAAAGAAACGTCTTAGGTAATAAGACAACTCGTTCTTAGGTAATGAACACGGATACACGTCAGTCTTAATCAAATACAAATCAGCCAGTGATATTTGTGGGCACAGTGATTTATCAAGTAGTAGCTGAGGGATACAAACGAGACCGGTGTTCCGGTCTAGGGTCTAAGGTAGAATCCATAAGGATTTAAAATATTGTCTGCAAATACCGGCAAACCATATCGAATGAATTATTCATCAAATTGTTACAGAAGAAAAACATCGAAGACATCCAACGAAAACAACGATGTAATTATACTTAATTTTTCCAATTGAGTGTTGACCCCTCCCCCTCACCCTGAGATTTAGGACTAGCAAAGGTTTTCAATTCTTAATTTATTTCGACAAATTATAATCAACTTACGTACAGTACCTCACTGTACCTCATGATTCGTCACCATGTTCTGATATTCTCTCTGTATTTAGATCTCATTGACGCTAAGGAGCCAATAATCCTAGTTTATCTATTAATTATTTATTCTCTCTATTATTACTGAATATCTCATGTTCAACACTCTTGAAAGTCTGTGTACTTGACAGGAGTAATATATTATTTTGTCATATTTGTGTTATTATTAACCGTTATTCAGCTAGCTATTATATTTTCAAATACTAAATATAATAATAATTACTGTTAATATTCAAAAAAGGCTGAAATAGCACTGACTATAGCAGTTGAGCAAACCCATGAACCAACGCAACCCAACTTTAGTAGCACTGTTTCGTTAGGATTCCACCTCAAATGTAACTTTCACAAGGCTTGTATCCTTGTAGTTATCTTACTTAAAATTTAAAAAAAAAAATGTGCGTTAATCGAGATTATAGTTGAGTATAAAAATGTTTCTCCTTTTACTGCAATTGGAGGATTACAGTAAAATGACAAATTAACTCTCAAAAATATATTCTTGTTTTTATTAAATATGGTTTACATTTATATCATGCATTCATGTGAGGAAAGTTCAACCCCTTTTTTATTGGTAGTGGCACTAAAATATTATTATTATTATTATTATTATTTATTATTATATATTATTTTTAGGTGTGCTATCAATATATTATGAAGTCCATCCAAAGAACACCGTTAGTAACGGGTTCATATCTTTTCACTTTCAATACTGTTTTTTTTCGACAAATAATTGTTAAAATTAGTGTTTCTCATTTATTTAAACATTCTATATTGGAATCCTGATTCAATGGTCGTCTTTACGAAGAATACGACGTCAACATACAATTTACATTTACATTTACATTTAAATTGCATTACTTAAAAAATGTATTTTATTTCCATCTAAAAATAGGAACTCCAAGACATTCCAATGAAGAAGTGCCTCTCTCACCGCTTCATGGACTGAGAAAAAACAATAGGAGAGGCATTTTCTAACAAATACCAAACTAGATTAACGTATAATTGTTAAATTAATTACATGAAAAACAACCATCTTAGACCTTTTAAAATGATATAGGGAGATGTCTATTGAGTAAACGTTTAGTTATTGCAATAAGGGGATTCAATTGAAGGAGTTTGAACGTTCACATAAAAAACATTAGTCATAAAGATGTTGAAAGAATAATTCACATTTTAAATGGATGCAACTTCCTGTTTCTGTTTTGGTAAATTGGATACTATAACATTTAAAAATATAAATTCATCAACGATTTCAATTTTTTTTTTATTATCTACTTTTAAAGTTAAAGTTTTTTTTATCCTTTCCAGTTAAACATCATGTTCATAGTTAATTAATATCATCCAGACCAATAAAACTTTAAAACTTGCCATTAATAGTTTACACATGAAGTAATTTATTGTATCCGTAAATGGCATTTTAATGGAGTTCCGATGTGTTTTACTTTAGAGGAAACTAATGGCACTGTCGAATCTAATTAAAAAGTTAGGCCATTATTTATTTTGACTGATGGGCAACAAGTGCCAGGTTTTATAGCGTAATTAATGATTATCAATATAATATAATTAGGACTACACACTGTAGTTAGTGACAAAAAAGAAAAAGTTTCTACACTGTAATGACCACCGGGACAAGAAAGGTGTGCATTTATGTTGGGTATCACCTACTTTTAATTACATTCACATGAAATAATAGTATTTATGAATATATCCATACCAGTTTATAAAACACTGTTTAAATTTTAAGACGACATTGAAAAATAAATAAAAATACCACATCGTAATCAACTCTTGAGATGATACATTGTTATGTCTGTCGTTCGACGGAAAGCCACCTGGATATCACAAGTCTTCGAAACAAAGTTAATATATTTATTCTGTTGCTAATAATTGAACAAAATTTAAGAATTCCTATTAATCTAGGGATTCTATTTCAGATTATTCAAGATGCTGTAACTTTAATAATTACGTAGCGTAAATATTGATCAAATATCCATACAAAAAATTGTGATTGAGCTCTATCGACATGTTATGGTTCAGAATAATAATGGCTGATATTTTTTAGTGCGGTCTCTACCTGTAGCAAGTTTATTCAGGAACTTCTAATCTAGAAAATACATTTAAATTCGGTTATATCGGAAATAAGCTGAGTATTTCATTTGAAAAAACGAAAACTATGCAGTTAGTAACAAGATCTTGTCTATGTCATTTTTTCTAGAAACAGAGCATTCACGAGTTCTTAGGCTTTATTAGGTAATCATAAACTCATCATTGACACTTGCTTGGGCAATATTCAAAAGGATATGTTGATAAGATATTATGTTGGGGGCCTGGTGCATGGTTGCCCAACCCACCCATCTTCGCAGTGCACATTCACTACCTACGGAAACCCATCCAATCATATCCAGTTATGAAATATTTATAGACCTCCTTTTTCAGGCTATTAATTATAGTTGAGGCCATGCAGCTAATAACAGAAATTAAAGTTGTTCGATGTGGGTCACCCATACGGGCTGGCCCGTTACACAAATCTTCGTTGAGGGCTTGCCAGTATCATTGTAGCCTCGTATTTTTCTGAGTAACGGTGTATTTCCTTTTTATCCTTAAAACGTCTGGGAAATAGGACGGACCATTCTCATGAAAAGTGAAAGTCATCACATAGTAATTTTTTAACAGACAAAGGTAGCGCAATAATTGCGCCATTCAGTGAACTTGAATGCTCTTTAGGTTGGCAAAATTCAGAACGAAAGGTGAACACACAGTGGTGGAAATTCTGATTTTTTTATGGTGGTTCTCTTATAGAAATTACTATCTAAATATTATTTCCATCACGTTTTTTAAACAAATCATTTCAGTACTCCTTATTCACCCCAACTTATTTATCTTGTCTACCTTTATGTGTCTATTGTATCGATTAAGGGTCAGATGAATCGATAAACTTGTGATTGAATCATTTTATTACTGCCCTATTTTATGAAGAATCAGCGCGTGCTAGGCACAAAAGCTTTTGAACTACCAAATCAATAACGAATCCAGGCATACTATAGCTGGTAAAAATATTAAGCTATGACGTAGAAATAAAGGCTTGTGTAGTCAGTTATAAATAATATGCCAATTAAATAATAATACCGATAGAGAAATGTTCTTAAATGTTGAATTTTCCTTTTAATTATTAATCATTTTATTAGTAATGATTTTTATTCCCTTTCCGAAAGTTTTGTAAAACTAATTTGATTTTTTTTACTTTATTGCTTATCGCCTATACAAATGAGTCAAGAGGTTATATTTCAATTACTTAAGGTAGAGCGGCACAGCACTGAAGATATGATCTAAAAATCATATTGTTAAACTTCCAAAAAAAAAAATCATTTATTAAACATAATAATAAATAACATAATTAGTGAAATATATCTATAAAAAAATAAGTTACACCGCACCAATAGCATCTTTTCACATTTAACACAATAGCATATTTGAATATACGATAATTTTTCTTCTTATATATTTTCTTTTATTTCGTTTCTCTTCCTTAGGAAACTCTAACTATTGTCCAATATCTTCAACCTTTTATGATTTCATTTTGGATTCAAAGGTTTTATTTCTGCACGTAATTGAGGGATCTATGATTTTTAGTTTTTGAAGTAACATAAATATTTCCCTACTTTCTTACGTATCTTCAATCGTTCCATCGTGTTTTAAGAAACAGTTATTTATCTGAGGCATACTTTTTTCTCTATTATTTCTAGCTTACTCAATTAACTGCTAAGTGAAAACGAGGACCTTTCTCCTACATTTACTGCTCTGTAACCATTGTCAAAAGCACTCACTATAATATTTATTTCTACATCCTTTACGAGATTTTTGTTTTTTACAGAGTAGTTTCATTCTCAGCTCCGGGAATATTAAATACAAAACAATTGTTCTATCTCTCTTTAAGTCCTTAAATTTGATAGTTGAACGTCTATTTGTCCCATTTATTTAATGACAGAGTCCTTAAGAGCAGATGTTTTAGAATTATTGCCTGGAACTGTTATCGGTCTTCTAACAGTTTCAGCCACTATTAGTAGAGATGGGTTAAGTAACGCCAAATGATAATGTGATGTAAAGTCTCCTTAAGCAGCTGATACACCTTGTTTTGCTTAAAAATATGTTTTTTTATATTAAGTTATGGTTCTAACTATTGATGCCGTCTTCAGAATGTTCAATTATAATTTCAGGCAACTTTATTGTAAATAAAAAGTTCTTTTCAGGGTCATCCCACTCCAGTTCCAATAATACAGGTCCAATACGCCTGTACTTATTGTACATACAACTCAGGTTGTATGCTTGCGGTTAGGATCTTAAAGTCACAGAAGAGATAGATTCGAATCCTAAGACCTAGTGAGACCTCATAATGCATAAATAGTCAAGAATCGTTGAAATTGTCTTTTGACTGATTTTATTAAATAATTCAAGACACTGTGTAAGCAGCTGAAACGTGAAGATATGACTTCAAAGGTTCTTTTTTTTTTTTCAACAACAACAACAATTTATTAAGATAAAATTACAATCTGCCTTCTTTATTAGGCAATAAGTAATTGAGATAAATGTTATCATTCATACCATATTTACAACATCATTCACTCGCTCAATCATACAATATTTACAAACAACCCACAGGCCTCCCAAGTCCACATGATTGTCACCTCCCTCGCATGCAAAGGAGGCCGTGGAGTCTTGGGAAGTCCCCCACGCTCCTAAGTCAGCCGCGTCACCGGATAAGAGCCAGCGAAGGCTGACCAAGAGCGCGAGAGCCTCAAAGGTTCTAAAGGGAAATATTCAATGCAACAAAATCCCAAATAGAACGCAACTCCCTAAATCATGGATAACTGAACTCTTCAGAGTAAAGAATCGCACTAAACTCGCGGTATGATTTCTAAAATCATAGCGACTAATGACTGATGAATGATTTCCAAAATTTTGTTTCGTGTCTTTCTGATTCTGACTTATCCAATAGGACGTGTACGATGTAAAGAACATTTGAAGATAAGATTCAAAACCAGTATTTCAACATGACGTCAAGTTGACGTTAAACAAACTTATGTTTGAAAGTGTAATGGCCAGTAATTAAAGTCACCGGAGAAAATTTAATTTTAATTAAAATGTTGTGGGAGTTAATGACTATTGCAGCTGACATGTCCTTAATCATAAAATAAAAAAAAATATTGCTTGGAATTTTATTTGTAAATGAAGTAAAGTATATAATATTTTATTTATTTAACTAATTTAATTCGTTGAAGTAAAACAGCAATCAATCAAATCATTAAACAGCTCCATCATGGATTGCCATTAATTGACTATGTGGTACAAACATAGTGCACCCAAGTATAGCTCAATTTACACAGGTACAGTTAAAACATATCCAGCAAGGCATACCTTACAAAAATAATACATATTTAAATAAATATATTTGATTAATGGTATGCAGCTCAGTTTTCTGGTTATTAATACATGCAAGTATGTGCAGGGCAAAGCTGACTTCCTTGAAATCAGAATTTCTAATAAAGTGGGGGGATTTAATACAGGGTATATACCAACTATTGCCTCAATAATAATAATCTAATAATAATCCGGAAGTCACGTGGATGGTAATATTAGACTGTGTATCTCTTTACCCTCAGGCAAAGCACACAGCTATTAAGGGCATCAGATTATCCCGTCTCATATTCATCATGGTTACCATGGTTAGGGCTTCTATTAATATTCATAATCTTTCCGAGAGGTATGGAGGTGTCATACTTCGGAACTTATCCATTAACCTTTTTTGGTCTAATAATATTTAAAAGTAACTACTTAAACATTTATTTGAGTGTGGTGGTTGCCTCAAACACTCGGTGATATAAATATTTATGAATTCAATAAATCCTGAAGTGATGGGGAACCTTCGATATCGGAAAAAAGTTGTGACCACCTGCTACCATGGCCAACTAACTTGACTTCCTTCATCTTCACAAAAGTTCCTTAAATGTTATGGCAATTACAGCCATTCCTTCAGATAGGTAGCCTTTACCAGTCATTTATGATATGTAAGTTTTAGAGCACCGATGACCCCTTTGGCCTACTTGCTCGAAATCAGCAAAAAGACAAGACAAACTAACGAACGTAACAGCCTATCTAATAAAAATATTCTGATAAATTAAAAACAAAATTATTTTGGTTTAAACTTCTAAAAAGAATATGCATTCGTCTTCTGTTTCTCTCAAATTCCCGATCATTCTTCATGTCGCAGGTGGCTTACTGCAATGTTATACAACACATCCATTTTATAGTAAATGGGAAAAAAATCGTATTATTTTTTATAACTAGTGAAGTACATCCTCATCTGCAACCCCAATAAGAAATAGGTTACGCATGTTGATAAAAAAAATATAAGTAATTCTTAGAATATAAATGTTATCAGTAATCCTTGATGGAATTCCCCGATCTATTCAGCATTTGTATTTTTATAACCTTAAACGGTTTACAATTCTATATTAATTCTAAAATGTCTCATATATTATTACGATTTAAAAAACCAAAGAATTTTTTTTAATTTTCAGGACAAAACTCTCTGCCGTGACCAGGATTCGAACCTGGGTTATTGCGGCCACAACGCAATGTCCTAACCACTAGACGATCACGGCTACAATGGAGAATGAGTGTTAATGCAGTCTGGAAGAAGTTGAAGCATGAAGGAGGGTGGAAAAAAACCGGGCCGTACTGAGATTAGGAAGGAAAATATATAGAAAAAATATAGCTACCGCTGCTGAGCGTGAATCGTGCATAGATATTGTAAACTAATGGCCATGTTGGTATTACAACCCGAAAATTTATAAAATTTTGGAATAAATAAATTTTAAGTGAAAACGAATAATCGCATAAAATCTGTTCATCCGCCTCATTTATCGCATATGGAAACATTATTCATACGGTTCCATCCGATAACGGGTGATCAGTAATTATAACTCGATAACTTAATATGATAATAACTTAATATTTCACGTGAGTGTTACACTAATTGCTTAATCACTAACTGACGTATTGATCCAACTAAATAAATGCGATTATAAACTCGTTTGGCCCTCGGGGCTGTCCGCCAGCTTAAGGGCAATATTGACTTCAAAGCACCACTTGGTCTAGTGCGCGATACTTAGCAGCAGGGCTCAGGGGGCCCCTTCCTAACTTGTGTCCTTATACATCCTCATATGAAGGGCTTCCAGGGAATATGCATTCAAGGGGTACATCCGTGACCGGGTTTTGGGTATGGTCAGTCACTGGTGTAGTGTAGTTCCCAGATCAAGAATTTAGTATTAAACTAAGTAGTAATAAATAGACTCAAAGTAATAAATGAAATATTTTAGTGAAAAATGTTTAATTGAAGACAAATCGTAATGTACAGATAACACGACACCTTAAGGTCGTTTCGAACTTTCATAGAATTTAGGGTAAAAGTGACAAAAAATAGTATTTAGGGTTACAAGACATATCCACTTGTCCAGCTTGAATGCAAACTAGACTTGTATTTAAATCTAAGCGAGATCTCTCCAAAATTTTAAGAATTTCTGTTAAGTTTGAAGAGCCGTCTAAAAAATCATTAAACTTTTCGAAAAAAATCTTTTCGGTATCCGTAACTAAATCCTCAGGTGCATGAATTATGGAATTTAACTTTTTCATGATTTGCATCTTTTTAAACAAAAATTGTTGATTAATCTAAAAGGCTGCATTTTCTCCACCTCGAGCTTGAAGTAACCATGCACTTCAAAGAAAACCTTGAAATAATGATCTATTATATATAATATGAACGTGTTCATAGTACTCCGGGTCAAATTTACCACGAGCACATCACACTGTACATACTACTCATACACTCACATTTATAGAGAAAGATAGATACAGATGACTATATACTATATACTCACCTTTCGAAAAATAATAAAAAAATGAGAGTAACGCAGGACCGTACAACACATTCAGATGCTGGAATGACAAGTGAGTAAGATACTGGAGGGACGTGCTCACTACTGGCTAATATCACAACACAGACAAAAAGTGGAGCAACTATTTGATAAGTACACAACGACCTCTGCCACTATCTCTAACCCAGTAACCAGAGCCTGGTACATGTTGGGTAGGCGATCTGACAAGCTACTCGTCCAAGTTTACTTCACACCAAGTTCGATATTTGTCGAATCCTAATACTTCTTAGAGTAGTTGAGAAACTTGATCAAGTTGGACTGAAAGGGAAGCACACTAATACAACACTGTCCACAATATTTTTTAATTCCACTAATTTCTTAATCGCTAACTGACGGATTGATCCAACTAAATAAATGCGACTATAAACTCGTTTGGCCCTCGGGGCTGTTTGCTAGCTTAAGGGTATTATTGACTTCAAAGCACTTGGTCTAGTGAGTGATACTATCGCTCACGGAATAGAGGTATGGGGGACATAAAAAAAGTCGAACATCAAGCGCATCCAATCCTTTCAATCAAAAGTCCTGAGAACAATGGAACAATGCCCCTTATTACGTCAGCAACATAACCCTTCATGACGAACTTAATTTACCCTACATTCTTGAACTCATCCATCCCAAGTTCATAAAATTCCATAGTAACCTGTCTAACCACTCTAATTCCCTAGCACAGTCATTACACTGCGCCACTCTTTCGTATAATCCTCCTCGGAGACTAAAACAGTGGCCTCGTGCCCTGCTACAAATACGTGACAGTGGAAGTCCTGGCAATGACTCCTTTCTCCATCATGTCCTGAGCGTCTGTGGCTCTCGCACTCTTGGTCAGCCTCCACTGGCTCTTATCCAGTGACGCGGCTTACGGAGGAGCGTGGGGGACTTGCCAAGACTCCGTTTCCTCTTTTGCATTCGAGAGAGGTGACAATCATGTGGACTTTGGAGGTCTCTGGGCTGTTTTTAAATATTGTATGAATGAGCGAGTGAATGAAAATTGTAAATATGGTATGAATGAGATAATTTATCTCAATTACGTATTACCTAATAAGGCAGATTGTAATTTTATCATAATAAAGTTTTTTATAAAAAAAAATAATACACCGATCGCCGGCAATGCGTACATTTTCATGGCGATACGACATGGTATGAGGAAGGCTCTAAAAATCCATAATCAAAGCAAATAAGTTCTATTAGAGGTGGAAATAAAAAATAATTATTGAAAAAACAAAAGCAATTCTATACTAATGGAAGGTCCGAATTAATAGGGAAAATACTGAACTAATAACCTCCAGTACTAAAGGTTAATAATATTAATTGAGGCTTAAACTTTACACCACTTATTAGTTCTATTAGCGCGAAAGGCAAGGATCTTATTGCTGCTTTCGTCCCTATCTAGGTCATCTAAGCAACCGGTAAAATATGCAGCAAGGGTTCATAAAATGTTTATCAGGCATATTTTAACTTATGCATTGCCATCTTGGAGTATGGCCTGTAATAGTTACTTCCTTAAACTGCAGATACTACAAAATAAATTTCTAAAAAAAAAAAACTAATTCACCTTGTTATACTACCATCTCCCAACTACATGATAACACTGACATTTACTTTATTCATAACTTAGTAAAAGAAAACACTCGAAGGATTCTTGAAAATTGTACTTGCAGCAATAATAATTTAACAAAAATAATTGTGCATAATGCATCAACAAGACATAATATAAATTAAGACCTTAATTTTACTTTAAATCGCCACTAAAAATTAGTCTATTAGTTGTAGGTGTTCCTGTTTTCCTTCATATTAATAAGTTTATATTCGCAGTTTAGTTTTACGTATTATTTTATTGTAGTATTCGATAGGTGCTCTAGTATCTCATGTATGGCAATCTTATGGATTGAGTTCCTGTTACACGAAAATAAATCGACATAGTTTGTGGCGGCACCACCCAAAAGTGATTATTCTGTATTCTTAGTGTTGATTGAATTGTGAAATTTTAAAATTAAAAATTAAACAATAATAATTTGGCATTGATTGGTACCCATAGAGACCGCCAAATAAATAACCACAACACATGTGTGTGTAAAAAGAAAGATATGTAAATTTGTACCTTATGTTCTGTCCTATAATAAAAGTTATTTAATGTATTGTGAGTTTTATAAATGTGTAAAACCCCACTACAAGTTTATATAAAAGAATCAACAATTTGGTTAATTTACTATTTTATTTATTAAGTTAGTCCGGACAACTAACTAAGACAAAACGGCTTACCTTCAACAGACTTAACTTCATTAATGGCAAATGGCCAGTCTACAAATAGAAATAACGGAGAAATAACTTGAGGTCCGCTTTTACCCAATTGAAAAACAGAAAGGTCTCAGGTGAGCAACGGGAACAATAATGATAATTGGGGCTGCTTGCCTGTATCTGTAGATTAACATTATACGGAAAAATCGATTGGACAATACCACACGAACACAGCTGGAATACCCCGTGCCAATGAGGAGTCGGCTCGGAAATACGTGTAACAATAAAATAATTGGGCAGAACATGGCGATTCCCAAACACTAACCTTGTCATAAAATCCCAAGATTCTTGTGTGGATGTGTTCTACTCGGGACTATATGTCCATGGGTCCCTCTTATGTCTTTGTTACCGTCTGACTCCTCATCGTCTTCCAGCAGCGTAGACAGTGCTCATTAAAATTAACAATTAAACTGCATTGTTAGTATTATATAAAAGAAATTCCTTATTTGTAATCAGATGTCAATTTCATTTCACATTAAAGATTCATTTCCTTTAAAAAAACTAATATATCATTCCATTATAAAACAAATGCAAGGCTTGTTGATATTATCCAGGTTTTCGCTACAAACTTAAAAGGTGAAATCAATAAACATTCCTTAATATTATTATTGAACTTACGATTAGTATCAATAATATAATAATACCAATTTATGGTAGCTACGTTAAATTAGACTTTTCGAAAACGTGCTTTATATTGTGCAAGTAAACTGCCATTTACACATATCTTACGTTCTGGAATACTGGAATTCTGAATAACTGGAAATATTTGTTCTTAAAGAACATAGTCCCAGGATGATAAACATGTATTATTATTATTAACCGAACGTTTGAAGATGTGTTCAACATTAGAACTGAGAGAAAAATATATAAAAAGGTTTTTTAAATACTGTTGGCAATAAAGAAGGTCCCGGTATTGCTGCTGAGTGTGACACTGAGATGAAAGCTCACGGAGTGAAGATTAAGGCGGTGTTAGCGGGATTTGACAAAGCCTATTGACTCAACTCTTTTTAGATCTTTTACTTACCTATATTGAATGAGTCTACCTACTGTTCGCTATTTATTTTGTCAGCTGCTCTTCCCATCTATCCCTTTCATATATTTATTTGTGATTACTCTTAAAGGAGGTAATAAACGCTATCAAAAATACTTCTAAGTGCACTCTACTGTTTTTAATTGTAAATTGATTCTAAGTTATATTTTGTCTCCTTCATTTAACAGCCTAGTTGGTTCACTAATCCAAAATTATATTTTTGAGTATGAATTCATATCTTGTTCATACCATGAATACTGCAAACTACTCACAATTAAGAATTTTGATCATTGATTTGTTAACAGTGGTATCACCATTGTTTTATAATTTGAATATTTTTTTGACGAATGCACCACATTTTATTGTCTTAAATATTTATTAGGACCTAGAAGATGAATGATAACATGTACTTGACTCCACGTGTCACTCTGAAATATTTGTTATTATAGTGTGAACGAATTCCTACAATAGGTACATATTACTATAATCTAGAGGTTTCGCCAGCCTTTTTCAAATGATGATGATGTTGGTCCTACCTGGATAGTGACGCCCATGCCATACAGAAAGTGTAAAAAAGGTAACATGTGCGACACTGCCTATAAAGGAAATAGTGATCGTTTATAGTAACATATACATATTGTGGGAAGACAAGGGAATTCTGTTATATCCCTGTATATAAGCATCAAAAATATTGTACTAAACCTGAAAGATAAGGAATACACAATGCCATTATCTACGTAAGCAAGCCAACTTCGACAAACATTCATCGAAGGTGGCAGTAGCCTGACCAGAACCTTAATCAGGAAGCCAGGGTTGACGGTGCCATCTGCTCACTATTCAACATGAGAGAATTTGAAGATAAATTCCGTTTCCTTGAAGTATGTTCTACACGGCACTTAGAAAATGCCGGGTGGGGGGGGACGTTTTGTGAATGGAAATACACATTACTCGTTAAACAGTTAAGAAAAACATACTACTAAGTACAGCCAATATGATATTTGTATATTTAATCACAACAATACAGTCCATATAAATATATATATATGTTTCGTGAAAACCAGAATTAATATTTTATTATAAATAACAAAAACATTTTTTTTGTAATATCATTTTTATATCATGTTTATTGTAACTAATGCCCACTAACTTATAGCCAAAGTAATTTATAAATTGTATTAATGTTTGGATAGTAATTTAAAATAAATTGACTTCATTGTTATTACCTTCTTTTTATATCTGTACCTCGGAGGGATACACCACTATGTCCATTTTCATAACTTTACAGGAGAGGAGTTTTAAACTTTTTTTCAACAAAAAGTGTTTGTATTGGCACAGCTATTTATTGAGATGTTGAAACAATATTTTACCAGAACATTCTATTTATTGTTATTTACATCATGCAGTTGTTATAAAATGAAAAAAAAACTTTTTTACGGTTTTTTTTCACTTGGACAAAAAAATGGACATAGTGTTGTATCCCTCCGAGGTACAGATATATTTTTTATTTTATTTTTATTATAATCATAGTTATTATTTTTGTTTATTTATTTAGTTAGTTTATTATTATTATAGGTTCTTTATAGTTGTATTATAATCGGTTTAATAAAACTAAAAATTATAATAATATATATGTAGAGAATTTTCAGACAACAGAGTACCTCTTAACTAATGCTTTACTAAAATTAACACATAACATTAAAACATTACATTACATTACATATAGTGAAAAAGACAGAAACAAACCTACAACTAATACTTAACAATGATATTATTGTTTTTATCAAAAATCAATTTGCACGTGGTAATATAAGAGTTTAAGGAGGTCACACAATAACATAATTCATGTGTATACCAAGTACAATCACCAGCCTCCATGGCGCAATGACTATCGCGTTTGGCTGTTAACCGAAAGGTTGATGATTCGAGTCCGTCCAGGGGGCGATTTTATAACATTTTATTACAAAAAAAACGAATCAATGCAGGGTTATACGTGTTCAATTTTGATTTACTTTTCTCTACAATAATACCTCTCTTCATGTTAATAATTATCCTAAATAAAATACTGCAGAACAGTTAATTCATTAAACATTACTATTTTTATTTTGTTTTTACTTTTTCAAAAGTATATTTTCAATGCACCTCGTGGTATGAACTACAATAAAAAGGATATACTTCGTTTTATCAAAACGTAATTTGTTCATACTAATATAACAAGTATTTCAGAATATCACGTGGAATCACGTATCCGTCGTCATTGTTTCTTTACCATCTAGATAGATCCTTTATTTTTTAAAAAATAAAATTTTGTTCATAGTTGATGTAAAAAATATATATATTTATTCTAATCATTAAAATTTCATTCATAATTGTCAGTAGTTCCATGTTATGCAGTTTTCATGGAACCATTGGCTAAAAGACAAAATTTGGCACTCCTTGTTGTCCCAGAGGTATGAATTTAACTCAAATTATAATTCTGTATATGTGACCGTACTAGGCTGTAGAAGAGATCCAACTCTCCTATTAACAGGTTACAGTGAAATTTTCACCAGAGATAAAATTGAAAGAAGATAATGACAATAAATGATGGTAGGATCTCAGGTATTTATTCCCTTGTGCACTCCATCCCAGGAATGCAGAGACGTCCTACCGAAAGTTAATTTTTAAGGAAGTGAAATGAAATTCACTGACCATCTATCTATTAGGTTTTGAATCCAAAATCTTTTTATAATTAAGCTGCTAAGGTATCCACTATATGAGCGCCTATTGGAAGAGATAAATACATAAATTAGAGGGGAATTCAGGAATAGGATTTGGATCATACATTTTAATTTCGTCCAGTGTGACAACAAAAGTTTTATATCGAGAATTTATAGAGTCTCCAATATCTGAAAAAGATAACCTATAAAGAATAATGAGAGTGTCAATTACTCTCCTTGGTAGATGAAGTACCAATACTGTAAAATTCAATAAACATAAATATGTACTAAATCACCTCTATAAAAAAATATATTGAAAATAAATGTAATGAAAAGGAGAAGGGATCACATCTTAAAAACGGTATTAAAATCGTACTAAACTTTATTTCCCTTTCCACTCTGCCTTGATATTGAATTAGAAAAATAAATTTCACAAACCAATCACCAGTGGTGAAATAAGACTGCATATAACACCGAGGGGTTTCAGAATCTTAGGTATTTATCACTTGAACAATACGAGCTATCAATTTCAAGATCTATTTCTTAGGGGGCCAACTCCCACCTTACGAGTTGAGTTATTGAGGATCTGAGCGCTCAGAGGATTTTGTTGTTTTTCTGCTACCCTTTTACAATTTGTATTTCCTGGGGACAAAGACTCAGTAATTTAACATAAAATTATTCTTCTTCTGTTGCCTCAGGGGAGATAATATTTATACTGGTCTAAACGTAATAGCAGTTTTCCAAACAGAAATCAAAACTTTGTTAATTAGAAAAACATTGAAAATCAAGAGTGTATATGTACTTACCGTACAATCAGAGAAATGAAGTTCAAATTGTTTTTTTTATTTTCATTTTACATCAAGTAAAACTCAAATCCACGTCAATATTATTAATTAACTCAATACAAGCATTGGTTGTGAAAAAGTAGCAAACACGAATTGAACAGGTGTTTCAATGACATTTAGCACGACTCACGGAACCGTCTCGCACACGCAGGAGTTGTGTGAATGCGCGGCAGATGGCCGTTAAGGGGGAATTTCGTGACCTACTACTACAGTTGCCAAACGTTTAAAGCAATTAGTTGGTGTGTGTTTCGGTCACATCGTGTATTGAAATATATAAATCAGGATGTCAAAATAATTAATTTTATTCGTCATAACATATTTTTTTATTGCTCTATAGTGAATCTGTCTCTCTTCAATACTTTTGTGTCCCTTCAACCTCAACAGAGGGTCTTCAAACTTTGTACAGCGGCGTTTTAGTGTGAAATACAGGTTAGTTGAAGTTAGTACTTCAGCCTATATTAGGACTTACGATATTGACTCTTTGTACGATGTATTGGGACCCTAAAGACCTAATTTTTGTCACAGAGTTTAAAATTTGTTATATGCATTTTTCTTCATTTTCAGATGTGTGTGTAGTTTACTATTTCGATAGTGAAACAATTTACACTAAAATAATTATCCTTCATATATTTCATAATGTCTACATTTTTTGATGAAAAATTTGTTACTTGGAAACCATTCTAGGCGTATATTATAATCATACTAGTGACTATAATATTATTTGTGTTGCGAAAAGGAACCTTTACCTGAAAAGGCATTACTCCATGTCAAACAGGACGCATAAAATCACCGGGTAAACAAACAGACATAGGGTTGAAAACAAAAGGAATTCTAGTTTTGAAAACACCAACGAACCACTGAACGAATACAGCTAACGACAGGAGTGGCTTTGGTAGAATTCTTTCGAGAACGTTCGAGAGAATCCGAAGTAGGGTACATATATGTGCGTATTCCATACTTGTAGGCCTGACACAGATTAGCCACTGCTTCGGGAGTCCAATCTAGGCGTTAATTTATGTAATTGTTGCTGTTTGGTGCTTGCTAAGGCTATTGTACGATCAAATAGAACACTTCATAAAACCTGTCAATGGGATTCCAAGAGAGGCCACCATAAACAACGTGTCAGTAACCAAAATTGGGAAAGAAGTGAGAACTTTGAGACTTTGTTGTGGAAGATGACAGGAGTGGAAGAAAAATTATAGGGTTGATATAAAAAGTAAGGTCTTTTTCAATGTTTAACCCCTATAAGAAATCCCTGATCAAAGAATCAGTAGGATCGAAATTGTTGCTACTTATTACATAAAAGTTTTTTCTATTTTTGAAAGGAAAAATAAAAACAATTAACTTTATTTTGGGATGAAGTCTCTTAAAGAACAGTAAAACTTTTTAGGGCCTATCTGCCCAAAGCAACTGATACACTTGAGATTACTGACGCTGTAAATATATAACTTGATGATAAACGTGAACCAATATTTGCTTATACGGTTTATATGGTCAAACTTGTTCACTTTTTTTGTGAATAAATAATTTCATAACAAGTGTACTACAAATTAAATATTGTAGAGTAAATCTTTTTAATTGGACTTTCTAATTCTAATTAATTGGAAAAATCAGACAATTCCAGATAGAGTGAAAAGATGAAATTGGTAAAGACATCATGTCAAAACTCTAAAAGAATGACAGGTGGATGGAAACTCTAAGGGTTCGGGGCACGCATCGTAGCAAGTACGCAACGTTTGAAGAAAGCTGATCAGTGAACATAAAGGGAGGGGGTGAAGTTTAGAGGCAATATCGTGTATTGTGTGGGAATGGATTAAAGATTTAAGTTTTATTAAGTGAAATTTTATTGGGTAAGTTTTATTAGAGGAAGTATTGCCGGCTAGTAAAGGGAAAAAACCATTCCGAGCAAAGTTATGTGGATTGCGTGAACCTTTCGGGATCCCGAAAACAAATGAAACACTTCATAAAACTTGTCAATGGGATTCCAAGAGAGGCCGCCATAAACAACGTATCAGTAAGCAAAATTGGGAAAGAAGCGTTACACCTTTGAGACTGTGTTGTGGAAGATGACTGGAGTGGAAGAAAAGTTTTAGGGTTGGTATGAAAATTAAGGTAATTTTCAATTTTTAACCCCTTTGAGAAACCCCATAACCTTATCGTTTTTGCATTGTATAATTTTTAAACCATAAACCGATGTTGGTTAGCTTGTAAGACCTACTTAAAATCAAGTTTAGGTGTTGTACAAGGACACCATGCCAACTAAGTTTGTTTTTATATATTTCATGATAAATGTATGAATAAGCGTTCAGGAGAAAAAATAGTGATTTTGGTTGGTTGCTCATTCCCTGCAGGTTTGATTTAGTATCAGAAGATTATTTTTAGGTAGGTAGTAGGAGGTTTGGTAATGATAGATAATTTTACCGGAGTTTTTATTAACTAAAATGTAAAAAAAAATCTAAGCTAAATACAGCTAAAATTTTGAGTGCATAACTAAGAAATTTTGACGAACTTTTGGTCTAATATTACATAATTAACCTAATATTAATTAAATAAATTTATAAATATTTTAACCTATGTGCCAGTTATAAGTAAATAATCATAATAATTATTCATCTAAATAGAATCACGCTATTAGTAAATGTAGACCACTTTTCCGGAGCTCAGTTTGCTTTTCTACCTCGCCGGAGAGTATTTCTGTTTTTGCAACACCAAAATTTACTGTTGTTGTAGGTACTGAAGTTGGAGTTAGTACCTCAAACATTGACAGAGCTACAAATTGTATGGAGCGTAAGGAAAGTGTGATTTATTTTGATAATGTAAATATTGACATTTCCATTACATATTTTTATAACATAAAACCTAATACTTGGATTTTTTTTTTTTTTTTTATTCAAAACCCCAAACAAAAAATATGTAATGTACAAAAAATAAATAATACAATAATGGAGATACAATATTCTCCTCTTCCTGCATTTACATGCATTTGGAGGAGTGCGTAATATAATAAATAGATTTGTGTTGTGGTTAAAAGTACTAAGTAATACTTGGATTTTTTTATTTTTTTTATTTATTTTTTTTTCTAAGCTTTCTAGTTAGAATTTCAGGATGAGGGAGAAATATAAAATATTTAGGGTGATCGGATCCTTGTACAGTAATACTTGAATATTTTTTATTTTTTTATTTTTTTTTTTTTTATTTATTTTTTTTTTTTTCTTAGCTTTCAAACTTATAAAATAGGATGTGGGAAAATTATTTTGGGCTAATGAGTGCCTTTCACTAAGGGGAGTCCCCCATGTAATACTTGAAATGAAACCCAAAGAGTTAAATCTATTGTATTACAAGTACCACATGCGAGTAAATAGAATCTGAAAAATCTTTGCAATAAAATCTTGATGATTCGGAAAGCTATCATGGCCACCACAGCATCAGTAGGATGTGAAGAGTTAGAAAAATGTGGTCGTACTGACGATGATTCTGGTCAGTCACCTAAAAGGCGACTGCGTAAAGAAAAAATAATATGCACATCTGAATGCAAATTTTGAAATAAAGGAGATCGTAAACATTAAATAAAAAAAGGGCTAGGACTACTGAGGGCCGTTCTAAATTTGAATTCGGGGGTGGTAGCAATATTTAAACCCTTGCCAAAGAAAGATGTGATGAATCGCTTTTGAAAATAAATAGGGGGTACAACATATTCACTTGTGAAGCCTAATATCACAAGTCATGCCGAATGGAATATTTGCAGCGAGAAAGTAAATGGCAGTCAAAAAGCAATGACGTTCAAATTTCACTCGAAACTCATCATTTTGTAGCTTTTGAAAAAGTCCGCGAGAGGCTACAGAAGCAAGTCATCACATACAGGGCAATATTGAAATTCACACAGTCAATAGAACTTTACAGGAGTCATTTACTGGTAACTTGTTTTCCTAATGACAATTACAGTAGAGAAAAATTTGAATTTAAATGATGATTTTAAATATCAACATAGGTTTCAATTGCCCGAGAACATTCCAATCGCAATTATTTTTTAATAAAAATATGATCTTAGAGCATAATTTCTGCTTACGAACTAGGGAGTATGACTGTCATAGGAAAAGCAAGTGAATGAATTTGAGAAGACATACAAACTAGTTCATATACTCGTTTTTCACATTTGTGAAAAAACGACAGAAATGACTTTAACGGTAGATAAATAGACTAAGTACTCCAAGTCTTACAAATTTCCTAAATGTTTTACTTAATAGAACTGCCACATCATGAGAATTTAACTCTGTAATAACTAAGGTGAATTCATCTATGCAAATGTCTTGTATTCAAATAGTTCTACAATTTAATAGTTTTTTGTTCAATGTATATATCATGAGTAACTGTTTATTTACTGATTCTTTTGAGGTTGTTACATTGTATGAACTATCTGTTTTTGAAACCCTGAATCAGATCCTTGTTTAATTTAAATATAATTTCCAGTTATCTGGCCCAGTTACTGGTGTTTGTTAGTGATTAGGCTCATTATTTTATCATATTGTTTTATTTTTTGTAACTCTGTGACTACTCAGCTTCGATAAAATCCCAATTATGGTGAGATCAAACCAAATGCTGCATGCCAGTGACCAAAAAACTAACTCAAGTCAAAAATTCGATAGTCCGCTATCTTTAACGCGATTTTGGCACGATGCAGCCACCGTTTTTTTAGGGAACATTGTCTTTTTTTTAATTAGAGTCTGGTCCTCGGAATATAGCTCAGTACTAGGAGAAACGAGGTTTTATATGGAAATTTCTTTCTGTATTTCGGCCCTTAAATTATGTCGGAGAGCGTAGAATGGCTTGTCTGAATTCGTTTCACGTACTTATCACTTATTAACCAAAGCATACTCCACGTAATCTGAATTAAATATACTTTTCGAATTGAATAATTTTGGCTACCACATCTGTCGAACTCACACGGAGACAGACATACGGAAGTCTATAGCCACTTCCATGTAAAATTTACAGACAAGACTTTAAACTCTAATGTTTAGAGAAAATAATGAAATATTTAGACTAGTGAATTTCTTGAAATCAGCGTAGTAATAAACAGTACTAGAGGTGTTGGCTCTAGAAGTAAACATAAGTGTACGCTTCCTTGTGGTAACAGGAAACCCTAGAGAAATGCAGTAAAAATAGCCATGAATCATAAGATGTTAAACCGTATAATTGAAGTGCAAGTTGAATACTCACTCAGCCTGCGTCCAAGAAAATATTTTCCTGTAGAGTGTTTTCTTTGTCGACACCTCGAATCACCTACTTGAAGTCAAAATACAGTATCTTAAAGAAACGAAAAAGTTAAGTGGGTACGTAATAATTCTCATAAAGAAAAGTTGGAGGTGACGGTTAGAGATGTTAGAATATTGATATTAAAAACCAGCATTATAAGTATTTAAAATACTATCTCTATTGTTGGATCTCAGAATTTTATTTTTTGTAATAAATTGGAAATTATTTTTGAGTAATACTTTTCCACAACCATATGGGAGAAAATTAGGACTTTAAATATTAATTTTCTTCTAAACTGTGACCGATATTTTTTGGTTTAATGTTTTTTGAACTCTTTCCATATGTATCGTAACTAAATAGACAGCACATTTTAAGGTGAAAAAGAGCCTCTAACTTTGGAATCAGTAGTAAGACATGGATTGTTCGTGACAATAATAATGCGATTGTCATTAATTAATACGTCATCGCTTGATTTAGTCTTCAAATCAAAGAAACAATGCGATTAGAGAAAAACAGAAGCTTTTTACCTGTTACAAGTTGGTGCAGTACGATACCGCGGCGATTACCTAAAGGCAGCAATCGTTTCCTCATTTGTCTTCAAACAATAAGTGGATTTATAATCGAACGCTGTCATTTGCAAGTGCTGATCATACTTCTTGATTTAGCAGTGACGGGTCAATATTTCACCACCGACCTATATTTATATTGTTCCATATTTTCGTTATTTTTTTTTTTTTAAAGCTTTATACAATTATTATTTTTTTTAAAGTATTAGTTTCTGGTAATACAAAATTAATTTACAATAACGATTTTATCTGTATATGTCTCAAGTATGCCATGTTTTGGCAACCCAATAAATATTATTCAGTAATACTAATTTGTCAAATAGTGTGTTTTTCTATCCTTTGAAAAAACGTTCTGGGGTCCAACACCTAACAAAGAAGTAACACCGACCGAAGGTTTTTTCCGTACTAAGGTTGGTAAGGCGTTTTAAGTTTTACCTCTCAACCTTACCTAATATTTAATACTTGTTAATCACAGCGTAAGAAGCCAAAAGCTAACGTAGATGGAAATATACTTGTTTTGGGAATGCAAACTCTTTTATTCCTTTGATTAAAATCCACAATAACCAATAATTGCTTCAAGGCTAATAGCATAGTTTACAGTAATAATAATAAAGTACATCTTAATTTTTTTTTTTCATATCTCTCAAAATAATAAAAATAAGATAAGGGAAAAATAAAAAGGATACTTATCTTGGATTAGTAATAGCCTTTCACTAGGGGGAGTCCCATTTAAAGGATGTAGAGTGTGGAGGGCCTCGGGGTAAGTATGGGTGATATCGGGACGGTGGTGAGAGTCCACCGACATCTTTAAATGTATAAATTCAGTGTGAATAATCAATGCAGAGTAAACCAAGTCTCTGGGTCTGGAGCTTCCTAGTTGAGAAAAGGGTATGGTGGTATGGAAGAGCAATGTTCAATCATCTAACTGCAGAGCACCACTTCTTCCCTGGGAAAGCTTCAACCATCTAGCGGATGGCGTTTCAATCTTGTTGAGGGGATGCTGATTGCTGTTGTTGAGATATTCTCTCTCCCGATTCTCATTAAACTCGATTTGGGTTTTGAATTTGCATTTGCCAACGAGTTGGTTATTTCATTGCTGTTTATATCACAGTCCACAAATAAAAACCATTCGTTTCCTACTTAACGGATTAAACAAGCATGGTTCCTAACGTTTCTTATAAGCATACCCCGTTTCTTCTGTTAGTTTTTAGAGCATTTAACCTCAGTTAGCTAAATTAATAGCGAAATTGTCATTTGTATTCTAGTATGGGAATGTAGAATTAGTGAGCCTCAAGTTATTTTTATGCAATCGTATATGTAGTAAGTAGTTACCAAAGATTACGAAACAAGTCAAACGTTTGGTTAACTAACTTATCAATACTTGAAACATTTTGAGAGATACTATTAGTGGCGTGTTGAATTCGGAACATAACAAAATTACAACATGTTTGGGCTCTAATTGACACATAACAACATGTTGTGTTTTCTTAATAATTACTATTTACGATATAGTTCCACTGTTAGAATATTTCTCATCCCCCCCCCAAAACTATAGTCAGGATACGTGCTCAGACACAGTACCATCATCCCTTTTGGAGCTAGAGCTTTTAGGCAATATCAAATCGCTTTCGGTATGGAAATATGCCATGTTATGGCAACCCAATAAATATAGTTGACCAATACTACTTTGTCAAATAGTGTGTTGCTTTACCCTTTTAAAAAATTAATCCAGGGTGCAACACCTTTCGAAAAAGTAACACCGTCCGAAGGATATCTCCATGGGTGGTAGGTGGTACTAGCGTTTCAAGTTTCGCTAAAACTAAATCCGTCGTTAGAGTCTATTATTTAGAACTTTAGTTTGAACAGAAAAAATATTGATTTTTAATTAACATTTCCCCTGTAGAAAAATGCTCAAAGCCTTTAAGTGATGTTATACCCTCCCCGGCAAAAACATCCCCTGGGCACTATAGAAAGGTTCATTATGAACCTAGAAGTTATAGACGACTTCGACTTTAACTCCGATTTCCAATAAACGGTTGGTTTCTTTGTTTAAAAACGTGTAGGACATTTCCTTACTTTAAAACTTCTACCTTGAAAACCTTTAAAGTCGTTCGCATACATTATTATAATATAAACTTTATATTAAACTAAATCTATGTCAAGTAATCGGATTGTTTTTTATTTTATTGTTTACATATGTTCAATAATATTTGTATTCATTTTATACAGATACCACCTAAGAACCTTCAAAAGAATCCAAAAAAGGGAAATAGTTCTTACCTTTTAGCTGTTGGTTTTAGTTCACATTAGGTAATATCCCACACTATGGCCCATTTTTATCAGCAGGGAGAAACTGAAATATATAACAGTATTATATAATAATTACTTTTTTATGAAATATAATATTACATTGCCAGAAAGTTGCAGTTAATAAGCAGAGGCTGAACTTAAAGTTAGTGATATTTTTAATTTTTAATATAATTCTATTTTGGGAACCGTTCAATAGAAAAAAAATATGGTAAATTTATTTGACATACCCTATAATCGCCTATTGAATGTTTAGTATTAAAAAAATTTGATTGTAAATTCTGTGATTCCCCTTATACCCCCCCCCCCATATTACCCATTAAATTGTTATTTCGACTTATTAAACAATGAATGGACACTGATATAACCTGTTATTTTTCTATCCATCCTTGTTTGTTAACTATGTTTTTTAAATAAGTATAATAAAAAGAAAACATCCTGACTGATAGTTACTAATAGTAGTACTCTTATACACCAATGCCCTATCACTTTGGCTAATAATTATTTTAACAGTGAGATAACTGGTCAGAACTAACAATTATTAATATATTGTATATATTGAATCATAATAATTCAATCAAATCATATTAGTATCAAAGCAAAAATTTTATTATCATTAATCATAGCTTCGTGATGTTAATATATTGTTAAAAACACAAATATCAATGTTTAATACAAATTATTAAACCTCCCGAAAAACGAAGAAAACCACATGTCAATTATTACGAACAATAGTCTAACACTTAAGCAAAGTAGACTTTAGTAAATCCACGGATCAGCGCACCTTTTTTTTCTTTAGTACCACGACAAAGATTAGCTAGTGATAAAACTGCCTTAAAACGTCGCCAAATGTCATTTTTACCAACGCTGGTATTTGAAATGCATGGAAATTAGTGACCCTCTTCTCTGATAATAAGTTCGTAATACCTGATGGAGGTGAGCATAGTGAATGTAAATGCGCCTTGTGAGTGTTACACTTGCAGGTGTATGTCCTTCTTTACAACGCTGCCTTACAATCCTTGCTTACAATGTACAATGTACTTCAATCATATGTTTTAGTCGTGATCTTTGGCGCCTATGTTTGCAGTGGTATTGACAACGTGTGTAATGGTAATTTAAATTATTGTCGAGTCCAAAAGTGAAAACGATTCAACTGAACTGAAAATCACCTCAAATATGCCGATTTTCCACTAGATACAATACCTAAAAATTCAGATTGAAATAGTTGAGTACCAAACTCAAAAGCCATTTAAAAAGCAGAAATTATTTCAATGATATTGCGAATAGCAACGATATGAACAGAATAAAAGACGCGTTCCAGTGGATTTCAATACAATTAATTGTTTACATTGATGTATGAGTTATTTATATTTTTTGTTTTAAATAGACGATTAGAATGGTTGTGCCCACCAGTGCAGCGATAAATGAATATGGCGATAAGTACTTTTAATCAAAAATAACGATATTTTTTTTTACATTTATTTAATAACATAAGTATATTTAGTTTTTCATTTAATATTTAATTGTAAAATACCCGGGCTGAATCCCGCGATTATTTCTCAATTGTATTTCTTTACGTTCTACGACCTTAATTCCATATAGGCATATATACTTGCATTGAAAAAAATTCGATCAAGTTCATAATCAATGTAAAAAAAAGAAGTAAATCCATGATTGAAATTGTATTAATAGTAGTTCCAAGGATTAGCGACTAATTCCCTTTTTTTACACGTGTTGTCGTAAAACAGGCCTTTGTCGAATTAAGGCTTTTGGCGAATTAATAGGCTTTTCTTGAAAATGTTACCACTTTATTTTACACATTTTTTAATAAATATGTAAACACAATTAAAGGTCATAATAAACGATTTTTAAAAAAAACCTAATGATAACCTGTCATGAAATTGGGCACGGTTGAAAACGTTTATCAAGAGATTGTGAAAATTACATCTGTTTTTTATTTTCAAAAAAATTATTTTTTTTCCTTAGCTACCTTCTCCACTGATGACAGCTATTAAAAAATAATATAAAATCGGCGCAGACTGATTGTTATTATTAAAAATTTAGGTCATTAGAACTAACTAGGAGTTGTAACCTCAATAGCTTTTAAAATTAGCAAAAGTAGAACCGACTTTTTAAATGTTTTTTTCTTAACTAAGTATTTCATGTTAACTAATCACGTTTTAATAATAACGTTAAAATCTATATAAAAAAATTTCGGCTTTTAGAAATGAATGCGTGTTTCTACTCTATTAGCAAGCATGCTAGATCACTTTTAAATTTTTATTTCAATTACTTTCTGTAATTAAAAAAATCTGTTGCTTACATAACTGTTTAATATTAGCCTCCTGTTAGTTACCTTATTTTCTGAAAAATATCTTACTACTGATCTAAACACAGGAAACATCTAAACAGTAATAAAAAACGGGTTGTTTAACGATTGTACTTTGTGAATCGCACGTGTGATAAATGTTTAACTATACAAGAAAATACTTACGGAAAGGAAATGAATAATAATAAAGATATCTTTATGGTGTGTTTGACAGAACGGCAGGGAAACAAAGGAAATGCAATAAATGTTTAGCTCTTGCATTTCCTTCCTCTCTCACACATACATGCCTTTCAATTTAGATCCTAGCTTGATACTCTATTTACTGCTAGTTATCCGGTTAGGTTTAGCATGCTCGTGCACCATCCACTATACTGTTTAACACACCTATTCTTGTAACGGGTATTCATGAAATATTTCCGGGAATAGAAATATCCTTCTTCTATTGTTCCATTCTTTACAGATAGTTGAAGTTATCTATTTAGTCTTCGGTAGTAAGTGAGAAAGTGTCAGAAACAAATTAATGGAATGAAAGTAGGTCAAGTTTCTTTATCATTTTAAGATTCCTCAAGTTTCAGTAATAGTTGAAATGATATTAAATGATTAATTCCGGTTGAGGGCGGGTTAAATTTTATTTAAATTTAAAAAAGCTATTTGTTACCTCTTGAGGCTTTACTCTACGACTGGCTTTATTTCAGAGGTATGGAGGGGGTGGGTTTCTTATCATACGTGTTTTTATTATTTCATTTTGATTTATATTATACGATATTAGGGAATCTTATTTAATTGCAATACTCTCCTAGATATTAGTTATTTTTCTATCATTTGTTTGAATAGTACTGCTTTCCTGTTACCTCATCATTTTAATGCTGTTACCTCAATCTATTAAAATAGTAATGTAAAAATAAATTTAAGCATATTAAAAAAATAATAAGCTGGGAAAATAACAACGTGAATCGTTCATTTTTACCATCTAGTACTGATTTCAATGCCATTATTTTAGCTCATAACAAGTTATTAATTTTTTTGAGAAGAGTTCAGTGATCGGGGTAGTTAAAGTAACAAAATGAAGCATTTTGATCGACAATACTGAGTAGATTTTATCGGTTTCATTGTAATCGCCGAAGATGTTTTTTTCTCGCCCTTCGTTAAAAAAAAATTCAAAGTGATTGATTAATGTAGTGTAATTATAAATTATAGACGTCAAGAGTTTTGATAATTTTTTTTTGGCTTCTTGACCACAAGGTCATTGATTATAATTACCAAATTATTCTTTGAGCTACCCAAATAAAAACGAGATGGCTTACCATGTTTATATATTGTATGATACATTTTTGTTTTACTTCAATTGTGATCAAATATTTTTTGCATTGATTTATTGAAATTTTTCTCTATTCCTCCTCTAATTTAATTATCTGCGTACCCTTTTATTGTAATTTTCCTCCAGTAATTATCCCAATATATTACCTTACCCTACTTCTGGACAATTAATTCAGTTTTATTTATTTTTATAATTTGTTTATTTATGATTATCCTGTTGGTCTCATTTTAATTTACCAAATATTTTATTATCTGATATTATTATACGATAATCACAGGAGAGAGAGTACAGTACGCTAAGAAATTTCCTTAGTAACGTTTTGTAGTTCTTAGAGGACAAAGTTAATAAACGTTTTATACCATGTCATCTTATGCTCAAATAAGATTCGCTGCAGAAAAATTGTCCAAATTTCCAAATTTTTAAGTTGAGCATCTTTAAGCACGAGATGGATTTCTACGTGTTTTAACGATACATAGATTAAATATAAAAAAAAAGTTACCCAAAACAAATGAACTATTGTAGAGTAGCTAAAAACATTCATGGCAGAATGAGATTGGTATTTTCAATCTGCGTGTTGTTGTTTTTATATGTATTTGTTTTTCTTTATTTTAATCTCTTCTGCCTGCTTCTCGAGGAGCGTTCCCTCCTTTCCCTGTCAGCTATCCCAGTGAAAAGACCACGACAGGTCCGGAAATATTAGTATTTAAAAAAAACGTTCAGAAAAGAATAATTTAAAAAAAACAGGGAGAGAGAGAAAAAACATTAGGCAGCTGGTAAGTACTATGTCGTGAAATATATATTTCAATATTCACATTAGTTGATTTCTTATTTTCTGTGTTGTTATAACTTGTGATTGAACGATGCGAGCGAAAGATAAAATCTTTTAACGAAAACATATTATATATATATAGGTTTCAATGTATATATATTGAAACATGCCTCATTTTTTACCATTTCTTTTTCTAATTTATTTGAGCAATTTACCTTAACTAATTTGGCAGGTCCGTCATGAGATCTTTAATTCAAATTGTTTTATGTCTTTGACATAGGAATTTATCCCAATTGAATCGCCCGATCTCAAGGCTAATGTTGTAGCTAATAATAAATTGAGAAACTAGAAATTGTGAAATATATTCCAAATAAAATGGTTATAACAAATAATTATAATTATATATAGTGCTGACAAAAAGTATATAAAAAAATATTCAATTCCTTTTGAACAAGGATAGTTACTACTAATTACATAAAACATGAAATTTGAGCTCAATTTCTTTTAATGGATCCATTATAAAAACAATATTAATATCTCCCAATCGATGATCTTCTTATAATCCAATCAACATTACTGTCTGCTGTTGGTTCTTCTCCTCTCTTCCTGTATGGTACCGCCAGTTCGGGAGCTTGCTAAGAATCCGCTCTTCTCGGCGGTCGTGCTAAGACTGCCCGTTTATCTCATCCCCACTCCTAAGAGCATAAGGGAAGATGATTACCATCTGATTACATCTGTGAAGGTTCCTGGCCATGATATGCTCAAATATCATGAATGTTACAATATATATATAAGTATATCCATGGTAGAATTACGGCCTGCGGCTTTTGAAGTGCCCGAATTACCCAGGGAAACGATGACCGAAGCTCATGCAAACTCCCTGGCTTGGATGTAGGCGTGAGCGGTGACGTCACAGGACTGAGGAAAACAATATCGGACCTAGAGAAATTCTCAGGAGAGTTAGGCGAATTGAACCATTTCATCAAAGGTGGTGATAGGATTATGGAAAGGGTAGAAGCGAAGGCAAGTGAGGTTTTACTCGACTCTGGCGACGCAAAATCAATCAAACGGACCTAGTGTGCAGAATAAAACGGACCGTACTAAACCTAATACAGGCCGACGAAGACACCCCATGGGTCATGGTAAAAGAAAGACTAAAGAAGGCATACGGAGGAGGCAGATGGACACCAGAAGAGAAACATCTTCCAGATGTTCAGGGAGACCAGACGGCCCAATCAAACGAAAGGGCAGTACGCCAGAGAACTCTTGGCAAAGTTTAACAAAATAACTGAAAAAACTGAGAGAAACGGTGAACCTAGCGGAAGTGGAAGGCCGGATGGCATTCCTATCGACCATTCTGAAGGTACAGTTGGCCAGGGATACAGGCAAGAAAGATAGTCTACCGGGAGACCGAATGCTCACTGAGTGCGCCCAAGATTTAATGAACGCTAGTGCCCGTGAAGAAGAAGAAAAATTAGAGGCAGCCGAGACAGGGTGGTCCAAAGTGATGTACAGGAGGCCGAGAGTTCCGCAACAGGCGTGGAAGAGGAAGGATCAACGGTATGCGGAGAAAAAAGGGTTGGCGGTTGAAGGAAGGAGACCTGGCCAAGGGAGACCGAGAACCAGCGGGAGGAAAGAGGACAGAAGATGTCACGGATGTGGGAGCATTGGACACTTAGTGGCGCAGTGCCCGCGCACAAAATGTATTGAATTCGGAATTGAAGGACACATCGCGAGGCAGTGTCCATACATTTTCCAGCGAACAGAGAGGTATAGGCCGGAACCAATGGAGATAAACGCACAGAGGGTATGAAGAAGAACCAGAACCCCCTCCGAATCGTCGAAAACTATGGGAGCGTCGGAGACAGAAGAAGAAGGAGATGAACCCAGGAGCAGCACAGAAGAGACTGGAGAGGACGGCAGGGACTATGGAAGCAGACGACATAGCACGGAAGGAGGAAGGAAACGGCAAGCGGTGGCCTGAGGAGCGGGCTGGCAGAGGGGCGGCCGCACGTTAATAAACTATAGCGTCAGAAGGAATTACGGCGGTATACCCATTATTCGAGTGGCGAGAGGAGTGAGATGCCTGACAGACACTTGGAGTTCTTGTACAATTCTCAGCAGGAAATCGGCGGACAGATTGTGTGTTGGCAAGGGGGCGTTGCAGATCCGGGCATGTGTATAAGCTTATCACCCTGAGAGGGCCGTGTAAAATCGAAAGTGAATTGACTATGGGATTGGATAGGTGGGCAGAAAAGGGGGAATATTTGAAAATACACGTAATTGGGAAGATACCGCGCGAGTACGAGAGTATCGTAGGGTGCGATCTCTTGGGAAGGGTAGGAGCAAGAGTGAAGTGCCGTAACGGAATGTGGGTTATTAGGGAAGAATGTTATATCGGTACGGTACGGGAACCGTGTGGGCCGGGAAGGAGCGAATCAGTGCGATCAATCGGGAGGACAACTGGAAACGTGCTATTCGACGAGAGTATGCCGATATCTTTTTTAACGAAGGGGACAAATAGGGAGTGACAGGGGAAATGTTTCATGAGATCCCTTCGAAGCAGGAGAGAGTGATATATATCAAAGAGAGACGATACACGCAGGCGCTGCGACAGCATAAAAGGGTCGAAATCGAGGAATTGAAACGACAGGGCATCATAGTAGATAGTACGTCTCCATACAACAGTCCCCTGTGGGCAGTGAAAAAGGAAGGGTCGTCCAGTGACGAAAAATACCACGTAGTAATAGACTACAGACAATTAATACTATAGACAAAAAAATACCCCATTCCTCGCTTTGAAAACATCCTGGACCGCCTAAGTGGAGAAAAAGTATTCAGTACACTGGACCTGAAGGCGGGTTACCATCAAATTCGGATGCGTCGTGGAGACCAACACAAAACGGCATTCACGTTCGAGCGGGGACATTACGAATTCACCAGAATGCCGTTTGGGCTGAAAAACGCGTCAATAACGTTCCAGAGGCTGATGGACGAACTTTTAAGAGATTTTGGGGAGTCGTTTTGCCAGATATACATGGACGACCTCCTGGTCTTCAGTCGAGGTGAGGTAGAATACCAGGACCATCTACGACATGTTTTTGACAGAATTAGGCAATTCGGGCTGAAACTGTCTGCGGAGAAGTCGCTTGTGGGACAAGAGTGATATTTTTAGGCCACAATATTTCCAGAGAGGGAGTGCAACCTATCGTGGGAAGGTGGAGGTAATCCAGCGGATGACTATCCCGAAAGACGTCAAAGGCATCCGGCGCTAACCTAATCACTAAACTACTACCGCAGATTCGTTCCAGAAATGGCGGAGTACCTCGTCCCTATTAACAATCTCCTTAAGAAAGGACAAAAAGTCGTCATCACCCCGGTAATGGAGAATAATATAAGACGTTGCATGGAGCGGCTACAGGGGGAGCCTATACTAGCGTTTCCAGATTTTGCACTCCCCTTCATGATTACCACAGATGCCAGTGAATACGCGGTAGGGGCGGCGCTTATCATTGATAATTTCTTTCCTCTCTTCCATGTCCATGCGGCGTCCATTCTCGCAAGAACTGCCCTCCGTCCCGGGAGGATTCCCCCTGATCATGGTCGAGTGCGTTGACCACAATCTCCCGAGACAGCCAGTCCACCACGACGTTTTCCTTACCGGGCTTCTATATTACCTCCAAGTTGTATTGGCTGAGGAACTTCTTCCAACGCATAACCCCTCCGACGACTCTTTTAATTTACCGACCTATGGTAACGGTCTGTGGTCAGTGTGCACCCTGAACCTTCTCCCGAACACTTAGGGCCGGAAATGGTCTATCTCCCAGACTATCCTTAATAATTCCCACTCTAGCGCGCTATACCTACTATCCGCCTCGGTGAGGCGCCTACTGGCGTACGCTACGTGACGTTCCCCTCTGTCCCCCTCCTGTGACAAAACCACACCCAGCGCATATTCACTGGCATCCGTCGTGATTGTGAACTGCTTCGTGAAGTCGGGAAATGCCAGGACCGGGTGTTCCTGGAGACGATCCACGCACTTCCAAAAATTCGCCTCGATATCTGGGGTGATGACCACCTTCTGACCCTTCTTCGGGAGATTGTTCAGGGGTACCAAACAAAGCACCATTTCGGGGACAAATCTCCTGTAATAGTTAAGCGTACCCAGCAGGCACCGGATCCCTTTACGGAACCACCATCTTCTGAATTGCTGCCACCTTTCCGGCATAGGGTCTCACTCCCTCCTTAGAGATCATATGCCCCAAAAAATTGATAACCTCTTGGCCTAGACGGGACTTTTTCTCTGACAATTTCAAGCCAAATTGCCTCACGCGATCGAAGACCATCCGCAGGTGATCCGCATGTTGCTCGCACCATGTCTTGGTCGCACTTAATATCAAGAGGTCATCAATATATATTTGGCATACGGACTCGTCTATCCCTCGTAGAAACTCATCCATGAGCCGCTGGAACGTAATGGGTGCATTTGTCAGGCCAAATGGTATCCTCGTAAACTCATAAGGGCCTCTCTCAAACGTGAAGGCCGTCTTGTGTCGGTCTCTAGGGTGCAGTTGAATCTGGTGATATCCCTCTTTAAAATCCAGAGTGCTTAATATCTTCGCCCCACTCAGCCTGTCCAAAATGTCGTCAAACCTGGGGGGGTGGATATTTTTCATCAACCGTATTCTCGTTGAGTAGTCTGTAGTCCACTACAACTCTATATTTTTCTGGGCCCCCACCTTCCTCATTCTTTTTTTTGACGGCCCACAGCGATGTACTGTCCACTATAATTCCCTGCTTCTTCAGGTTATCCAGCTCCTAACGAATGTGGTGCCTCAGAGTCTGCGGATACCTGCGCTCCTTCGCATAACTCACCCTGTCTTGCTTGAGCGGAATCTCGTGGACAGTTCTACCTGTGAGCCCCAATCCCTCACCTTCCTTGAAGAAAATATCTATGTATGTTCTCTTATGCTCCCCTTTCCAATCTTCTGCTTGCCTTAGCGCCCCTACTCGAACCCCCCCCCCCCATCTTGCCCTACTTCTCTCCCTAGTCCCAGGCACCTATACCTTACCTTACCTATTCGAATGTCCCTTTTCGGTCCTAACCTTTGCTCCTACTTTACCTAGCAAATCGCACCCTATGATCCCTCCCTAGTTCTCATCTATTCAGTCCTATTACTGCCTCCCTTTCGACCTTACAGGGGCCCCCCAGGGTAATCAAGTTACAAGAGCATACCTGTATTTGGGGCATCCTCTCTAGAGTCTCTTGACACATTATTGTGTTTCGTACTCCCAGTATCCACTATTCACTCCCCTCACGACTCTGATTATAGACAGACCGCTATACACGACTTTCACACTATTATTTACTAACGTGCGGTCACCTCTCCGACACCGCTCTGCTCAGATCTCACGTTCTACTGTCTCCTCTAATGTTTGTTGTTGAGTGGTCCTCCGGGCACTGCCACTTCCCCAGCCCATTCGATTTCCTGTTTCTTCCCTCTCTTCTTCTATCTCGGAAGTTTCCGAGGTCTTTGACGCTTCGGGCTGCGGTCTTTCCTTCCTTCGCATCTCCTTCCTTGGCTCCTTTCCCCCACCGTTACTCTTTCTCTTCCACCGTACTCCGCATCCTTCTTCTTCCATGCGATGGGCGTGGTTTTGGGTCTTCTACACGGCACTCTTCTCCAGCCGTTTCTTCCTGGCCGACTGTGTTCTCTTCCTCTCTGGCACTGGTGTCCATCATTTCTTGGGCACATTCCAGAAATGTGCGTTCTCTTGGTAACCCTTCCTTTCTTCCGGTCTCCTTCGCTAGCTGTACTTTTAGGATAGTTGATGAAAACGCCATTCTGGCTTCTACTTCCGCCGCACTTACTGCCTCCCGCATCTTCTCCGTGATATTGTTATATCTGGCCAGCATCGTTCCGGCGTACTGCCCGTTCGTCTGCTGGTGCCTCTTCGTTTCCATGAAGCGGTTAAAAATGTCCTCATCAGGAGTCCATCTCCCCTCACCAAACGCTTTCTTCAGCCGCTCCTTCACTACGTTCCACGAGGTCTCCTAGTCGGCCTGGATCATGGACACTCCGCTTCACTCTGCACACCAGAGCTGCCCTCAGCGATTCTGCGTCCCCTTCCGTTATCAGGTCCTCTGACCGTTTCCCCTCTATTCGCGTAATCAGCCGGTCACCCCCTTTAAGGAAGTGATTTATCTCCCCGGTTTCGCCTGCGAATCTTCCCAGATCCGAAATCGACTTCCTCATGTCCTGAGCTGTGATCGCCTGGATCTTCATGCACACTAATGTATTCTCGTGAGCCGCAGCCATGGTCGTTTGAGGTAACTGTGGTATATCTGTTGCAGCATTAAGCACCACGGGTCCCTCTGGCATTTTCTTGAGGGAGAAAAAAAAACGTGAAGTGAAAGAACGAAAAAAATAAAGAAAAGAAAATTATTACTTTCCGCTCCGCCGTACTAGGTTCCCGGGTTTCGGCACCAGTTAATCGTCAGCGGTTAAGCTTGAAGAAAGAATAGGAAAGAGGGAAACGAACTACACTCTCGAACTTCTGTAAAGAGACAGCTTTATTGTCTTTAGTAATCCGACCTACATAGGATCATGGGTTGTTTACCTTCCATGATCGTATTAGTTTACAACATAAACTTGCCTCTGGCTTTAACTGCCCTTATATAATTAATATATAATTAAATATAGATAACGTTATATATATTCATCAACACTTCTTAGTTAATTTATTTTATTTACAATTGACAGTATGAAATGAAAGTGTAATTTTGCTACGTTATATTCAGTGAAGTACAATTTAAACTCGATATAAGTTAATTTAAAGGAAAGCTGATTAAACCTGCATACACTTATAAAAGTAATTTGTAACAGTGTGAAAGTCAATGAGGGTTATAGCATTCATTTTATTTTATTTCTGAATTGATAAAAACAAAGAATAAGATGTGTTTCTGAGGTCAATTTAGGATGCAACAAAAGTTTAATGTCAATAAGAAAACTACGTAAACTTCTACTTCCGAAAAGGGACAGTTGGCGAACGAAAGGGAAAACACATTGCCTTACTCTTACATAGTTGGGGTGGGGGACTCCCCGGGTTTCGATATAAAACTATTTGTGCATAGAAATTGATAAATTATTGTTAAACTAATGTACGTTTGACTGTGTTTTGATAATGTCAAGGGTGTAGGACAGTCCCCAGGTCACAAATTTAATTTTAACCAAAGTATTAATAAATATATATAGTAATAAATGGATGTTTTGATTTAAAATTAATAAAGTAAAAACTAAAATAACTAGTTACTCTTTTGTCAGCCTAAGCCGATTTAACCTAAAACTCTTCTCCTCATTTAAAGTAACTAAGATACAAATATCTCGTTAAAATTACTTTAATAATTAAAGAGTACAGTTATATGAATAACAAGCTTTTTTAGAGTCACAGTTCATAACCGTTAGTAAGTGTTACTTATAGTTACTCCCCCGAGTAACGAGTACGAGTACGCCCTTAATGACACAGTAAGACGTAATAACCGCAATGAAACCGTTTAATCTAGGCCAAGTGCGTTTTCAATGGTTTTTTTTTTTCAAAACCAGACTTTTTTAAGATTCACTCTTATGTTTGTTTGTTTCGGGATTTTATTCATTCTGTTTGACATAGAGACGTGCCTTTTTGGATAGTTTGGTGATACGAATATCTAAAAATATTCCTACTCTAATAATATAATATACGAGGGGCTTACACCTTCGTGCTTGCCCATGTTTTGGCTCTAGAATAGTACCCAGGTTACGAATTTAGTACCATACAAAGTAGATAGTTATTATATATAGAAAGTTTTTAATAAATGGCATTTATTAGTTCAAATTGTTTCATCATCGAAGTAGGAGGTGACAGCCCCCTTAAGGTATATTTAAACTAAAAATGCATTGCACAGGGTGTAAAAGTTTCAAAAAATTAGTTTTTCTGTATCACCTTTATGACCACTGGCCTATACGGACTCAACTGCTAAGTTTAACCATATTTGACCCTAGTGCGTTGCTCTGAAAGGTTTAAAGAATTTCTGTTGAAGAGTCTTCAAGTATTCAAAGGTGTCCAGAGACGATCTCACTGCATAGCAAATGACAGATAGGCATTATTAACTCGTAGTAATATGGGTATTTCACCATACATCAGTGCATTATCTATTAGAAATAAGCATATAATATAATATATAAATATTTCATTTATTTTGAAGATGTAGATATCTAGAAAGCTTAATAAATGGGGCGAATGGATAAAAATTGAAACTTGGTGAAGCGCAGCTGGTTACATTGTGACAGATCTTTCACTTAGGAACAATTGATTGTGCCCACATCGTGCGGCGAGATGAGAGATGATGGATAAGCCTCAGGCCCAAGGGAAGTCTTGTCTCGGACAGTACCGCAGCTCAATGGTCTGAACATAGAAACGTAATAAAAACACAGAAAACGTCTTTAAAAAGAAAACAATTAACAGCTATAAATTACTGTTAAACCACTCGCTTCATTATTTGTCATTATAATAATTTCCCACTAGTATTTGTATCGGTTATTTAAATAGTTTGCCTTTGGCTGAGCCTTTGTCTTATATGCCGCTACAGTTCCATCGGTAGTTCAATCCTCGCAATGACAAGCAAGCTGTTATTATCTATTTGCTGTTGCCCTCTACGCTCAACGGTGGAAGAGTCAACATGTCTGTTGAGTGCCTTAACGGCTAAACGAAATGAGTTAAGTATTACATGTGAAAAGTGCAAGGTAATATTTCACAAAGGATGTGTGAAAATGAATATACCTGCCTACACAACTCTTAATGATGCAAATTACACCTGGATGTGCAAAACGTGCGAAAACGTGATTGAAAGCCTTTCAGTCTAGATATGAAAATTCCCTAATTAACGTTATAAAAGAAATAAATTTATACACCATAATAAAATTCACACGTCTTAAGTCATCGTATTTCTTAATTTTAAAATCGACTGCGCACCGATGAGAGCTATGAAAGAACAATATTTGAAATGAAGGCTTTTAAGGCGTTTAAAGAGAAACGCAATTAAGTATTTTTTCACAGGAAAAACAATATCTACATCAACAGATTATCCAGACAGATAAAATCATATTATATATTAGAGCTTTTAAAAACTTGAATAATCATGATATAGAGAATGACTTTACTAACTCTGATTTTAATCAAATATTTAACTAAAAAAAATTGACAAAAAAGTTAAAATTGTAACTGAGTTCCTTCATGGCTTATTAAATAAAAACAGTAAATAGTAACCAAAGACCCAGCCCCTTAGTTATCACCAGAAATTTCCAGCCTAGTGAAGGAAAGAAAGAAATTACGTAGAATTTGTAATTGTAAAAATGTCTAAAATATATATCAGTCATGAATGAAAATAATGAATGTAACATTAAAATATAGTAAAAAAGTTAACTGTTTAGGCCTTATCATTACATAGAACATATCTTGGGTTGCACAAATTAAAAAGATCTTTAATCAATTATATTGCTTTAAAAATTTTAAATTATAGTGCAATATAAATAAAAAAAACATTATATGATTCATTAATGAAACCACATCTAATTTTCAACATGTCTGTAATATTTGATTTAAATTACGAATTAACCAAAAATAAGCTAAAAGTACTAAAACCTGTAATAATTTAAATGATTTTAAATTTAAGCAATTAAAATTTTAAATGAATAACTTAAAACACATACTGTGGTTAGTTTGATGAATAAAGTAATTAATATTTAAAAAAACTAACAAATCTGTATGAGAAATACTCTTTTTTCAGATTCACAAAATACAAACTAGATTTAGTGGAACATTATTTGAAATACCAAAATGTATCAAAAAATGTCAGAACTATCTTCTTATAAAAAGCATAATATTGCATAATTAATTACCTATCGCTTTTAAACATAACAAAAAATCAATATTTTATAAAAATAATTAAAAGTCTAATACTTTTCTAAATAGTAGAAGAATTTTATAATAGAAAAAATGAGTATAAACTCAAATATCCATTAATAAATCTGGAAAATCCCTTTTACTTAGTAGATACAGTTCAAAAAATCCGATTATATTTTTTTTCGATAGGCACTCTATAGTATCAAGTTTAATAACGGATTATTTAATTTGTTTAATGTAATAATGTTCCTTATCAGCGCTTTTGTTAGTAGAGCTTAGTGTGATTTTGTTTAAGAGACCTAATTTGTAAAAAGCAAACAACTTTTGACGTAGATCTATTAAACAATGTAATGTACTTTTTGTTAATTGTAAGGAAGGTTGTTGACGACCTACATTTTGTAAATAAAGCGTTATTCTTTCCGTCTGGCCGGGGAAAGGAGCTTTAAAGAATATACCCTTTAATGAAAGTATACAAAGGCTAAATAACAAAGATAAGGGCTACATAGCATAAAGCCTGGATTAAACCCGAGACCTCTTCAAGAGTGTAGAAATTTACTAGACTTCATAGAGATGGCTCAGTTGGCAGAAAGTTAGATCTTCTTGATAACAAGGTCTTTTTGAGATTCAGACTCGACCCAATCAATGCATTTTTTCCTTCGTCTAGTCATTATTTTCATTTTTAAATCAATGCCCTTGTTTTATTTTGTACATTTTATTTTTGTTTACACTTATCTTATTTTATGTGTATAATTATTGATAAATAGGAGTCTTTTACGGGTGTATGTATATTTTATATTTTATCTTTTCTTGTTAATATTTTTACACTTTCTTTCTTTTTACATTCCAAATTTAAGCGAGGGCTGATTATGTCAAAGAAAGAACCAACTATATGTCAAATAAAAGCTTGTTCTTAAGGGGTATAAGTCCCAGGGTAAAAAAGATATTATTATGAAACCAGATATATTTCACATCTAGTAAATGCTAATATGTAGTCGGCATATGTTAAATATTAATAGAACATATTAATAAATAAAATACATTATGGTTTCCTTTGAAAAAAATGTTGCTTATGACATTTGCTTTATAAGAGGATAGACAAGATTTACTAATAGACTAGACTTTTACTAGAGGTGTTTACGGAGATAACTCAGGTGACTGAGTGTCAGTCCAAAAATCTGGAGGTCACGGATTTGAATCCCAGACATGTCAACATAATTTTTCTTTGACTAATAATTACAAAACTGTTGTTAAATATGCAACAGCTTTCAAATTTTGCATAACTTTTCAAATGTTAGTGAACATTTTCACTGAACTAATGATAATGATTGTATGATACGAAAAACATTTTTTATATTTAATGAGTGCAGAATAACATTAAACAGAAATGATAAATTTAAATAAATAACTATAGACAGGAAAAAATATAAAACAGTGGAAAAAATGGGTTAGCTGTAATTCTTCGCCGGTATCAGGAAAACCTATCACCAGGGCACGACGGGGTGCAAACTGTTTTGCTGAAACAGCTGCCGAGGAGAGGGATTGCCCAACTCATTAGCCTGTACAATGCATGTATCAGGTTGTGACACTTCCCCACAGTGTGGAATCTTGTTCCCTTTGCAAAAGCCCACAATGATAGGTGACTACCCAGCCCACTATCACCCGATTAGTCTCCTACCTTACATAGGGAAGATTCTTGAAAAGGCAATACTGAACTACCTGCAGGAGTTTTGTTTGGAAAATTCTACAATGCCGTACGAGCAAGCCGGCTTTCAGGCTCCTCTAAATAAAGAACATCCGTTTGTGAAGGTACAGACGGAAGCCACCTTCGGTATCAACAGGACCACAGCAACTGCTATGATCTCATTGGACTGCACGCCAGCTATCGACTCCATTTCCCACGGGGTGCTGTGCTGACATGTGTTGGCTCTGGGACGGCCCAGATCAGACATTTACCATTTTAACTTCCTTCCTGCAAGACAGAACGGTGAGGGTATGGGTTGGCGATTCCCTCTCGAAACCATTTCTTCTAACTTCTGAAGTTCTTCAAAGAAATGTTTTGTCTCCGGAGTTTTTTAGCACCTACACGTGCGACATTGTGGGACAAACTACAAGAAAGCTGCTGTAATCGCTTTCGCCGACCACATTGTGGTTTACAGCAGCAGCATGAGAGCAAATAGAGCTCTTACATAGGCCGAATCAGTTTGTAACGTAATCAGTGCCAGACTGGATATCTTTAACATAAGTGTGAACGCCGGGAAGACCGACTGCGTAATCTTCTCCCTCCAAAAGGGGGGAAAAGCCTTGCCAAAATCCTATACCAGAGGAGGGCAAGAGAACACACCGGCTTTAACAATGTACTATCTGGGTATAAAAATGGATAGAAATCTCTATTTCTCTACTCATTTTAGTAATAAAATAGAAAAGGTACGGCACAAGTCTTACCGGGTTTCGCACTTGCCAACTCCAACTTGTCACTGCGTCTTAAACTGACATATAAATGTGTCCTCCGGCCATCTCTGCTGTACGATGCCATATATATACTCACTTGACTGACAACGCAGCTAAATGTCTTCAGCAATTTCAGAATGGGAGAAATGTGGTCAGACAAACTTCTCTCAAGAGGTTAGAGAACGCCGACCTGCACAGGTTGCTTGGTGTGCCGTTGGTGGGTGAGTACATCCACCGGAGAAACATCAAGTTTTTGGACTCATCGCAGCACCTAATAAACTAAGTATTTAACACTATGACCCCACCACCTTTCCTGAATCGATGCCAACAGACAGACAGATAGGGGAAAATTAGGTCAAGAGTTTGTTTGTTAGATGTAGTGTGAAGTTAGTTGTATTAAGTAGTAGTAAGTTTTATGATTCATAAGGTGAGCCCGATCACCTTAGTACCTTGGTGGATTTCCAAACATGTAGAATGAGCATTGAATTGCAAAATATTAATAATATTTGGTAATAAACATGGTATAAAATGTAGGCAACTACAGTACATATAAATACGCTGTATAAAGTAGATAATTTCCTAAGTTATAGCAATTATGATTAAATCATATTCCATTGATGTTGAGAACATATAACATACAAAAAATGTAAACAATATATATATGTAGTTCTCATGTAAACAAATGTACATAAAGTATTATTTCCTATTTTAAAAGATGTGTATATCTAGAATAAATTTTAACCAATGTGCATAATATCCTGCTTTCGTATCATCATGACTTAATCAGTCCATCAGTAAGCAATCCATATTGTGTCTTTCAAAATTAAAATAACAATAATGAATATTAAAATATATCAACAAATTGAGATCGTCCTCGAAATATTCTGGCTTGGATATAGCAGAGACTGACTAATGTACATGCGCTATTTCAAAATTTGTAGACAATATCCAAGCCAGGATATACAGAAAACGACATTAATTTATTAATCTATTTTAATATTTATTATTGTTATTTTAATTTGGAACGACACAACATGTATTGCTTGATAATGGCCTGATTAAGTCCGAAATGTCGCAATATGATAAGAAAACTAAATAGAGATATTTATATGGAAGGATATTGTGCACATTGGTGAACATTTATAAGATGTAAATAGAGTTTTGAATGGTGTTTATATCTGCCTATATTGGGCATGAAAGATTAGTAGGAAGCGGGATTAATTCTCTGCCCTATCCTAATGTAAGGATACTTATATCCTTGAAGAAAGAATTGCGTTAACTTGACACTACGGCCTCATGAAAACTGACCGCTTCACCATATAAATCGAGGTAGCTTCAAATTAGCTTTCTTATTCATTAATATGCTGCGTGGTTGATACCAGCTTTTATATCTATATGCTTATTCCCTTCTCCACCCAAACATTTTTTTGCTCTGTGAGATCTGTGTCATTGGAAGATTTCCTAAGAGTGCTGACAGTATAACTCCCACTGGTGCCGGCTTAAGTGAGATACAATGTCCCACTTTCAGTTAGTTGAAGCACCAATATAGACGTCTGTACAGAAAGTGAAGAAACCTTAACTTGCTTTCCATTTCTCTTACTTTACGACTCTAAGGAAATTTAACTTGTTCATGAATAAAATATAAAATAAATAATTTTTATTATCACGTAAGTCGTGTCATTTTATGAATAATTAAAAGAGAAAGCATAAATATCCATAAGTACTAATTTCTTTACCGTTTTTCTCCATTAGGGCAATTTTTTCGCAACAAACATTTTACTAGATCAAATTTCAAAACTGAACTGTAGTTATGAAATAAATACAAATAGGAGACGTACAAAGTACAATATTAGGAAATCTACATATTTTCAAGAACTTACCCTACTTGAACTTAAGAAAACCTACTAGGTGTGAAACCTGTACTGGGCAAATTAAATATACGATTTCACTGAAGGCTCTTAAAACATTATTTTTTGAAAAATATTATTAAACAGATTTTTACGTTAGCATTTTTAGTGTGTGTCTAGTTTTGAGAGAAAAATCAATGTGTCTCATATGGCTTTTGAGAGAATCCTTCTTTTTTTTAAAAACTTTCATTTAACGACGAAATTTTCACGACTGCTACTGGCGTGATCCGTTCTTACTACTATTTGAAAATAGATCCTCTAGATCTGGCCAATAATAAGTTAAAATAAACTTATCAAAACTTTTTCCGAATTAAATTTGTTTATCATCAGTTAAGATGAATTTATCATTAAGTAAGATCCTAAATAATTTTTAAATTTTATATGTTACGATCCCGATCCACATTATTTCTTCAAAACCGTTCTAACGAGAAATTCTACATTAGTATTTAATTAAAAACTCTTATTCCAACACCTAGTAACTTTCTGAAATTGCTTAAAATTAATTAGTTCTTTATCGATAGTGTAATTTGCAGGATTTCAGTAACGCAAAACATTGTATCTTCTACGTTTTCCTGTTTGTAGGAATAAAGAAAGATACCCATATTCTTAGCTGCTTGAAAGTTTTTTGGTAAGAAACATCTGGACGTCATTCAGGTTTCTTTCACTTGAAATTTATTTGTCTGGACCCCCATAGCATAAATTGTCCGACCTGGTCCGTAACATTGCAATACTCCAATAAAAATATAGTAACTTGTCTCGTATTAAAACTGTTTCGGCAGTAGCGGCAAATTGAGCGATCCGCCAATCTGCTCACCTTATAATTACTTGCTGGTTCTTCCCCTGAAGGACTATAAAATTAATTGGTACAAACATACATGAGGACAGCAAGAAATGGTACACCAAACAATTCTTCCAATAAAAGATTTTTAAAATTTATTGTCACACTATCACTTCCCTTTATACATAAATAAATTCTCGAGAAAAAACAACAACAAATGTTTCGATTGCTGTTTAAAAATAAAAACTAAACCACTTATTAAACTAAATTTATATTTGTCTTTTGTTTAGAGCGCTAATATAATACGACCTGAAGACTGATGGCTTGCAGTACGTGGATGTGGTCGATGTCGATATGGCAGTGAACAACACTTCGACGGGAGCTGATGACAGATGATACTCGGTGAGCGGTCGTCTTTTGAAGTGTGCCATAGGTGTCTCGGTCGAGAAATGTCGCTGTGTCACAGGATCTCTTCTCGATTAGACGTAACCAAAGTCATAGAAAAAACACCCGTTCCGTGGCCGCGTCTAACATACAACTGGTGTTGGTTAAGTAAGTAAATCCTCTTTATGTAAACAAAGCTCGCACTGAAACACTTGGTGTTATTCGAGTCTACCGATAACGCAATTCTAAGTCTAATCTTTACATTCACGTTTTGTAACAAATAATAATTTTTCTCCTTCGTTCTTAACATTATGACATAATTAAAACTGTTAAAGTATGAAAAAAATCAATGTTTAAATTGCTTTTTAAAAATAAATAAACCAATTATTAAAAAACTAAATTTATATTTTCTTTTTATTTAGAGCGCTAACAATAACTGATAAGTGTTAATCACTTAATAATTCATGGTCATTGAATTTCATTAATATGAATTGAGATTCATTCAATGGAATTTACTTCTTTTTTTGCGCGGTGATGAATGCATTCAGGAATAAAGATTATCTTTAACATAACCTTAACTTCATTGAAGGGGTCAACTCATTCGAGATTTTCACTGTTCCTTAAGTTATGATAAGATTGAATGTAATATTGACTATTTTCCTCTACGTTTAAAATATTTAACTATTGCCGCAGCCTTGATAGTGTACAGAGCGATTCATTAAATGAATCATAGGTGACATCTGCAAGTTTCCATGTTTATTTTAGCATTTCATGTACAAACTAAATAATAAAAAAACGAATTCATGAATGCTCAGTAATAAAATATAAGTATCCGCCATTCAATGCTAAACAGGGAATTTGATACAATATAGGTGGCAAGGTTGGGGGTATAGCTTGTGTGTTATAACTGTTCAGAGTAATTTAAAAAGTAGGGGTTCAAAAGTATCAAAAATGTCCAAATACATATAAAAAAAAGGTCAAATAATTTTTTTTTATTGGAGCCCTTGAACGATTTACTTCGTATACGCATGCGCTCGTCCGATCGTGTATTCCGCTCTTGATCTAGAGACATAAAGTTTAGGGATAACAGAAAACTATTCTCCCATCAAGAAATGAATCACTTGTTAATTAAAAAAAAATGTCAGATTATTTGATTATGGTAATAATGTAAAGTTGAGGCCATTCTAATGTGAAAAAAATACCTAATGTTTTCTCTAACTTTGCTGTTTCATAACAAAAAGTCAGCAGTACTGTCATTAATCTCGTTTTGGAACTTATTTAACACAGCTGTAATTTAGCATAGAATAATTACAAGCAAGTTCCTGTTGATACTTAAATCGCATCAAAAATAATTACAAACTAATAAAAATGATTAAGTGTTCTTTTTTGAACAGTTGATTGGAAATCTATGTACATTGCAACGTAGAAAAAGAAAAAAACTCACCGTAAGTGTGTTCTCAATAATAAATGATTACTAATTTTTTTTAATCATTTACCGATGAGCAAATTAGTCTATTCAATGTGCAATTCCAAAATATAATGTTCAAAAATTTATTTTTGACATTATAACGTAAAGTGAACCCTGGCAAGACCTGACAATAAAGATAAAACCCTGTCGATTTTCTGTCGTCGCCATGGAAACGTAGCGGTGGCGGAGAATACGAGTACAACAGCTTTACCTCACCCTTCCTTTAACAACCATTTTATAGCTATCCGTTTTTGTTTGTTTCAGCGGAAGTTACTTTGTAGTTTGTGACAATTTTATCAGCAAATGTTTTTTGTTTGTTACCTGTTTTTTCATTTGTTTCCGTTTGACCACTCCCTCAGGTATATCACTGCCGGTCATTATTCCAACCTGACCACCAATGATAATGAATTTGAGCACGTCAGTGCCGTTGAGGCCGGGCAGCTTCTGGTTCTTTCGTCTTTTCCACCTGTTTTCTTCTCTGGTGTGGTCAAATATCCTCCACAGAATAGCTTGAATACGAGGAGCATTTCTCATGAGCCTCGGTCTTGCCTCGGACACTAGTACTAGAGTCGTGTACAAACTGACCTCCGTCCGTTTCGAGGTAAACCTGCTGATAAGTAACGTCTAGTACTTCTGCAGACAGCTGAAGTTTTCCTTAGTATTTCTTGTAAGCTGTTCTATATTTCAGAAACCTACTACCCAAAGCAGTAAATCCTTTCAAAGTTGTATTCCTGTTGTTGTTGCTGCCCCGTCATCTTCTCCTTATACATGTCTGAGTTTTTCATTCGTAGGGCCAAAGCTCTTAGTAGGTTCATCCAGTGAGATTATCAGCTTCTCATAGTGATCACTCAGATCTGGCAGGGATAAGAATGTCCTCACAGAGCCTTAGACGTTGGACAAGTCTGTTGAGCAAAGGTTGCAAAAGTGGTAATTCCCAGATTGTGAGAAAAATAACATGAAGCACCCACTTCATCCGCGTCCTAATTAATTGTATGAAATTAATTTGGGACTCTAATAGCCCACCGAACCACCAAAACCCATTAAACCCCTCATTAGCATCGTGCTTGCATCTTCTGTGTTTTTTTATATTTTGCATGTCAGTTCCGTTTCATGCCCCAGTTAAAAATAAATCCAGTCCCATTATTATTCAATTGATTATTAAAAAATAATAAATCTTTCATATCCCATTTAATAGGAGGGAGAGTCCTGATTTTTTTGTCGGGACTTGTGTGGACTATAAATTATGTAAAATAATTAATACTGACATGAAACATGTATTCCCAGTTGTTATTTTAAACCCAATTTCAATGCAAAATATCATCCATCAAAGTTTTACGTGATTATCCAAAGAAGGTGAACAATAAAGTGACCTTATGAAAAGAAATAGAGAGTCAAATATTATTTTATTTGTATAGTAGTTACTCATAATTGAAAAGTAGATGTTTTCCTATCATATTATAAAGGATATCATCTTAAATATTTCCACGTCCTGATTAATAATATAAAATATATTTTTGGATTTTAGCAGAGTATAAATTCAAAAAGTTATTAATACTGTTGTTATAATCGTTTTCTCGGTCTCTTAATTGAATAATGCATCACGACTGGACGTCATGTAGTTAGTTGTTTCTGCCAATTTTTTTTTTAATTGAGTTTGGGACTGTATTTTAAAAAAGTAAGTAAACCCAATTCTTGGTTTCTAATTACAAGAATGTAACGGCACCTCACATCTTTGAAACGTCTAGCAATTTCGGCAATGGAATTCACTCCAGACAATTCCTTTCGTATCCATTAAACGCTACGTACCTTATCAAGTGTGTCCCGGCAGTGCCTGCTATAAAGGGGACACACACGTGCCTCGCTTTTCGAAAGTGCTAGGCGTAACAAACAAATGGGGATAACAAACACCAACCGATTTTCCAATCCACTAGTTTCTTTAACAGAATAATTTTTTTTTTATTGATCAGGTTACTCGTAACATTATTGTTTAAAGAGGATTATTCAATTCCTCCTAACAATAAATAAATAATGCATCGCATAGGAAAAGGCATAATTAAATAAACTATATAAAAAAAAATAATCACAAACAATATTGTGAATAAACTCTTAAATAATTTTTTTATAAAAAAAAGTAGGTGTAATACAAGATTAAATGCAGTAGAATAAAAAAATCAGAAGTTTTATTTTTTGCAAGATTTTATATATTTGCTGAGAGAACAGGGAAGTTCAAATCTTAGCAATAGCTAGTAAACTTTTAATGACAGGTTTTATGACTATTTGTAGCTACATCCCATTAAAGCCTCGATACAAGAAACATAGGATTCATCAGGGCGGTACAATGATTGATTTAATATCCTCTTTAGAAATGTTTGAGTGTAGGAATGTTCTGGAAGATGGCATGGTACTGCCATGCAAGATATCGTGCCTCTAAAAGAAACGCTGGTTGTGTTAGAGTTGTGAAAATCACGTGAATTCCAGTCTATATGACTATGGGTGCTTATAGTTTGAGAAAACAAAACGTTATCGAAATTATAAAAATATTTATTTTTATTTTTAATACTAAGCAGTCAATTAATTAATGACACGTACTCGTACGTACGTAAACAGATAGCTATAATTTTCATTAATAAAACTTACTTAATAAGCCATTGTTTGATGTTATATATTATATATTATATTTTTAAAGACTTAAAAGTAATAATAATAATAACAATCATGTTTCATTTCTTACATTTTCACATGTATAAGATGTATATTCCTTTTATGATTGATAAATTAATCAGTTAAATTAATCATTTGTCCACTCTTTTTTCTCGTGTATACATGCTCCCCGATTTATAAATAAATGTTTATTAAGGTCAATTAGACTTAAAAGGCTGCCAAACCTAACTCAAAATTATATTTTAACGCTCAAGGATTTCGTATCGTTACTTTTCAGAGATGAAATTTTATGTATAATTTTACAGGCTTTAGCCCTGTAGTAAATGAGTGCATTTTAGGAGTAAGTCTACTACCTTGTTTGTAAAACCGTATTTTTTATGCCCAATTACTACTTTTACATTTTCTCAACCCCAATATTTAAAAAAAACACTACACGACCACAGAGCACAGTAAATTCACTTTATTATCAGACTATAACTGTGAGGTTAAGTTTGGACTCTGCAGAATAACTAGAGGAGTAGATTCACTCTCTCTCTCCCTCTCTCTCTCATTCTACGATAGACGTTTACTTGGGTTCCAAGGAGGACATTTATTATTCTGCCCGTACCTTTTCATGAACACCGTATGCAACATCAATCGTATCCTTGTTACAATACTAATTTGTGTTGCTCCATCAATTGGTACATCGGTATCTACGGCGTGAAATCACAAAACTGTTCTATAATCCAGGGTCAGGAGGTTTCAAAACTGGTTTTGCATCCCAGACAGGGTGGCGTCACCTGGTGAAACTTTTCACTGAAATAAGCTTTATATCTAAACCAATGAATGTCAGGTATATAAATCAATTTTAAATAATAACTAAACAATAATGAATAAAAGAAATTAAACTTTAACTTCATTGATTTTTGTCATTTAAAAGAAATTAAAATTTAATTATTATACATAAATTTGATAAATATTTTTCATCGTTAATAAAAGAATTACAGAGGTCTTAAACTGTTCTTTTGATGACATCTTCGGGCGTAATAATAAGATATTTGTAATGGTGATATGAAGTAATGGAAAAGATAATTAGATTGATTTACATATCCTTGATGGGAATTGTTATTTAGAGTGTTAAAGAGGAAAAAAAATAACTAAAAAGAAGACAAGAACATCGTAAACTTAAATGCGTCCGTTTCGTAAGAAGTTCGTAAATGAAATAAAAAAGTTTAATACTATACCTGTCCATAGTTAATTACTGATTGTATGTTTATTCGATTATTCCTTGTTAATAAATTCAAAATAAAATTTAAATAAACGTAAGAAATTTAGGTCGCAGACACAGGTTTCTCTGCTCACGATCGATGACAGATATTTTTCGATTAAGTTCATCAATATTAGGATTGCTTGATTGGAAACCTAACACAAGGGATTTAAGTTCTACATCTAAAAATAATTGAGTGTCGAGGTGGCAAAAACTTCCTGGAGCTGGGGTTCGTTTGAAGCTCCACCCTCACTTATAGCATATATAACTTATTTTAAGTGAACACATCATTCCTATTTTTGCTAGTATATTCAAGACCCTACTTGAATATGGCATTTACAAATAATAGAAAGATAATAATAAACAATCAAAGATAAATTCTTCATTTCGTGACAGATTTAATTATTGTTTGTCAGATAATCAATATTTGGAATAGCAGCATAAATATTTTAACGATTTATTAATAAAAATTCGTAACTTTAACTTTTTAATCTACGAAGTAATGGCTTTGCTAGTAAAAACGTATACTGAATCTATTAAAAATTTAAATTAAAATATTAAAAATAATGATAAGACTATTTATATACCAATCATCAAGTTTATTTATTATATATTGGGATTATATGCTATTTTCGGGGGTTTCCACAGATGACAGGTAAGGCTGGGCTAGCCTATTCAGAGCCAACCAGCTATGTCGTGTTTCACCCTCAGTCGTTCTAGGGTTTCAGCCCAAGGATTTTTACACTCAACACCTATAGCGACAAATGGGAAACAAAATTAAACGCACTTAAAACAGACGCAATAGTACTCACCAAACGTAGACGAAGTTTAACCCACCATTCATCCTTAAACAATTCACTTCATCTCGGTCCCATGCCGTTCATTACCTATGAATATACTTAGACCGTTCCCTCACATTTACCAACCATGTAAACGATAAATGAGACAAAACCAAAATTTTCATTAGGTAAATGTCACCCAAAAAATCAAAATGTTCACAGAAAAAACAAATTAATATTACACAAACCAGTAATCCGACTACCCATATTCCAGCAGTATATAAACATACAGACAGAGAATTTAGTTTTATAAATATAAAAGAGGCAATTAGGCTTCACCCTATACGGTTTTAACCGTACGGTTAGGGGCACATTTATTTTAGATTGGTAGTGCTTAGATACTTCCGGTGACCTCACGGTATTTTAATTGCTTAAAATATATTTTTAGTACTTTTAAAACCTACAGAGTATGAGTGAACTAGGCCAACGCGGGGCCTACTTTGCCTAGTGTACTATTTTATTTTAAAAAAAAATTGACGATATTGGATACATCCATTTACTGATTCAATACTGAAAAAGAACCTAAAGATGTATCCACGTAACCACAACGCCACTGGAGTCACGTGTGCACTGCCAATTTCAAATAAACGTACCCCTAGCCGTACGGTAAAAACGGCATAGTGCGTGATGTGCCTTACGCTAAGCAAACCCTAAAACGTTCCTACCACAAAAACACAAAATAATGTTAGAAGAACATCAAATGTACTAAATTTATTACATAATTAATTAATAGGTTTTTTTATTTACCTTTTCATTATTTTTTTTTCAACTCTTAATTCTTATCCTTATTATGAAGCATTTAAGCTTACCACTGATGAACTAAACAAAGCCCCCAATTGACGTTTCGCATTTAAAAGTTTTTTAGCCAATTTTAGATAATTAAAATAACTCTTTCTTTTTGAACACTAGAAACTATCTGATCTTCAATTCATATTAAATCTATTCGCTAGACTACAACTCCAAAGTTTACAATTATACCAGGACGAAAGTTCTTATTAAACTTTGCGGGATAAATTGAGCAGCATAAGCAACAGAGTTCCCCTCGGCGAGTTGAAAATATAATGCAGAGCAGCTAGGGGTGTTCCACGCTCTCTTCTCATCAGTCTCCGTTGAAACTGTTGCTTCAGCTCCCTCCCCCCTCCCCCATAAAAGTTAAATATCATTTGAAACTCGGAGGTGAAATACGATATTTCTATTTACTGTACAATCGTTGAAATTTCCAAGTTTTTTTTTACTTCCTACTAAAAAAAAAAGAACAAAAACCCGAACTGCTGATACATCATTGAAATAACAATAAACTTTTTTTTTCAATTAGCGATTAAATAAAATTCAGAATTGATAGAAATATGTGCGTTTCTGTTATTGGGCTCTACAAACATTTTTTTTTTTTGGAATATATTTGAAATTTTTTCTGTTTCCACATTTAACAGCAACAATTTAAATCATTAATGGCTTCTAGGCTAAGATTTGAAAAACCCTTAAAAATTTAACGAAAAACCATAAAAGTCAATTCTTTCCGTAATTTTATTTTAGCTAGCACATAATTGTAATACATCAAGGTATTACGAAATATAAAATTAAAATTTCAGATCGATTGAATTGTTTTAATTACCACTATCTCATTACATATGACTCACTACATACACTGATGTAGTGACAATGTTCATTATTCTTCTGGTCACTATAATCAGTTGAAATAATACATGTTATCTGGTAGGTCACTTCAAGTAAAACATGTAAAAGGTATTCAAATTGTATTACGTACATTTTATTTACACTATAAAGCAATTATCTCTTTTGTACTATATTGTCAGTATTTTATTGCGGCATTTAATAAACACAAGTCAATTCCTGCGCCGAACTGCGAACAATTTATCGAAGCATTTTTTCCTCCGGTATGTCCCTTCATTGAAAATGTTACTACTTACATTTTATTGATGGTATTCAAAAAAAATCACTATTCAACGATTCTAACAGGATTTTATTTTTACATTCAATGAACACAAGGTCATTTCTGCACCGAACTGCAAACAGTCATCGAACCAATAGTTTCTCAAGAAGAAAATATGACTTGATTGATTCCCTATTTTGTTACGGAATAATATTAACTTCAACAGCATTATAATTGTGTATTATTATTTATTTTTCTTAAGGGGCTTGCTTGTGATTGTTTATAAGGCAACAACTATACGTTTTATGAGTTCCATGTTCAAATCCTTGGGCAGTACATTTTTATTAAAACAGTGTGGTGATTTCCTGGTCTGCTGAAGTACACGAAAACGTTATAAAATAAATTATTAAACCCATCCTGAAATTGCATATAAAATAGTATATAAAAGTTAGACTATATAGGGCTAAAAAATCCATGAAAAGCATTGAAGCCTACTCATCAACATCACTTCATGCTCATTGTTTGTCCTCATGTTAAAGGAGTGAAGGATACTTTGGTGATAATTATTTTTAAAAAGGGCTATAAAAAAAAAAATGCATTCATTCCACTGCCTAACCACATCGCCTAGGTAATGTCGCCGATTAATTTTTAGGACTATGTTTATCAGCGTTTAATTGACGTCGTATTGCCTTAGTACAGTCGACTTACCGGTGACTTCGTGGATCGGGGCCCGCAGACGGACTGAGGTTCCCGCCGGGGAAGGGGGGCTGGGGATCGGCCCCCCACCACACATGCGCCTCTTCTCGCCGCTGTTGCAACTTCTTGCCGAGCCCGTGTATTGTCATTATGTATACCAGCTGGTCGGTCATACGTAAATGCAGCCGAGACATAGCCCATCGAACACATCCTGTTGATATAAGTCTCTGTTTATGGATCTAAATCATATCCAATGGTCTTAAACTGCGAAAATACGTGGCTCCATCAAAGGGAAATCACTTGAGCATCTAAGTTAACGAAGGCACCAACGGTACAGCTACATTTTTATGAAATGTAAATCATATGCATGTTACACATAACTTACAAAATCACTTTGACAAAATAACCTTCAGGGGCGAAACTTAAACGAAAAAATTAATCAAGATACATCAATACAAACAAATTTTACATCCCGACATGTCCCCCACAAACTGACAGATATCATTACATTGGATTAACATCTAATAGGAGGATGACATGGAATTCACACATAAGACTAAAAAGACAGACTCTCGACAACAGATACACTACTTCATGCAGGATCCAAATGATTTTCGTACAATCAAGAATTAATCGTGATTTTTTTGTCAGCCTCCTACTGGACTACATATTCCCCACTTTCAGAAAAACTGCCTTGTTTAATAAGCTTTAATTCCATGTTAATCAGGTCGGTTACAGAATAAGCTGAGATTCACCATTTTGTAAAACAATTATGTGATTTAAAATTCAGCCTCCTCAAAGTACCAGTGTTTTCAGCAAAAATACTTTAATTTACGCCAAAAAAAATGTTTTTAGCAAAAACTAAATACCATAAATTATTAAAAAGCCTTTATTTGTTTTTTTGTGTGACCTGGGATGTATTGTTGTAATAAATTAATGAAATTATTAATGCCGGTTTGCGGAGGAGTCTTGTACAGAATGGTACAGAAGACCAGAGCTTTTGTACTTTTCCACAAATGTAATTTATTTTTAATTTTTCAAAAAGCGCTACTGTCGTCCAATAGATTACAGCTAACAGTTGAGTAAAGCATAAAGTAAAGTATTTTTTCCGAAAACACAGGTACTTCGAGGAAACGGAATTTCACATCACATAATTGTTTTACAAAACTGGCGGTGAATCTCAGTTTATGCTGCAACAGCCCTCTACTTAGTTAACATGAAACTATCAATGATTTTACGAAAAACAGAACTTAGCGTGATTTAGCCACTTGAAAGTAATGGTTTTTACAAAGACAAATTCTTCATTTTTCTAAAGGAAATCTTGTCTAGTTTACGATGCTGCAATTGATTATGCTCAAACATAGATATTTTTTTATTTTAAGTGACAAAAAACGTGGCAACCTTAAAAAAACACAAAATATAAATTTACTCCTTCCCTGTTAGGAATTGGACCATAGTACAAATGTACTTTTCTGTTTTACTTCTGGTCTACCATCACATTCTTAAGTTTTGGACAGCATTTACGTTGTACCCTGCATATACCAAATTGGGAACCTGCTATAATAAATTTAAATTTTAATGATAAATCAATATTACATTGAAATAGTGTATTACAAACCTATTTCTCAGTTGGCCTATGTTTTCTAGGATTCATAATTAATAATTAGAATATTCCTTTTTTATTATTAGAAAGATTGTTATGAATATATTTTTATATTAATATTAATATATACCAGAATATCTGGTAAAATATACCAGAATACTGTATAAAATACATTTTGCTAACTGACAATGCTACTAAAACTGGAGAGGTATTTTCATATCGCAAGATAGTCGAAAGTGCAAATGTACCGCAGCTAAGCATATGGTTTAAGTATTCAAGAACTTCAAGTGTTTCTTCGGATAACTCCTTTTCTATGATACTTCGTTTTATTGATTTGCAGATAATGATGTAGTGACAACTTCTTCACCACAAATAAATAGAAGTTCCCCTCTTCTCGGTCCAGAAAATATCTACCTATGTTTCCATATTTTAATTGTAAAAACCTTAATGCGTCAGTTAAGAGAGGGTCCATGGAACAGCTAAAGGGCACGTGGGTGAGGCCTAGCCTCTGCTCATTCACCCCCAGACTTTTACATTTCCACATAGAGGTAACCCGCAGGCTACCTCGACGATTGACTTACTACTGACAAAACAACCCCATCGTATCACTAGTTGCACCGCCCTGGACTTAATTACGTCTGACCACAGGCCTATATTAAGTACCAGGCCGACTGTATGCAGTGGATGGTAAAGTGGTGACCCCTTGCCCCACGAGATACAACTACCGTCGTGCCGACTTGGAGCTGTATCGGTCGCAAATTTACCGTAGCCTGCATACGGTGCCAATTCTCCGCACAAAAGAAGAAGTAGATCTTCAACTAACTTTCATAACTGATGTGATCGCCGCAGCTACTGCGATCCCGAACTTTAGCCCCATGCCAAAAACTAACACCACCTTGGAAGAGACCGTACCTCTTGGACGGAGGCCGTCGGATCCCTACAAACTTTACCTAGTAGCGTCTCCCCCGGCGATCAAGTCTGCATTTCTCCGGTTCACACTCGCCTTTGGGATTCGGATGGTTTTCGCCTACCGTTAGATACCGATTGTGAATTCTTAGTCATTCCAATCCACATAAACTACTTGCAATACCAACCCTGTTCCTCTTCTCCTGAACATAGTGCTTTGTCGTGCACACCTTCTAAGATCTTATGGAGTCAGATCAATACGAATAAAGCTGCCCGCCACCTAGGCCACCAGCAAAGGTCAAAGACCACAGGTACACCCATTTTATCTCTTTCTTGACGCTCGCCGGACAGCGGCCGGGTTGTAGTGACCCTAGCCCGTGGCGGGGGGCGTCCTTCCCCCCTTGGGGACATTTTCTGACAAATGATATTCTATTTAATTTATTTATTAAATTGTCCATAAATAGGAAAACAATAATCTGATATGAGATACAGACGTACCAGCAGTCTTGAGCCCGACTGAGCGAACGCCTTCATGTTTTATTCGCTATAGCTATAGCTATAGCTACACGATGAGTAGCATGTTTCTGACATCAGTTCCATTTCCTGAATACCTTCAATATAAAGTCAAAAGTGCTTTGTCATATGCTTTTCCCTCCACCGCTCTCTGTAACACTCTTCCTCCTAATATCCGCCATGATTCATTTTAACGAACCTGCTAAAACATACTATCCCAACACCTTCTCACTATCCAGACAGATGCTTGCTAGTTTAAGGACGATTATTACATTAAATTATCATACTATTATCTTTTTTATTTCCATGTTTACTATATTTATAAATCCAGATGTTTGACTGGCATCTATCTTGTTTTTTACTATTGTAAATTTAGTTTGTATACGACTATTCTTATATTAATTTCATGATTTCATTTAATGTCGTATTGTATCAAACAGATTTCTACATATTTTTTTGTTGTTTTGTTTTACATGTGGGCCCATCTATGGCTTTATTTACTAAATGCAGTTAAACAATCATTTATTTTATTTTACTATTATTATTATTAGTTTTTCTTACAGGATTTTATACTTTATTTTAGTTTGTCATTTTTTCTATGATGTAATAATTATTTTTGTTTCCCAGAAAAGAGTTGGTCATATGTACGTATTCTTATTCATATGTGACTTTATTCCGAAATAAATTTGATTTTCCTATTCTATCCTATTTTATTGTATAAAAAATAAGTTTATTGAGGATCTGCATTTCCGATGAAATCGTCTTCTGTACTAACCTTTATTCGATAATATAAACATTAAAAATATATAATAATTCATCAGAACTTATATCGTTATCAAACCAAAATGTTATATTTTTTTCTGAGCATTAAACTATGTTTTATTTATACTTCAAATTAATAATAAGATCTGAATAATATTTATTTGATTCGCATGGATACCTTACTTGAAATTGAAAATTCTTTTGATAGTTTTAGAAATGATTATCACTTATAGAAATTTAAGAGGGTTTTTATTAAAAATAATAATAATGTGATTCAATTGGATGTTGTTAATTTTGTCTCGTAATTTAAGTGAATAATAATTGCACCTAGTTTTATATTGCGCACTAATAATAATATGAATTAATAAATAGTAGATAAGTGAGTCAATGTGTCCCCATCCCAGCAACGATTGCAAACTTTACTGCAAGATCATGTCGATAGGAAGCTGCCGGCCAGCGAGCTTTTATTAATGAGGCGAGCTTCAATTCAAGTAACTAAGGATGACTAACGTTATTTTAATTTGATTAGAAATGAAGTAAATTTTTTTAAACTTAACAGACAGAATAAACTTATACAGATTTATGTAGTTTAATGTGTTTTTTTTTATTTAAGTTTTAGGACTAAGTTGGCTCATGAATTTAATTTATTTTAACTAAACATAAACTAGGTATTTTTGCTATTTATTTTAGTTTGTTCAACAAATTCGTATATTCCAGATAAATATGAACCAAGCATTTTTTGTTGTTTCAGTTCATTAGTGGTTTCATTATGCAATTAATATTTTTTAGTTTGAGAAAAAAGTTCAATAAAAACAACTAAGACTATTTACATATTGCCAAATCTTCTCAAGAATCTAAATTATGGATTTCTATGTTTAAAAAAAAAGCTGTTAAATTCTTATCTGAAATCTGTTAATTTCTTTGTTAATATTAGTGCCATCACTGTAAAAACACAGTTATTTCAAATAAGTAAATATCGACAATGCTACTCATCCTACTATTATCAACAAGTTAATTTTTGTTTTAATTAAAAACTGTATTTTTATTGAAATTCTAGTTTAATCTAAATTATAATTAAGGTCGTGAGTCGTGAGTTCAATTCTTAACTAGGGGAGCAGATTTTATTAGAAATTGCCTCACGGAATGAACTGGAAGCTCCCACTTTTACCAAAAAAGGTCTCGACCTGAAATGCTAAAATGCTACTGTCCTACATTTTAGTAAGTTAGGGCGTTATATCCAAATGAACACATCACAAGGAACCGCATCACTCACCCCATCATAGTTTAATTATAGCGAGATGGCAAGATATCGTAGGCGAAGATTGCTGTGATTCGCTACTCAAACTTCAAGTGTGAATGTGCTCAGTTAGCAATCATCAAGAAAGATGACAGCTGAAATGGGTACTCTTTGAAGCTACTAAGTGGCCTCTCGGGTATGCAAATTTCTAGCAAACACTTAAAACATGGATGTGGCTGATGAACTAAATTGAATGCATGATTTCTGCAGTGAGAAGCTTTTAACTCGGTGAAAATCTTCACGTGCCCAAATAATCAAGATTATCAATTATTTATTTCTAGATATGACCTCGAAATATATTTTAAGAAATTTTTATTGTATTAAGTCCAAAAGGACACATATATCCATTGAGGCACTATTGCTTTCAATCACCTCAAAAAAAAAAAAAATTAACTTGAGCTGTTCTTAAATCAATCAATCAATTATTTATTTACAAATATTTGATTTATTATTTAATAACACATTTACATTTCTCCTCTAATATTTTTTATAAGGCAAAAAAAATAAATATGAAACAGATACAACAGCTTTGAAGAAGTATAACCTAAGATACCTAGATTAAACAAGCACACCGAGACCATCCGAGAGTAATTTTAATAACAGTAGACCTACCACATTCACATAGGTTGAATAATATTGTTCAGTGGTTGGGGTTCAATTCTAGCTGATAGTACAATGTCAATTGCATCCTAGATCCCTACTGACAAATCATGACAATTGATAAAATTATACACTGCTGATTTAATTAAAATCATCAGGATGAATAAAGAGGTGTTAGATTTGGAAGTCCTAAATTCAAAGTTGTGCAGTGGAATTGAAACAATACAAATAAAGATGGTAACTTATTTAAAATTTTATCCCAAGGTTCGAATTACACATATGTCAAAAACGAAAAAAATCGACACCTACTTCAATGAATGGAATATTAAACTTAACCAAATTAAAACAGAGAAATAGAAGTCACCGAACGTAGTCCAATATTAACCCCCCATTTATCCTTAAACAATTCCCAAATACCCTGGTCCCATTCCATAAACTACCTAAGAGTAACCATATACTGTAGTCTCACATTTACAAACCACGGAAACAAAAAATGCACCAAACTATACTGCCCCGCATAAAATGTAGCGCACTTAGACAAATTAAAATATTTGCTTCCTAATAGAATTATTTCTGTTTTCAATTCTGTTTTATTTAACATTAAACAGTTTTCAGTGATAAGGGGCTATAAATGTGAAGGAAAACCCCAATAAATATTTAAAAAAATTATTTTAATTAATTTATACAGAAATTTCTATTTTTATTTCTTGTGTGACTTATCTCTAAAAATTTAGCAAAAGGTGTTTAAGTATGTTTTTTTTTAATTTTAATTTAAAAAATGGTTTTGACGGTCATGTAGTCCATGTTGTTGCTTTACAGCAAGAATTTAAGATTTAACTAAGACTAACAATGTAAGGTATGTAGCCAAAGATATGCATTGGGTTTACATGAAACTACTGTTCGGAGAACAATTACACGTTACCATGAGACAGGTTTGTGCAATCGCAGACCAGGATCAGGTTGGCCTCGAGTGACAGAACCAAGAGATGACCTGTTTATTGTTGTCTACACAGGTTTCGGAATAGGTTTTCAACTGTTACTGAGACTCCTCAACTTCTTCGTAGACTTGTTAAATCGAATATAGCCCTTAGAGGCTACGAATGTTCACTGGCCAACTATGGTCCTGATGCTGGTCTCTGAGAGTACACCTTGAGTTGTAAGAACAAATTGAGCAGTCTCAGTAACCAATTTCGAAGCGTGTGTAGTGAAATGAACCGGTCATCTACTGGTTCTGTCACTCGCAGCTGGACTGATCAGGGTCTGTGATAGCACAAATCTTTCTCATGGTCTTATCACTGAAAACGTTTAAAGTTAATAATCCAGTATGAAAAAATGGAAAGCCGAAATAATTCTGTAAGGAAGCAAATATTTTAATTTTTCTAGGTGTGCTACTTTTTTTGTTGGGCAGTGTAAAAACATCTCATCAGTAAAATGTCACCCTATTTCCAAAAGGGATCAAAACTGACCCCTGAAATCAAATTAATACTACATAAAACAGTAATCCACCCCATAATGACATATCCTGAACCGGTTTGGAACTAGCACTTCAAATCAAATCTTTATTGTGATACAATTACAATATGATACAGCCTTATTGGGCAGTAAGTAATTGTGTTCAACGTTCTCATTTATACCATATTTTCAATTCTTTATTCACTCGCTCACTCGTACAGAATTACAAACAGCCCAGACCTCGCAAATCCACATGATTGCCACCTCCCTCGCATGTGAAAGTGGAAGCGGAGTCTTGTGAAGTCCCCCACGCTTCCCAAGACTCCGCTTCCTCTTTCACTTGCACTCCCCTTGCGCTTCAATTTCCCTCGATACACCAAGATAACCACCATGCTAACAGACAATAAGTCACAATTCACCAGTATGTACACACCCAGACAGAGCATTTCTTTTTTCTACCCTCCATATCTGAAAACCATATAATAAGATAAAAGCCATATAATAAGGCAACTGCAGTAAGCATTCCCTCAAAACATACTCGTATATCCACAAACATACAAAATACATCTGGAATAACGATAAATTAAATTTATATCTAATTAACTTAATTTTATTGATTATTATTATTTTATGTTATATTGCATTTTTTTTTTTGTTTTACTGAGTAAATTGCTATTAGATTTTCCTACTGTTAAATTTCAATCATGTTTTACATTAAAAGTTAAAAAGAATGCAGTGTACACATGTATACGGCCTTAGTGACCAAGACATATAATAATTTTAATTTGTGTAAAAAAAGAGAATCCTCTCCTAATTTTTTTTTCTCCGGTAGAATAGAATTTTTTATAAAAGAGGAGGCAAAAATAATAAAAATTATCTTTAAAAAAATTGAAGAAAAATTAGCCTATCGTTGGAGATGGATTTATAGTACATCGATGATAGAGTGGATTAAAACATCAAAATATAAATGGAAAAAGGAATGTTTTGGAAGTGATCGAGTAAAAACCGGAACGAGCGAAAAGAGCTGAAGGAAGGTGGAAGAAAGTAATAAATTAACCTAACCACACGCCTGGGGGTTCAGAAGTAGTTGAAAATAAAACCAGTTCTGGGTTGACAGAAGACGAAGTAACCTATTTATAAGTGGAGAGAGCGAGAAGTAGACGAAGGGGTGTGGCTGAGGAATAATCTAGAAATGGCAACACCCTTAATAAATAAATAAAGCAAACTTGGGGTAATACGCTCACAAAATCTGTTGCACTTGAGACGTGAATACACAAATTGAACAATTGGTTAAGCTAACATCTATACCAAGTTACTAGTATAAATGGGAGTATGTTTGTATTTGTAAATTTAAAAAACGTTAGTTAGGTGTGTAAGAGTAAGGCATAGTAAGGGTTTTGATGATCTAACCAATCACATGCTCTTGATTGATCTCCTAAATTTTATCGAATTATTTTTGTTAGCATACACATTCAAAAGCAGTCTCTCTAACACGTTTCATTTATTTATACTAAACTTGGGAAATCGTGACCACGGTTACAGATGTTTTGTGTACGTAAGTAATTGTTTTTTTAATTGCCATTAATGTTTCTTTTTTTCGTATTTTTTTAATGCTATCTAACCTCCCTCATATTATTCATATTCATGCCATCTTTCAGGCAGGCCATCTATCTAAAGGAACTTCTGAATACCATTCCTTAAAAAAAAACCAGCGGTTGGCTTAAAATTGATTGAAAGATTTTAATGACCGTATGATTACAGTTCAAAAATTAAAAAAAAAACTATAATGCATTATTATTCAGGGGAACGAGTTCTTAAATTTGATATCCTATTTAATATGATTGTAATTTTACGAATAGCCAATTAATTATGAGACGTTCTAATTTTACCATGGCCAGTTTGCGTTTCACAATACTTCAACTTATGGTGATTAGTTTTTCACTAAAATACATAAACAGAGCAGGGTCAGTTTTATTATATAATAAACAGGACAAGTCTTATATAATAAATAATTTTCATAGGGGTTTGACTGTATCATTCAACCCATGCTTACAATTTTAATTTGGTTTATCATATAAGCTCTGGTAAGTTTCTGGTTTTTTCATATCACATATTATTGCCAAGACTAGAAAAGGGAGAAACTAGTCTCGATTGGTTGTAAGAAAATCCCAAAATCACCTGACATTGTAAAGGTATATTTTAAACAATACTCTATATTGCGCAGAACATATATTGTGATTATGATATAATAAGTTAAATTATTTCATATTTAATGTCCTCACGCATAAGCCATTAAAATTTTGAAATTGTTATTTTCCACCGCGGTTAAGAACACATTAAAGGCAGTTAAACAAAAATAAATCGAAAGACTTTGCAAAGGCAAATTTATTATCCGATTTGTTAAAAGTGGCAACATCAGTGAAATAGATTTCATGCTGGTTTATTGACCGAATGAAGCGATAACTTGATATAAATCTGATAACCAACAACTGCCACATGATACCGTTTCAATAAATTTACTCTGTTAAAATAAAAATGTTTTCGTTACTTTGTATAATAAGATAGTGATCGTAAAACTGGACTGATTGGGTTTGGCTCACGTATTGTATTAACAGGGCGAATATAAAAAATAGCATAATATTAATCACAAAATTGAAAATTTCGTTATTATTGATATAACGTAAGAAAGTTTTTATTTTTAATCAGATATGTTTGGTACTTTATGTCGGTGGAATTATATTAATTAATTAATTGATGCTTACTTAAACAAGTAAGGGCAATTTTCGTAAACAATTTAAGCTAATCAAAAAAAATGAATTATGATTGTGGCATATCTGATTTGTACATTTATAAAATTACAATTTTAGATGTTACTATTGATACAAGTTCACGATCTAAAATATATTAATTTATGTAATTAGCTCTTTAGTTGGAAAAATTTATATATTTATGTTTATATGCCTCCTGATCATACAGCCTTCCTCCGTATAACTTAGTCCCAGTTAAAATCCTATTAAATTTATGACTTCTTCCAATCATTAAGTTCATATTAGAGGCGGTAACGAAAAAATATAGTTTTTTAAGTCAATAATTGAAGTCCCGTGTTTTAAGTAATTTATTTATTTTTCACTTTTTACATACTTTATTTAGGATACATATTTTAAAACGCTAAGTAGCATATAACCGAACATTTAAGTAAAAGTAAAAATGAAATCGTTTAAAAAAGAAAAAACATAGTAACGAGGCTACTGATACAATACATCCGATTACACCGGCTATACCGACGAGAGTCCTGACAGTACAAAAGAGTGAAAAAATTGCAAATATTAGAAGAGATAAGGGCACAATGGCGAGAGGCTGCGATGTTTACCCGGCCATTTCCAGTGGCCATTATGTAGTGGGGTTACCTTTAAGGTACTGAGGTCACGGAGATGGACTGCAGTTATTAGCTCTCTGGTCGAGGTAGTCTTAATCTCCTGCTGGCTCAACTGAGTAAGTCGAAAGTAATTAATCTCCTTGTTGATGCCTTTGTACTCCGTCCATGTCAGGAAAGGTGGGCTATCCTGCCGGAGGCAACCTACTCACCATACCTTATGATGGCAGACTAGCGTCTGTACATTTTGGAATTTTTAATTATAACGTCCTAACGTCCACATTGAGCTCATGATTTCAGTAAAATGATTTCAAAGCTTTAAGAAAGGAAGACTCTTAGAAATAACTTTAACCATGAACATTCTCATCTTTCTTCTTAATCACTACACGAGATGAGAACCTCTATATTTATAACGAGAACGCCATTCAAGCCCCCCCCCCCGCTCCAACATTCTATAAAAATTAAACATTCAAAAAAGTAAATGAAACCCCAGTTGGTGAAAAGTATCTTGAATTACTAATATAAATATATATATATATATTATATATTATATATATATATATATATATATATATATATTATATATATATATATATATATATATATATATTATATTCAAAACTTTATAATGATAAAATTACAATTTGCTTTATTTGGCAATAAGTAGTTGTAATAAATTTACAATTTACAATTTTCATTCTCTTGCTCATTCATACAGAAGAATTATAAATATTATCGACGAAAGCTCAAATGTTTAATTATTATTATATTTTTCATTATTAATTATTTTATGCATTTCATCAAAGAAAAAATATTAATATCACATATTCTGCATAGACATCAGGATTGAAACAATTAAGGAACCTGAGAAGCTATTAGCAAAAAATCTAATATATATTGAATTGAAAAAAAAAATAGAATAGACCCCGCATATATACAAATAGTGATCTTTATTGCAATAAAATTACAACTGTCTCTTATTGGGCAATAAGTAACTGTGATCAATGTTCAATAAATCAATTCTATAAAAATAATGAAAAAAAAAACAATTCTTATAAATAATAAAAATTCTAACTAAGGGAAATGTTCAATAGATGATTTAAAGACAAACCAAGCGCTATAAATTAACAATACGTGCCTTTTCCGAAGCCAAAGCATTGGATAGAATACTTGGTTTCAGAGAAGGTAACCAAGGTTCTAAGCTTGAAGAAAAATTAAAATAAACTTATAAAATACAATAACAAAAAACAAAAACAAATAAATGAAAATAAAATTATTCATGATACAAAACAAAAAGTTTTCATTACGGTTATTAAAACGATTTTATTGATAGTTTTAACGATTCCTTGTAAAAATCGTTTACTAAAGCAAGTAAAACATACTATACAACTTAATATTATAGGAAACACTTGGGTTTAGACGTAAATAATTGATTGAATCTTCATTTTTTTTATATGGTTACTTTTATTTTAAGCTTTGTTGGCAGATCAACTTACATGGTTAATCTCAAATCTTTGTGGCTGACGAGAAATTTTGAACACATTTTTCATGCCAATAATAATGAGTCCATTCAACACTCATTACTGATCAATGCGTCAAGATCTTTCATTTGATACCCTACTCAATATATTATAAAAATGTTTTTTATTTCTTAATTATTAATTTATCTATTAATGGCTCATCATGAGGCTGGTATTCAATTTAGCACCATCGGATAGTCATGTGAGTTTTTGCGCATGCGCTACTACTTACAACAGCTCTCTACTTCGCTCCTACTTCACATACTGTTTACTACCGCTTATAGGCCAGAGTCAGACATAGAATTGTTCTAGCAGGCAATTTATGTGACCAGCTCACGAGGGAGCCCACAGGAGGTGAGTGAATCACTTGTTACATTTGTGTGTGATATCGGACAGAGAGAGGTCGGCCATTTTGGACGCTATACCTTTAGCCATACACGGATCGGAGATAACATCAAGTGATCGGCCCTCTGAGCCAAACGCTCTGTTTGCTCAGAGCCAAGACCCGGTGTCTCGCCACTTGTAGTTGTGAGATCGAGTCTCACCGGCGCTACGTGTCTAATTTATTAGCAAAACAGTTGTTATGATAAAATGAGGTTTTATCAACAACTGATGTCGCAAAATAAAAAAAAAAGATCTCGGTCACTCGGTCCAACCCCGACACAATCGCCTGTAAAGCGAAAACCGAGACGTTCAAACAGGAACATACAAATAACCTCCTCTGCCGCTAGTTCCATGGAAGAGATACCTCCACAGGCTAGCACATCTAAAGAAGACACCGTCGAAGTTTCCCCTTTCTTCACGCCCAACACCTTTGAGGCGTTGAAAAATCTTCAAACTGATGAAATGGACGTCAACAAAACGCCCACACAGCCCAAGCCACCACCTATATTCGTGCGAAATATTAATAACTTTAAATTAATGTGTACCCAATTGAATAAAATTGTAGGTACAGGCAAATACACGTGCCTCAATCGGTCCCGGGACACAAAAGTTTCTCCGGACACTCCCGAAACATACCGAGCAATAGTTAAATACTTAGGAGAAACTAAGGCAGACTTCCACACCTACCAATTAAAGCAGGAACGATCACTCCGAGTGGTGATCAGAAATTTGCACCCAACCACACCAGCTGACGAAATAGAAGAAGAACTCTCAGCTCTCGGATACAAAGTTCGTCAAATAACAAACGTGTTGCGTGAGGATAAGCAACAGGATGAAAAAATAAAAACAGCATTACCACTGTTCTTTGTCGAACTCGAGAGGACACCTGGAATCGAGAAGATATACGACCTAACTAAACCTGTACTACACTAGGGTACAGGTTGAAAAACCGTATCCCAAACGCGATATCGTCCAGTGCCATAACTGTCAGGCATATGGGCACACTAAATCTTACTGCCACCACCCTCCCAGGTGTGTTAAGTGCAGTGGGCAGCACAAATCTGAATTGTGCAAAAAGCCCCTAAAATCGCCTGCGGTATGCGTGCTTTGCTACCAAGGACATCCGGCCAACTACAAGGGTTGCGAGGCCTACAGAACACTGAAGTCCAGGACAGAACAACGTCGTCAGCCAGAAGAGGAACAGCCAGTAACAAGAAGCGGCCCAGCCAGAAATTTGAGGCCTTCTGTCTCTTTCGCTGATGCCGTTCGCAACAGAGAGGAGTCACAGGCACCGCCCACTCCCTGTCCGCAAGATTACCTTTCCCAGCATTCCATTCATCCCGTTAACCCTCAAGCTCAACCCCATCCTCAACCACACATCTCACATAATCCTCCACCTTCAAGCTCTTCGGATCTCACCAGCCTATTAACCTCATTCCTTACAGAGTTCAGAACCCTAATTACCCCTCTCATTTCACTTCTCACAAATCTTGTCTCCTACCTTATCCCCGTTAAACATAATCCATAAATGGATCGTTCCGACTCCTTATCCATTCTCCTCTGGAATGCGAATGGTGTTCGCGCCCACACTAACGAACTGACAGCACTACTCCACGACAAAAACATCGACGTAGCTCTTTTTACTGAAACAAGACTTACGAGTAAACGACCATTTACCGTTCGACAGTACCAGACTTATCGAACTGATCACCCAGATGGAACAGCTCATGCAGGTACCGCTGTCATTGTCCATAACTCTATATCCCACCACATAGTTCCTCTGGTTGCACATGATTTCCTTCAATCCACTGCAGTGTCAATCACCACCTTCACTTTTCCCCTTACACTAGCATCAGCGTACTGCCCTCCCAATAAATCCATTACCGATTCCCAATTCATCTCCTTTCTAGAGTCTATCGGGCATCGTTTCCTTGTGGGTGGGGACTTTAACGCAAAGCACCAACACTGGGGGTCAAGATCCACGAATACACGCGGACGTGCTTTGCTGTCTGCACTCGCACGGAAACATTGCTCCACGATCTCTCCTGACACAGCCACCTATTGGCCATCTGATCCCAACCGAAATCCTGATATCCTTGACTTCTTTTTTTACAATAGTTTAGGAACACTAAACTATTCACTCACGCGCCTTGATGATCTCTCCTCTGACCATAGTCCTTTATTATTAACCATTTCCCTAAGACCAATTCACAAACTGCCTCCTCCTTCATTTATTAGGGGCCCAGTCGATTGGGACCACTTCCGCCAGCTTCTTACAGGCTCCATTGACCTCAAAGTGTCCCTGAAAACATCCCAAGACCTAGACGATGTAGTGCATTCTTTCACTACCCTGGTCCAGAGGTCGGCTTGGGAGGCATCGTCACCCAAAAATCCATAATCATAATCGTTTACCTCAGCATCTAAAAGATCTAATCCTATCCAAACGCCGCTCCAGAACAGTGTGGCAAAGATCCCGGCATCCTGCCGATCGCCGCTCGTACAATCAGTACTGCCGATTGGTAAAGCGGCGATTGGCATCCTTCCGTTCCGATTCTTTCAATTCCTACCTCTCCTCTCTGTCTACCAGGGATAACTCCTTGTGGAATGTAACCAAAAAAATCCTAAAGTATCAACCTGTTTCACATCCGCTCCGTCGTGATGATGGGTCCTGGGCGGCTTCGGATGGGGATAGGTCGGAGGAATTTGCTCTGCATCTTACCCATACGTTCACACCTCACCTTTCTCATCAAAGCCATACTCACAGCACAACTGTGGAAGATTTCCTCACTTCACCTATTCCTCTCTCTCTTCCACCAAAAGCCGTTAATCCCTCTGAGGTCAAATACCTTCTGAAAAACTTACCTTACCGAAAATCCCCTGGATATGATCTCCTTACTCCTCAAATTCTCAAACAACTTCCTCCTAAAGCCATAATCTTCCTAACCTATATATATAATTGCATTATCCGAACGACGCACTTTCCACTCCTCTGGAAACATTCCATTATTGTCCTATTCGCCAAACCTGGTAAACCACCCAATGACACCTCATCTTACCGTCCAATTAGCCTACTCCCTATCCTCTCAAAAATATTTGAGAAACTCCTACTAAAACGTCTACTTCCAATTGTTGAATCCAAAAACCTTTTTCCCACACACCAGTTTGGTTTCCGCCAACGGCATTCCACTGCTCAACAAGGTCTTCGCGTTGTTGATCACATCTGATCAGCCCTTGAAACCAAACAGTATTGCACTGCTGCCTTTCTTGATATAGCTCAAGCTTTTGACAGGGTTTGGCACGCAGGTTTGCTCTACAAGCTCAAAAGATATTTACCACAGGCTCTTTTCCTAATCCTACAGTCCTACCTTTCAAACCGCTTCTTCCAAGTCCGCTGTGGTTTAGAATACTCTAACTACTATCCCATAAATGCAGGAGTTCCACAGGGCAGTGTCCTGGGCCCCATCCTCTATAACCTATACACCGCTGATGTCCCCTCTACTTCCAATACCTTTTTGGCCACATTTGCAGATGACACTGCAGTCTTGTCATCCCATCCAGACCCCGACATAGCATCCCATAACCTTCAAAAACACCTTGACGAGATCGAGTATTGGTGCAATCAATGGCGGATCAAAGTTAATGAAGCAAAATGCTCCCACATTACCTTCACCCTTTGTCGCAAGACTTGTCCACTAGTTTATTTTAATTCTATTCCTCTCCCTGTATCCGAGACAGTACGGTACTTAGGCTTCCATCTTGACAAACGACTGACCTGGAACCCACATACGAGACTAAAAAGACAAGAACTAAACAGACGCTTTGGACAACTGTACAGACTACTTCAAAGGACATCCCATCTCTCAATAGAAAATAAACTACTAATCTACAAAGTTATACTTAAACCAATCTGGACATACGGAATAGAGCTATGGGGGACAGCAAAAAAGTCGAACATCAAGCGTATCCAATCCTTTCAATCCAAAGTCCTAAGAACAATAGTAAATGCCCCTTATTATGTCAGCAACAAAACCCTTCATAACGATCTTAATATACCCTACATTCTAGAACTCATCCCTTCCAAGTTTATGAAATTCCACAGTAGCCTTTCCAACCACCCTAATCCTGTAGCACAGTCATTGCACTGCGCCACTCATCCCTATAATCCTCCTCGGAGACTGAAACGGCAGTGGCCTCGTGACCTACTATAAACGCGTGACGGTGGGAGTCCTGGCAATGGCCAGTTTCTCCAATCATGTCCTATTGTATGAATGAGCGAGTGAATGATGCTGTAAATATGGTATGAATGAGATCATTTATTTGTATTATTATTGCCTTATAAGAAGGCAGATTGTAATCATTGCACAATAAAGATTGTTAATATGTAGGATAGTCATGTGGTACTTCCATGCAAAATACCATACCTTTAACTAAAAAAACTGATTGCAGTTGTGAGCACAATGTTATTGACAATTTTACTAACAAGTTTTATTGACAGTTAGAAAAATAAATACTTATAAATTGCTAATGACGTCTAACTTTTTAATTTGATGCTAAACTCAAAATTATACAAGAACATTTTTTATTTAAATATCATCTAATTAATTCATTGATGTCATTTACTTGTGTTTTATGAGAATTGGTATATTTTTTTTTATTTCTTACTTATATGAAGGGACCACCGTGTGAAATTCCATGTGCCTTTCTTGAACTGGAGACCCCAAAGGACCAGAACAAACTGACAAAATATCATTGAAACCAAAAAAATTAAACCAAAGCAAGAATGGCTGCTGTTTGAACATATTACAAACATTTGAGAAAACAAATATGTTTAAAATCAGAATTAGGAGGCCGGTTGGTCAAAAAAACAGGAACCTCAATCTCCATGCTCCGAATCTTGCTGAGAGACCAACAACAAATCGGTGCTCCCACTTAATCAAATAGGCCCCTGAATAATACATAAGAGATTGGGGACTAGGAAAGCCAGGGATGATTGTCTGCTGCGGACAGGAGGAGCAGTTACACGTGGCTCAACTGAGGTACGAGGAGAGTCTCCTTAAGTATATAACTATCTCTATGTTCAATAATTTCTGAAAGCGCCGTAGCCCGATTGGAGATCTTAATGTTTTCTGTGTGTAATCTCCATGTGTGTTTTACGGCAGTGGAAAATTACCCATGCAACCTGTAATTTTAAAGGTATACTCAACAACATTTCGTTCACAGATAAGCCCCTTCAAAACTCAATAGATATTCTTCAAATTATACAGAATGAATTCATGGAGTCGAATACTTGACAAGTTCGTATTTCAGTCAGATCGTATTTGAGGCCCTTCGAGTAGAATAAAAGTTCTTGGCTTCCGTTTTGGCTTCTAGTGGTATAGGGTTCCACAGAGCAAGTTTCCAACAAACACTTGGAGAATTTTAGCTTTTCATGAATACACTAACTAAGTGAACATCAGTAATATACCCTTCCTATAAAACCTTAAGAATTAGCCTACCTGATTCGCAGGTGAAACATTAAAGTGCTATGTGACAGATGGCTTACTTATCAATTAATAATCTTATGGTGAGACTATGAGAATAAATAAATCTAAAAAATTCCTTGGAACAAAATGGAGAGAATACCTTCTTCTTCGTTGATAGGTTCCAAGCAAACTCAGCAGTAACATGAGCCTCAACTGGATTCTAAATGTTTAAAGGGTCATATCGTGAACCTCTGCCTTGGTTTACTTGGTAAGAGGAACAAAAGACAGCAGTAAGCAAGATAGGGGCTTTGTTCTGTCCCTTCAAAGCCACTTTCTTTAAGAAGGGAGGGGGTAGGCATCGTGCAGGATTCAGGGGGCTCCTTAATGATTTGTTTGCCATTTGTTCCTCTCTTAGAGAAAATTCACCAACAAAGGTGTTTGCTATGAGCAGGATAATTAGCAGATCCAAGGATACCTGTTTGTATAAGTGGTCAGCTGCCTTGCGATTTTTTATTAAATAGATCAAATGGTTTACAATTGTTATAATTATTTTTGCATAGTTAAAAAAATCTGAATGAATAGCTGAGCCTACTGTACTCTCAGAGGTCAGAAACACTTTTGCGTGTTGGCTAGATGTCCATACGAATTTGTGCAAAAAATTGAACATGTGTCGCCACCTTTATTCATTTACTTGAAATGTAGAAATATTATTCAAGATATTTCATGATGCAGTAGTAATTATATTTGGTCTATTCCAAATATTCTAAAGACGGCCCACAGTGTTCACAACCTGGGCAGTTTACATGATTGGAGCAAACACTCGTTTAATTAGATGATTTTAGTATTAGTGTAAGGGATTTAAAATATGTATGTAAGTTGGTTTTAATAATTCAATAACTTATTTTATTAATCTGTAAATATTTCCAATGGCATTAGAATTATAAGCATCAAACGATTGAACAATATAAAATAAACGAAATAAACATACCTGTAAAGATTAATTAAATTACAAGTTATTTACTAGGTATTCTAGTGAATAGTCACAACACAAACAATAAACATAAGTCTTATATAGAAAGTAACCTTCGCACACCAAACACAGCTAAGTAACCTTCTCACAACAAACACAGCTGGCTAGATCACAGCTGGAGTTTACATGTATATAATGAGGTGTATCAGAGGATTGCCCACTAAATGAGCTTCAGAAGGTTGCCAACAGGAGCGTTGATGGTGAGCAAGCGTCGTAGGAGTGGAGAGAGAGAGAGAGAGTACTCGAGATGAAGAGGCCGCGGAGGAAGAAAGAGGCCGAGTGCTGTGAATAATATGTTGTGGATGTCTGTGTTTGTATATGATGTTTGTTTGTTTTTTTTATAGGGCGTTATTAAGAATAATTAGTATGTTAGTGTTTAATTTATGAAATTTATAAGATCAATTGTCCTCATTATTCAAAGGCTAAATTAGCCACTCATGTTAATGTATAATATAATAAATTTTGTAGTTACGAAAGTCTGCTTAGCGTCTGGTCCCGGTTTTAACTAATCAATAGATATGATTAATATTAATGAGTACTGTATGATAGTTTAAAGGGTTGAGTTGATATAAATAAGTTGATGAGAAGAGGTACATTGTAAAATATATTTCAATAATTGATTATTGCATAAACAGGCGTTAGATTAATTTTAATTCAAGCGAACTCTTCGATGAAAATATAGGGTTAAAAAAAAAAAAAATGTAATTACAAAAAGGCTTGGGTTGAGGGTAGTGAAAATAAATGATGCAAAGTTGCAGAGCAATTTATCTTAAAGCAAGGGAAGGGTCAAAAGTGTAGAAGGGAATATGGATTTCTGAGGCAATTCCGAGGTGTTAACAGGTAGGATAGGATAACACTGTTATTAATAACCCTTTTCAGCGTTGCATAAACATTTCAGAATTTTAACGTCATTAGGACTTAAACTTATTGAATACATGGGAGAGCGAATGTGACTGTTTTAATATATTATGTATGAGACCGTTTATCAAAACCAACAATTGTCTTATTAAGACAAATTGTAATTTATTTATCTGAAATAAATATTTCTTATAAAAATAAAAAAAATACTAATACACTACTTTGTTGGATCCTATTTTGAATTTGGACTAATTCCACTCCAGTATCAATAGTAGTGTAGATCTTCTTGTTAGAGATGTAGGCCGTTTCCGTTGTTGATTTTCATTTTTTAAATCGTCTTTGTTACTCAAAATGGGTTTAAAAAAAAGGTTACCTGAATTATTTGACCAAAGACCCTATTATTCCTAGAAAATACGCGATTTCTATTTTTGGCCCCTAAACCTTTCTCTTAGGGGGACAGATGTTTCATTTTCACGTAACCTCTTAACTGTGACTATAATCTTGGCGAAAGAAATAGAACTGTAAATATAAAATTTAAGCTCAGGCTTCAGTAGTTACGAAAAGGGTTCGTGAGAAAAGTGAGAGCTGAACAGTTCAGTTTTTTCCCTAGGTTTTCTTCACAACTTTGCATTCATAGCATAAATATGTATACTGATGATGAGAAGCCGTCGGCAGCAAAAAAAAAAAAAAAAAACCTGAATCAAACGCAACGTTGACATGGCTGGAATTGGAAACAATACTGATTGGAGAAAGGTTGCACCACAAGACAGCTCCATCATTAGACAGACAGTGGCAAAGCTATAGTGGAGCCAGGCACCATCTCAGATGTAAAGGCGAGATAAATTTATCTGCGTAATGAGGACAATTTATGTGCAAGGGAGGCAGCAGGAAACTGGGGCTTGAGGCTTAGAGGCTCCAGGCGCTAGTCATTCATGAATATCTCTACTATTGTTTGCCTTGTTTGCTCCACGGCTGTTTTAGTATACCAGTATCCTCAGTGGTTGATACTATGATGAACAGAAGCCTGACCCCGCACGGAAGGGTCCTACTTTCAAACATGTACATGGAAATGGTATCTAAATTAACTGTCTTTAAACAGGTACATGAAAATGTCAGTTTTAGGTGTCGTCAGTTACATTATAACGCACAATCGCATTCGACCGCTCACACTACCACTTGCAGATGCTTTGTCGGGTCGTCACGAGGTGGTGCCTAGTTACCCCAGCCCTGGTGAAGAAGTGAGGGTTGATTAGGTTATGACTTGGACAATCGTTTCATGACGGTCTTACTATCTGACTCCATATGTGATAGGCATGTGCCCCGACAATGCACTATCTTCAGGAGAAGAGGTATGGGGTAGGTAGTGTAGGTAGTTTGTGTGGTATTGGAATGACCACGAATTCACACTCGTGAATTCAGGCGAGTGTGAACCGGAGAGAGGCAGACTGAATCGCTGTGCGGAACACTGCTTGGTAAGCTTGCAGGGCCACGACAACCGTTGTCTACTAGGGAGCGGTCTCTCCCAAGGAGGTGCTAGATTTAGCGAGACGAAGGCAGAGATTCCCACTAGGAAGGTGTGGGGTCTGACAACGCCGGACTAAAACATAGTGAGGTTAGGAGAGAGAAATGCAGAGGTTTTCATAAATGAGAAGGCCAAGTTTTGAACATCGGCGCAGCCACAAGCCATCAGTTAGCCAGTCGTCAGGAGAATGAAATACAGGCCCAAACCACCGGTCTTAAATACCCAGCTGGCTTCGTCAGTAGCCAATCAGTTTCGGTTTTATGTACCCAATGCCAGTTGAGTATGTGGCGGCCTTTGTCCTCTGACAGTTGGTGGCCTTTGAGTCACTGATACCTGACCCGGGTAAGGGTCTACGGCTCTCTCGGCAGGCCTGGCGGTTCGGGTCGCTTAGTACCTGCTATGGGTAGCGGGTGCCCCAGCTCATATAACTAATTGGCTTGCAGTTGCGTCTTTATTGTTTACAACATTTACAATGATTAATGGTTTGGTAATGTTATTTGTAATTGTTTAAGTTAATTTACAATATATATATACAATAGAGTATAGGGTGATTTATCTTATGTAGTTAGCGGTCGCTACATGCTTGATAATGACGCAAAATAAAAATAGAACATAAATCACAATGTGGTGCCAAATAATTTAAATAATAAATTAAACTCAATGAAACATCGTTAAAAATAATAATAATATATTTCAATATACAAACCTATATATAAAAAATCAAGCAGCTAAAAATTTATAAAATTGTTAAAAGAATAAAAAAAGATGCAATCAAAAATATATAATATAAAGTTTCAAAAAACTAACTAAAAAAAACAACGATAATTAATTATGACTTCAAGACCTTTAATTTGAAACCCCACTCAATTTTACTGGTAAATATTTACTTTTTGTATACAACGTTATTTATTAATGACACTTCTTTATTTTCCGTGGGGTTGCTTTTAGTTTTATCTTCATAGGCTCATCCAATGGAGCTGCTATGAAAAATATCATGATTCTAGAAAAAGCAGCACTAGTTGAAAAAAGTTTAGTTACGGTTTTAATAACTTGTTTAATTATAATTTTAACGATCTAAACCTATATTGCATATTGTTAAACAGAAGGCTACTCAAAGTTATACATACTTTTTTTTTTAATTCAACGTAACTAATTTATTAATGGCACTTAATCATGCTTTATAGACAAGGGCTATACTTTTTGTGCTTTATGAATATCCAATTAGGGCTCCCGTTTAAAATTTAATGAATTTAACTCCCAAAGACCAGAACATACAAACAGGGAAGACGTAACAAATTTTCATTGGCTAATGATTAATAAGAGTTTCTGGTTTTGAAATGTACACAGCAAAATCATAAACATTATTGAATCGAAATGTTTATTTAAGATCATATTTTAATTCGTGTGCATGATTTATGTTCAATTACGGGAATAAAAAAAAAAACTGAAACGTCTTTTTTTCAAATTATTCTAGTCAGAAATCACATCTATTTTACATTTAGAGTTCATTTACTATGATTAAGGGGTAACGCAAAAAAAGAAATATTCACTCCCAAAAGAAAGTTTTTGGACCCAAAAAAGGAGAAATCGCGTATGTACTAGAAATAATGTTTATTAGAAAATCACAATTTGCTTATAGAGAATTATTGTTGGGATGTAAGAATTCATTTATACTTACTTACAAAATCCACTCATACAATATATACATACATATTCTGCCCAGGACCCCCCAACACCAACCCCAAGGCATGTCCCTCCACTAAGGGAAGGGTGGAAGCAGCCCGAACTCCCCCTGCCCCACTCCCGTTTCACCATGAGGTTAAGAACAGGGGGCAAGGGAAAGAGAGCCACAGACCTACAAGCCAGTGTCAGGGCCCCATGGCTTACATATCTATTGACAATAGATTGCGAGGTCACCGCCGATTGTGTGGTCAACCGTTTTTCCAAGGTATGGTATCATATCCTTACGAAATTCTCCCCATACCCAGAAATGAAAGACGGCTTGAAGAAAAACAAAAACATGCTGGATTCCATTGGCAATGACCCGTGTTTGTGCTACCCTTAACCCCCCCCCCCCCCCATTAGGCCCATTAGCCCGTATAAATGAACACGAACAGGGAATATAGAGTATATATATATATATATATACGCTTGCATTCTTGAGAAAGGGACATTTCTCTTTGCTAGTATACAGTACGTTACTGAGGTCAGCTCGGGCTTTGTTGGAGCCCTTCTGATGACCAGAATACATACACCACATTATGAATGCTACGGGTTAAAAAAGGGTTTACTCGTATAAATCTTCATGTCATACTGCAGCATTTTTGTATTAAGGTTTAAGGTTTACTCAAGGTATTTAAGTTTTTCTTAAGGTTAGTGTACTGTATTAGTACTTTATGTGACCTCATCTACATGTATTCACTATTCGTTCAATTGATCAACTGCCAAGTTCAAAACTGCCTGGTTTGATTACTATATTAAACTAAGCTTAGTGCATTGCTTGGATTTAAAGTTAAAATTAATGTGTCTGTTTAAAATTGAATTACTGATCTAACATTATGCCCCTCATTTCCACTCTAAATATCTTGTCGTTTCGTGTTGATCAATTGAACGAATAGTGAGTACATGTAGATGAGATTACATAACATAATGTGGTGTATTATGGTCATCAGAAGGGCTCCAACAAAGCCCGAGCTGACCTCAGTAACGTACTGTATACTACCAGACAGAAATGACCCTTTCTCAAGAATGCAAGCGTATATAGGGGGGGAGGGGTTTTAAGGGTAACACAACTGCCTTTACATTTTTTTTCTCGTGTTTAATTCAATTATCTAATGTTAATGTATTATTCATTCAAACTGTATTGTAAGGTGTGGTCATCAAGCAAAATAGGGTAATATACTATAGTATATATAAGTGTGTGTTTGTGTGTTGTACTTAGCTCTGGTGACCCAACGGAGCAATGGGTATTAAGTTATTTTTAAAACCAATTTTACAGTACAATTTAAATAGCCACCGTATAGCGGGAAATGTTTAAGCTGTGGTGCACCTTGGGTAACTACCATGATCAGCCCCGATTACTTGTGTTCAGGTGTCGTGATTTGCCACTAACAGCGAATTTAATGGCTCTATCCATTAGTAATCATAAATCGGCATAACCAAGAGAGTGCTGGTATAGTGAAATATTAGGAAGATACCTTAGGAAGATAGTCAGCAAGTATACGAGTTCTGACTTTAGCTTAAATCTTACTAATCTGCTATTTACTAACCTAATCGACCAAGCCCTCTCTAATGTGAAAGAAATAAAAAAAGAATCATCACACCGTTCTTGAAAACAGTCGGAGAAACTTAACATCCTAGTAATTACATTACTGATTATATCTAACAAGTAACATTTTACATAGTAATGAATTTTAAACTTGAACCTTTTGCTCAAAGTTAACAGGTAAATCCATAAACAAAGGCCCTATGATTATGTTCTTTACTTAAAATTAGTCTCTTGTAATTATTATTATCAACCCTGCCACGCTCCCGATTAAGATGATCCAATAGAGATGGAACTAAAATCGTTAGGATTATCTTAAACGTGCACTGCTTCTACGACCTAACGATGTAAAAAAGAAACGAGTAAAAGTTTTTTAATAAGCAGCTGAAAGTAGCCTCAATGAATTTTTGAAAACTTAATTAGCTTATTAACTTTTTTTTCTGTAACTTTTTCTTTGGTGGAGAAGGTGGTCCAAGCAATTTAGCTGAAAGGGATAAAATATTAACAGAAAACGTACACAGTTTATGTTTGTACAAAGATAAATTATGTCTTTATATTTAAATTTCGTTGAATGTGAACAGCAGGACAAATATAATAACTTCATAAAGTAAATGTCATCCATTAAATAACGCAATTTCCTTAAAAATTGGTTTGAGAACTTTTGGACCAAGGATTTTTTCAGGAACGTACGGCAGTTCTTGCGGGAATGGACACCGGAGAGGGAAGGCGACCAACACGAGTCTGCTGAGGAGAAACGGTCGGCAGGAGGAGGGAGCTCGATGAATGACAGACCTGCGGACATGGAAGAGCGTGAAGAAATCATAAACGATAAGCGCCGCCAGATAGTCTGGAAGACTAAAACCTCGGGGCCCACGAAGACAGCGTACAGTAGCTATCGACGATCCACCACCACGACCATATGGTCGTCGCCAGGGGTGAATAATGAGGAAATTTGTCGTGCTCTCAAGGATGCTTCCAACCCAGCCAAGACGCACTATTTGTACGTGGGAAACACGACCATTTGGGATATGATTAGGTGGCTGTGGCGGACAGAACTGATTGGGGTGGATCGAATATTTGTGCCGTGTACCATGATGGTAGAAACCATCACGGACGAGACAACTCAGAAGGAGATAACGCTGGCGTACCATCAGGGCAAAACTAATCACCGGGGGGAACACGAGACGGGTCAGGTGTTGAAGCGCAGATATTTCTGGTGGGGGAAGAGGAAGACTATCCAGGAGACGCTAGGGGCCTGCGAGGTCTGCCACCGTACGAAATATGATAGGCACCCACCATTAGGGCTACAAGTTGAGACCCCCACAGCGCAAACACCACACTACCTGACCTTCAAGTGGACACCTTTACCTGGAAGGGATACAAGTGGGTCACAGTGGTTGGCCTATTCAGCAAAATGGCCATGGCATACCCCGCTCTTGAAAAGTCTTCGGAGACAGTATTAGGAGCGCTGAGGAGGTGGTTCCAATTTTATGGAGTCCCCGATCGGATAGCGTCCGACGGCGGGAGGGAGTTTGATAACGCCGCCGTGAGAGAGGAGATGAAAGCTCTGGACGTAATATGGCATGTAAATATCCCAGGGCATCCAAAGAGCAAAGGGGGAATTGAACGTCTCCACAGCACCTTGGAAAATCATCTTTGTGTTTACCATGCCAACAAAGGTTTGGAGCCGGCAGTGGCAATGCATAAGGCGGTGATAGCGTATAATCACTCCGTTCACACGACTACAGGGTTCTCACCCTTTGAAATCGTTTTCGGTCTTCGCGGCCGTCGCCGAGACACTAGTAGAACGGTGGAGGGAGATGAGGCGTCAGCACAGCTCGCCAACAACTGCGTGGAGTTGGGGAAAAGTCTACGCGAAAATTACAGCCGAAAAGACTAGGAGGGTGGTCAGGGAGAATGCAGGTGTCAAACCGATAGAAGGACGCGTAACGATAGGCACCATCGTGTATCGAAGGATCGGCTCCAATCGGACTAAAGAATTGTCCCGTTATGAGGGACCCTTCAGGGTGATCGCGATGCGCGAACACAATTTAGTGACCTTTCAAAGTGCCCGTGAACCCGGGAAGCGCAGGACTGTACATGTAGAGCAGTGAAAGCTTCCGGTGGGGAAGTCTACCGAAGTAGTTTGGCTCTAGTATCCTCGCCCCTCCACACATCTCATTGGGGGTTATAATTTGGGTTTTTTTTTTGTATATAATTTTACCAGGATATTTTTATTTTATTGATATTATTTGTGTTATTTTATTGTATTATCTTTAGTTTTGTACGAAATTCGATGTGTGAATTATTTTTTCAACATTTTTCCATCTCACCCTGATATTGAGGATCTCCTTCATTCTAGCTTTTTTACTTAGACGCTCTGCTTCGACTCTCATTACTTTCTAAGGAGTTCACACTCACCGAAGTAAGAAATTCTAATAGCCACCTTCTCTTAATAAAATCATCTGTGTATGAGTTACCTTTAAATTTCTTTTCTATATATTTTTTTTTGAATGACAAGTTTACTGAACCTTTTTTAGTTTGAGCCGAGGAATGTTTTGTAACACATCGAAAAAGCCAATTTAGTTATTGTAAACAGTAAAAACAAATAAAGGAGTTCTGTAAATTTTGACATAACAGAACAAAGTTCACTCAAAATATGTGTATAACCTAAAATGGATTCCGACCGATAAACTGAATATCGGAACACTGAATCAGACATTGAACGGTAACATATGCTATGTCTGGACCATAATCATATTTCCCATTTAGTAAGAAATCTTGTATTATTGCACAAGATTGCTCGTGCTGAGCCTACCATTTATGGAATCTTCTTCTGAAACTTTACTGCTTCGGCAGTCAGCCCCCAAAAGCAATAAATAAAAGCCGCTATAAAATAAAGACTTCCATATTCCAGCAATATTTCCGACTTTACAGCTGCACAAAGGCGGGAAAATAAAGATATATCTCCCGCGGTGGTTTTTATTGAGGCCATTTTATATCAGACAATCTGGGGCGAAAATGGCCATACCCTAGAGTTAATTAGTAAACCGATAATATCAGACAGATAAAAATGACTTCCTCTCTAAAATCCCACAAAATCCGGGTCGCGAACACCAGTGTGAACGCAAAATTGCGGTCGATCGTCCTGACGAGGCTTTTCCATTGAACATTTGAGCCAGACAATAGTAATGAATGTAGCAACATTTAATTACAAATCACTGACTAGGAAAACTTCAACGAACCTTCAGGCCTGATCCTCCTGAGGTCGTATTTTTGCCCTACCCCTGAGCTAAAACAAGCAGCAGCGGAGTTGCCATATTTCCGGATAAATATTATTAATATTGCCGAGCCCGGAACTATCATGGTACGTCTATCTGTTTGTCAATAATTATTTTCTACGATAGTGGTCGTAATAATGGTTTATTTACAACATTAAAGGAATATTCCATAACATTAATCAGTATTCTGATGTTTGGTTACTACATGATAACATTTTTAGACTTTTTGAGTCAGAAAACCTCTAGTGCTATTTAAGTTACGAATTTCTCCTCAAGGTTAAGAGCACATTAAAGACGGTAAAGTAAAATGAATTTGAATGATATTTCGACAAATATGCATAGTACAAAAAAGCCGAGTAGTTTTTTAAGTATAATTTAACAGTTTTTGTTTTTTTTCACTCGGTCCCTTGCATATCTATAGCCATTGTTTCTTTGTTTTGAAGTCCACTGTTTCGTTTATATAAATTGTGCTGTGCAAGAATATTTATTAAAATTGTACATGTGAATCTTTACTCATTTATTTTACCTTGAAGGGATACCTTGGAATTAAATAATAAACTAATGATATAGTAATTTATTATGAATAAAAATTAGTTGATATGCAATTTTGCTGAAAATGTGGTTGTAACAATTATTCTTGTACAATTTGGTTCGATATTACCCCGAGTGCAGTCAGTGGCGTACCCAAAACTTCTGGCACCTGAGGTGGTCCCCAATTTGCCATTCTTTCCAAGTTAATCAAAATGACTAACTCTTACTGAATACAACTAAAATTATTTATTTTTTTAAGCATATTTTACAAATAATGGTAAAATTTAACGGTGTTTATGTATTTATTTTTCTTGCTTTTTTATTAGTAAAGTCATGAATTGCATTGCCAAATTTACATCATCTTTTAGTTGTTTTTTTATGCAAAGTATCGCTAGATCTTGATTTTACCACCAGGCAACGTTTCTTTCACATGATCATTGCCAATTCTAAATATACGACCCATGTGTTGACGTACTAATATACTCGTTGATTCTTTCATTTACAAGATTAGTATACTATTTATTTATATGTTTGTATGATTTAGAAAAAAATATTTAAAACATTTACATATAAAACAACCCCCCCCCAAATTTGTGCCACCAGGGATATGTCACCTGGGGTCACAGTATAAAAAGACTGGAATTCATTGAAAATAATTAAGCTATTAAAATATTACATTTAGTTTTTCAATTTGAAAAAAAAAAGTCACAGTAATAATTATTGCCTAGGAAAATTATAAACCAACAGAACACTGTCTCCAAGTGTGAGACAAAATCTAAGTACTTACTAGAAAGAAATCTGAATTATCACTAATGGGATATAGACATTTATAAAGGTCAACCCTTGTACACTTTCAAAATAATTTCAACATAAATTGAAAATTGCATGTTAGAAGAATCGCCACGCGGGCACACGAATCTAGAGACAGTGACAGAGCCCAGGAGGGGAAGTGCTTGAACTGCGGAGGGCCACATGTGGCCTCGTACAGAGACTGCCCGTACAGGAAGAAGCTGCAAGCTGCAGCAGATCTAAAAAAGAAGAAAATGAAGAAACGAAACCACCGCCGGTCCAACACAGACATGCGCCACCAGTCCGAACTTGACAACAGCCCGCTGGTAGAACACAACAGGCACCCACCATCTCACCGATCTTCACAGGAGGAGCAACCTACGCTGAGGTTACGACGGGAGTGTCGAACACACAAAACACCCCGAGCCTTCCGCCCTGGTTCCCGATTCTCGAGACCATGATAAGGGAGTTTCTGTCCGGTCTTCAGACACTATTTTCCCAATTAGTTCGCAATGGGTAAGTACAAACTACTAAATTTTAACGTTGATGGTCTAATGACCATACTCGCAGAAGTGGAGGCGCTCATAGCGATCTCCACACCGGATATCGTCGTCCTAACGGAGACGTGAATAGTCAACCAGAGCGTAAGGCGAAAGGGCTACTCTGTTGTCATCGAACTGACCAATGGCTACGGTGGAGTTCAACCTCAGAACTACACTTTTCGCCATAGAGGTAACAGTGCCCATACCTCCACCCTAGATCTTTTCCTCACAAAACAGCCGCACAGGATAAACAATTGTAAGACCCTGGACCTAGTAACGACCGACCACCTGCCAGTATTGTATTCCATTGACGGTAGAGTTGTGATCCCGTGTCCCACGAAGTACGACTATCGTTGGACTGACTGGGACCTATGTCGATCACAACTTTACCACCAATTGCATACGGTTCCTGTTCTCCGCACTACAGAGGAAGTGGATTGACAGGTAGCTTTCCTGACCGAGGTTATCGTCGATGCAGCAAACACTGCTATCCCAAAGTTTAGCCCGAAGCATCCCATGCTACAAAAACCACCAGACCAAATTCTTCGACTTTTGCATTACGCAATAATATAGAACAAAGAATCGTGAGGCCAAGAAAGTTGTAAACTCTCTTACAATACAAATTCTTGGCTTGATGAGGAATTGGAAGACGGCAACATGGCACGAACGGCTTCATGGCTTACATGGCGATTTCCGTAAGTTTTGGATGCTCCTAAAGACTACTGCCAATAAAGAATCAGGTGTCCTTCTCCATGACGGGGACACCCACTACTCAGCGGAAGAACAGGCAAAATACTGGCCAACCACTATACCGCAGACAACGCCGCTAGGACAGGTAATTACCACGAACCTCAGCAGCTGGAGACAGGTCAGAACTACATGTTTGTCTCCCCAAAGCAACTCAAGGCGATTCTTCGCGGGTGTAAGGGAAACCGAGCATCAGGGCGCGACGGGGTGCAAACGGTATTGCTGAAACAGCTGCCGAGGAGAGAGATTGCCCAACTCGTCAGCCTGTACAATACATGTATCAGGTTGCGATATTTCCCGACAGCGTGGAAACAAGCTATCTTGTTCCCGCTGCGGAACCCTACAAAGAAAGGCGACCACCCAGCCCACTATCGCCCGATCAGTATCCTCCCTCACATGGGGAAGATTCTCGAAAAGATTATTCTGAAATACCTGAAGGAGTTTTGTTCGGAAAATACTATTAATCCGTACGAACAGACAGTGTTCCATGCTCATCTGAGTACAGAACATCCGCTCGTGAGGGTACAGATGGACTCCACCCTCGGTATCAACAAGAACACAGCGACTGCTATGATCTCGTTGGACTGCACGCAGGCTTTCGACTCAGTGTCCCACGGGATACTGTGTCGACTGCCTTGTGACTGGGAATGCCTGGAGCAGCTGTACACAATATTGGTTTCCTTCTTAAAGGACAGATCGGTGAGGGTAGGAGTGGGTGATTCCCTTTCTGACCCATTCCCTCTGATGTGGAGTTCTTCAAGGATTGGTTTTGTCTCCGGTTCTTTTCAGTATGTACACATCTGAGATCGTTAGGACAAATTATAAGAAAGCGACGGTAATCGCGTTTGCCGACGACATTGCGGTTTACAGCAACGGCATGTATGCACAAAGAGCACTTACACAGGCTGAGTCAGTTTGCAACGTAATCAGTGACAGGCTGGGCAAGTTGAACATTAGTGTGAACGCCGGAAAGACCGACTGTGTAATCTTCTCTTAACAAAAGGGCAAAAAAGCTTTGCCAAAATCATATAGTATAGGAGGACAAGAGAACTCGCCAGTTTTCTCATTCTACTATCTGGGTGTAAAAATGGATAGGCATCTCCATTTCTCTACTCATTTTTGTAGTAAACTAAAAACAGTACGACAGAGGTCTTACCGGCTTTCGCACTTGCTAACTTAACCCAATCTGTCGCTGTGTCTCAAACTGATGATCTATAAATGTCTCCTCCAGCCAGCTCTGCTGTACGGTGCCCCGCTATTTACCCACTGGACTGACGCTACAGCTACAAGTCTCCAACTTTCCAGAATGGAATCATGCGAAAAGTGGTCCGACATACCTCTCTCGAGAGGTTAAAAAACGCCGACCTGCACCGGTTGCTTGATGTGCCGTCGGTGGATGAGTACATCCTCCGGAGACACATCAAGTTTTTCGACGCGTTGCAGCACCTCACAAATCCAGTGTTTAACACTATGACCCCACCACCCCTCCCGAATTGATGGCAACAGACTGTCGGGGAAGATTTAGGTTAAGAATTAGTATGTAAGTTAGTTTTTAAGTTTTCTTTTGTTGTGATCAAAAAGGTGAGCCCCATCACCTTGTAGAGTCTTGTCAATGAAGCCAAGTACATTGTGTATCATTGTACCTGTATTGATTATATAACTTCTATACCAATTCAGACCTTGTATAGAGTGTATGTACAGTATGTGTGATGGTACAGGACATATAAAATGTAATATGTAAATAGATTCGCCTAAGAATCTATAGTAAATACAATTTTTGTCATTTTTTTCTAAGGGGATTGGGGGGAAAAAAATCCCCCTATGACCAATTATATTGAACTACAAAACAATTTATAATAATGCTCAGGTGATACAAATAAAATAATAATAGTACATGAAAATAAAAAAAACGTGCTAAATATGATTTCTCTGCTTCCGAACTGATGTTAGTCCTCTGAAGTTAAAGTTTTTTATGTTATTTGTAAAAAATTAAACCATGTTATAAATTATTTTCTTGAAATGAAATTATTTTTTAGTAAATTATGTAGTATAATCCTAAAAAATAAGTTTTGTTATTTTATCTTGTTGTTGTGACATGTTATATTTCCTATAAGAGATGTTAGTGTCCTGAAAAAGTAAATTCTATTCTATAGTGACAACCTAAATGAAAATTGTTTATTATTGTTTACCAAATTAAAAAATTATATTTTCCTACAATGAATGTTGTTTAGTTCCGAGTTCTAAAAATATTATATACTACTTGATAATATGTAAAGGAAAATTACTTGCAATAATTAATGAAAATAAAAGTGTCACAATTTCCTATTACATACTACTATTGAGTGTTATAAAACAAGTTCCAAGAAAACTCAATAAGTGGAAGATGAACAGAGTTTAAAGTTATCTTTTAGTTTTAGTTATCTATTTTTCAAGCTGTCTGGAACTTAAAAGGGCTTGTCTTCTCAAAGTTTTTTGCTCAGTGATAATAAACATATAAATTATAAAAAGTGGTCTTTCAGGTTTGACTAGAAACAAACACTGTGGATTATTTTTAGGGGGTTTGAAAGTTGTTGATTTTAATTATTTGTGTTACATGGTTTTTAAAACACCCGTTTTAGATATGTGTTGCACATCAACAGTATCAGCAAGTTTTTGGCAGTTCTTCTGCAGTTTTGGTATGTGGAGATTCTCATTATGGTCTAGAGTTTACCATCTAAGGGATTGAGGCAGTGCAGTTCGATTCACTAGTAATTTCCAAGAGTTGAGGCTTGTTGTTGGTTAGTCAGAGGTCTATTGCTTTTTTTTTTTTTGTAATCAATTTTCTTACCTGGTGGTTAAATACATCATAAGACTTACAGGTCAACTGTTATCAGGTATAGGTACATATTGGTAAAATATAATATTACCTTATATTGAGTATTTTTATTTAGTACCCCCTCTGTCCCATAACAATAGTAGTACTTGATGAATTTAATTTGTCCCATAATAATAGTAGCAAAATAAAATAAATACAGAACACAACATTTATTACCAAAAACTAGAAAAAATTTAAAATATTACTCCCCTTGGCTGCAAAGCATTGCTCTTCCTATATGCTTGAGCTTAAAATTATTGGAGTCATCGTTCTTCATTGCTTCCACAATAACTTGTTGAGTGTCAAAAACATATTATCCAGGATTTCAGGAGAAATATTTTCAAAGGCTATGTTTACTGATTCTTTCAATTCTTCCAATCAATTGTATTGGGGGAGACTTGACGCTGTAGTGGCTGCTTTGAGTTAAAGAAAACCCAAGCCTAACAAGCTACTGCTGCTATAGAGTTAACCTTTGATATAAATCTCTAACTTTTGGATGCTCTATGTTGAGTTTCTTCGTCTATAAGCACATAATAAGATCACTTGCATTTTGTCAAGTAGAACCACTTTTCATCAATGTAAATATAATCCTTAAAGTCCATGAACTTTCCATCAGGAAGTACTTTTGACAGAGAAAATTCTATCCAATCTTTTTTATTATTTTCTGTAAGAAATGGTTCAAACTCGTTTTATGGATTTTCCATTTTTCAAAATTTGGAATAATGTATAATTGGGGGCTTTAATGGCATGAGCTACTGATCTTATGGTGTCTCTTCTGCTAAGAAGAATATGTCTAAGTTTTCCTCCATAATCTTTGCAGTTGTCTACAGTTTTGTTTTTTCAAAGAATCAACATTAGCATTTTCAGAAGCACTTTTCCAAATTCTTGATATAGCCATTCTGATCCATTTAAATTGTTTTCCAGCTGATGTAATTCCACATTTCTGCAGCTTTATGATTTTCTTTAGATACGTCAAGAACTTGACAATCACAACTCGATGTTTTCTTGAAAACTCTCTTTACTTTATTTCATCTTACTTTTACCTAGGGTTGATATTCAACTGAAATAAAACAAATGATTTCGATCGGCAGATGAAATTAGAAAAATAGTTATAATTCGTGATAATTAAATTAACCTATTGAATTGAAAGATGTGTCAAAATGATTGATGTTATAAAACATTGATTTTGATTGAAGGCTTCACAATTTTGTGATACAGCATAACTTACAGCTGTATTTGCCAATAATTCCCATTTAAATATTCACTTGCTACTATTATTATGGGACAGAGGTAGTATAATTTACTACTTGAAGGTTCAATATGATAAGGAAATGAGTATAATACATATTAATAAGAATAAAACCTTTATTGGTAAAGTAACATCACAATAATTTAAAGGTTTAAAAATAACTTGAAATGTTTGAGATATACATCTGAACAAACTATTTACATCAAAAGATTGATGGACGGATTAGTTTACAAAAATAAAGCAGCATTGTTTCAAGTATTAATAACTATGTAAATTAAATACTATACTATCAAGAGTTGCCATAAAGTGTAACACTTATTTTAAAATAGATATTTTAATATTTTCATATCTGAAAATTGAATATATAAATCAGTAACAGTATATCTATAATATATAAATCTATTAGGAATGAAAAAAATATATAATAAAGATAGTAACAGTACAAGAAACAAGAGTACCTTATTAGTACCAACCTAAACTATCAACACTTATATATACAATTCTAAAATCTTGTACAGTTTTAGTAATAAAATTAAATGAAGACAACAAAAAATTTATTTTTTTATTATTGACATCAAGAAATTTACAACCAACAAAAATCTATAAACATGCAATATCTCTATCAATAAATTTAATCTCCAAAATAAAAGAAAAAGTAATAAAATAACTTTAATTGCTTTTAATTTTCCAAATTATTAAAAAATCTTAAAATGAGTGGATATATTGATTTAGCTTCAGGCCTTATGAATATAAAATACATAAATGACACTAAAATGGCACTGTAATCAGGTGAATTAATTTCTCATAAAGCATGAATTTTATTCCCTCGAACATTATAAAATAAATTATTCATGGGAGCCTCAATAATATATTTATTTGTACAGTTTCAAAGTTACTATTAAACATAAATTGCACAACATAATTACCACTAGCTTAAATAAACTAATAAAAATATAATCAAAAAAGAATATATTGATAAAAATACTGGACCCCCCTCCCACACTTGGCATTGTGCTAAACCAAAAAAAAAATCCAAGTTTTATTTGATTGAACAGAGTCTATGACAATTTTAAAACATGGGGTTCTCATTAAATATGCCAGTCCTTAATTGCAACAATAAGTAAATAAATAATATCATATGTCATCATCTTATATGGATAAATATTGTATGATATCTTGAATAAATAAACAATTAAATAAATTTATAACTAAAAGAAAAAAAAACATGTAAATTAAAAAATACTTAACTATAGAAAACAGCTAACTATATTGTATAAAATGTTTTTTTCCAATGGACATAGCACATCATTTATTTGCTTTGACAATTCTAAAAACTCTATGTGGAGTTTCTTCATCTAAAAGCACATAATAAGATTACTTTCACCACAAAAATAAATAAAAGTAATACTAAATAATTAATTCAATATTCGGTATGAATTAAATTCATATATTAAAAGTCAACTCTCGATGAAGAAAATATTAAAAACATACTACATAACATATTCATTTGGCAATCATTGTTTTGCTGACAGTTTTTAAAACGATACTTAATTTAAAATATAAAATAAAACAATGCGTGAAGTTAAAAGGATGAAGATGTTTCGAGTTCTTCCTCTCCTGTTGTTGGTGGCACTCGACAAAACGGACAGCAGCCTTTTTCCAATATTTTCATTTCAAAATCATCCATATGAAAGATCTGAAAAAAATTTATGCAACACAAGTCATATAAAATTTCTCAGTTTATTAGTTAGCGTTCCATGACAAAAAAAAAAAACCTCTTTAAAATATTATAAGGCCCAGAGATAAAAAAAATTATTCAACTCACGATGATGAAAATATTAAAAACATACTACATAACATATTCATTTGGCAATCATTGTTTTACTAAATAAAGTTTTACACCTCTTAAAGCATCAACTTCCTAACTTTTTGCACACTTAACATTATTATTTTCAGGGTCATTTTTATCTAACATAGGATTAATTTCAAATATAAATTAAATTTGAATCCAAAATTAATTTTTTTTTTCTATTTGTATTCAAAATAAGCTGAGTAAATTCAGAAAATAAGATAATGAGTAAGTCTGAATTGTGAACAAGTTTAAGAACTGCACCCCTCAGAAAACCCTAGGTAAAGAGAAGACAAATGAGTCGCCCTATCGAGGTCAAGAGTGATTAAGAGTTCTAATGGAAACTTATAAGAACATTCAGGCAGTACATTTCATGTTATTTATAGGCTTGTATAAAGTGAGTTACTACAACAATAAAAAAAAATACTAGCAAGTAAGTTTAAAAAAAAATAGTTTTGAAACAACACTGTAACTAACACACACTGTTTGAAGAACCCGTGCAAGTATTGCTGAAGTAAATTTATTCATCAGAATAAAACATTTAGTCAGACTCCTTTAAAATTGTATGATTTTTGTGCTTATTTGTTCCTTTGATTAAATAATGAAATATTAAATATCAGTAGAATATACACTAGATATTTTAAGTATTTACTTTATTACAATGGACGCAAGGGGTTACTTGGAGCTCAGGAAGGAGATTCCTATAATAACGAGTCTTCAGTGGTTTGGGAAAGCGACATATTAATACTTCAGATAAGTCCATAGCCTTGAGAGCAGACCTGTTCACTGTAACAATTTCATCTGCAAGATCCTGCTCAAGAAAATAAAAACAAAATAAATAACTTATTTAATCAAAAAAATTCTTACCATAAATATCAAAACATGTACTTCTTTCCACTGATAGCTTAAATAAAGAAAATTTGAAAATTATATATTATAATGATATTGTGTCCTTGATAATTTTATTTTTTAGCAATAAAAGGTCATTTATGGTAAGTTCATTGTTTATTTTATAACACTTCATTTAATATAAGCTCAAGGTATAAATGGAATTAGCACATAATTTTGCCTATTTAAATACTTTTATAATAGCATAATTAGAAATTAATAGTTACTTAATCAGATACAAACAATCATATAAAATTATAGGTGAATACAGTATTCATTATTGCTATATGGGCGTCTTCATCCCGATTCAATCCTGGTTCCTTTCTCATATGCTAGTTCCAAGTAACTCGCTCCAAACCACCCTGTATTGGCCTCTGTAAATGTTTAGTAACAGTTGAACTCCCTCTTCTAGAACGAACTGCCTACTGGCTCTGGCCGCACACCTTTCTTCACCATCTAAGCTTGATTTTCCCAGGACAATTAATTCCTTGGTACCTGGGTTCACACCTGAGGTCCAAAGAACTATTTACATACACATTTTATAGTAAAATTACATTAGTCATAAAAATGTTCTTACAATGTGTCAACAAATATGGAACCTGCAGTCAGGCTACTATTTCACAGACAGACATTTAGTAACTTTACCAAAATAAATGCAGGAATGGGCCCCAAATTACAAAGGCTGGTCGACTGACAGAAATATTAACTCACAGTCCAACTCATACTCATGTCCAAATTTGGTATTTCCATATAATTCATTAAACTGATCATGATGCACAATAGTAAAAGAGAAGGAAGTAAAAAACAAAACAGGAAAGTATTCAAGTATATCTAAGTATTCAATATTGTATTTAAGTTAAGTCTACCAATCAGTCAAAAATCCTATACACTCTCTGGACATATGTTGGTACAGAGGCCAAATAGTGTGGCCTGGATGGGGTTACAAAACTCTTTGAACTTTTAGTTTCTGTTCATTACAAATTCCATTGCTTTAAAAAAAGAATTAAAGTTTAGATTAATATAGAGGTTTTAAGTTTTGAGCTACAGCCAGTGAGCCCCAGACTTCACTACTCCACTTGAAGAGTGGTTTAATGAGAGTTCAAATGACTAAGATGGAAACATTCGGTTTCATTTACACATTCCTATTGTGTTTATAAAATCAGGTGTAACATTCCTAATCTCAAATATAATCTCGAGTATCTTCCATTTCAAGTAGTGTTGCAGATGGATTTACTTTGATCGTTCCATGCTACAGTTTGGTTGTTAAGGATTATTTCAGGCAGATTCAAGGGGTGACAAGTACAGTGTAAATTTTTGAGTGGATTAAGAATAATTTTCCTGTTGAAAATTTATCCTTCTCGAGACCTGCCATAATAGTCTGAGGCAGGTTACATGCCATGACATTGTCTTCATGTTGGTACTATAAAGTAGTGTTCTCAGTTAACATGGCTTCATGAAACTTGGTAATATAAATATTTATATAATTTGGTAATATTAGTATCCGGTTTAAAACGAATTATACTTGATATGATTATGAACATTTGTTCCCTTTATTCATGTAACATAAACAAGATAGAACCCTAACCATTGATAATGCAGGTATCTAGTAATTAATTATGAAAATTTACTCCAGTAGGATTAAATACCACAACTAATAAATATTATCATAATAAGAAACAATTTATTGCAATTTAAGTAAGTGTATGGGCGCTTCCCTGCTTCTGTAAGCAGCATAAATGATTGCAACTGGAGTAATTTAGAAAATATTAATTTAAAAAAAAAGTTACTTAGCTAAAAGTACCTGCAAAAGCCTAGCAGTAAAAGGGTCATTTGACATTTGCGATTCTGGGCGAAGTGCTTGAACATCATTGCCAATGTCCTGCTGCCAGCCCTCCTCTTCCTCGGTACCACTTTCTAGCAGTCGGAGGGCTTCACTCTCACTTATACTGCTGTCAGGCTGGAACTCGACCAATGGCAGCACCTCTGATCATCCAAGAAACAACAACAATCTTAAAACATTGGAGTGACATTTTAATTAAAATAATAATTTGCATCCTATGTTGATACCAATTAATTGAAAATGGGATTTTAAGGTTCATGCATCTGTCAAAAGACTATTACAAAACCTGTTAAACCCATGACAGAAGTATTACTATTAATTATTAACCATGAAAGATAACAAATAAAGTAATTACCATTGTAGCGACCGCTAACTACATAAGTGTTAAATCACCCTATACTCTGGTGCATATGTAATGTATTCTAATTAGATGTAAATCATGGTGAAAGTTTTAAGCAATAAATCATGCTCGGGATCAGCAGTCATAAAACTAAAAGGGTTGGCAGAGAGCAGCCATAAAACAGCCAGGTATACCGGCCTAAAAGCCAGGTGGGCAATAATGCCACCTGGCATGCCATAAAGAGTTGTAAACAGTCCCTTAGGGGTCGAGGGGCACGTAATGGGTCGCAGGTGTGCGCATTTCCTCACTTGCATGCTTCCCCCACCACCAAGCAGGAAAATACTATTTAATCCAGGGGCTTCTAGCCCAAAACCCAACTCAGTCTACTCTCTCTTCATCCGCTGTTACTCGGTGCCGCTTTATGCCAGGGCCACTTGGCCCTGGAAGTCAGACTATTAGACTCCTCGTCACCCACTCTCTTTTCAGCGCCTCTGAGTCTGACCCTGTCTTTCAGCCACCTTGCAGACCCTCTGCCGACTTGTACCTGTGATGCTGCCGGTCTCCCGCCCGAACTCTGAAAAATGGTCTTATTCTTTATGAAACCTCTGTACCTCTTCTCTTGAACATAGTGTATTGTCGGGACACATACCTATCATAAATGGAGTCAGATATTAACGCCGACATGGAACAATGGTCCATGTTGTAAACTACAACAATCCGCACTTGTCACCAGGGCTAGAGTGATTAGGCACTCCCCTAGAGGCAACCCGACAACTGGTGACCTCGACGTGATCGAGAAGCCCGACAACCATAAATATAATTATTTGTTAGAAGTAAAAAGAGTGAAAAATAAATATAAGCCTACATCTAATGGATGCCGAAATATATATATATAATTATTATTTTATAAATATTTAAATTTTATACATATTAACATTTTTATTTTTTATTTATTTTAAGGTAAAAAAAATGCGTATTAGGACCTTAACCCACAGAATTTTAATTTGTATCTTGATTCTTTGAATTGTAATTATCACTCCTTTCAAAGTTTTGTGATTATTATGTTACTTTTTTGTTAATGAATTATAAAATACAGTGCAATATTTCAAGAAAAATAAAATGAATGCTTAATATAATGGCCTTATACGTATTATGTAAACTACACTTTCTGGTATCAAAACAAAATTGAATAATTGGTACAAAAATTTATAAATTAAACTGGGAGAAAAAACTCAATCCTCAAAAAAAAAAAAAATACAGAACTTTATCTTACCAAAGGTGACAAAGGAATGTACAAATGACTGGCCACAGTTGGTGCAAGCATTGGGTTTGGAACCCGGAGGAGACATGAGAGGATTGTATGTAGAACACCGATAGCACATGATCAGCAATTCCTCATTGTCCTGGTACTGTTTCCCTTTTACCATTATGCTTGTTATATCTACGTACTCCTAAAAAAAGTAACATTTTATTCCTTAAAAATTAATAAGATTAGTTATCATAATGAGTTTTTATTTAGGCATTGTAATTGTAATGTTAAATTCTCCCTTTAATTAAAGAAAAAGCAAGACTGCTCATACTTTTTTTCTTCAAAATACAGTGAACTTCATGTTTTTCAAAATATATTTATTTTTATTAATAAATGAATGCTGACTTAATTAAACAAAATACCTGAAACTTTGCAGGAATTTTCAAGGTCTGTAGCTTTGAAAGAACTTGACGAGCCAATTTATAAGCCCCTAAATTCCTTGCTTGCTTCGACATAGCGTAAAGAATAGCACTATAGAAGATATTAAGGAATCATGCCATTACCAAGTATACTTTACAAAGTATATTACAACAATAATTAACATTCATAGCATCATATAAGGATACAATTGTGAAACTCCGGGTGGAACAAGTGTTTTAGTCTCCTGCATCAGGAAGCGTGCAATGTTGAACAATGATTCAGGCTGATAAGCGGTGAAAGGTTCCTCCTAAAAATAGAAATTGTATTAAAAATATGGGAAAGCTCAATAAAATAGTTTCCTTGGAAACAAAATAAAAAGGTAACACAAGTGCCCGATAATACGTTTTTACACTTGCCAAGTATCTCTGAATTGAATGGTAGGTATAGTATATTGTTGCAAACTTCTCATACAGGAAGTAATTATCCAGCATACCTTCCTCTCCTTCTCTGAAAATTAATGGATTGAAATAAATAGATTCCATAAAAAAAACTTGTAATAATAATAATAAATAATTATAAACATAATCTGAAGTTTAAAATAAAAAACATGCTGGATATTGCTTGGATAATAACGCTAATAAAGTAAATTGACTAATTTCGAGTGGGGTTTCTTCTGTATTAGTCATTTTTTTTATTCAAGTGTTAGACCCTTATGTATATCCACCTAGTTTACAAGACTAACTAATTAATAAATAAATGCTGACCTAATTAAACAAAAAAAAAATAACGAAATTTTGCAGGTATTTTCAAGGTCTGTAGCTTTGAAAGAACTTGGCGAGCCAAGGAACTGAACTCTTGAAGTCTTTCAAGTAATGAGCATAACAACTATATTACAAGAACCCAAATCACATTTTTAAGTTTGGAATTATAGATACTTTTAGAGTGAATAATTTTTTTTTATTGCTCAGTTGTTTGAGGTCCAGTGCCATGTTTGCAAGATCTCCTTTTTTACTTATACTTTAATGTTCTTAAATTTAGGGCTGAAAGGAGGACTATCCTATTCAGAGTAGAAGCCATTTCTTATTTATTATAATGAAATAAATTCAATTCCCCTCTATGGATTTGAACTCTGAACCTTGAAATCATGAAAGAGTTATGTCAACCACTACACCATACTTATAAAAGCCCTTTATTATTATTATTATTATTACTTATATAAAAGCACTTCATTAATCTTTGTATTCATATCTTATGATACAATTATTTATGTGGTTGGTAACAGATCTGTTAGAAATGAATTATTAGAAGTTGTTACCCTGCAATTTGTAAGCACTGCTTCGCAAGAAGCCAATAGTAATAACCAGCATCATTGAATCTCGATTCGCTTACAGCATTACTTGTCAACTGTTGAACAACTTTGAAAGCTTCTTCAGGGTGCCCTGCTTTCTGATAGGCTTGAAAATAAATACAGTAATTTAAATTTAGACGTTTTACATTACATTGAAAACATATGTTAAAGTAATATTTCCCTTCAAGTGACACATTTATTTATTTACATTCAAAATAAAAACAACTGAAGAAATTTCAGTTATATATACCTTTCTGAGCAAGAACAAATTTATCATTTTCAGCAAGATATCTTGCATAAGGGAGATAAACAATGGATCTATACTTAGGATCTGATTCAGCAGCTACCAGTGCTTTTTCCCATTGACCAGCCTCGACTTCCACTTTGATCAGTTCCTCTTCATCCCCGAGCTTCCTGTACCAATAATAATATGATTCAGTCTTTGTACTTGGAATGATATTATTGAGAAAAGAAAGCATAATATTGTAACCAATTAATATAATAAAGTTTGAAATTTTTTTAATAAAATTAGGTATCTCATTTGTTACCTATACATTTCTGCAGCCAGATCCAAATGGTTTAATGATCTTAATGTATCCGCTATCAGTTTGATGACATCAGAATCTGAAGAATTTGATTTTCTGCCAACATCGATCAGCCTAAAACAAAAATCAAATACAAGAGTAATGTTTGTTAACTAAGAAATTTCTAACATGTGGCCGAGGCATCGGTACTAATGGGAATAAAAAAGGTATAGGTCAGTGAAACTAACAGAGTGTGTAATGTTTTCTTCAATTTATTCATTCATTCATTGATAATTATCAATTAAAGGGTTCTCAAATAGTGAAGTGTTAATAATAAACATTCCACTATGTTAAATACTTAACATTCCAAGGCCAAAAGTGTACAATTTTAAAGAGAAATTTTAATATAATTATTTACTAGAGAAGTTAACTAGAGGAAGTAATGATATAAACATATTTGATAAGATTAGTTCAAGAAGAAGGAGAAAAGACTGGCCGAAAAGGTTGATAATGAAGAGAGACTATAAATGTTATTAAAATAAAACAATAAAATTTAAACCAATCAATAATAATAGATTCATACATATCCACCCAACCATGGTTAGCCATGATTTCAATTGCTCTCATTGTGTCACCGGCAGCGAGGTACACTTGGGCTGCAGCTTTTGGTTCATTACTGTCTCTCGCCCAATCAGCCTTCTTCCTCAACAAAGAAACTCTTTCAGTAGGTGAATCTATAACACAATTAGAAATTAGTAATTATGTTTAAAGAGAAAAAATAGTAATATGGCTGGGATTTGAAATGGGAACCTTCTGATCTCCGTTCTGCTGCTCTTCTATCTGAGCTGTTATCTCCGGATCATGACACAATCTTTTCTCTAAGTGAATCTCTTAAACTGCTTTAAATTTAAAACATATCTAAATTTGTGATATTTTCAGAATTGAGAGAGAGGCACACTAGGGAAGATAGCAGCCTACAGAGTCAACAACGATAGCTCACATAAAAAAAAGGTGTATAGAAATCTGAGGTTCCTGGTTTGAATAATCATCTGTAGCAAAGAATGCCCTGTGCTCACCGTTACTTATATTTGTATGTTTAATTTGGTTTATGTTATCATTTAATCCACAAGTGCGAACATTTCTACACAGGGTCCCCTTATTTTTATTTAGCTACCTGCACTCTAGATCCGGAGCACATAGTTTAAATTCAAAGTTACTGATTATTACTGGTATGTATGTAAGGCAAGTATCCTCTCTTTAATTTGAATTTGCCGCGCTGCTTCCACTGGCCCCCACCAGATGGAGCAGCCATCATATAGAGAAGGTTATGTTAGGTAACAAAACTTGTAAATAGAATGTGAATATAGAAGTGATAGTTATAAACTGTAATTGTCGTTTCTTTGTTTACAGGTAAGATTGTGTAAATCAATATTAATAATTGTTATAATATAATATATAGTGAATAAAATTGCTAACTTTGTTTACAGAGAAACTGATTTCAGTTTATTCACCCCACCTTCAATAATTGTTTTACATGTATATCCCTTTCCATAAAAAGTTTTATTTCTAACCTCAAACACATATTTAAACAAAATTGTATTGTTATATTGGACTGATTCATATTAAAGTGTAAAAGTTTTAAATGAGAAATTTTTATTTGAGGTATTGGTCTCACTATTATTGATATTATATATGATATCCCACTATTGGGGAGGCCATGGATTCAAATCCTGATCTTGCCTTGTTATTTTTTTGTTTTCTGTTAACTATTTATAAGTCATCTTGATTACTTCATCATGGGTTTAAAGAATAAACTAAAACTTTATCCAGCTTGGATGTTATTTACTTATTGCATAGGTGATAAAAACAAATGACAAATGTTAAGTAATTGGTTTGCTATTTAAGTCATTTAATTAGCTTGCTTTTTCATTAATATTTTCCGTAATCACTTACACTTACACTTAAACTTAAGATAGCATTCACTCACTCAGGAAAACTCATAATTTAATCATGCAGTAAAGTAAAAAAGTAGTCCATTGAATAAGATGGAAATAGATAAGCAAACTGGGTGTTTTAATACATTCAGGGATGCCATTCAATTCATATAGCATTATTCTCCAATACACAAAGAAAAGCAAGAAAGTTATGCTTTAAAAATATAGCAATAAAACTATTTTAAGATCTAAACTGTATAAAACTACACTTAGCACTTATTTTTATTTAAACTTTAACAAAAGTATTTATTAATGTATATTGAATAGGCTCAAATAAATATAAAACTTCTTAAATTATATTAAAAATCACTTTTTTCATTTTAAATAGGTACCTGAAACAAATTCTTGACCCTGGTCGAACATTCTCAGTTCTGTATACATCCCCAGAGCTAGATCTTGTCTGCCAGCTCGGGACCATGACCTACCCGCTTCCTTATATTTCTTCCTGTAGGCCAAGACAAGTCCATGTAGGAGTTCCTTATCTTTCTCATTCTTTTCCTGTTATTAAAACAAAAATTGGTCTGAAAATCAACCCAATATTCCAAAAAATATTGCATCTTTTAATATAGAGCATTGAATTGGTAAAAAGCTTAATAAACTACAGTTATGACAAATCAGGATGTTGCAATCATTAGAAAGGTAGGTATGTAGTGAGTTTGAATCTACCTGCATTTCATGAATCAAATCAAGATATACTAGATCTTTGGTTCTAATAAATGCTTTCCTGGCCACATCCAAGTCAAGTGTATCTAATGCAGTGAATGCGAGCATCTTCCAGTCTGAATCAGTAACACCCAAACATGCGATCTCGTATGCATCTCTAAATAAACATTGAACATCTTAATATTTCTTTGCCTACCAAGTAAAACATCATTGAAGTAGTGTAGTGTTATAAATATTTTCTATTACACAAAACATCATAAGTTATTATCATTTTAATCATGTAATATTGATGAAATGCTTGCTTATTTATAGTTCTGCCTGATCAATAGCTTTTTTGGGAGGAAACTTTATTTTATATGACTACTACTGCACCTTACACAAAAAGTAGAGGTTAAAAAAAATCATTACCTGAAAAATTTCTTTTCTAAATACTGGTACATTGGCGCAGAAAGTGGAACATCAATTGAAGACATTGAGCTACTATGAAAGCAAAATATTTTAGAAGAACAGAAACCGACAACAAAACCCTGGAATATAAAATAACATTTTAGAAAAAAATTATTGTGAGAACAGAACAGTTAATTAAAAAAAATAAAGGTACTAGAAAAATGTATCATATTAAAAGTGTTTCTAACAAGTAATAAATTTGGTCAAAATATGGCTTGCTATTTTATGCTCATTTCAATGCATATCAATTATCTTGTAGCCTTTCTCTCAAGAATGGTCGGTTTTTTGAGTTTGAACTTTTCAGAAATGTTAGGTGTTATGTCTGGATAGGAACGTATAAAGGGAAAACACACTCTTTATACCACTATTATATTTAATGAACTGATACACTTTTAATAAATTAGTTACGTTGATTCGTAATGAACTGAACAACTAAGAGAAGGTAACACGCGCTAAGAGCGGGATTAGACTGGCTCACATAATCGATACTGCAATCGATACACAACAGTCTCCCACGCTAATTAGAATAATTAAAAGAATAGACATATTATAGTCTGCTTAAATCAGGTGGTAAATTGAGTCACATAGTCTAGCAGTTTTCCTGGTGGCCTCCGTTTTCTGCCTGATCGTCTCAGAATGGGTTCTGGCTGGACCCTCGGTTGCTCTTGTTGTTGCTGCGGGCGGGTCGATGGTCTTGGACTTGGATCTGGCTGGACGTCTTCTGGAAGATTACTTCTTGGTTCGTCATCATTGGTTGGACTCTTGGGTGGTAGAGTAAACATCACTCTCTTCTTGGGTTTGGCGTCGCTCGCAATGAAAAGCAATTGATTGATGTGCCTCTTCAGGCTATATCCACTAATATCGAGTCTAATTATGTAGTGAAGCTTCCCAATTTTTTGGATTACAGTTCCAAGTCTCCATGTTGGTTTGCCAGTGTGGGGGTACCACCTTGCTTGTATGCGATCTCCCACGCTTAGTTGACGTGTACTACCCTGAGTGGTGCTGGAAAGAGCTGGTGTTTGTGGAGGTGGTTTCAGCAGATCTAATTGAATCCGTATTCTACGTTGTAGGTACAATTCCGATGGTGATTTCCCACATGCTAGCGGGGTTGACCTGTATCGCATTAAGATTTCTTGGACTTTTCTTTGGAGAGGTAACGTAGAACTAGTCATGGCCTGTAAGGACTTAGCTCGGTTTTGGTCAATGAACGTGATGCGAAAGCGATAGGTTTTTCTATGCCATTTATGGTGTGTGAGAGTACTCCCGCTACCCCGGTTGGTGAGGCGTCGCAAGCTACCGAGAGAGGGAGGTCTGGATTGAAAGGTGTTAAGACTCTATCACTAGAAATTTCGTTTTTTAATTGAGTAAAGGCTGATTCACATCTGAAAGACCAGTAGAATTTTTTATGCTTTTGTAAAAGCAGTCTCAATGGATACGATAGTGTTGAAATATTCGGAATAAATTTGGCATAATAGGTCACCATGCCCAAAAACCTCTTGACGTCGTCTTGATTTTCTGGTCTTGGTGCCTTCGTAATGGCCGCGACTTTAGCCGGGTCTTTCGAAATTTTGCCTTGTTCGAATACATAACCTAAGTATTGAATTTTGGTCTTGAATAGCTCACATTTTTCTCTATTGAGGTGCAAATCGAATTCTTGTAGTCTGTCGAGGCAAGCAATCAAATTTTTATAGCAGTCCTCTCTTGTTTTCCCATGAACTATGATGTTATCAAAGTATGTTGTGACCCCTCGTAGGCCTGCTAGGACTTTGTCCATGATAAGATGGAAAAGTGTATCAGTTCATTAAATATAATAGTGGTATAAAGAGTGTGTTTTCCCTTTATACGTTCCTATCCAGACATAACAAAGTGGCGACGAGGATAAAGACAGAGAAAAGTGATATTTAATCTCAAATTTTATTGTCAACCTGGAACAATGGACCCTGCTCAATTCGCCCAGTTCTTGCAACTACAACAACAACAATTTTCCATTATGTTAGAAAAATTCTCATCCATACATCAAAGCTCTTCTTCAACACTTCCTCAACATAATGTAAGTAAGTTTGATACTTTTGATAAAAACACGGAAACTTTTCAACAATACAAAGAAAGGTTTGATAACTTTCTTGCCCTAAAAGGCTTATCGTCAGACAAGGCCTCAGCAAAAATGATTCTTTTAAATAGCATTGGCCCTGAATATTTTGAATTGCTCAAACTATCAGTAGCACCAAAAGAACTCAATACATTAACATTTGATGAAATCACTAAAACCCTTGACGATCAACTGACCGAAAAAAAAAAATATTTTAGTTGAAAGACATAAATTTTTGTCACAGAAACAAGCACCTAACCAATCTATCCAAGATTTTGTCACCCAATTACGAAAATTCGTCCCTGCGTGCAGCTTTAAATGTGAATGTGAGAAGTCTGTGGCAGACCTTTTTTTACACTCCCAGTTTATCAGAGGCCTCTCTAACCAAGACATACGCCACCAACTTCTTTTGGATGACTCAAAAACATTTTCTGACGCTGTCTCAAAGGCACAAACCTTAGAAGCATCAAATGAGGCAAGTCAGCAATTCAATATACCCACAGAAAATAATTCAAACAGTGTACATAGACTTTCGAGACCACGAAGTAGGAGTCAAAATAACTATAATGCAAAACCTAAAGATAAATCAAATTCAAGATACACACGCCTTAATTTGAAGCACCTTGGAATTGAAGGGCTTTGTTTAAAATGTGCCCGAAATAATCACATTTCAAAAAATTGCAGAGTTGATTCGACTAAGTTAAAATGTCAATACTGTGGAAAGTTGGGGCATGTCGAAAAAGTGTGTCTAAAAAGATTAATGTCAGAGAAAAAAGGAGTGCAGGCAGTAGACTCAGAAGAAGATTCATTCCTCCATGATCAGTACACAATATATGAAATTAACAGTCAGGATCAAGACACACAGAAGTATGTCGTTCAAGTAAAAATCAACAATATAATTCAACAATTTGAAGTGGATTCAGGAGCTGGACAAACACTCTTAAATGAATCAAATTTTAATCGTCTGAACCTAAACAAGAAACTTCAAAATACCAGCATCCGATTTCGCTCTTACACCTCAGGTATTTTCGCACCCATTGGAGTAGTAGAAGTAGAGGTTCAATATAAGGACATAAACTCAATAGAGACACTTTACGTCGTTTCAGATAAGTTTTCCCCACTTCTGGGCCGTTCCTGGATCAGACACCTAAACATCGATTTGCAAGAAATTGATGTTGGGAAAATCAATAATAATTCCATACATTCAACAATTCCTGTTAACGTCGAAAATGTGATCTTTAACAGATACCCGGCGATATTTCAACAAACTGTGGGCTGCTGCAAAAACTTCAAGATTTCCCTTAAATTACGAAACAACGCAAAACCCGTAGCTTTTAAGGCTAGAGAAGTACCGCAAGCCCTGAAAGCAAAAGTAGAGCAAGAACTCGAGACACTTGAAAAGCAAAATATCATCTCGAAAGTCCAAGAGAGTGACTGGGCTTCCCCTTTAGTAGTCGTCCCCAAGGCCAATGGTAAAGTGCGCCTATGTGTCGATTATAAGGTGGGGGTAAACCCTCAACTTCAGGACGCACATTATCCTATACCAAAAATTGACGACCTTCTTACAGCACTCAATAGTTCAACGTATTATTGCTCACTGGATTTAGTTAAAGCATACCTCCAGGTCCCAGTCGACCAAGAAAGCGCAAAGATTCAAACGATCATTACCCACAAAGGAACCTATACGGTTAACCGTCTCTCTTTTGGCATCAAAACCGCGCCAAATGAATCCCATCCTCGTCGCCACTTTGTTATGTCTGGATAGGAACGTATAAAGGGAAAACACACTCTTTATACCACTATTATATTTAATGAACTGATACACTTTTAATAAATTAGTTACGTTGATTCGTAATGAACTGAACAACTAAGAGAAGGTAACACGCGAGAGCGGGATTAGACTGGCTCACATAATCGATACTGCAATCGATACACAACATTAGGTCATGAAAATAAAAACAGACAGAAGATTGAAGCTATCCATTCCAGCGAGTAGAAAATATTGAAGGTATGAAAAACATTGCAGATGAATTTAAGGTTTGGAATATGACCTTAAGTCACTGGCAAACCAAAGAGTAAGTAAAAACCTTCGTGTCAGTCAACCACTTTTTATCTTAATGTGAACACATTAGTTATTTAATGTTATTTTTAAATAAATTTTAATAATAAAAAAATCATTCTCTTATATATTGATTATCCCCTCTCACATTAGTCTGGACCTGGGAGTTTCTAGTGTACTAAGTTTATTCAGGGGTTTGACCGCAAATTGAAACCTGCTCACCTTGTTCACAGATGAACCCCACAACTAATCTAATATGTACATATATGCGTTTACAACACACCTGTTTTGTCTTATTATATGCTCTTATGTCAGGTTTGTTTTTGTCGGATTGTGTTTTGTATGGATTGCTGTATTATGCTTGGCCAATCACTTTTTCTATGATGATAGTCACGTGAAACAATAGATGTAAAACAAATTGTTTAATTAATTAAACAATGTTATTTACACATATCACAAAAATAAAATACCTGAAGTTTTTGTTGGTGAACAGGAAAACCATCTGCCTTGATGCTAAGAAGATTATTCCCCGAAAAGCAAAGCATGTCTTCACAACAGCTATTCCATGCGACACTCACTGCATTTATTTCCTTATAAATAATGTCATAATTGATAAAATTGCACATAAATGAAGTTATTTAATAGTAAATAATATAGAGACTATACCTGAAACAGAGGAAGAGTGGTATTGCTCAGGGCGTAAACCAGGACTCTCTCACTATCATCAACAATTGCCAACTTTTTCCTACTTGGACTCAGATCCAGACACCTGATTGGATAACCGATTTTAAGAACTTGGACAGGAAAAGGATTGTCTAAGTATATCTTCACTACCTAAATAAGTAACATTTAAAAGATAATGGTCAAAGCAAATATATATATCGTGGGATGCCCCATCCCACCAATATAATGTGATATTATAAATGCAGATAGAAAGAAAAGTACAAAATATATCATAATAGTATTTTATAAATGTTCATTTGTATCTAAAATAGGTGAACATTTTATAACAAAATAAGAATTTGAATACTTTAATTTAGAGAACTTTTGTTTGTTTTAATTTGAAATTTGGAAGCTAAGATTCAAGTATCTGTCAATATAAGAAATTAGCTAAATGCGATGTATGGGAATATAAAAAGAGAAGACACTGTCGTTTTGAAACCGAAGTAGCACAGAGGAAGTCCTGGATTGGAGAAAACAAATGGGAATATATAGATGTTTATGCAAAAGCACATGTTCAGTGCATGTTTAATTTCATACTCCAGTTTACAGCATATTTTTTTAAAGTTTTTTGCTGCTTGAAGAGTTAGCTGTAGTAAGGTATTGAAGAGTGAAGTCATCAAAGAAGACTTCATAATATTATAAGCTTATAGTTCAATTCCAATTGTTATTTGTGCTATTATAATCTGATATGTTATGACATTTTCAAAACGGAGATCCTCGAGGCTCTAAAAGCCCCGAATTTTAAATTCATAAATCAAATACTATATATTTTGTTTTTGTTATTTAAAAACTTGTGTATATATATATATATATATATATATATATATATTTTTAAAACCCTATGATTTTTATGTATATTTCCATTTTTCTTTTAATAAATTATTTATTTAAGAACATTGCATTAATCAGTTATTTATAAATAATAGACATCCCATCTGTTTTTCACAATGTTGAAGTTTATGGAAGATTTTGTGATATATAAGTTAAAATCCTACACATGGTATATGTATATACCTATACGAGGGTGGTCTGAAAAGTTTCCGACCTAGCAAAGCTTTTATTTATTTTATTATCATCTTCATGTTGAGGTCGGAAACTTTTCAGACCACCTGTGTATGTACATAACATTCTATGTACTGTTGAAAGTTGTAACTAAAGTGGAAAGTTTCTTAAGAAACTAATGATTATATTTTTATAATATTCAGACAATTATAATATTTCTTTTAATGATTAGTAAAATAATAAATAGCAGACCTGTCCATTTGCCAATCCCAGCAGAAGTCCTTCCCTCTTAGGTGGACCTCCGACAACTTTGATGTATTTTATGGCGGAATCCATCTCCCATTCTCTTTCCTTGGTCCCAGCAAATGTCAACGATTGCAGCCTCCGCTCTTGACAGAGTACAACGTGATTTGAACAAACGACTAGCAAATAGCAGTCCACCTAAATTGGAACCAGAAAACCATACATCGTATTATGAAGCATTATCAGTATAATGCAAGATCAAAATTATCCATATAACATTTATTATTATGCATTATTCTTTATTAAGTTGATGAACAAGCTTACCTTCATTGCTACTTTCTCCTTCACACGATAACGCATCCCAGAAGCATCATTGGAATAAAGTTCATAAATGACAACTCTTTCTCCAAGTTGAACCTAAAAAATTTGTAACAAATTTCACCATAGTGACACTCAAAATAATACCACTCAACTATTAATAAACTATTATTTATTGGTTTTATTTTTGGCTTTTTGATGGAAGGGTGGCCAATGCGGACGCCTCCACTTTTAAGGATTGCTCCACCATGGCTATATTTATAGGGCAAGTCAGTTACGAAGAGCACCTCACACAGGGACAGCCATCATTATTTAATTAAAATGACTTGAATATTAAATGATAAAGTCTTTTAACTCTAGATTTTAGCGTTCATTCATACTCCACTAGATATCCAACTATGCATTTTTTTGACATATTTGAGAGAAACATTTTTTTTTAACTTAATTATAATTCATAAAAATTACTTTTTTGAAAGTTAACAGATGCCAGGACCGAATTGTGGCGTCAATCTTCATTTAATAATAATAATAATAACGATAATAAAGTTAAGAAGATGTTTTCAGAGTTCTTTTATGGTAAACTATGAGTAAGTTCAAGAATAACTTCGTAACAATATAACATTAGTCAAATAATAATAAATAACAAGTAATTTAACAGATTTTAAAATTGATTTTCTAATAATAATTATTTAATGAAATACACATTAATAAAATATTATTGAAAGGGCAAGGGTGCGGATTTACATTATGTTTATCACCAGCCTGTAAGTACGTTCTAGAATAGCAGGCATAAAAATTATTCATTCAATCTGAAAAAAAAAAACATTCCAGAATCTGGTATGTATGTATGCTTGGGACGTAACGGGAAGTGTGAACAAAAATAATTAAAGATGGAAACAGTTCATCAGTTCATTTATTAAGAAACACACTTCAAATTAGTACATTAGATCTCTAGGGTTAATATAAAAATAGATGCAGTTCAGTATTCAATAAAAGCAATACTTATAATTATATTATATAAAAAATTAACTACAGTTATAGTTCAAATTTGGCAAGATCACCTTAAATTGAAAATCATAAATTATTTTTTAAATAAAAATTATAATTATATATTGCAATTAATAACAATTATAAAAAAGTTAAATTTAGCTGATTAATTACTCACTGCAAGCCTGTTTTTGTAAATGGCTATTTTTTTCACCAAATCTCGGCATTTTATCTTCACTTTTTGATTTGTTAGTAGATGTTGTACTATAACATCAGTTAAATTATCCCTGAAATGTTTCATAACATAATAATACATTTATAAAGCACAGAAGACTAACCCTCAACCACTAATGTTGATTTTGAACACTGAACCAAAACATTTTGTAAGTATTAAAACTCTATTATTAGAGCTACAAAAGTTAAAAACTTTACTTTCACAGTAAAAACTCACATAAAGAAATTAAGTCATAATGATTCCAACTTTCCATAGCTACATGTTTCAATTTTTTCATGAGAAAAACAACGAAGATATGAATGACAAGTGATGAAACGAACAAGAGTATGTAAACTGATGAATGTTTTACATAAATCTTAATAAGATTCAACATATCATAGTATTAAAATAATGATCAATTAATATTGTTGCATGATAAGCAGGTGAAATATGAATTAAGGAGAAGATACTAAAATCAAATGATTCAGAAATATATAGATAATCATTTCAATACGATTCAAGCACTTCTGTTAAGGAAAATACTGGGGTATTATGGTAAATGATTACTAAAAAATATTACCTATAGGCATATCTTTCTTTGTATAAACCATGAACTTTACTAAATACAACTTGATAATATGCAATAGTTCCATCTTGACAGCCTAATACCTAAAATAAATAAAATCAAACATAAATTGAAATAAATGTAAAAGTATGGCTACCTTATAATATAAATACATTTAATACAGAAAATAAAAAAAGTATGTGTTCAGATATAAGGGTTTATATATTAATTAAGGCTTATTTGGTTATTTAGCATGGTAATAATTCAACAAGTTGCTCAAGACATGGGTTGAGTCAAGACCTCAACTCCCAATTTTAACCCCATTACTTCCCTTAATTTTTATTTATGGTCATAATTGCACCAAAATCAGCATATTGCTACTATATCATGGTTAAAAATACTCTCATGATTTCAAATTTTTCCAACCCCCTTGCGACCCCCCATAGATTATGGCTAGATTCTCACCAAATTTCATATGAATATTGTTCAGTTCTTAAGTGAGAGATATTGTAAAAGTCATATTTTACCTCTTTAATTTTTATATTCTCACTTAATTTTTAGCAAACATTATGAGTACTATGAGGAAAAATACTGATTGAACAAGCAGCTTCGTGATTTTCGTTTTCTGATCAAAGACCACAAATATCAATTTGTGATGATTGTTTAAGAGTGATTATTTTTTATTTTCCAGAAATGGCGATTTTGGTTTGCCTAAATGTAAAAATTAATTGGATAAATAAGGAAAATATCATTACCAAAAGCGTGAATAAAGAATTAAACAAATCTACTCCAGCAATTAATGATAATTTATATTTTAGCTTCAAAATTATTTGGAATTATCTTATTGCCTAGAAAGAATATCACAAGAAGAATAAAAACAATGTAAAATAACAAAGAAAGCTATTTTAACCATCAGAGATCTAAAATTTGAGCAAAAAATTAATAATTACTAATTTAGCATAATTTATAATGGTAAAAATACATAAATCAGAGAGATCATTAGTTTTTAATGGACCAAATAAAAATCAATGAGTGATTTCAATGGTATATTTAAATCAGGTTTGATTTATAAATGTTTTGATATAAATAATCATTATTTTGTTATTTATCATACAAACAGTTATTTTAATCTTTTGTTAATACACACTCCCAATCTGAAATAAAAAAAACAAGCCATTAATACTTCTTAATTAAATTGATTACTTACGACAAAATTAGAAGTTGGATGATGTGCACAGGACCAGATCCAGGATTTTTGTGGGTCACCAATCGCTGATACCTTTACTCCATCTTTATTATACAGTGTACAACTGTTGTTACATCCACTAACTAATATGAATTCACCTTTTCCCATGTAAGTAGCATGTAGTGGTTCATATCCAAGATTTTTATCTTTTTCACTCTAAAGTTAAAAATAAAACTAAGAATTAGTCATGTAATAAAATTAAAATTGTATAAAAAGATTAGTGGCAGCAACACCCTCCACTCAAGTCAATCGAAATCGCCGCCATAATTAGTGGCCTAGGATGTTATCTCTAACTTTTATTTTGGTTTTCGTAACTGGTTCTATACTTCTTAATTCTTGTAATGACACATTTTCCCTCAAGGGACTGAGAACCACAACTTGATCAGAACCATCTCCTTAGAAAAATTCTTATGGAAGCTGCATTAACCACTAGTCCATGGAGACAGCCTCTACAATTAAAGTTCTAAACAATAATGGAATGAAAAATAGCTATATTAAACTTACAATCTCAGTACCATTACTAGAATAAAATGACATAGTTTGGCCCCAATCAGTAACACATAAAACATCACTATTAGTCTCTCTGAAACATTTCCAAAACTGAAAATTAAAATATAAGTGAAAGTAAAGTTTTGATGTTAATTTAAATATTACTTGTTTTTGGACCACGCTAAGGCCCAAATAGCTGATTTTGTTGCACGTTCAATTTTTGTTTTTTCTTCTCCATTTCGGCTCCTGAATGTAATAGATTTTTATATTAGAAAAAGATATTACAGGCTGGTTTACTAATAAGCAAGTGATTTATTACCTTATAGACACCGTTCCAGTACTCAAACCTAGAGCGAGCAACTGGCCATCTTCCGACCAAGAACATGATAGCACTCTTCCTGTTATCTTATGGCGAGCCACTGACTTGGCTTCGGGTGACCAAAGTGACAACTCACTACTGCTACAAGATGCCAACAACTGAGAAACTGGGTTGAATTGGAGACACTGAACAGCATCATTGTGACTATAATTAGTAGGAATAATGTAAAAACTAAATTAAATAGATATTTAAATGTTTTTTATTATTTTTTTAACATTAAATGAAATTTTTGAATAAAATATTAAAAAAATGAATAATTATTCCTAGCTCAGGAAATGAGCACAGGGTTAAAGAGGGGGGTAACAAATTTAAAATGATTGAAGTCAAAGAAACTAAATAATTTAAAATAGGACAGAGTGATGGGACTCACCCTTGTGTAATAATAGTGTGAAAACTTAAGTAAAATGTAACCTAGGTTCCCCTGATGAACATCAGGGTGGGGTACATAGTGTTCAACATTGGCTTTGTGGTGGTTCAGCCAATCGAGGAAGTTGACTAGTCTCTGACAAGCAAAGTTATCCACCGTAGGCTTCTAAGGAATCTAATGTAGTACTTATAACACCTTCCTCTTCTGGAGTAGAGAGTGGATATATCCAAATTTTGAAAAATTAAGGGATTGTTGGAGGTTATTAGTTGTGTTTTTAGTCAGGTGGCTGAATAGTGGGTCAAAAATTGATCGGTAATGGTCATAAATTGATGGAAAGAGCAGATGATGAGTATTATATCCATAAACATTACCTGTATCTCAAAACTCCTTCGAGTTTTGATGTCCATATAATAACATTTTTGTCAGCACTTCCAGAAGCAAATCGCTTCCCATCTTTGGCATAATCAACGCAATAAACAGTTTTTTCATGACCTAAAATAATTTGAATAGAAACTTTCATATTTTACACAAAAATCTGTAAATCACTTAAGAGATCAATCAATATTACTTAAATCTTTACCTATTTAAATTTAACTTGATGGTAGCTAATTTGAATACATAAGGAGTAATCCTGGTATAGGGAGCGAAAAAAGGTTGCATGGTGGAATTAGAGAATGAAGGAGCATTATTTTGTATGTTTTTTTTTCAATAAAATAAACTTCTATATTCTGTTAAACCTGATTAGATTGAATACGCCAACAGTTTTCAAATATTTTGGATAAGATGGCTTTAAATGATATTGTTAACATTGTCTATTTTAACAAGGACTAGGGATTAGGAATCAACAATAAGTGGAATTTACCATTGCAGGATTTAACTCCAAATAAGAATTGAAGAAGCGAGTACAGACAAGAGGGCTTTTTGATGTAAAAGGTATTTCAGGAAAAAATTAGAGATAGAAGTGATCAACCAATCCACTTTGGAGAGTGGTGCGATAAGGCCCTCTTTCCCGGGATTCCAAGGTAGTCTAATATCTTTTTAATACACCTGACATAAAAATAATATAGTATAAAGCTGTTTAATGCATAAATACCTTTGTTTTCTGATATTTTTAACAACGATAGCAAAAGCTGAGTAACTAACCTTTTAACGGTTGTACTAAAGAACCATCATTTGTCTCATAAACTAAAACTCTTTGACCTGCAGCAACAACTAACTGTGATCCATCTGGGTTGAAACAAACGGAATATATGCTGAAACATATCAAACCACAAAAATGTATCATCATTTAATTTTCAGACAGCAAGTAGAGTAAAACATAGAGAGGTTTAATTTTAATAGTCAATTAAGGTTATCTGCCATTCTTATTCAATTTAGAATAATGTTTGGGCAATCCTAAAAGTGCAGATCATTCATAAATTAAATATGTGAAATTCAAAACACTCCAAAGAATTTTTCATATAAAATATTTTTCATTTGGACAGAAACTCTGGATGAAATATAGGTATGCTCGCAATGGTCTAATCTAACGAAAGATTTTCTAGAGTAAAGGTGACAACCATTCATATAAATATAATCTTAACTTTTAGGCTCCAAAATCTCTTAAACCAGAAACCATAATTAATATTTGGCAACCGATCCATGAATGCACCTATCAATTGGATTAGAATTAGGAAAGAAGCCACCACCACACTAGCTAAAATGTGCTAAGCTGACACATCATGTGAAAGATGTATCTTCCAAATGTTTATGGACAGTCCAATTGACAGGAATGAAATGTTTCGAGAAGGGTAATTGGAGAGAAGTCAAAAATCCACAATTTACAATGAAAATGAACATGAAACAATATATGCAGAAAAGTGACTTGTCTTTCTTATCAAGTCTCAGGCAGCATTGTTATCTCTATTCAGTCAATCAAATTTATAATAGTAAGAATTTAAGGTCTGTTCAGCTGATAGATCCAGAAGCATTTAAGAATGAAGGTATAGTAACTCCCCAGCCATTAAGAACAATTGTAAAAACCAGCTGATATACTTCCCTAAGAGGGGTGTTCATACCACTGGGACAAACATAATGAAGGAAGCTAAAGCAAATATTTCAGTTGAGAGCAAATTCGAAAATGTTAAAAAAAAATTATGAAAAAATAAACAATTAATAATAAAACGGTGCAAATGGAACACATCATGGATAAGAAAGGCCGACCAAAGGTTCTCAATGTAGTTGATGAAGAGGAGCTAGTGTGGTTGGTGCTAAGATGTTTTCTCTCAACCATAATTCCAGTTTACTTGTCCAGATGCATTAATTTTTCATTCATTCATTCATTCAGATCATTTAATTTTTCATTTAATTTAATCAGATAATTGTTCACTCTAATGAGGCTCAGTGAAGTTTGACCAGTGAAGTAAGAAAAATTGTAAGGATTAATATGAATTGAACCAAGGTCTCTGCAAGTTGGAAGCCACCATACTAACCGATGGCCTGTGGTGATAACCCCAACAATGTTAAAAGACATTAATTATTAGGATCTAAATGTATTAATAAACATACTTCACAGCAAATTTCAGAATGATTACTAGGCATGTCCACCTCTGATGGCATCTCAACAAATTAGCGATAAGAATAACGTCTCATAACAAATAAGGTAGACCAAGGCTGCCTCCGTGGTTGATAGATGTTGGAAGGAGCAGTGCTAGGATGTCACCTCAAAACATTTATTTTTGTTTTCTACACTTAATTTGTTAACTCATTATTTACGATTGAAATCGGTCATATTATTTCATTTGTCTTTTCCCACAAAATAAGACATGAATTTAAAAGTAATTAATAACCCACCAATGTTAGTAATAGCAAAATTAACAACCTTCCTTGATTTGACATTCTTAATAAATAAAATATTCGAAGCTGACCATTTCTATATCAAATATACACTAAAATAAGATGAACAGCATATTCAGTAATATTAAGGTATATATACCATTGTTCATTTTTATCTCTATCTTGCACTTTATCAACCCAAGCTGGAACAGTTCTCATGATGAAAAATCAATGAAAAAAATGTTTCCAAAAAATACAAAGGAAATTACATTTCCTAAATAATCTCGGTATGTCACGTTCGATATTTAATAGAACAGAGTAAAAATTGAAGATATAACTGACGAGAATATACCATATTAACCAACGTTCACATCAACTAAGGTAGTATCATAGCAACCGGCACAACAGGTAAACAGCTGATCAGATTGGAGGAGGGCAGGACTGAAGGGGATAGAATCCTAGCCCGCCAAATTCAAACTCATAATTTTTGCTCCTCAAACCCTTTAATTGGAAAATCGTTTTTATTCAGGTAGCATAATAAATTAGTATAATATAATATATAATTATCATAATTATGCAATAGTACAGAATAATTATTTGAAAATTAATTGTAAACTCGATATAGTTGCTTATAAAATACAATGATTATAGCCTTTATATACTTCTTTAGACTGCCAAAACAATATGAAATATATTAACATTCGAGCTCAACAATATATAATATAAGTGTGAAATATGTCATTAATGTTTTAATATTATGAAGAACGTTTTTTATTAATTTATTTTATTCATTGTTTTCAATTACGTAGAGCTAAGAAGTACTAGTTAGGTATATCCGTAGGCAGTAATATTTAAAATTAATATATTATAATATATTTTATTACTAAACCTATCCATAGGTGAAATACATTATTTTCTTTAATTTTGGCGGCTAAGGATAAAGTTTATAAAGAATACGTTTTTTAGGACAAAATTCCCAAAAGTCTAAAAAAAAAATTAAACTCCTCCTTCACTAGATTCAAAAAATAAAACAATGACAATGATTATATAAATCTCTTTATTAGAAGCTTAAAAATTCATTTAAAAAAATAATAGTTTTCTAGTTTTATCTTCAATATTTTAATACCTTAAAAACAAAAGTAGCAGAAGAAGAATTAGCATCATTACAAAAATATTTGGTATTCATCGGCAATCAGCTGTGTTTCCGGCGGGAACAGAACCACAAGTTTATAACGATTTTATTATTCTCATGTTTATTTCTTTGTTAAAAATTGTATCGACTACTTGTAGTGCGTATTGCTACTTGGTGCTGATGTTGAAGACGATGTTTAAAAAATATCAAATTTTAAGTAGATTTTCTTGTGTTTTTTTTTTTTTTCAATGCTCCTCTAGTAAATTATAACATTTTCATAACTAGGAATGATTTTTTTAATTCCAAATTAAAAATATATAAAGAAAAGGTAAATAGATTTAAAATTATTTTCAAACAAAAAAAATACAAATTTAATATGGTTAAGACTTTTGAAAATAATAATTGTGATTTCTCAAACACAATGAGATTGTACATGTTACACAGAATACTTATCAGTGCCATAGACATAATAGGTAAATAACAGGTAAATGCTCTAAAACACAATAAGTTATATAAAAATACAATAAAGAATGTTAAATGACGTCAATTGAAAATTTATGCTTTGCATAGCATAAAGCACAAATTTGTGATCTGCGATAAGGGATTCGACTTTGGTGGACGTGATCAGCGCATACCAGAGCACACAAAATTGACTACACCGTCAAATGTTATTTAAATTTTTTGAGATGATTTTCTCTACTACTTCACGAAAGGCACTAAGTAGACTAATTTGCTTTATGTTACTGGGGTTCAAATATTCTTCACCTGCCTTAGGGATTACAATAAGTTTGCTCTTTTTCCAGGGGGAAAAAGGAAATTATTAATGCTTCAGGATTTTGTTTTTATGACTATTGCTTTATTTCGAAGTGCCTTTATCATTTGCTTTGATATTTCACCAGGCCACATACTTTTATAATTTAATAATATCGTGCTTTGGGTCTTCTGGCTAAATAAAACTATTTTCCGGGCAGTGGTGCTTTTTATTGATAGTCCTTTAAGCCTTCTTGATTTTACCACTGCAAAAATGGTAGGGTTCTATGCGTTTTGTTTGTTTCTTTGTAGGTATTCAGCATAAATATTTAACTCCGGTGGTAGGACCTAATATCTGGAAAAGGTGGTCAAGGCCTTCTAGTTCCCTCAAGTTCTTATGCTTGGGTCGGCCTAATTGCCACAGAACAAGCCAATCAGGTAAACATCATTGCTGGCGGGGCGCCCAATGTCTATTTTTATTTTTACACGTTTTATGCCAAACCGTCTTTGTTGGGCTTCAGAACCGTGCTGTACCCTAAAACTTAATTACCGTGGCTTCGACCACATGGAAAAACTAAAAGCCTATTTTCATTGTGTCCATCTTCGCTTTTAAGTTCCCTAACCAACCTCCTTAAAAAATTGGGTGAAAATACATAGTTTACTTGTTCATAACTTAGTTGTATATGAAGATTTGTCCGTAATAAACAAACCCCAATTATTGCAAGGTTTTTAGACTGTTTTATCTGCACTCCAAGAAATTTCATAAAATGAATACATAAGACCTAATGGTTTCTTTAATCCCGACAGGTACAGAGCATCTAACGTAATCAGGATTTAATGTAACACTGTAGGCTAACATAAGGACATGTAACTTAAGGACATTAATGGTACATTAAAGAATTAACAAGTTGATGTTCTTGTCAAAAAATCTGTTTCTAAAGCTGAACCTTAGACGAAATGCTATCCATAATTTCGAATTGGCAATATGGAATTTATAGCAAAGCGATTGGAGCTTAGCTACCTCTTACAACTTCGGGCTGAAGCTTGGGTTATAATTTGCAGGTCTAACAAAAGACTGGAAGTCGTGTTGGTCCGACTAGGGAGCGGCCGATACTAAGCTGACTTACAGCTACGTTCGATCGCCCGGGCAAATATATTTAACATTAATAAAAAAAAATTGTAAAATATAAACATATTTATCATGTTATATATATTTCTATCCACCTGCCTTATATTCGGTAACCAAGCCTCTACGCCTAATAGTCAAACAAATAAAATAATGTATTGAAGTGAATTCGATTGGGATGCCATTTATTTGTTCGACCTGATTAGTTTAATTACTCTATACAACTCTCGGCGCAATCATTGGCGTTAAAGTTAAAAATAAAATTATTTTATATTGATCCAACCTGATTTCTGTCCCTAACTAATTCTTTTCCAAAAGCAATTAAGCGTGTTTGATCAATGTAACGTTTCGTTGGACATTAACAGTGAAGAACGATAAAACATAATGCTTTATTAAAATATAATATATTAAATTGAGATATATGTTGAATATGAATGCATTTTAATTACAAACTAAATACTAACATAGATTATTTTAATTACTAAACCGTTGTTTTCAAGTTCTTTCGGGCTGCTACCATAACCATCTCTGACAAAGAACTATCTCTCTCGTATCAAAAACCGAACTCTACGAGCCTGACGATCTCACTGGCCTCCTCTCCAACACTCTCTCCGGACAAAGTTGTCACCTATGGCTAGGGTCTCATCCTCCATTATATCTCCCTCCATTCCCTTGAGTCAGCATTCGCCTATTAGTTTGTCCCGCCTTTCATCTGGTGGATGTCATAAACATCCAACAAAGTACGTTTTCGGCCTCTTCACCCAGCTGTAGTCCTTTCTGGTACCGAAAGGGTATGATCTCCACATTCGAAAAACTAAATGTAAGTATTTTTACACATCTGAAAGACCCGACCGTCTAGGTGGTAGCCCGAAAAATGATTTATATTGCTAGTATTTCTCTTTTGCAAGCTGTCGGGTAGAAGGGGGCGCCCACTGAGGGCTAGGGCCTCTACGACCCGGCTGTTGTCTGGCGGGCGTTAAGAAAAAGATAAAACGGGTAAACCTGTGGTCTTTGACCTTTGCTGAAGGCCTAGTCGGCGGATAGTTTTATTCGTATTGATCTTACTTTATAAGATCTTAGAAGGTGTGCTCCAGCAGTGCACTATGTTCAGGAGAAGAGGTACATGGTAGGTATTATAGTTAGTTTATGTGGTCTTGGAATGACCACGAATTCACACTCGGTATCTGAGGGTAGGCGAAAACCGTCCGGATCCCATAGGCGAGTGTGAACCGGAGAGAGGCAGACTGGATCACTGGGGGAGATGCTACCGGGTACAGTATGTAAGGCCCCAGAGACGGTCGTCTGCATGGAAGAGGTCCCTTCCAAGGAGGTGCTAGTTTTAGCGAAACGAAGGCAGAGAATCCCACTAGGAAGGTGTAGGGTCTGACAACGCCGAACAAAAATATAGCAAGGAAAGAGAGATGGAGAGATAGTTCAATAAGGAACCCATAGAGAGAGCGCCAGTGCATAGAGAGAGAGAGCAGTGTTCTTCAGGCCCCGGGTGTTTTTTTCTTAGCTCTTAAACATAAAAATAGGATGTAGGAAAATAATAAAAGGAAAATTATTTGGATGATGAGTATCTTTTACTAGGGGGAGTCCCATTTGAAGGAAGTATGAGAAGGATGTGGAGTGTGGATGCCTAAAGGAGGCGGGTGGATTCGGGAAGGTAGTGAGAGTCTACTTATAGTGGAACAGGTGCCGGGTCTCGAGAGTCTAGGGAAATGTTTTTTTTTTATTTCAAAACATTTTTTTATTATATCATGAACAAAATAAATAATAATTAATAATTGATGTACACATTTCTCCTCTTCCTGCCATTCACAGATGCATTTGAAGGAGTGCATAAATATAATACTTTCTTTTTGTGGTTAAAAGTTCATAGTCACATATACAACACTAGGTGATGAGGCTCACCTTAAGCTTATTACCAGGAAAACACTAAAAAAACAAAAACAAAACAAACTAAAACCCATACCTAGAACCTAAGACCAAAGTGTTCCAGCCGCGACAGCGTCCTGCCATCGATGGGGGGACGGAGCGGGGGTTATAGTGTTAAACACCGGGTTTGTTAACTATTGCAAGGAGTCGAAAAATTTGATATGTTTACGTTGGATGAATTCATCCACCGTAGGCAGCTCAAATATCTCATGCAGCTCACTGTTTCTTCACTGCTCGAATGAAGTACCTCTGACCACTTTCATCAGTATACCGTTTTGGAATTGTTGTAGTTTCTTAGCTGTCGTATACGTCAGATAACGAAATAGCGGTGTACCATACAGCAGAGTAGGCCTTAGCATGCTCTTGTATATCAATAGCTTGAGACGCAGTGATAGATTGGGGGAAGTTAATAAGTGCGCAAGCCGGTAAGACTTCGTGCGTGTTAGCTTCAACTTCTTCGCAAAATGGTTACTAAAATGGAAATGTCTGTCCATTTTGATTCCCAGATACACTAGGTCGTTGGCTGGTGAATTTTTCTCCGTTCCTACTATGTAACTAGTAGGGAGCGGGCTTTTTCCCTTTTGGAAAGAGAAAATTACGCAGTCAGTCTTACCCGCGTTTACAGAGATATTGAGTATCCCCAATCTCTCACTGATCTGGTTACAAGCTCCTTCAGCCTGTCTTAGAGCAACCTTGGCACTCATGCTGCTACTGTACACCGCTATGTCATCTGCGAAAGCAGTAACTTTGGTATTTTTGTACCGGGCTCCGACTATCTCAGACGTGTATACGTTGAATAGTACAGGGGATAAGACGGCTCCTTGTGGTACTCCACAGGTTAGTGGCACAGCTTCGGAGAAGCTATCACCCACCCGCACCCGCAACGATCTGTTTTTCAGGAAGCTAGCCAGAATTGAATAGAGTTGCTCCGGGCATTCCCGGTCGCAGAGCATTTGACACAGTGTCCCGTGAGACACCGAGTCGAATGCTTGGGTGCAATCTAGGGATATTATAGCCGTGGCTATGTTTCTATTCATATTATGGCTAGCCTCTGACTGTACCTTCATAAGGGGGTGCCCTGAGCTCATACTGGATTGGAATCCAGTCTGCTCTGGCGAAATGATGTTGTTTTCCGAGCAGTAATCTTTGAGATAATTCAAAAGAATTTTCTCAAAGATTTTCCCCATCTGTAGTAGCAGACTGATCGGGCGGTAGTGGGCTGGGTGAATTCCGCTCTTGGCTGGCTTTAGTAATGGGAACAAGATGGCTTGTTTCCATTTGTCCGGAAAGTACCGCAATCTTATACAAGAGTTGTATAAGTTTGCTAGTTGTACTATCCCTCTCCTCGGCATTTGTTTGAGCAGCACTGTTTGTATCCCGTCGTGCCCTGGTGCTCGGTTTCCCTGACACCTGCGAAGAATCGCCTTGAGCTGCTTCGGGGATACAAACATGTGGTTCTGTTCAGGATCTACCGGAGGAGGCATGTCCTAGCCGTAATATCCCTAGCGTAATGGTCGGCCAGTTTTGTAGCCTGTTGCTCACCAGTCAGAACATTGTCGCCTTCGTGAAGGCGGACAGTGGCTGTCTTGCCTTTTGTAGTCTTCAACAGCTTCCAAAACTTTCTGTGATCTCCGTGAGTGCTACGAAGTTTCTCATGCCACTGCGCTGTTTTCCAGAGTTTCATCAAGCCCCGGATTTGCGTTGTGAGAGAATTCACAACGACCTTGGCTTGCTGATCTCTCGTCCTGTACCATCTATTCTTTCAATTAAGGCGCAAGGCAATAATTTTAAGAATGTGGTCTGGAGGTGGTCGCAGAGACGGTGGCATGGGTGTGTACTTCGGGATCGCAGTGTGTGCTGCGTCTATGATCACATCAGTTATGAAAGTTAGTTGATGATCTACTTCCTCTTTCGTGCGGAGAACTGGCACCGTATGTAAGTTATGGTAAATTTGCGACCGGTACAGATCCCAGTCGGCACGACGGTAGTCGTATCTCGTGGGGCGAGGGGTCGCCACTTTACCATCCACTGCATACAGTACTGGCCTGTGGCCAGAGGTAATAAAGTCAAGGGCGGTGCAACTAGTGATACGGTGGGGTTGTTTTGTCAGTAGTAAGTCAATCGTGGAGGTAGCTTGTGGGTTACCTCTATGTCGAAAAGCAAAAGTCGGGGGGTGAACGACTGTAAACGGCGTTCTCAACAGGAGTCTCCCAGCCTTGTTTGTTACAGTGTTATACCACATGGTATGTTTTGCGTTGAGATCTCCCACCACCCAGTGGTTAGATCTCTGCGCACATGCGTGTAGCAAGGCTGAGTACTGCTGTAGAGACGCGTATGGTCTTCTGTATAGGGCGGTAAGGTAAATGGGTCTCCCCAAATTTACCTTAACTGTCATGTGGTGAAGCTTGGGATCAGTTGTAGTCAGTGGTGAAGCCACTTTCTTCCAATTGATGCCAAGGCGTATAGCAATTAAAACGCCTCCGTAACCTTTAACCCTTTCAATGGCAGTTGAATAACCTTTAATGTGGAACGATTGTGCAGATACCCTAGGGTCTGTCAAAACTACAATATCTGGTCGGTAGAGCGCTAGCAGCACTTCTACCTCATCTATTTTGGTCAGGAGACCATCAACGTTAAAATTTAGTAATTGGTAATCTACCATTTTAGTTGATTACCAGACATTATAGCCATAAACATGTATCTGCATATATCGACTAGGGCTGTTACCCATTTCGGTCCACATTCTAGGTCTTGACGCTGGTCGTTAGTTAAGAACTTTAGCCTAGGATCTAGGTACTCACAATTATTTTCCGAAGAGTCCTTGGAATTTCTGGGGGCAGCTCTCGACGTGGAGGGGGCAGCTCTCGACGTGGTGGGGGCATCTCGGTCTTCGTTACTGTACTGGAACAGCTTGTAGAGCGGGTTCTGCCAAGCATATGTGGATGGCGGTGGAGCCGGCCGCATCCTTGGCTCGTCCTGTTTTCGTCTTTTCTGCTGTGGCTGCAGTTTGCTTGTCGGTCTATCATTGGCGAGAAGCTCCTTTCTCTTCGCGCAGCCTCTGTACGACACCGGATGAGCCTCACCGCAGTTGGAGCACTTGAGTGGGGCCGTCTCGTTCCTAGGGCCACACAGCGCCACCTCGTGTGGGCCTGCACACCTCACACACCTTATTTTCCGGCCGCAGTGGTTTCGTGTATGTCCATATTCCTGGCATCGGTAGCACTGTGGAAGCCCTTTCTCTTCTTTGAAGGTCACAATACGTATGATGACGTGGTTTATGGCCCTCAATTTTTTCAATGCGTTGAGGGTCACCGAAGGTTTCGTCGTGACTAGGACCGGGGCAATATCTGTTTTATTCCCGCTGGGGTCTGTCTTCCTCAGTCTTCTTATGTCGAGGACGTCGGGCTCTGCTGTCGCGATTGCGGCAGTTATTAAGTTGATATACTCCTGGACATCTAATCCTAGGATAAGAAACTTTTTGTTTCTGGGTCTACCCCTAGGAGCAAAGGAATGGAATTGTTTACCATTCTGCTGGAGTATGTCTAGAATTATAATCCTCTCTTCCTCCTCTTCTGGGTAAATCGTTACCCCCTCTTTCGTCTTCCTCAGGGTGAAGTGAATTATATTGCTGGATTCAAGCAGCTGGGCTATTTTCGTAGTTGTTTCTCCGGAGACAATAACTGGCGGTGGCTTTTTCAAGGTCACCGGAACATCGGGTTGTAAACTTTCAGTTGACTCGCTAGCGAGTAACTGAAATTTATTTTCGACCTTCGTCTGCTTCTTCTTCGTACGCCGTTGGGCTTTCGCCGTAATTTTGGGGAAAGTGCAGTCCTCTTCACTGTCCGGGGTTATCGGCCTGGAAGACGGCCGCTTCCTGGAAGTATCCACTTCCATCTCCATCGTCCTCCTATCACTTCCTGTCTTCTCGAGAAACACTTTGTAACTAAGTTCACTTAAAAACACTAAGTTCACTGAAAAACAAATCGCTGAGTAAGAATAGGTCCTTTCTCAACGAATGCTAGCTGGTGAATGCTGGGGAAAAACCCAGATCTAGGCCTTATATAGGCAGGTCAGAGGCGGGAGGGGGGGGGGTAGCCCCACCATGCCCCCTAGTGGGCTTCAGCTGTTTCATGCACTAGTTCCCCCCTCTCTTAACAGACGCCTTTTGAAGGTTTTTATTATTAAAACATGGAAACATGGTGGGTGTTTTCAGGTACGAGAAGAGGGGATTTTTGCTTATTCGTGGCGAAGAAGTTGGTACAACACATGTCTTTGTAGGTTGCCGACTCACTCATGAAGAGACAAGGAAACTACTTTTTCTAACTATACTAACATGCTCTTAGAGATAAAGATGTTGCAAAAAAGAAACTTATGACTTATTGTAAACTTACATATATGTATCTTAATTTCTACGTTATTATAAATAATGTATACGTGGAAAGTTCCATATACAAGATTACCTAACGGCTAATGAAATCCACCCTACCAGTGGTTGCTGTGGATTTCTGCTTATGTCAAACATATTTTGGCTGAATGTCCTGAGAGTGAGAAGGAGCTGAGATCATGGCATCTCCTTTTTCTCCCCCGAAGTCCTTCCCAATTCATCAGAAAACATATCTGCAGTACTCAAGCAGTTCTTAGACTCCCGAAGAAAACTTCAGCATATTAATTTTTATTTTTATCTTTCTCATACTGTTTCACTTTTTACCCTTTTCTAGGAAAGAGAGTCATAAATAAAGTATAGCGAATTCTACCGATGCAGAACCGAGAGATAGCTTGTATGCCGGGGTCCTTTTCGTGAGGAGGTGCCACGTTACTCAGAGCTTTGGGTGGCACTTCAGTTCTCAGAGAGCATGTTTGACTCCGAGGATTTGTGCTTTTCCATGAGTATACTCATCAACAAGGCCGGTGAGAACTGGGGCTTAGCAATCCAGGGCCCCTCTATACATTCCCATGTTACTAAACCTTTTGTTACTTTTAATGTAAGTACTTGGAACAGAGGAACTGGAAATGAAAATACAGATAGAACGTATTAATTAGTAATATTAAATATAACGTATTAATTAGACTAAATAAAACAATAAAAATTTGTATCCTCGACCGTGCTAGTCCCGGGGCTGTGCCCCCCCCCCCCTTCCCTGACCTCTCGATGGCCTTGCTCATCAACTATGTAAACATCAGTGTACAATGCTGATGTATAGAACATTGATAGGCCACATAGTTTTTACACAAATTTTCCGATCAGTTCTCGTGTTCTTGAAATGAGAATACATGTCCATTCTACTAGATAGGTGGGACTGGGGCGCCGCCTACTGCCCGATTGGCCTCCAGGAGTGCCTGGTATTTTGTCTTAGCTATCGTGCTCACTTTGATCCATGTTACATATATAGTTGCTGTTTTTAGTGATTTCAAAACTCGTTAACTACAATTGCCTTCCCAAGTGCTGTAAAATAATAATAAAAAATGAAATAATGGCTATTGTAAAATCAGGAAAACGACCATATATATGCGGGAATCAATGACTAAAAAAAAAAAAAAAAGATATCGCAGGTCTGCTGGAAGAGGCTACGCCCGTAAAAGATCGACTGATCCCAATACATTTTAAACGACGCAACCACCTCATTGGCTCACATCTTTGAGTGACTGACTTCCACTGACTATAGCCGTATAAGTACTTGAGACTGGGGAAATTATCTCTGAGCACTAGTATTGGTTAAACAGGTAGTTCACAGATCCCAGCTCACACACGCTGCCTGTTCCGAAAACATTCGCACCCACTAGACTGCGTGCTGACAAGAGGAGGCTTCGGTCGTGGGGTAACCGGTTCCGATGAACCATTTTTATGTGATACTAGGCTGAGGTTTCCAGGGGGAGAATTCAAGAAAGCGGTGGAGGGAGCAAGAAAAGGACGGCCAATTCTGCTCACATGTACACTTGATATGATCATTAACTTTTATTGCTTGTCAGATCCGTGTCTATAAGGTTAGACTTTTTATTTCCCCCTAAGTACAGGATTTTGATTGCTTTCATATCCCTTTGTTATTAAAAATTATGGAAATCAATATAGATTCTATATAAGTGAATCTATTTACAATTGGTCAATATTATATATAGAACTAAACAGACGCTTTGGAAAACTGTACAGACTACTTCAAAGGACATCCCATCTCAATAGATAACAAATTACTTATTACAAAGTTATACTTAAGCCAATCTAGACTTAAGGAATAGAGCTATAGGGACAGCAAAAAATTCGAACACCAAGCGTTTCCAATCCTTTCAATCAAAAGTCCTGAGAACAATAGTAAATGCCCCTTATAGCGTCAGCAACAAAACCCTTCATAACGATCTTAATATACCTTACATTCTTGAACTCATCCCTTTCAAGTTCATGAAATTCCATAATACCCTATCCAACCACCTTAATCCCCTAGCACAGTCATTGCACTGCACCACTCATCCCTATAAACCTCCCCGGAGACTAAAACGGCAGTGGCCTCGTGACCTGCTAACAGTTTCTCCAATCGTGTCCTGAGCTTATGTGGCTCTCGCGCTCATCGTTAGCCTACACTGGATCGTATCCGGTTACGTGACTGACTGAGGAGCGTGGGGGACTTCCCAAGACTCCGCTTCCTCTTTTGCATGCGAGGGAGGTGACAACCATGCGGATTTGGGAGGTCTCGGGACTGTTTGTAAATACTGCATGAATGAGCGATTGAATGAAAATTGTAAATATGGTATAAATGAAAATATTTATCACAATTACTTATTGCCCAATGAGGCAGATTGTAATTTTATCATAATAAAGTTATTTTATTAATATTCATAGGGGACTTGTTCCTAGAATAATTTTTTTTTATCTATTTAAATCTCCTGATTTTGGAATTCCTACTACTAACGAATGCTTGGACGGCATGATTGCCGATGGACTCAGTAAAGAAACACTCTCTCCTAACAACCAAGATTCGGATCCGCCTTGAGATAAGAGACAGACTCGGCGAAGAGAGAACATCGATAGCCTGGTGTTGCTGAAACAGCGCTCTAGTTGCAGAGTCCGGCGAGAGAGCGAAGCAGCGGCGCTCGAGTGCAAGTGCCGCCGGCTCAGTGCCGCCGTGTGATCGGTGCCGTTCGCTCGTGTTCGGTTCGAGTGTGTCTTCTCCATCTCTGCACTGTCGCTTCTTCTCTGTGTTATATCACCTGTTTTCTCTCATGTGTCCTTGTGACTGACCATCATCGCCCACCTTCGTCGTCGGAGCGTTATCACATGGTGAGTCCGTATAACCTTACACTTGCAACCTCCCCCGCCCTTATCAGTCTGTATGTTTCGTTATCAGTTTGCTTTGCCACTGTTTGATTGTAGTGCTACGTTGTTTGATCGGTAAACCCTTTTATAGCTTTAGAGAACTGCCTGGGTTATAAATTTCTAACGAAAATTCACCGAACAAAATAATTCATTACTTAATCTTCGTTGGATTTGTAGTTAAGTCAATGACTTAAATCAGACTGTTAAATGAAGAAAATAACTGACAACCCAATCTAAACTGCAGTATAGGTTTACACTGTATATATATATATATTTTTTTTTCTTAAAATGTAGATATATATATATCTACATTTTAAGAAAAATCAATTTTCGACCTGCTCCAAACAAACCTGCACATGTTTGTTTCCTCCGGTGTTTATTTCCCACCAACTTACGTGTAATGTATTACTAATTAATTAAAAAAAAACTTTTAACTACCAATTTTATAATATGACATTATCAGGATATCAAGAGCATGAATGTCAATTAAAATTTGTTTGACTTGCTCTCTATATTTGGTACTCTTTACGAAGTCATTAAATTTTATAAGCTGCTAGCAGCTGTATTACTTCCACTACAGAATTCTCTAGTGACGTTGGATTAAACTGATTTATCCCATCAGATGTATACTTAATTCTAAATCAGATGTAACTGAAGTTTCGTTCAAATATAAACAATCCTAATTCCCCCATTTTTAAAGTCCCCATAGAATTAACAGGGAGTGAACAAGATCTTCATTGTATTGTCTGTTTGTTTACATAAGTCAATTACTTTTACCACTCTTCTCCTTAGGTCAAAACCGTTCTATTTACTTTTTACGAAGTGTGCTTTCCTCCCAAAACAGGCTTATGTGTCTGAATGTTGTTCTGGTATCATCTTAAATTTAGTTGCTGGGTGTAGAGAAACGCTTTATCTCATTGAGTAACCATTTTAAGGCCCAACTACCGCAAAAATACTGTCATCATAAAATAATGATCATTGGAAGAATCTACTTGGCAAGTATCTAAATTGTACTGCTGTTATGCCGAGTAAGGTTTCTCGAACAAAAATATACAACACTACTCAGGACTTATTACAATAAATCACTAAAAAAGTCAACTAAATCTTGTTTACAACTCCTCTGTCTGTCAGACAACCGTTTGATGTCCCTCTGATGCAAAACATAATTCAGGGCTATTTATTAGTCGTATACTAAAAAAATTGGATATGATTATTTTTGTTGGCGTAGACCATTCACTGTCCGTTCTTCTGAGACCCTGAGCCATTATGACATTGAGTGTTTGCTTTAACTTGTCGATTAGTTTGTTATGATGTTATTTGACGTTAAAACTATTCGAGCTCGCTAATTCTAGTATGTGTATACACATATTTATTTCATATGTTTATTTAATTTCGAACAAGTTCCAAAACATATGAGCAATGAGCTGTTAATGAACTTGGGGATGGTAGTTTGGCCTGTAGTTTGCAACTATGTAATAAACCGCAATGTATTAAATTTGGCATTGTTAATTTAATTTAAATTATGTAAGATAATGTTAATTTTAAACCTAACTTGTATATGATATTAATTATAATTCCGTTGAATCGTAATTTGTCAAACTCTGTCCCCAAGCATTGAGGCCAATTTATGTGGCAGGGCCTGGTGCATATGTTCCAGTAGAAAAAACTCGAGGTCCAATCAGAGGATGTGGTTAAAAACCATCTTCCCTTTTATAACAACAACCTTTTTTATTGCTGTCATAAACACTCAACCGCCAAGCTCTACTTCGTGCTACATTTTCTTTTCATTACATCATCTAGCTGCATATGTACGTTTTGGAACTTGTTCGAAATTAAATAAACATATGAATGTGTGTATAGATAGTAGAACTAGTGTTCACGTATAGTTTTAAATTCTTTAAATCTAACTTATAAGATAGTAATTTTGTATTCATATTAGCTAATTAATTGTTCGATGATACTGCAGACCAGACATATAAGTACAATGATAATACTCTTATTGAATCTAATTTACTATATCCCTTTTAGCTATCACAAAAAAAAATAAAATCAATTTCCTAGAATAATTTTCTTGTTTATGGCCATGCAACTTATAATTAAATTATAAATGACTAATAATAGATTCTATATAGCTAATACCTAATGTCTACGACATTTTCCTGTAATTCCATCATTTTTGAAAATAACAAATAGCAACAGAAGATCAAGGCGGGAGGAAGCTTTGTGAAGGCTCCGCTTTGGACGGACTGCCTTAAGAGTCACTCCTACCTGATATTAAACCTTGAGCCCCTGAATTGTGATTCTTTTATTAAAAGTTTGACACCAACATTTGCTGATAGATTGCGATAGATAAAGATGCGCTCAGTGACTATGAAAAATGTGTACAAGACACTCTGTATTTTCTGTAAGCTGCCAAAAAGTACCCAAAAATTTAAATAATGAAGATATGACAACGAGTCAGCAAGGTATTATAAAATATAAATAGAAAAGAAAATCTCATTTCAAATATCAATGACCTGGTGAAATCTTCTGAAAAAATGCTATAACATAATAAATGGTTCTTGGAGAGTTCAGCAGTGTGCTTAGTCGGTCTGTTACTTAGTCAATAGCGGTGTCGCTATTTTGAGGACGTCGAATTTTGATGTAAAAAATTTAACTTTCAATAGATACTTGAATAGTGGCCATTTCATCACTGAAGTGAAGGTAAAAATTCTAATGTAGGATGATTTTCAAACGTTATTATCTAGATATGCATAATGCTGCAACTTTGATCCTGCCTTATTGAATGATGTTGTTTCTTCGTTTAGGATTGATAAATTGTTCGGTGTACAGTCACCGGGCATACATGACGTCACTGTTGAAGGTTGCGAGGATATATTAAATAGAAAATGATAAAAAAAAAAGAGTGAAAAATAAATAAAAAGAATAGTAATTACTGCTGACAGAATAATCTTACACATTGTTAGATTGGATGTAGATAAGGAATTGGTAAAGTCTAGTTTTAAAGATTGGGAGAGTTAATGACCGGCGATGGGATTGGTGTTCCAAAGGTCTGTGACGTAGATAAAAAAAGAACGGTCAAAGGAAGCTGATTTGTGAGAAGGGAAAGCAGTTCAGAAGGGGGCGGGACGTAGTATTGTGTGGTTTAAAAGCTGATCGATGAAGGAGGCTTTTTAGTCATGGAGATGAGGGATCCAAGGAAGTATTGGCAACGGGCAGAAGGGTACATCCATCTCAACTGGGGGTATGTGGCAGTATCTCGTGATCCCGATTTTAAATCAAAGGAAACTATTTATCAACCGCATTAAATAAGCCTCACAGAGGCCACCACATATACGTATATACACCACATGACCGGAATTGGTGCGTATTTAGTGGGAGGATATGTCGGGAACGATTGAGCAGTTTTCAAAGCTTCATTAAGGATAGGAATGCTTCCTTCACTATCAAGAAAATTTCCCACGATACGGGCTAGACTTAGCCGTTACCCGGAGGAAGGGAAGACGAAAAAACTGGCCAGAAACAAAAACCCTTTTGAAGAAAGTAGCATGTTGAAACTTCAACATTTCTCCACAATGATAAGAAGGACTATTCGCATTTATTTTCGTTGATTTTAATTCCATTCCTTTATCTTTCATATAAATATGTTGGTCTCACCATGACTTATCATCCAAACATTCATTTCATTCATTATTTATAGTTATCTCATTATTCATTTGTCATGTATTACATGCTAAAACACCGTATCCTAAACTAACTCTCATGGTTACCATTTATGTCCAAGTTTCTAAATAAAACTGAAGGATGAGAGACCGGTGTACCGGAACACACCTTATGTACTAAAAACTATGGCTAGAAAAGCCTTCTCTCTACTATTCGTTTCTAGTAGGATTGGTAGTACTTGTATGATGTTAGTATTACCACAATGGTAAGCAAACTGGCAGATAACTGAAATACGTGGGAGATTGCCAGCACCGGGTTGCGTAAAGGCTGTAAATGTTGCCTGAATACTTTCACAGGCTAAATGGAACAGCTCGGGTCTGGTTCTAGTTCTTATAGGTCAGTTCACATGGATTATTAAACATATGAAGTTCGGTTTAGTGGAAAGCTAATGTTTAAATTCTTAACAATTTGCCCTGCTTTATGAATGAAATATGCATATATCTCAATGTACCGAAAATAAAGATAAGGACGATTTGCTTCGGAAAAAAATGGCGTTATAAAATAAAAAGTCTACGTTTATTTATATTACATTTTACCAGAATCGGTTTATTATGAATAATCATCTCATTGAATTCAGGTCAACACCTAAGCCTTACAGCCGTAAATGTACATAACGTTCAGCAATGTTATGCCATAATTTAAAAAAAGTTGCCCGTGTTTAATAATTTTTATGTTAAAAAGTAATTATTGTCATTAGTGATTAAGGAAGCTCGAGTCACCCATCACCATATTTTTAAATAAATATTTATATGAATAAAATTACAACCTGCCCTAGAAGTCAATAGATAATTGTGATGAATAGGCAATTCACATTTACACTTTCATTCATCCTTTTCTATTGCCGAACTTGGGTCCTCCATGTGCTGTAATGATACGTCTTTTCTTTTTTTTGTGTTTATGGTCATTTTTAGTTTACAGTTAAGTATTAAGAGCGTATTTTATTTGTCGATGCCTTGCCTAGTGTTGATGTATGTTAAAGATCATTAATAATATTTTATTACAATATATATTAATACAAGTGGAGAAATCAAATCATTATGGCGTGGTTTTTCCATCAAATAATTTGAACTCTACATAGTGGGATTTTAACTCCACTTTTGGGCATGCCTGAATAGTTTTAATGCTCAGCATAAGTATATTCGTATTTACGAGGAATTCTAAAAAGGATTTTAAAAATTTAAATCTACTATTCAAACATATCATATGAAAACCTAATGAAAGGTATCACCATTCCTTTATGTTACATTTCCGTAAACTATACTATTATTATTAGTATCGTGATTTAAAATTACTAACAAAAAAAAGAATATTGATAGGTCCTTTTCCACTTGATGATAGTTTGACATTTTTCCATCCGAGTGGTTAACCAACCTGAGAATACACACCAAAAGAGGCTACTTTGTAGTTGGTTTAACATTTCCATTTCCGAATTAATGTTTTATATAATTACAGCTGGATTACAAATCATAATTAGTTATGGTTATATATTCTTGCAATACTCATAGATTATTTACGATAATACTTCTTATAAAAATATTGCGTAATATTTATTAACAAAATGAAGGTTATATAGGATTAGCAAAAAAAAAATGAAATATTGATATGGGGTCGCATTTAACTTAAAAACTGAGCCAATGGTTTAATATGATGAAAACAATTTATCTGTGGACAGTAAATATTTTTTTATGTACATGCGTTTTGAGCAGTATCGCATGGAAGCGTTTAAAATAATATAACAGATAATGGCATATCAAGTGCTGAATGTGCTTTCTACCAGGGCGGTAGCGGTATCTGACTTCTGTATCTGTTACATGTTATTGTTAATTAAGGTAAGCACTTGATAACGGCTGGGTGACTTCCAAAAACTCATGTAAATGCATGTGAACTGCAAGCAGACACATTTTAAATACTTTTTTTTTACATTCAAGGTTAACCCTGAGCGAAAAAAGTATTTATTATATTATGATTTAATAGGTGATGTACTGTAGGCTATAATGCTGCTTTTAAGTCCCATAGTTATAATTCATGCTCGCCTTCAAAATTTGAAGCGCCGTAATAGTGTTCCCAGGAAATTACATTATTTATTTAAGGTCTGACTAATATTTTATAGCATGAGGTGTGGTGTGCCATAGCATATCTCACTATTTAACGCTTATAGGAATTGCTTCTATATTGTCCACGTATCTCAAAAAAGTTTGTAAATGTGAAAGTGCCGTAATTATTGGTAGTTGATTATCAATATTTCCTAGTAGAATAGCTAGGTTTTGGTTTTTAAGTTACAGGACATATAATGGCCTACTGTAAATAGGTTAATTTATGTAGTCTATACTGATTTCCATAATTTATAATAACTATATGGAGGAAAAAAAAACAACAACTAGGTTTTGGCATTTAGGGGGTACCTCTTTTTTGTAGCTCTTTTTCAAAACTATTAACCTTTATATTTATTTGTTTTCACCTGTGTGTTTACGTGTATGTTTGTCTAGTCTGGTAGTTGACTTAATGTTTTACATATAGGTCTGATTTGAAGTTGAGACATCACTGCTGTATGAAAATACTGCCACCTTCAAACAACCTGATTAAGTGTCATTATTTTACTAATTAGTTGGTACTGAAAATGAAATTTGTCTGTACTTGTGAAAAGGATATCAAATCAATGATCTTGACTTCCCAAATAGTAATATGTGATTTATTTTATATTGTTCACAAACTTAACTCAAGCGATGTTTTTTGTTAATGGCATGTTGAACAAATTGTTCTTTTGAACAAGTTTCATGCCCTAATGATGCTAAAAATATAATTTGCAACATGACAACTCATAAATGGTCACTTACCAATGAACTACTAATTAATAAACAAATATTTTTCTGTAATATTGTGTAGGGTATGGAATTAATGATGCTCTGATGAATAATATGTGATATGGTTTATTGGACCACTGTCACTGAAATCGTTTTAACTTTTCAGTCACGATGACTAATTAAGAATGCTTCACTTGATATTAGAGGTGTGTAATTAATCATACTATTGCCGTAGGACATTAACAGGCCTACTTTTCGTGAACCAAAGAACAATTCAAAGTTTAGTGAATTCACTGTGTAGTTAAGGTCATGCCAGTTTCCACTGGTGCGTTGATGTGATAACTTTTTGTGTAGGTTATAATAATGAATTCCAAAAATTGCAGTTTGTCAATGTAGCGACCGCTAACTACATAAGATAAATCACCCTATACTCTATTGTATATATATTGTAAATTAATTTAAACAAATTTAAATAACATTACCAAACCACAAGTCATTGTAAATGTTTTAAACAATAAAAGACGCAGCTGCAAACAAACCAGTTAAAGGCTGGAAACCCTCACCCTCTACCCAGAGCAGGTAGCAAGTGACCCGGACGAGGCCTGAGTCACCACGAGAACAAAGGGCCACTGCATACTGGGATATCATTGGCCACAAGAACGAGTCACATGATTGGGTACCAACGATGCAAGCCGGGTATAAATAGACCCGGGTTTTTGCCTGTAAATCATTCTCACGGCGGCTCTTAACTAGCGAACTAGCGGCTGCACTGATGTTTCAAGACTTGGCCTTCTCATTTATGAAAACCTATGGACCTCTCTTCCTAACCTCGCTATGTTTTAGTCCGGCCTTGTCAGACCCCACACTCTCCTAGTGGGATTCTCTGCCTTCGTCTCGCTAAAACTAGCAGCTCCTTGGGAGAGACCTCTCCCTCGCGGACAACGGTTATCATGGTGCTACAAACTTTAACTAGTTGTGTCTTCCACGGCAATCCAGTTTGCCTCTCTCCGGTTCACCCGGTTTGGGATCCGGACGGTTTTGCCTACCCTCAGATACCGAGTGTGAATTCGTGGTCATTCCAAGACCACACGAACTAACTACACTACCTACCCTATACCTCTTCTCCTGAACACAGGGCATTGTCGGGGCACATACCTATCAAATATGGAGTCAGATAGTAAGTCCGCCATGAAACGATTATCCAGGTCATAACCTAATCAACCCTCGCTTCGTCACAAGGGCTGGGGTAACTAGGTACCCTCCACGTTACGACCCGACAGTCACATCGCACTATATTTGATCATATTGTAGCCAAACAATACTGACTTAGTGACATAGTTAATTGACTCTCCATCATTATACTTAACACTTTGCCTCTCTTGATCTGGAATATAATCTTGTTCGTTGTTACTTGTGTTAAGTATATGATCATCTAAATGTTTAAATCATCGTTTTACTTTTCTAATAAATTTTGAATTTCTTCCATACATCTTATCGTTTATTTGAGCTAAATAAGACCTAAAGTCAATTTTTGTTTTAATTTTACCATTTTCCCATATTTTAGAGAACTTATTTTGTTCCAAGACTTTATCATTTACGTTAAACATACAGCTCTTTTACTGGATTTATTGCAATATGATTCCTGCTTCGTTTTATCAACTACTATAATAGGGTTTTCACAATTTTAGGGTTATAATTCTCGATCCTGAGAGGTAGCTTTGTCCTCTAAGATTTCTACACATAAGTGACTTTAATAGAACAAGCCGTTCTGGTTGGTACGTACTGTATTTGATCACGTTCTAACCAAACATATACTAAAAGAGTACTAAAAAGCTAATCAATGTGACTAAAATTGCAACATATCCAAACAGTAGCTTCTCCGTAAAGAAACAAATCGACGCTAATTTATTCAAGCAACGCGTGAATAAACAATTTCGCTATTGAGGTATCTGAAGTTTTTACAGTTGCCCTCTAGTTTGAACTGAAATCACTTGTAGCATATTATGGCGTTTTATTATTAAATATCGTACTAGTCTTTTAACACGGAGATAAAACTTTTTTCAATGATTCGAGCTTAAACTCTTTTGTAAGAAAAAAAAAAACCAAGCTCCCACAACTGAAGTTCGAAGAAACTGATAAATGATAGTGTGAGCTCAAAAAAGTTTTTAACTTTCTTTTTCTTATTATTTCTTCATATTAAAGTTTTTTATCGAGTGAGAAAAATTCTCTGAAGCATAGTGTTCTGCTTTCAAGTTTCAGACTGCAGCATCGGATCTTCGTTTAAATCGTCCTTGGCTGTCTGCATAGTGTAGTGGTGCTAGCGTAGACAACTTACTAGCCAGCTATACGGGTTGGATTCCCAATACGATATTTAGGATTATTTGTGATGTTAATGGATTAGATTCATGAATAAACAGCTAGTATTAAATAATAAATTAGGTTGCGAGGATGATCCAAGCAATGCATCTGCTAGACAACAGTAGACCTATGGTAGCTCTTGCCTGCTCAACAGATTAGACAGAAATAGAAAATCAAGTTGTTGCTCTATTGAATGGGTCACTAGGTATTTTTTTTTTTTTTTCTAAGCTCTCTAGTTAGAATTGTAGGATGAGGGAGAAATATAAAATATTTAGGGTGATCGGATCCTTGTACTTGGAGGACCTGCTTGAAGGTGGTGTGAGAGGAGTAAGGAGTGTGGGAATCATAGGTATAAATATAATTGTTTCTTTTATTTGTTTCCATAGCAAAGTATCCTTGTACTGTCGGAGTATATTTGAATAGACAGGCTCTATCTAACAAGGATGCTTACTACATTTTTCAATTTATATTTACGACCACGAGATGTAATTTATACACTTATATAATGCAACGATCTATAAGTTAATCGCCGGTTAAGATAGATAAAGAAAATAATAACGAAAGAGGGAAATGCAACGACACACTCACACCCAGTAAAAGACTGCTTCATTATTGATGATAATGCGACATACATAGGATCATGGGTTGTTTACATGTTAGCCGCGTCACCAGATACGAGCCAGCGGAGGCTGACCAAGAGCGCGAGAGCCACATTAGCTGAGGACACGATTGGAGAAACTGGCCATTGCCAATACTCCCACGTAGTAGTAGGTCACGGGGCCACTGCCGTTTTAGACTCCTGGGAGGATTATAGGGATGAGTGGTGCAGTGCAATGACTGTGCTACGGGATCAGGGTGGTTGGATAGGCTACTATGGAATTTCATGAACTTGAAAGGGATGAGTTAGAGAATGTAAGGTATATTAAGATCGTTATGAAGGGTTTTGTTGCTGACGTAGTAAGGGGCATTTACTATTGTTCTCAGGACTTTTGAATGAAAGGATTGGATTGATGTTCGACTTTTTTACTGTTCCCCACAGCTCTAACCCGTATGTCCAGATTGAGAGCCACAGACGCTCAGGACAAGATTAGAGAAACTAGTCATTGTCAAGACTCCCTCTCAAAAAAAAAATGATAAAAATATATATATATATGAAATAAGTAGGGACCATTTGCCGGTATGTGTTCAAAAGAATAAACTATGCGAAATTTATGATATTTTCACGCCATGAACTTGAAAGGCCATAACGCAAAAGGAATCACGCATTTAATAAGTATAGCAACCTGGTTTTTATCGGATTTTTATAAATGTTGAAATTTTCTCTATTTGTAATTCTAAACAGTTTTTCACAACTATTTTATAAGTTTTTTTTAAGAGTTGCTTTGGCGCCGCTGGCCGTTAGTTGACATGGCCTCCAAGATGTTCTTTCCATGTCTTTGATTTCTTTTATGTTTCTTTAAAAGGATAATAAATAAGTTTATGATCATTGGTATTTAACAACCGTAAAGGTACAATAGTATTTAAAGAATAAAGTGCAAGTTTTTTTAGTCAGAATTCCATTTGCTGTCAAATGAAAAAGAATTATTGTTCAAAAAATGAACAGTTATTGTATGTCTATGTTTTTTTTTTATTTATTTTTTTTTCCTTCTTAGCTCTTTAATTATAAGATTAAGGATGAGGGGAAAATAAAGGGATATTTGGGTTGAGCGGATCCTTGTACTAGGAGTACCTGCTTGAAGGTGGTGTGAGGGAATTAAGGAGTGTGGGAAGCCTTTGTAGAGGTTGATAGTTGCGGTACAGTGGTGAGAGTCCACAGGTGGCTGGGCCTAGAGTCTCTCTAGGCATGTAGTGCAGTCTTATTTAGTCGGATAGCAGTGTCGGGTGCCCGTTAGAGCCTTGTTGTTGGTGGGCCAAGCGCAATGATGTCCACCATTTGGCCTGCTTTACCAGATCTGGGACTTGCCATCTTGCCGGTAGCGGTGGGGGTGTCATGTCTCGGAATAGAGGGTTTTGGCTATGTTTCATCGAGTCAAAGAACTTGATGTTTCTTCTTTGGATGGCTTTGGTGATGGTGGGGACTTCGAACTTTTCGTGGATGTCGGGAGCCTTCATATCACGAAAAGGGGTATGCCATAGTGCCGTGCGCAGGATTTTGTTCTGGAAGATCTGGAGTCGAGTTATTGTGCTAGTGTGTAGGAATCGGAAGAGTGGTGTCCCAAACAGTAGAGCTGGCCTCAGGGCGCTCTTATATATTAACAGTTTCAGCCGAAGGGATATAGCCGGGTTTGTTATGAGATGCTGGAGAGAGTAGTAAGTCCTACGTACTCTTTTCAGCTTCTTCTACAGGTGTGTGTAGATGTGACGTCATGTTTCTGCCTAGGTTGATGCCTATGTTTTCTTTAAATCTAAATACATATTGTTCTTTTAATGAAAGCTACTGTGGGAATAAAACCTGAAACTAGTTCGACGCAGTCTGGTTATGTAAATTAGAAAAAAAAAGTTCAAAACCCACGTTTACACCTGTACAAAATCTATTATTGTCTTTGACATTCCGAGTATTTTTTTTTACAAGTTATTAATAATAATAATAACTAGAAAATGCTATTAACAAGTAAACCTTGAACAATATACAACTGAATACATGCGTGGCCGAAAATACTTTTTAAATTGGCATCTGAAAGTATATTACTTAATTTATTTGTATATCTGAGAATTTATTTTTCACTTCCATCTAGAATGTGGAATACCGTTAGAATACTGTTTTCCCAGTTTTATTATTAAGTCAGAACTCATAAAATAGTTCCGATTTTTTCCCTACGGTTGAAGATACATTATTAGCAATTAAGTGAAAATAAATATATTCTAAAATTAAAGTTTTGAGTGACAATATATGATATTTATTCAAAATACCAGTGTTGGGGCAAAACATTAAGATGATGAAGTATTCCTTAGGAGCACTTCCGAATAAAATTTATCTCTAATGCCTTGTTATCTCTTAGTTAGTTGCAAATTCATGTTTAACAAAGTTTCCTGGGAATATGCTTGTTAATTGAAGTGTAAACTAATACTAGGAAGGTATCTCACCTGAATGCGATGCAGGCTTTTGCTAGATCAATCAAACCTTGATGGGATAGACTGACAGAATAACTAGTCTAACTCGTTTTGGCATTCAAGCTTTTTTTCCTTTTTAATAATGTAACACATTTCATAAAAAAAAACTGACCTAATTTCTGTAGTAATGCAATTGCGCAAGGCCTTGATGATTTTCCTCAGGACGAGAACGCATCCCTGTTCTGAGGTAAAATACAAGTACATGACATGTTCCGATGTCTCTTCTCCACCAAGAGCACGAATCATCAACGACTCTTACTACCTGTCATCTTCAGGCTCAGTAGTCAGAGTGTGCAGTAGACAAGCGATGCACACTCATTGCTGAGTCTGAAGATGAGAACGGGTTCTCGAAAGTGCAAGTTTTGTGGAGGGTAGGAAGTACTATTTCTACACTAAACAATAAAATTCGCTTATTCCAATCAGTACCCAACTTATTTGAATGATTATCCGCAATAACTGGAATGTAGCCAGTTTGGAAAGAAAATCTTGCTATTTGAGTTGATTGGAAAATATAATAGATAGCAACATGTCAGATGCTGCCTAATTGGAAAATGCGTCTGAACTAAATCAGCAGTGCCCGTGTTTGAATCTCGGCCGTGTCGTTATTTATTTACTAACATTATTATTTCATAACATTCGTACAACTAACACAGAACTTTATTGTGAGGAACCAAGTGGCTCCGAGTTGACGATCCTGCGGGAATACCAATTTGGAATTCGTTCATATGTGAGCTAATTCCGATCGTTTTTTTCTATGTATAGTTAGTGCAAGGAAAATTGTCTCTTTTGTAACTAAATGCATGTCAGAGGCGAAGTTGAGTATTAAATCAGGCATAGCTACAGGGTTCTGTGATATATTGCATTCCAAAGCATCCTATAGTCTATACTACCATTAATTTGATTTTCAAAGCTAATGCTGCTTAATTAATACACCAATGGAGATCTATAGATTTTGAGGAAATCCCAGGAAACAAATTGATGTGAGTCAGGAATAATGTTCACTTTAGTTAGTAAATGTGAAAACTGTACAATTTCCTAAAGGTGGATCAAATATAGGAACGAGTAAAGCTTGAGGAAGTAAGCAAATTGTTTTTGTTTTTTTCCGACCTGTCGAATTGACGTCACTGCCTACCGGGGTTGCGTATACAATTAGCAAAGCATCTTTTAGCCTTGTAACTGTGATGACTCTAATCTGCGTTACAGTGCTTCACTAAATAATTGTAAGATGCTCTCTATTTAGCATTTTATCCCTAAGGCGGGATGCCTGTAATCTCATTTCGATGTAATGCTTTGATTTTATCCCTGAGTAGGTTGGTAATTAATGAGCATTGCCTGGCCCAACTGCGTACTTCTGTGTCTTCTGCGTACGTCTGTGTCGATGTTATTATTTAACACGAAAACAGGGTAAATATAATTCCATAAAATTTAGTACTAGTCAATCCGGTAATCAGTTCGCCATTTTCTCCATTATATTAATCACTTTTTACTGACTGTAATTTGTTTACATTAAGTTTGAATTAAATTGTATCATTTTTCACACACCTCTGTATATATGCACGAATTTTTTTTAATTCGTTAAATTTTTAAATATTATGATGCGATTGTTTTATTTGGTCTCCATCCTATGGACTAAACATTGGCTATAACTAAGTAGTTTTTAAAAAATATAAATACAATAATCAAATCCGGAACAAAACTAACAAACGAAGTGCCTACAATTTTAATGTCATTAAAACGCGTATGGTCGCACTTAAACTTTTGAAAATCCTACTTCAATATTTTGTATTTTCTACATTTAGTACAAGTACTGTTTTAAATCATCTTTGTCTATGAAACTTCCCCTTTCAAGCAATGATATAGTTGTATATACCTAAAATACTGACAGAAAAAAATCTACTGAAACCGGCATGGATTCCATGTTAGATCACAAAACTCGCTGGAAAACATATCATTCTAAAACCACTGAAAGAAAAACCGGAATCTTAATTATCTTCTGGTTTTTGAAAATTTAGCTACGAGGAACTGTGTTTCGTTTTCATACTCTCTGTAGCCAAACAAACATATTTACAGCATATTCTGAAATTTTTCGGAACGTTACTTTGAAATATCAGAACGATGTCGTAGTATTCATATTCGCTATCGTAGGATATACATGGCAAATAATTAGCCTATACCTATTACCTATATAAAAATTGCTCGTGAAATAAATACCAGCTGAAGATTAATAGGTCCAAATCTGCCCATGTATGACGTACTTCGTTGTCTCAAAAGTTGTGCATAAAACTAACTTATTCAAGATATTCATATATTTACGGTGGGATTTGAAGCCTCTGTAGTATCCAACAATGGTCGTGAGACCACTTACGGGTCCCGGCTTAGACTATGCAGTCGTTTATCATCGTCGACAACTGAAAGATGACCTGATTAAGACGGGTCTTGAAGACTGAACTTCCTAGCATTGAAGCGTTAGAATCTTGGAGCTTCTTTATTTCTATGAATTCAATTTCCTTCGAACAAACTTCTTCTGCTGTCGCTTTTACACTCGATTGTGAGAAGACACTAGAGTTGACATTTATTTCGTCAAAGAACACTCACGACAAGCGAAAAAACCCGATTTCGATATTAGATTTCTATCAGTGCAGGAGTCTCTTATCTTCCCCGTCTCTATGAGCGATGTTACCGGTTAAGTAACTACACGTGAATGTATGTAAAGTGGATATGAACTACACTCTGTGAAGAGAGTGTTGAGGCGATTGGACGTGCAAGGCCGTAGCGACTGACCGCTCCCATTCACCGCTTCCTAACTGGGGACCACTCACATATTGTACTACATCCACTGCCATTCTCCCAGCAGTCTGTTATTTGAGTATATCTCTTCTATCTACGCCATTGCGGCAAACTATAAGTGTTAGTAAGTTGTATATAGTCCCAGGATGACTGTTATTCCTTTTACGACTGTAATTAGGGGGTTATAGCGGCCATATCTTCACAGAATGCTCGATTAACGCTTCCGCCCCGGAACCCAAGCAACTAAGAAGCTTTCAAATGATTGAATAACTATTTGGACTGGAGTAAAATTATAGTGTTATGGAAGAAAAAAATGTGCAAAGTTGTATTAAATGATACCCTGCCTCTTGCACAAACTTGTATGTAGCTCAAATAACTCTCTTGTTAAAGAAATAAAATTAGTCTTCTTGAAATGTAGCAAGATATGTTGTTAATTATTTAGAATGAATGATAGAATGAGAACAGCAAATTTCTCAGCAATTAATACGATGGCTCATCTTTTTATAATTAATAATAAAGTCGCAAATAAAAAGCACTTTCCTTAAAATATTCAAACCTGACCGAATAATGTTTAAAGAAAAATACTATGGGGATCGTGACCTCGAAATCTATCAGCGGGGATGAAGGTTTCGATACTTTCTCTAATAAATACCCTGTCGACTCTCTAAAGAGCTTACGTCTGGAGCTAAAGTCCTGGGAAACAAAACTATTGAAAATTGCTTCCTTAAAATAAATAATATATTTCCTATAGATAAGCATAAAACATAATTCTGTACTGCTGTTTGGTTAACACAATAATAATATGTTCATATTTCTTTCTTTCTTTAATTACTGAGACATTGAGTATGCAAACAATGCCTACAGAGAATAAAAAATATATTCCTGTAAAAGTGTCTATAATTAATCTCTAATGATACATTTATTATATTGAAATCCGAATATACATAGACACCAATAATAGCCAATTAAATCGCAACTTTGAGGCGCTACGTTTGCAAATCAGATATTATTATAGAGATACTGTGGCAGTGGTGAAAAACCGGTCAAGTTGACTTATATAAAGCTGGATCAGTGAGAATCTGTTTTTAATAAAAAAAATAACGGTGTTCATGCGATTATTCAGCCTGGCCTTTCTCATATACTCCGCCAGCCACAAGGTAGTAATAATGCCTCGCCTGCTACACTGCTTCCTTTTAATATTCCTTTCACGGATCCCCGCAAAGTAGCGTATCCACCCCAAAGTACTTGTGGTTAGTGAAGTTCGGTGCTCGTAAACCTTCATTTAAGGATTTAGTAGGCTTACCAGGAATCTGCAACTATATACAATCAGTTAGACTTTTTCAAATTCAAATTAAATTTATTTCCAATATTCACATATTAAAATGCAATGCATCTATCTAGTATACAAATCAAGGACGAGCGAGCATAGTACGTCCTTTCTCTCTCTCTTCGCATGTCCATTCCTTTCTGGCCTTTTGGGACCTCTTCATTACAATAACAAATTCAGAAAAAAAATGTAAATAAATAAAACAAATTGATGCTAATAGAAAAAAACTTCTTCATAATATATTTTGTCCCCTTATGTACAGGTTATCTATCTATTTTAGAAATATTTTAAAGTAATTGATTCTCGCTTTCATTTATCAGAAATGTTTCTAGTTGTTCCTTTTAAAATATCTAGTATGTTAGTGTACCTTGGCTTGTCAAGTATTATTGTGTGAACTTATTTTCGATTATTTGAAGTTTTCTGCGGGCATGACTGGCTAATCTCCAGCTAATTGCTAGATGCTGCACAAGTTAATATGGGCTTTTCTGACAAATTGCAAACGAGTTGTTTAGTCTAGGTGTTAAATTTAGAATTTCTAAAGATAAATGGGAAAAGGATAGATACAGCTAATTTTACGGTAGTGCAGTTATAGTTTATAAAAGTAAGCCTGTATGTTCTCGATAAATCCCGAGACACTTTTCAATAGGCTGCCACTCTTCACAATTCTTTATTCCTAAATACTAATTTATTTAAAAGTTTAGGCCTTATTTTGGTGAAATATATTGCCACAGTTTTATGGACATAGATTTTTAATTTTCACTCAAAGAAATATGTATTTTACTTACATAAAGAAGACTATAAGCCAACTTACAATTGTGTCACACCTCCAGGATGACGTGGATACAGCAATCTCGTCCATGAAGAGGCCTGGGTAACCTTGATTGTAGGAACGTCATTGATATAGGGATTTAACAGTATTGGTTGTAAGACAGACTTTTGTGGCATTTGCTCACAAACAGATTTATCTTGACCGATGGAAACATAGTAGTTCTATCTGAGTACGAGCTTATTATAATGGGCTTCCTTAAATCTGGTAGGAGTGGGTATGAATCGTTAATCTAGTCTAGTAGTAGTTAATTCTTTGACCGAATAGTTTGTAAAAAATCTAAATTTTACATACTTTGCCACACGAGCAGCTTTCTCTATATTTGCGTTTGATTTTGTGAAAACTGCAGGGATGATAACCGTTAGTCTGACAGGGTTGGTTAGTTGTATTTTTGGCATCGCTTATAAAATTGATCTGCCATGCAAAATATAAAGCTGAGACGATTGTATCATACCTATTTGAAAGCAAAGCCCATATACATCAATTATTTATTAGCATTAGATTATCTAAACTCCAGCAAGTAACATTTATTGCTACTCAATTATATATTTGCAGTGAAACGGATACAATTAGTAAAGTTTAATTATTTTTTTATTGACTACACTATTGCGCAACATTATTGCAAATGGTATAAACTTGATGCATAAAAATCCCAATCAATATTGTATGAATGAGAGCATATATCTTAATTACTTATTGCCTTATAAAAGGCAGATTGTAATTATTGCACAATAAAGGAATTATACTACTAAAAACAAAAAAAAAAAATCCCAATACATACATTATTCTAATACGTGAAGTATTGCTAGGTGTACCTTTCCACGCTCGAACGGCGTACAGATCCTAAACTGTACCATTGCTCACATTTCATTTTCAGCCTGTTATCAGATTAGCACATGATATTGAGGCTGGAGAAAAGGGTACAACATTAGTAAATATTATATAAATTATACAATAATACTAAACGACATCTTGAACCAGTTATTTTACACTTTAAACTTTTATAAGTAAAAGCAAAAATTAGTGTTTTCCTAATACTTTTTTTTTTTTTTTTTTTTAACAGTTAAGTGCTTTAAATAAACCCAGGCGATTTAAAAATGTATGATATCTGTTATCTTTTCTTTAACTTTTAAGCGTTTAACGATGTCTAAAGAGTTATTTTAATGATGCTATAGATTGTAATTCCTTCTAAATTTATCTAGTTTCGTTATTTGTGAGCCTGATTTTTAAAAATTTATGTAACCTCAGCTGCAATACTGCCGATAAGGTGATTTGTATTTTCTTGACAAGAACCAAAAAAACATTGTATCCTTTCTTTGTGATATCTGTTGTAAGTGGCATGCCACATCGTGTAATGTCTTTATGGTGTAATGTGTAAGATTTTAGTGTACCGTGACCAATCAGTTACCAATCTTAACAATGTGTTTTTGGTTATCTTAGGCTAAGTAATAGGTCGTTATTATGTCTTTATGCGTGGTAACATTGATGACTCAAAATAAAATATTGCATCCTTATTTGATTCTTTTCATTATGTATATTGTTTCGTTATCGCTATTAATTTCGTTTAAGCATCACGAACGACTTTAGGTTTCATTTACCATTATATATAGAGAATGTCCAAAGAAAAAATTGTGATTAACGGTTTTTTCAAGTCATTGCTGGAAAATAGGATTGAGTGTAATGTCGGCAGCTGAAGAAATTTGTGGAATGTGAAGGGGCACTTTATTGAAATAAAGCAGCTCATTACGCATGATAATATGGTTCTGTATCGAAATACGCTAGCGCTTTGGTTCAAACGCTTCAATGCTGTATCAACCTTATCAGTTTTCAATGGTGATGAATTACTCGTGCAAGTGCCCAATTTTCAAGTTTTGATGATAATATCCCCCCACCTCTTCGTGCAAAGTTAGTTATTAAAACAGGAGATCATCACCAAAAACCAGAAAAACCTTGCAAGGAAGGAATAGGAGTTGTAGCTGTTATTACCTACTGAGTTTGTATGACCTTGACAGGCGAAACCTGAAGCACTAGGGTGCCCTTGAAAGCACTCTGAATGGGCGGGCGAGCCTCTTCTGTATGTTTTAATTTTTTTGGTCTCGTCGATTTTTTTTTTTCTTTTCGTTTTAAAAAATGTATGTGAATGCCCTCTAGTTGTGAACACCATGCTCACTCGGAACTTTGCAGTAACCTTACGATTTTACATTTACGATTACTTTAACCGGAGCAATAACCTTTATATGCCTTTATATATTTTCGAGTGATGAATTTAGTTCGATACTGGCTGATGAAGGAGACATCTTAAATCTAACAATTTTATTAATGCAGGACGTTTCGGCTTGATATGCCTGTTTCAGGTCATGGGATGGTTGGAGCAAGATGTGAACTGCTTAAAATCTCTTTCACAAGTTCACTGCAAGACATGAACCCCCAACTTTATTTATTTTATTTCAGATTGGATGACAGGACCGAGGAATATCTAATCTATGTGCGTATATATTTGTGTAATGTAATATTATGTGGTTACCTATGTGTGTAATGTAATATTATGTGGTTACCTATGTGTGTAATGTAATATTATGTGGTTACCTATGTGTGTAATGTAATATTATGTGGTTACCTATGTGTGTAATGTAATCATTTGTGCTTTATCTATGTGATTCTGGTTCATACGTAGGCACGATCTTTACTGTTCCTTAACTACATAAAATACTTTAAAAACTCAATACGATTCCCCATCCTATTTTTATTTCATCCTGTACAGCAAGAATATCCTTCGCATCCAGTCCCTGCAATCCCGAGTTCTCCGCAAGATAAACCTCTTAACTTATATATCAACAACCCTTCACGCCGATCTCCACATCCTATTCGATCAAGATCTAGCCACCTCCCGCTACCAGAACTTCCTCACTATCCATCCTAATTCGTATTATAATGCTATATGCTGTTATCTCATTCCCGGCTCTCCAAACCCTAAGGCGGAGTCGGTCTCGTGACCTCCTTCAAAGCAACTAACATTTATTTAAATGAGTTCAGTGGTAGCTACTAAAGTAACAAGTGAAGCTATTTTTGGGTAATGCGCCTTTTCCGGCCAAATAAAAGTAACACGACCGTAAATACTTAAGTTCTCAGCAACGCTTAAAGGACTGCTGTATGATTATATGAGTAATTTCAGTAAAGAAATATATTTAAAGAAAAATAACCATAGCAATTTTTTATCTCTTGACGCAGACTAAGATGATTAGAAAAGTTTTCAGTTCTTCTACCTCCATTATTCTAGAAGAATACCTTTGCGCAATATGTAATTTAATGCATTTAGAACGTTCTCATCAATTTATTTTGTATGATGCATGGTAATTCTTCGTATTTTATGTATGGGGGGGGGTAGAATGTATATAGAACCGTATAATAATATATTACTTTTTAAACACAGACATATTTGCTATTGTTTTGTCTTGTGTTATATTTTTATGTGATTGTCACGATTTACGATTACTCATGCATTCCCTTTCACTCAGCAATAAACGGATCTTTTAAGATATATGAATCAGTTTGTAGACAGATATAATTCCTTCTAAAAGGGGGTGTTTTTCCGAAGATCCTGGTATCCTGAAGACAATTTTGAGGTATTAACGTGTGAATAGTTAGCAATATAAAAAATAATTAACTAACGAAATTACCAGTAAAGAAACATTATTCAATCACTTTGTTGATAATAATTAAAAATGGGATCGTTCACCACAGCTAGTATTTATGAATTGACAAATATTCAAGTTCAATATTTCATAAAAATAATTCCATAAAGGTGCTAATCTCAGAAACAGCACTCTTGGGTTCAAACAACTTCTTTTTATTAAAATACCCGTTTAAAATGAGAATATATTTGTTTTCGTATCTATAAGTAGACACTACTTGTCCTGGGTAACGGATAAAATGACTATTTCAATCCGCCATAGTGAGTCATATTATATTTTTGTGGAATTTCACTCTATTTTTTTTTTCAAAAAGTCCTCAAATTTAGTGTAATATTTTCACTGACCTAGAAGCTTAATATAAGCTCCATATATGACTGGCAGGACGTCACGAGGGTGGGCTAGTTACCCTAGTCCTGACAGAGTGAGAGTTGAATAGGCTATGACCTGGACGATTGCTGGATCTGGGTCTTACTACTGAGCTATCTGACTCCATACCTGATAGGCATGTGTCCCGACAGTGCACTATGTTCAGGAGGAAAAGGTACAGGGTAGGCATTATAGGTTGTTTATGTGGTCTTGCAATGACCACGAACAAGGGTTGGCGAAAACCGTCCGGATCCCAAAGGCGAGTGTGAACCGGAAGAGGCAGACTGGATCGCTGGGGAAGACGCTACCAGGTAAAGTTTGTAGGGCCCTAGAGGACGTCCCAAGAAGATATATCTTCCAAGGGGGTGCTAGTTTTAGCGAGGTAAAGGCAGAGAATCCCGCTAGGAAGGTGCGGAGTCTGACAACGCCGGACTAAAACATAGAAAGACTAGGATAGAAGTGGAGAGGTCTTCATAAATGAGAAGTCCAAATCTTGAAACATCAGTGCAGCTGAACGTACCAGTCCAGAGGCGAGCTGTAGCTTGAATGAATTGTTTTGTTTTTTTCTTAACCTCTTCTTTTAAACATTTTGAAAACAAATTATAAATAATATTATAAATTGGTTGTGGGTGGCTTTTACTGCATAACATATGCATTGTAAGGAGGGTATAAATTACAAAAAATAATATCGTCTTTAGGTTAAAATTATATAAACAAAAGCCGGGACTAGGTGATGGGGCTCACCTTCGGGTTACAAACAGGGAATAAAAAACTTACAAACCAAATTAAAAACTATAGAGTTCCTGTCTCGACAGCCTTCTGCCATCGACAGGAGGACGGAGTGGGGGTAATCGTGCCAAATACGGGGTTTGCCATGTGTAGTACGGACTCGAAGAAGTTGATATGTCTACGGTGAATGAATTCACCACCGTAGGCAGCTCAAAAACCTCGTGAATCTCACTGTTTCACCGCTGCTGGAATGTAGTATGTCTGACCACTTTCATAAGTACGCCGTTTTGAAATTGTTGTAGTCGCCGCGCTGTCGTTTCCGTCAGTTGACGAAAAAACGGTGCATAGTATATCAGAGCAGGCCTAGGTACACTCTTAGGTGCAGTGATAGATTGAGGGAAGTCAATAAATGCGTAAGCCGGTAAGACTTCGTACGTGTCTTTTTCAACTTCCTCACAAATGGCCACTAAAACGGAGGGGACGGTCCATTTTAATGCCCAGATATACGAGGCTGTTTGGTGTAGTGTTTTCTGCGTTCCTACAGTGTATGTAGTAGGCAGTGGACTTTTTCGCTTTTGGAATGAGAAAATTACCCGCGTTTACACAGATATTGAGTTTCCCCAATTTCTCACTAATCTGGTTACAGGCTGCTTCTGCCCGTCTAAAAGCTAACTTGACGCTCAGGCTGCTACTGTACCCCGCGATGTCATCAGCGAAAGTAACAACTGCTGTGTTTTTGTACCGGGCTCCGACAATTTCAGACGTATACACGTTGAATAGTACTAGGGATTACACGGGTCCTTGGGGTACTCCACAGGTCAGTGGCACAGCTTTGGAGAAGCTATCACCCACTCTCACCCTCATCGATCTGTTTTTCAGGAAGCTAGCCAGAATTGAATAGAGTTGCTCCGAGCATTCACGGTCGCAAAGCATTGGACACAAAGTCCCGTGGGACACCGAGTCGAAGGCCGGTGCGAAATCATAGCTATGGTTCTAGACTGTTGTTTCTGTGTAGGGGATGGTCGGTGCTCTCACTGGAGAAATCCAGTCTGTTCTGGGGCAATGATGTAATTTTCCGCACAGTAGTTTTTGAGAAAATTCAACTGAATTTTCGCCATTTGCGGGACTAAACTGATCGGGCGGTAGTGGGATGGGTGATCTCCGCTCCTCGCTGGCTTAGTAGCTATATGTATAGGATTTGTACAAGTTTCACGAGTTGTACTATCCCTCTCCTCGGCATTGAGCAGAACTGTTTGTATCTCGTCGTGCCCGGGTGCTTGGTTTCCGTGACACCGGCGAAGAATAGCCTTAAGCTAATTCGGTGAATCAAACACGTGATTCTGTTCTGTATTTAGCAGAGGAGGCAGATGGTAGTCGCCCGTCCGAGCCGTAATATCCCTAGCTTAATAGTTGGCCAATTTAGTTGCCTGTTGCTCAGGAGTAAGAAGATTGTTGCCTTAAAAAAGACGGACAGTAGCTGCCTTGTTGTTTGTAGTCTTCAACGGCTTCCAGAACTTTCTGTGATCGCCGTGAGTGCTACGAAGTTGGTCATGCAACTTTGCTGTTTTCTAGAGTTTCATCAAGCTTCGGATTTTCGTTGTGAGTGAATTTACAACTATGGCCTCTCGTCCTGTACCATTTATTCTTCCAATTGTTGCGCAAGGCAAGAATATGGTCTGGAGGTGGTCTTAGGGTCGGTGGCAAGGGGGCGAACTTTGGGATAGCAGTGTCTGCGGTGTCTACGATCACTTCAGTTATGAAAAATATTTGAAGATCTACTTCTTGTTTTGTGCGGAGAACTGGCACTGTATGCAAGTTATGGTAAATCTGCGACCGATACTGCTCCCAGTCGGCACGACCGTATTTCGTGGGGCGAGGGGTCACAACTCTACCATCCACAGCGTACAGTACAGGCCTGTGGTCAGAATTGTCGGCTAAAACTAGGGAGTATATATAGCCCAAAGCAGCCAATCTCATTGTTTGCCAGGATGCGGTTGAATGGATCCTGAACAGGACCCAGCCCCGCCAGGAATAGGGCTGGATACTAGGAACTCCTGGCTGCCTCTGAACTCGTCTGCAGCTACGTCATTTATTGTTTACCATATTTACACTGATATGACTTTGTAGTTTAGTAATATTATTTACATTTGTTTAAAATTTAATTTGCAACATATTATAACTAATTTACAAAAATGCAATACAGTAGAGGGTGATTTATGTTATGTAGTTAGCGGTCGCTACAGACTATTTTTCGCATTTTACGTATATTCGATCAGTTTGGTAAGAACATGGTACGTATTGAATGCTCTGTTGTTGTCTAGGACTAATAGGACAAATCTCCACAAAACTATAAAGACGGTGGTGGACTAGATTTCTCTATTCGATATGGGAATTTCCTCCCTCCTAATATCCTACATCTTCATCATTACCTGCTTCCAAAATCATCCTATTCCGACAGCTACATACTGTCTAGACAAGACTTGCCAACAATTTATTATGTATGAAATACTTTTTTGTACATATTTATTTATTTTGTATTTTATAATGTTAATATTTTATAATGCCGATTTTATTTTTTTATTTCGAAATGAAATATGCACTGGATTGTTTCTTTTTTTTCTTTTTCTAACTAAGGTGTGCACTTTATTTTACTTAGCCTTTTCTCTTTTGGCTGTACGTATTTGTTGTTAGCCCGAATTATTTATCTGTACCATAAGGTTATTCATGGTCCCATAGGATTGTTTTTTTCGATTCTACTTTAAAATTAAATGACATACCAAACATTTATAGTTGCTTTTGACGTTTATTTGTCCTCAATTTGTTCTAGATGTTAGTTTTATTCCGGTTACAAGTTACACTGCACACTACTCATGTAACTGTACACGTTAGAGAGATCAGTGAAAACAAATATTGTTCACGCACTCAGCATTGCCAGCTTGTAAAACACTGAATCTACAATTCACTTCATTTACATTTCAAATGTGTACTTGCTGAACCACTGAACCCCCGTCGGAATGATTAGGAGAGTTCATCGTTGCAAATAAACACACTCTTACTTGCCTGCCATTTGTTGAAGCACCGACCCTTTGCAATTTTAAAAACATTCGTCTCATTGTTTTACCTTCGTTAGAAGTTCAATAAATAATGTATCAATGCTCACTTTAGTAATGTTTTAGTCTTGTACCGCAGCTTAGGTAGTGCAAATCAGCAATTGTTGATTGAACAATTGAAAGGTAGTACAATAAAAAAACTGACATGCGGAATGTAGTAGGCGCGCATGTTTTCGGAACAGGCAATGTGTGAACGAGACGGCAACTGTAAACTACCCGTTCACCCAACATTTCCGCTCCGAAATACATGCCCCGGGGTCTACTGGTCGTTGACGGACTATATAGAGGCACACCGGAGTATCGTAATTATGATTTTGTAAAAATATACTTAAGCGCTAATAGTTGCTATTGCGTTTGCTGCGATCAAGTTTTGAGGATCCAATGTATGATAAATTTGGGGCTCCAATGGTACTAGTATTGAGAATAAAGAGATAACAGCCTCCATAGTTCTACTTGGTTGGAATGTAAGGGTGAAAGGAGATTTTGTCTTGATTACTTTAATCCTAAAGGGTGATTTGTCCTTCTTTGATAAATAATGAACGGTAAAAGAAAGTGTATATTTCGAGTAATCTTTAGTTTCAATAATTTAGATTATATTGTAATAAAGAAGAAGTATTTTTTTCTTCCGTGGGAGTTAGAAATACACAGTAAAATTTCAGATATTTGTTAATGTATGCCTATGTATGCTTGTAGACCTATATCCTATATCCTATATCCTATATAGCATCCTGTGGTCTATTTCACTTAATCAGTTTGAATTTAATACTAGTAACTTAGTTACAGAAACATAAAAATTCCTCGAAGTTATGCACAGGAAATCGTTGGGCAAACATAAATTACTGGGAAACAAGAAAACTGTTGACCCTAAATACTATCAGCTCCGAATATTACAAATTCAATCACGACACTACGTTTTTAATAGTGGTATTAATGAACTCGGCTTTAGTTTTAGTTTTGTTATTAAGGTACATTTTTTTAGTCATCGTGAACTAACTAAATTTCAAACCATTGTTACCATTTTTTTTTAGATTTATTTTGTAAATTATACATTTTTGGTATTATTATAATAATAACAATCTTTATTGTGCAATAATTACAATCTGCCTTTTATAAGGCAATAATAATACAGATAAATGATCTCATTCATACCATATTTACAGCATCATTCACTCGCTCATTCATACAATAGGACATGATTGGAGAAACTGGCCATTGCCAGGACTCCCACTGTCACGCGTTTATAGTAGGTCACGAGGCCACTGCCGTTTCAGTCTCCGAGGAGGATTATAGGGATGAGTGGCGCAGTGCAATGACTGTGCTACAGGATTAGGGTGGTTGGAAAGGCTACTGTGGAATTTCATAAACTTGGAAGGGATGAGTTCTAGAATGTAGGGTATATTAAGATCGTTATGAAGGGTTTTGTTGCTGACATAATAAGGGGCATTTACTATTGTTCTTAGGACTTTGGATTGAAAGGATTGAATACGCTTGATGTTCGATTTTTTTGCTGTCCCCCATAGCTCTATTGTTAGTTATTATACATGTTGATGTGCAATGGTCCTTTTAAAGTAATTATTATATTGTAAAAGTAATTCACCAAAAGTATTTCACCAAATTAAGCTACATTCCCAAATTCTAATAGTTATTAATGTATTTATAATTATACTTTTTTTAAAAGTTATTAAAATATCTTTGCCTTGTTACATACATACGCTTTCCAATTGATCCAAACTGCTCCAGAAAATGAAAATTAGTACTTTTAATTAACATTCTGTCATCGCCAGTTTCAGTAATTATCTGACTAATTGAATCCCTATTTCATTGATTGAAAATTAAAACAGTTGAAATGGCAACAATAGCATGACTTGAGGAAATAGTTTAAAAAATTATAAAGAATCATTTTTCTCATCGCTAGTACGAGTAAAATTATGCCAATATGTACTCGATTGCAAGGCTAAAAGACCAAAATTTGTTTCTGGGAGCCACCCAATTTTAATTTACGCGGTATCTAGTGAAAAATAAACCAGAATGCACGTATCACAAAGTGGTTAATCTATTAATTATGAATAATGAACCGATTGAAAGAAATGGGAAATTGTTATTCATACCTATAAATGGTTGATTTAAACTTTGAATAAGACATCAGTTACAAATGGTATAATTATTCAGCACAATATAATTGGCAGAAACACTCATTCATGAATCGACCAGTCATAAAAAAATTTAATTTTTATTATAATTTGAAAGAACTTTTTAAAAAAAATATATATTTTTTATTAACAGTATCGATCATTTTACACGTTTACTTTATGATTTTCTGCTTAGGATTGCACTCAAATGCTCTTTTCTGGCGCCAAAAACCCTTTTTACCAACATTTGCAGATAACACTGCAGTCTTGTCTTCCCAACCCAGACCCCGACATAGCATCCCATAACCTTCAAAAACACCTTGACGAGATCGAGTATTGGTGTAAAAAATGGCGGATCAAAGTTAATCCAGGAAAATGTTCCTAAATTACCTCCACCCTTTGTCGCAAGTCTTGTCCATTAGTTTATTTGAATTCTATTCCTCTCCCTGTATCCGAGATAGTACGGTACTTAGGCTTCCATCTCGACAAACGACTGTCAATGGGACTCCTGGCAATGGCCAGTTCCTCCTATCATGTCCTGAGCGTCTGTGGCTCTAGCGATCTTGGTCAGCCTTCACTGGCTCGTATCCGGTGACGCGACTGACGGAGGAGCGTGGGGGACTTCTCAAGACTCCGCTTTCTCTTTCGTATACATGTGGATTTGGGAGGCCTCTGGGTTGTCTGTAAATATTGTATGAATGAGCGAGTGAATGATAAATTGTAAATATGTCATGGATGAGAGCATTTATCTTAATTATTTATTGCCTAATAAGGCAGATTGTAATTTTAGCACAATAAAGGATTAAATAGAATAAAAAAAAGTCTACATGATTATTTTATTTTGTTTCATATCCCCCTATTTTTTTTATATACTGGTAAATCTTGATAAAATACAGATTATACATTGAATTTTATAAATTATTTGTAAATATATATAATATTTTTTTCGTTAGAATCTGAGGCATGTAATTTTTTTGAAAATGGATTTTTTTTCAATTCATTTTGCTTTGACAATGTAAATATATATTTTAATCTCTCTTGAGATTAGACTATATATTATTATTGTGTAATATATCGTGGTATTTATGAGTATATATTGTTGCATTTTTTCACCTCGATTAGACTTCTCTTTGTCTAATCGACTAGAAATTTTCCAATTTGGTGAAATTTGATCGATATGAAATATTTTATTATGTATTTTAGACGTTACTTTTATTGTTATAGAACATGTCCTTTGTCTTGTAGCTATTAATAAGCACGTTTACGATTGTATTATGAGAGATATGCAATTTTTCATATGAACTACTGATGATGTTTTTTGTGATTAAGATGAATATAAAAAAAAAATCCATCTGCTCTTATCCTATCGGTTTTAATCCTATACGAGTTCAGGCTATGTTTTATAAATTATAGAGCAACAAATTACCACTAAGCAAATCGTTAATTCTAATATAGCTCTTTTATAACTGTAGGTAATGAAATATCATTCTCGTTTTCGGCTATAGTCACTTCCTGGCTTAGATCGCTTAAAGTAGATATGAACGCGGATAGCACTTTGCATATGGGAATTTATAAGGGAATAAATACTTTAATCTAATTTTAGTTTCCGTTAAAAAAATTATATTTCATAAAGGGACGAGGTAACTGTTGACATTTGGTTAATATTGTTCCCAGGAACTAATTTTATTATGTATTTTATGCCTTAATCCGTATAGAGAGGCTTAAATTTAATCGTCTTTCCCCTGCCTATCTGTCTTTTTATCTATATATATTTAATACCAAACATTTAATTTTTATTATTTTTTAGGAGTACAGTGGTATTAGGTGTCGTCAGTGAAAGAAAAAATTATATTAGGAGAGTTTTTAGAGAATAAAAGTATAAAGTGTAAAGTAAGAAACAGGTAGTAAGTGAGTGAGAAATGGGGAGGACAAAGTTGGGCTTGGTGTGATTGCCGTTGGTTAATTAGAGGGGGACTGGAGATAGCGCGGCCAAAATCTTTTTATTTGGTGACTAGGGTTGAATGGAATAAGCGGTTGGGATATTTGAGTACTGGGTGGATTGTGTATGTATTCAAATACAAAAATGGCAATTGAGATTGTGTTCTTCACCTCCTACTTTACCCTCTTTACGAACCAGAAAACACCCGCCTACCTTTCCATGTTTTATCAATAAATCTTCGGTGTCAGTATAGAAAGAGAGGGCTAGTTTGTAAGGGGTAAGTAGCCCTTGATTGTACAAAATAAACGGTCAAATGATTGGCCTAATAAATAGCTCTCTCAGTTGCCATAGGCTGGAACGACCTGCCCATATAAGGCAGTGATTCAGAGCTTTTTCTGACACTATCGGAATCAGACACTTTAAGTGAACTCTGCATTCGTGGTCGTTCCAAAACCGTGTAAACTACCTATAAATACCTATCCTGTACCTCTTCTCCTGAACATAGTGCACTGCCGGGGCACATCTTCTAATAATCTAATGGTCAGATCAATTAACAAATAAGAATTAAATAAGAAGTTTTTAACAAAAAATAATTAATATACGTCAAAGAAATCGGCCCAGTAACTCTAACTTTATAAAAGTTTTTATAAATGGTAGCTTGAAAATTATTTATGATTTAAAAGTAATAATTTTCATTGCAGGACACATTAAAGTTCATAACGAACAACATTCTGATGTACCAAGTTTAAAAATGCATTCCAGAGATAGTCCAAAAGTTTAAGATATGAGAGCCAACAATATACAACACACTCGCTGTTTGCCTGAGCTAGGTTTAACAAGCATGTATCAGGAATTTCCCAATTCATTTTGATTTTTTTCAGGAGATGTCTTCTTTCAAACTAGGCCACCCTATTTAGGAGATAACTAAACCAAGCATCTAAAAATCTTTTTGTCGCGATATAAATGTGTATAAAATTTTGTTATGCATTAGTCCAAATAATGTCAAATTGTGCCATTGATACTTCTTCTCTGGGTCACGTTTCGTCCTCCGTTGTTTGAGACTTCTTCTGAGCCTTCAGCATTAGTAGTGCAACATAAGTTGGCTTGTTGTTGCGCTAATGATACGGAAGTATCTGAAGAAGACCCCTGCAACGGAGATGAAATATTTTGAAAATATGCATGCCCATTGAGTAAAAAAGTACCAACAAAAATAAAGCTGTTATGATTTATTGACTAATGTGTATCATGTTTCGTTATTTTATTACTCCGACAGAACTACTACAATCTTGAAGCCAATGTTAGTGCCATACTCTTCGATGAGAGGATGACACCACCAGTAGCCGACACGGGCTAAGACAGTGCCAACTGCTGCATATTGCTCCCGGAATACCAAGGAGGCCAGGACCTGACGTGCCGGGGAATAATGAATATCTTCATCCGGCCTTCTCTTAGCTATCACTTATTCTGGTGCATCCTTCGTTAGGATGTGTATATACCCCATAAGATAAATCGTATATGCAAAACTTCGTGTACCTATATGAAAAAAATGTATATTTGGTGTTTAACGATAATGTAAAATTAGTTGATCCGAGAACCCCCCCTCCTTAGATAAAAGGTATCCATGCATTATTTTTTTAGATTAAGTATAATAAACTTTTTAAATATGTATACATAAAAAATTAAGGGCTGAAACGGTGAAGGAACGGTATCGAGAAACGTTCGAGTATGTGAAGGAGCCTCTGTGTCAGAAAACAAATATTTTATTAAATTTATCCAACCTTTAATTATTTCATTATTCAATTACATAGTAATTAAAAATTAATATTTTCCGCGATCAATAGTATCAACATGCGAGATGCCATCGCTGAGGAAAATACCAAGATTTCGGTGAAATATTTAATAAGCTGTGTGCGGGATCAATCTCAGAGGTACTAGAGTAGAAGAGTGCCAACAATATTGGTTTATGTCATCAAACCATGCTGAATGAGAAATGATGGGGAAGAATCTGGGATTATTGACTGGAAGGATGTATAGGAATAATGAATATATAGAAAGACTGGAATCAGTCAGAGGAGTCTACATTGGCGAAGTCGAACAGATTGCAGGAGCAGGCAGACTACGACGGGAAACACAAGAGAGATTTAAAGAAGAAAAAAGAGATGTACTGATTAATAATGCACTGTATGTGTTAGGAATGTTATTAATAAGCCCAATTAGAAACGTGTTCGCAACTTCTTCACAGCCGAAATCCTTAATTTTGTGTTGAATCTCATGACTTGAATTTGATTCTGGTGACAGATAATTTGTCCTGGTCGACCTTATAAATTAAAACAGCTTGACAGCTTTGTATGGTCATTTGTAACCCTTCATATACACTCTTAGAAAAAGAAGAGAGAATAATTAATCCACTTTTTGTTAAATCAGTTGTTGTCAACTTTATCTTAAGCGTTTTCGATTAAATCCATGTACAGTTGTAGGATGGGCAAGTCTGACCCAGAAAAATCCGTTGCGCAGTTAGAAACTTCCACGCAGTGCGCCGATAGAAAATATCATTTGGGCCAGGCTATCTATCTGTTTATCTCGTCACCTTTGGTTTTCACTCGGTGTTGAACCGTTTTTCACTTTTCACAGTTATTTGACACACATTGTTCGGCCACCCCGTGGTTTCATTAAATGTATTCAATCGCAAAGACAATGGCCTGGCGTTCTTTCCAAAGCTATTCAGAGATCTTTGTACTTAGATTTGCATTGATCGGGTCGGGTATGTATCGCGATCTCTGATCCGTGCGGATTGGACTCAGATTGGGGAGAAATCGCGGCCTCCATTTGAGAGACAGAGGGAGATTTCCATTATGTTCAATGGTGCTGCATTACAGAGGGCAAGAGATGAACTTTCTATTTTGGGCCTACATGGCTAGGTCTATTGTTTAGATTTTTTTGTGTAGGTGCACAAAAATAGATAAATAATTGATAAAGTCAATTTTTTTATTCATTTTAGGTATTATCATGGTTAAACCCTTATTAATTTAATAATTATTGTATCCGGAGAGAGATACCTTACTTTCATTCAGTGCTATTGTGTTTCGTTTTAAAGTTTATGTTTAAATGATTATGGTTTCATTGATGGGTTTCACCTCAGTTCCTTAAATATAATCTAACGATGGTGAAATAATACTTTGTATTTTTGATCGACATTTTTTTTATTAAACTATTTTGGTATGCTTGTATTGTAACTAATAAACCAATATACTGCTAAGTGCTATTGAGTACTCCTTCAAATTTTCAGATAAGATTTTAGATCTTTTATAAAAATAAATAAATGAAAAAGCGCAAAATATTGTTGTTTTTTTTTTCTGCGAAGTTGCGAACTGATTCAACCCATCTTTAACCATTCATCTACCGACACGTAAATACTTTTGTTGTATCTTTCTTAATAAATAAATTTAAAAAACAATTAAAATTCTCATTCCCTAGCAAGTGACAAGGAAACTCGTTGAAAAATATTAACAAACAATTATACCATTAGACCCTTTTCACAACCAATATTGCAGAACGCACATCGCACAGACCAACCTACGAAAATCATTCATTAACTGTTTCAAAGATATAGTCTGTCTCTTAAGGCTCAGCAATTAAACTGGCTGATAATATTTAAAGGGGTGAAGGAAAAACAAGGAAATTCAGAAATGCATGGATTGGAAACAATGAGCATCGACCGCAGAAGGTCATATAAATAGAGAGAAGTTGGAGAGAGATTTGTGAGGCATAGACCGTTCCAAGTTAGCGGTCCCTGGTTTCCTCAGACGGCCGGCTGAATACACAAATCCAGTTTGGTGGGGCCAGGGTGATGAGGGTTCGAGACCAGTGTCACTGCCCAAGATGGATAGACCTGCTAATTGGAACCAACCGAATATTAATCTCAATTATTCAGAGTTCCGTTTTATTCGCTCTCTCGCTTCTGCTATTCGCGAATATTCTGCCTTCCTCGGCCGGTTGCGGCTCGTTGTATCGTCTCTGATCCCGTTCCTGAAAGTTTAATAATGGACGCCAACTCATTAAACTTCAGGATGTATATTGTTGTCTACTGACAATAAGATGATTGATCATGGAAACGTTATTAAGCTAATAAAATAATGGTGCTATGAATAATAGTGACGTATGAAGCTGTGCTCACGATTAACACAAGCTTAGCTTGACTGAACTACCTTATTGTGGCATGCATGCGACCTTGATGTGGCCTCATATGATCGGTAGAAAAAATAATTTGCATTTCTGTTTCAACGAAAAAATTGCAGTCAGATTCTTTACAAGTTTTAGATTTTAGCTTAACAACGTTTATGCATTTGCACTTCTTGGCGTTAGTTTCGCAGGTTTCCCCCTAGCAAATCACTCTGTGAGTTAATAGATTGCAAGCAGTACTTTCTGTTTAATTAAAATGTCTCTTTATGAAAAATGTACGATTGCGGGTTGGTTGTATCCCGTCTCTTAAAATTATATATCTTATTTTCAATAAAGAGGTTTTAATTTGATTAGTATCCCTTTATGCCACGCTTTGTCAAATGATATCTAGGCATCGAAGACTGCGCCAGTGCATTACTCCATTCAGGTGGTGACATAATAAACTAACTCCGTAGCATCCCTGTGTTCACACATATTTTTGGTAATATATGTATCAACGTATTCCTCCCCAAAGTATTCCAAAATTACTCTTGTGATGAAACCCGAAAAACTTTTTAAAACAATGGAAGTTTTTCACCTCCCACCCTTGTTCGTTCGCTGTGAAGTGCCATAAATGTTTGGCGTTTTTTCGATTTTTTTCGATCTTACATACATAAATCTTAGAGGGAAAAGTTGTTATTCAACGTTGTAGACTGTCAAATTTACTGCATTTGTCGATTAAGCGAGTATAACGATAGTTTTGAAAAAGCAACATTTTCAAGGAAACATTGTAAATTTGATGCTGCGTAACTCTGTACATACTAGTTGTGCAAAAAAGTTTGCTTGCGAATGTTGTAGCAAATTTAACAGTCCACAACTTCCTCTAAAATGTATTGGTAAAAAAATATGATCGAAAAACGTCAGAAGTTTAAGAACGCCAAAGATGTTTGGCGTGCCACAGCCAGCGAACAAGGAGGGGAGAAGTCAAAAATATGGATTATACACAGAATAAGGGATCAATTTATATGGTATATGAAAAAAATCAGAACTACCTGACTTTTGTAAAGTACGGCCCTCTTTTCAGCCTCTATTCCATGGACTATTTTGGCGCCTGCACTATTTTTATGAAAATTCATTTTTTTTTTTTAAATAAAGTTCATTTTTATTTCAGTTAACAACCTAACAGTACTTTTATCACCAGAAAAAACTTTTTATTGCCATTAAATAATCGTTAAAATAATGATCAGTTTCAATAAAAAAAAAGAAGTTTCAATATTTTGCATACCCAACACCTTTCTATGAGTTTGACCTCTTCTTCTTTATGCGATTTTAAAAAAAAATCTGAAAATAAAGAATTTAAAAATGTTAATGAAGGATTAAGTTAAAAACGACTATTCCTAGAATTTTTCATTGTTTATCTGGCATGATTTTTTTTTTACAAAATGAGAGATTTTCACAGAACCCTCAAACCCCTCGTTGGTCGCAATTGACATTATGCTTATTGTGTTCATTAATTCGAAGGCATTTTCTTGAAACAGAATATGTATAATACATATTAATGACAGGTAGACCACTAGTTCAGTATCTTCCTTTAGTCTTTGTTGCTGAGGAGCCTTCTGTACCTCCTAAGGTTTTACTGTTCTCTTATTCGTTATTGTTCTGAATGCTTCTTCCTCCAGACTCCTTCTAGACGACATTTTCAACTGGACTTCATCTTATGGACTTTATGTTTTAGATTATTTGTTATTTATTCTTCGTCATTGGTTTTTCGCTTCTTTTTAATTTTTTTCATAAGGTTTACTATCTTGAGTCAAAGATGATGAACTCATTTGTTCCGTGCTTTAATTTTTGAACCTTTAATAAGCTTTTTTATACTAAATCTTGTTAATTTACTTCATCCGTGCGGTATCTGTCTATAACTTAATATGCCCCCAACTATAAATTCGTGCACGAATTGTATTAGTGGTTTTACTACTTCATTGTTTATAATCGTTTTGTTGTCGGTAACAATGTGCTTACGTGCAACGGTGCCATCCGACAGATATTATATTCTGACGTATAAGATTCGTCTGTTTGATGGAATTTTTCATAAAGTTGCTGGCATTTGTTGGCTTGTAGAAGTCTGCTGGCTTGCTTGCCTTGTGAGATGTGGGTCTTTATGTATTCGAGAGCTAAGGCTGCTTGATATTCGTTCCTTCCGTGCTCCACATTTACAGAGGGGGAAACTCACGCTTTGTTTCATCTTGTCTCAAGGCATTTCACTTGAAGTGCTTGCTTATAACAAAAAGTGAGTGGCTTATTTGGTTCATATATACCAAGGAGGTTACAGTGTCTTAAAAATTATTTTATTAAATAAAAAAAAGTTATCATGTCTGATGTTTTTTTGTGTTCTGATCAATACAAAATGAAGTTATACGGATTTGATTTTGTTGTTAACATCAAATATAACGAATATGAAAAATATCATACCACTGTGTAAATCACGTGAGTACAAGTTATGAACGCGATTTTAATGATAGCTTTAATGACTTTTTCTAATTATAGTTTAAAAAGAAAAAAAACGTCAAGATATTTCATTTGATACCCTATTCGAAAATATGGAACATTCTTTTTAAATACTAATGTTCTTTATTTTGGTGAATAAATATTTAAAAAGTATGACCACTACAAATGTTGATTGTTAACATTAGATGGCTGGTGACAGGGTTGGTTAGGGTTAGTGACTACTTGAGAATGGGTGGAGAGAAATGATCAAAACCAACATAGAGCTATTGGAGAAGGTTAACTAGTGGAGGTAAAAAGGTTTGAGTGACCTATGGTATCAAACGCTTAGAGAAATACAGAATTAGAACTGTTAGCTTTTGTTGGTATGAATGTCACTAATCATATTAGCTAATGCAGATTGTGTGAAGTAACCGGGACGGACACAAGATTAGATAGGGTCGAGAAGTTTGGACTGCTCAAGGAAATTAGAGATTTGGGGTTCGACGAGTCTTTCAAGAAGTTTCGAGAGTTTAGAAAGGATTGAGATAGGGGGTTAGTAATATTGTGATGTAGAGTTAAGAATTTTTCTAAGGGCTGGACCAAGTCGTTTATTAGAAACCGGGTAGCTTTATAGTTTATTATTTTCATATTAAAGAATTATTTTTTTTTTTTTTTCCATGGGAGCTCTATAGAAGGAGCATTCGTTTATAAATTCTGAATACTGCACAGCAACATATCGATGATCACACAAAAAAGTTCGAAAAATCCCATTGAAGAATAACTTGAAGAACGAATCAAAATAAATCCCACCTCTTCCAAAAATTATCTGGGTCAGCTCAACTATTGACTTTGCCATTTTTTTTATTTTCCTACCCTTCGAAAAAAATAATAATTGACTTACCCAGTATGTCCTTGCGACCATCACTTCACGTTATGTGTCCAATGAATTTAAGGATGTTTTTTTTTTTTTTTTATGATTTTATATTTTTTCAATGATGTGTTTAATGTCCTAGTGATTATAAATTTGGACAACATTTTTAGTATTTTGCAAACAAATATGTTGTCTTGGCCAATCACTACCGTTTAAAGACATTGCGTCTGATTTGGCAGAGTTGAATTTAATTCTTCTGGTAGCTTGGAGGAATTTTATATTGCGTGCCAGCTTTATCGGCTACAAGAAGGCCTACATGATAAGATAGCTACGCTGAATCCCCCAGCGGTCTCAAAACTTTCTACGCCATGGAAGTTAACAGGTTTGACTGTGATATATTTCATTAAGAACAATTGACATGAAGCTGTTTTTAAGTCCACAATTATAGTTTATTCACTTAAAAGTGTTATAATTATTATATGTCTAATGTTGTAATTATTCATAAAATTCTGTTATGAGCTACGAAGCTCGAGATGTATACTAATTCCTCTGTGTGTTTTTTTGTTGTTGTAGGTTATCCCAGTTCTGATTCTCCAGAGGTTTTCAAGGTATGTACAGTCCATTTTAATAATTATAATTTATTCACTTATTTTTTTTTCCTTCATAGCCCCTTTAAATTTACAGATAATTATATATAATTATAGATCCTCAAGCGAATCTATTTACAAATTAATTTTGTATTTCCTGTAGCATCACTACATTATATACAGGTTTTGTTATTTTATAAAAATTATATAATGAATAAACAAGTATAATAATATACATTATACATGAATGGACTAAACTGACTATTCTCTTATTTACCTTGAATGATTGTATTTACCGATTGCAGTTCATGCATGTTATACGCTTCTGTAAACCTGTAAATAATTCTGAAAACCTTGAAGATATTCCTAATCCAGTTAATTTGACATAAGTAACTTTTTATTATTTTATTATTATATGTGCTGTAAATGATAATCACGATTAAACTCGATTAAATTTCGTGGGTTAAAAGATTACAGAAATCGTGACGTTAGCGTTTATGATGTATTTCTTAGGCTTAGGTTATTTATTTATGTATGATGAGATTTATCTATGAAATGGCAGTCCATTTCAAATGCATACCTTTAGTAATGGAAGTCAGGGATATGATGAGGTTCATAACGTCCAGGCATATTCGTATACCGAAATGTTTTCCATAATTAAAACATAACGATATCCTGAAGAATACATAGAATGAAATCTGAATTGACAGTCAACTATTTACTGGGTTATTTTTGTGTTCTAAAACCTCTGGGGTGATTGTTCATCAAGATCTCTTTAACTAAAAATACAGCTGCGTTGAGCATATTCCATTATTATTATCGATTTTAGACTGAAACCATCTCAATTTTCCCCGCTGGTGTCTGCTCAATGTTCTCATCTTTTTTTCAGTGTGGGAGGGAGGGGGGTTGAAATAAGATACTATACTAAGAAATTTCTATAAATTTCAGGTACATTGTTTTGTGAGATGTAATTATAACTGACTAATTGTTATAAATTTATTAAAAATAAAAGCCGTAGGTTTCTACTGCATAAATATCTAATAGGGCCTTTAGCCGAATTCAGGCAGAAACTCAATCATAAAAACGTTTTGCCTAGAAATTAGAAGATTTAAAATAACTTTTAATATTCAAATGATTTAACTAACTTTTTATTCAAATGAATTTTTAATTAAGTTTTTATTGTTCAATTTTGGTAATTAATAATCCTTTTTCCCCATTTTTGTCCATTGTGAAGTTCGTTCATTCCTGAATTTACTAGGATAGCCTGATGCTTTTCTATTATCTTCTCTATGTCGAGTTGAACACTCTTTAAATCTTATTACATTATCACAGTGATTTGGTTTTTATATATATCTTTGCTTAATGACATGGATTGCCTCATTTTACTGTTTATAAAATTATAATATTTGATGAAGAAACTTCTCTAAATACTAAACAACTATAAGCTTATGAAAAAATACTTTTTTTTTTATATTATTTTTACCGATAATCAACAATACAAAAGTAACAACTGTTAAATGCAAACGAAACATAAATGGATATAAATATAATAATATTTGCAGACAGTTTTTTTAGTATCAATTCCCTATTTATTAGCTTTGGGCGCTTTTATTATTATTATTTTAGGTTATTATTAGAGGAATCTTAGATAAAAACATATTAGCTAAACTGCGCTCTATTTTACATAAATATTCTGAATATTAAACTCTGTATTGGATTGTTTGTATTGGTACAAGGCATTGACTTTTGATTGACTTTGATGTTATTTTTTTCATTCCATAGGTTACATATATACAAGTTGGCAAAACATATTATCTTACGAATGTACATCGCAGATATATGCAATAAGTAAGTAAGCGATGAAAGATAAAAAAAAAAAAAACATTTTACATCTGTGCTAATTGAACCGTGGCTTCTGCGTAGATAAATCAACAAGCCGTTCTGCTCAAACAACTCTCATTTTAACTCCCTTTTTTGTATTGTTTTTTTTTCCGCACTCTTGTTCTACCACATTTTAATTATCAGTGTCCGGAGTTCACATAGCCGTTAATTGAAAGTTCATTAATAAGAAAGCATTGCCAATTGTAATCTAACAACGAATGTGTCGCTGAACTTTTTACTAGATTTTTTCTCACCATAAAAAAAAAGTTTGCATAACCAATTCTACTTTTTAGTCACCAGATATTCACGCATTATGTTTGTATCGAAACAGAAATATTACTCGATGATTGTATGAGTTAAACTTGCTCACTAGTATAAGGTAATTAGTGAATTAATGTATAGATAATTACAACTGGAAGATCCAAGATCAGTGGTATGCCGTCACGTTTGCTAGAAAACGACAAAACTAATATTTCGATAAAAAAGAAAAAAATGACGGATGATGATTTATATGGCAAGCCGTTTTCTCTGCGAGGTTTAAAAGAGCTTATCATGTTATTAATTCCGTTAAAATTAATTAGAATATTTTCGGAAGACGGGAAACAACAGGGAATTTATGGCAAGCGAAAGTAGGAATAATTCAGGAAAAAAGAAGCCCACTATGATGTAAATGAAGAAAACTGTTAAAGGAAACCAAGACCCGGATAATGTAATTAAAGAAATTTATTAATTGTTTATAGATTACAATTTGTATAGTGTTACATTAATGACGGAATATAGTTTATTTGTTATATATATATGCCATTTTATGTTTAATGCTTCAACACACATAAAAAATCAATTCGTATTAATATTGACTAAATAAAACTTATTAATATTATTTGGGGTGAAGTGAAAAGATGAACTTAATTGAATAATCATTATTCACTGGAAGTGTGATGATGTCTTCCTACTGGACATGATGTTTGTAAAGGCCACGAACATTCAAACTGAACGCTCACAGGCGATCACCCTTAATGCCCTGAATTTTGAAATACGTGACCGTCTTAAGGGTGCCATCATAGGTCTAGAATAGGGATGACGGATGGTCAATTGTTACAATCCATCAATTGATTGTTGTGAACTATCGATTCTCTATGGATTATTTATTTTTCGAACAATCGGTGGTTGTTTATACGCACACTTTTCTAAAGGTCCCTCCCACCCTACACCGAATTCCCCTCCTATCGATTCAGTTTCAAAGTAATGATTCGTTAGAAAATTACTGCTTTACATATTCCACGTACAGTATTTTTTTTTTTTTTTTTTTAGCTAATAGTCCAGGTTAAGTATGCAAAAATTTCGCACTGTGGTTTTTAGTTTTAAATTGTGTTGGGGGGGGGGTCCTATAGGGCTAGAAAATGCACCATGCATTTTCGTTGTTGGCGTCGGTATGGGCAAGTGAGGGGGACCCAAAATCGCTTGCGCGTCGTACGTGTGGTCAGTAAATTGGAGAGGCGATTAACTTTATGAAGGTATTCTTTATGATAAAAGTTATAGATAATTTAAATGTTAACAATTTTGACCAACATTTATTTTTAAACTAATAGTTGCCGAGATTTGGGAAATTTCGTATATGCTACCTATTCGTGATGTGCTATTTGCCTACCTAGTATCGTCACAACGAAGCGGTTTTTGGCATTCATTCTTAAATAAATCGAAAGACAGAAAAAAAACATTATTGTAAGATCAAATCCCTTAAGAATAATATCAAAATACAAACTAAAATATAATTTATAGCTAACAATAAAGAAATATTGCATGATAAAGGAAAATAATGCAGTAAAATAAAGTATAAACCTTAATTTAGTTGGAAGGAACGACTTGAAAGCATTCCTTCCATAGATGGAGCGTTATAAAAAAAAAACCCATTAAAAATGCTACGTTCGGCCTTCTGGATAATATATTGTAAATACATATACAAATAAATAAATAATAAAAAAATATATAATGTTTGAAAATATCAATCTATAGTTACACACCTACCTTATTTGGAAAATCACCTCTCTACGCTCAAGTTGAATACTTAAAATAATTTCGCGATTTCGTATATGCTACCTTTTCGTTATGTGCTATTTTTCCACCTGGTACCGTCACAACGAAGCGGTTGTTAAAAATAAATTTTGTGTTGATCAATACAAGGAATTGAGATAGTCAAACAGAACTTTCGATAAGATAAGTTTTGTATTTATATGACTGAAAAATTAAATGAAATGATGGATGGTTACATCAAACTTATGAACTAAATATTAATATCTGCTGCACTTAATACATCGGTGTCTTCATTGAAAGAAGGTCTATCAAGCACAGCTGCCCTGAGCCCGTCTATCTTCTGTTCACTCCTCAGTCTGCTTACTTTCCTTTCCACTATCCTATGTCCAGGCAAACTTAAAGCTTATGGAGAAAACTGGCTTATTAATGTATAACCACATATGTTCCAAAAGGAAAGATTCTCACACCCGTCGACATTACTGTGATTCTAATTGACTACTCGGGCCAAGCATCTCTAGGAAATAGTGATGGAGAAATAGGCCATGAAGGAGCTTGAGGACACCACTTTCCAATTCACCTTAATTCTATAACCTCTCTCATTTTGCTAACGTATTTGGAAAAAAATATATATGCCACTTCCACTAATATGCTAATATTACAATATTATCACGATAATTTATACGAATTAACTTTTAACAATTAAGGATATTAAGTAAAGGGTTCATACCAGAAAATAATATCAACCATTAAAACAAATAGAAAGAAATAAGAAATGGTCTCAAACAAATAAAAACAGTCAAATAAAATTTCATTATTAGTATTATCCATTTACGATCTAAACAAGCAGATAGTGGACAAAACAACGTAATAAAAACAAAAAAACAAGATCTAATTCAAATAGATAGCGAGATAAAGGCATTGAAAGCTTTTTGAGCATACTATGAACTTTACAATAGTAAGAACTTCATCTCTTAAGTAATCAAGGGATTCAAAAATTACTTTTACAGTTTTCATAATAGTATTATTCTTCGGAGCAGTAGTACTCAATAGAGACACTCGTGTGTTGGTATTTATATATGTAAGAAAAAAAAGCTGGGAGTCACTCCCGATTGATATATTTTATTGAGATACCATCGCCACTCGACGTTTCGCGTATTTAGACAGCAACGATCAAGAACATGAAATATAAATTAACATATTTAGAAAAACAGTAACATAATATAATAAGACTTAATTTAATAAAACATACGATTAGAAACAGTAAATCGACTATAACAACATATTTGTTAATGAAATTTTTCTTATCCATTGTATGTACCGAATTGGCGACCGTACTGCTTAAACTTAAGTGGTTGGTAGAAGAAGTGGACCTTTTTTTCGCTGTTGTTAGCCTGTCAATTCTGGTAGCAGATTGACTTCCTTGTATGGTATCCATCATTGTCAATTCCGGCATTGAACCTCCCTGCCGGAAGGCCCGTATATCAGACTGCCATAACCAACCCCCCCCCCCCACTCCACCTCTCTTACAAAAGATTCCTTCAAATCTTACTTCAATTCCTCTGTCGACCGCACCCATAGGCTATGTAGCCTGAGGTCAGAACCCCTCCAACTCTGGACAATGTCCGGCTATCAATATTCCTCTTTCGAGCCCTGGGCAGCGGTATGTCTGTCCAGGACGGGAAGGAAGGAGGTGGCCGCCCGCCGAAAGTGGAATAGAGAGAACCGGTTTTCGGAACCTTCTGCCCACTGATTCAGTCCCCAGCTGTTTCGCTCATATTCATGAGTTTATACTACAGCTGCAAGGTGTGATTCGTTCCTTGTTATTCTGTTGGGTTTCTTTTGAACGTGCATTGTACGGAGCACTTAATTTTTTTTGTCCGATTGGCTTACCGGTATATATATATATATAATAACTTCTTTACTGTGCTAAAATTACAATTGCCTTATTAGGCAATAAGTAATTGAGATAAATGTTCACATTCATGCCATATTTACAATTCATCATTCTCTCGGTCATTCACACAATATTTACAAACAGCACAGGGGGCTCTAAAATCCACATGGTTGTCACCTTCCTCGCATGCGGAAGAGGAAGCGGAGCCTTTGGAAGTCCCCCGCTCCCCTCCATTTTTTTTTTTTTTTTCTTCTAAACCCCATGAAGGTATACAATGAAAATATTAAAAGAAACTTTGCAAATTTCTCCTCATCCTGCTATGCACAGATGCATTTGAAGGAGTTCGTGTTACTCAACAATACAGATTGTGGTTAATAGGAAAATAATATGAATACAAATCTAGGTGATGGGGCTCACCTTCGGTTTAAAAATGGGAGAAAAAACTTACAAACTAAAAACTATTAACTAAAAACTATACCTAGAACCTAAAACTAAAGCGTTCCAGCCACGACAGCGTCCTGCCATCGATGGGGGAACGGAGCGGGGGTTATAGTGTTAAACACCGGGTTTGTCAAATATTCTAATGAGTCGAAAAATTTGATATGTCTACGCTGGATGAATTCATCCACCGTAGGCAGCTCAAATATCTCATGCAGCTCACTGTTTCTTCGCTGCTCGAATGAAGTACCTCTGACCACTTTCATCAGTATACCGTTTTGGAATTGTTGGAGTTTCTTCGCTGTCGTATACCTCAGATAACGAAATAGCGGTGCACCATACAGCAGAGTAGGCCTGAGTATGCTCTTGTAAATCAGTAGCTTGAGACGCAGTGATAGATTGGGGGAAGTCAATAAGTGCGTAAGCAGGTAAGACTTCATGCGTGTATGCTTCAACTTCTTCGCAAAATGGTTACTAAAATGGAGGTGTCTGTCCATTTTAATTCCCAGATATACTAGGTCGTTGGCTGGTGAATTTTCCTCCGTTCCTACTATGTAACTAGTAGGGAGCGGGCTTTTTCCCTTTTGAAAAGAGAAAATTACACAGTCAGTCTTACCCGCGTTTACAGAGATATTGAGTCTCCCCAATCTCTCACTGATCTTCTCCTCCATTAGCCGCGTCAGTGGATACGAGCTAGTGGAGGCTGACCAAGAGCGCGAGAGCCAGAGACCCTCAGGACATGATTGGGGAAACTGGCCATTGCCAGGACCCCCATTTTCACGTAGATATAGCAGATCAAGAGGTTATTGCGTTTTAGTTCTGAGGAGGATTTTAGGGATTATGTGTGGAAAAATATCATTTTAGTTCAGAAATGTTTTTTGATGGATTTAAACGATGTATTTCACAAAATAAATATCTTACTCCTTAAACTAAAAAAATCTCAAGACAAGGATAAAAAAAAAATGTTTAGGAAAAAAATTGATTTATTATTTTAATATATACATTCAATTAATCTAAGTAAGAAAGCACCTTACTAAAACTAAGCATTAGCAAACAATTATAATGCACTATATTGCATATATTGCACTTAATATGTCCAAGTTGCTTTCGTTATCACTACTTGGCGTTTTCTTGGATCTCCGATTTATGTGTTATGTTTAGACCAGCTAAAGTTTTTTGGAGCTAATGGTCTGGTTATATGAGCTCATCTACTGTGCTCATATGCATACGTATATTAAAATCTCAAGTAAATTAATATATTATGAAATGATGCCAAGATTTCACACTTTTCTTTCTTAATTCTGAAATACGATAGCTGTCAAAAATAAATAAAATCTTAAATATTTTTTTATTGATAATATGTTTCTATCAAAAACAAAACAAAAACACGTGTATTGCAAAATCATAAGCCAAAAGAACATTGAGCAACATTGAATCAACCGTAAGTATTGCTAATAGAATTTTTTTTTTTTTCCTAAACCCCTTGAATTTATACAATGTGAAAATATGAACAATCGATGAACAAGAACTAATAAATTTTTCTTCTCATTATGCTATGCGCATATGCATTTGAAGGTGATTGGGTTACATATATAAGATTGAAGTTAAAATGAAAAGACATAAATACATTACAAGGTGTGGGGCTCACGTTCGGTTTAAAAAAGTGTGGTAGAAATTTTTTTTTTTTAAGCTCTTTAGTTAGAAGATTAGGGATGAGGGGAAAATGAAGGATATTTGGGTTGAGCGGATCCTTGTACTAGGAGTACCTGCTTGAAGGTGGTGTGAGAGAGTTAAGGAGTGTGGGAAGCCTCGGTAGAGGTTGGTTGTTGCGGTACAGTGGTGAGATTCCACTGGTGGTGATAGAAATTAATTTTCAATATAACAGTTATTATATAGAAATGTTTCATAATTAACGAGAAAGAAAAATGTAGTGTTGTTTATAACGTATATATTTAATTATCAGAGAGAATCTAGTATCCGTAGTTTTGAATGGTATATTTATTCAAAAAAACTAATTTCTTAAGTTAGGTTTGTGAAGAAACAATAGAGCCAACAATAAATTAAATAATGTCGGTGGAATGTTGTTAAGTGGGATGGCGCTCAAAATAGTTAGATAGTGGTGGATTGAGAGGACTTCAGGTATTTATAAAAGCAGGATTTGAAAACTAAGTGAAAAGAAGAAAGGTGGATGGATGGGGGAGGTATATTGTTTAAAATTGTGTTGGGGGGAAGCGATGGAATGACTGTTGAAGAAGACGGTTCTGCGAGTAAGAAATAAACGGTGCTTTTGAGTTAAGGAGATTATATGTATGGTCGGGATTTGGTAAGTTGGAAGTATTGGAAGTCTGGACAAGGGGAGCCATTCTGACTCGGTAGAGCACCAGTCTCTTGGGATCCCCAAGATAAATTGGAATAAACTGTTCCCGTTTATACGATTAGTTTTTCATGGAAGTTAACCCATTTTTATAACCAGACTGAAATCTACATGTGGATATAGAATCAACCGAGATCCAACTTCTCTGATTTGTAAACATTGCACCTGACAGTTTTATTCTCTATCGTTGGTTTATATGTAATATATTTCTATATAACTAGGGTTTCACTAATTATTTACAAAGAGAGTGGTTCATAGGACTCTAGTCTCTGCAGGGTGTATTCATCTCCTTGCGTTAAGTGAGGGGAAACCTTTTCATTATAAATAAAAAGTTGACGAAGATGTGGCCAGGACCTCCTGGGTGGCTTAGGGGCACTGGCCAAACAGACGAACCAGACATATTTATGGAAACTTTTTTTTTAAGATTTCCTACAAGAACTAACTGTTTACTCCTGCAATACTCAAGCCTTGTTGATTCAGTAGTTCCATTTTATTTACCAATGTGTTAAAAATTAAAAAAAAAATATATATTAAAAATAATAAAAAAAGGTTTTCTACAAGAATTCCTGCAAGAAGCAACGCTTGTTGATTCATTAGTTCTATTCAATTTACCAATAGTGCTAAAAAAAAAACATTAAAAATAATGAAGGAAATATATTTCAATCATATATAATTGCATACATTAAATCTCTTAATATCATAATTCCTTTTTCTTCTCTTTTCCTTTTTTTATTAGAATTTTTGTATTTAATTTTGCTACATGAGCTCAATAATCATAGCTCTAAAATCTATAATAGCGCGGAGTTAATACGTAAAGTTTTAATATCCGCTTTTTTTTTGGGCAGGGAAACAGCAAAGCAATCGCTATAAATTTTTACCGAATTATGTAACTACACTTAGCATATTCAAGAAACCTTTCAGTGCTTAAAAGTTCCTAGAGCGTTATATCTTTTTAAAATTTGTGTTTTAGTGATTTATACTCAATTTGAAACAAATTATTTAAAAATCGACCAGAACCTTTTATGAATTCAGTTCAAACCTTTTAAAAGTGTTTACCTCTAGATAGGGCTCCATAATTTTGAAAACATCTTAAAAGTGTTATATTTATAAGTTGTTCTCTGTGGCAATCAAACCGGTGTATTACCTGTTAACACGAACACAGGAATTAGGCATTGACTCATTGTTTGTTTACTTTGAACCCGATTAGTACGATTTTTTATAATTTGAACCTTAGCCTCATTTTAAAATTAAATTTTATAACAAATATATTCCATTATATTTTTTTTTTAAGTTTTGATCCGCTAGATCGTTAAGAAACAGTCCACTGTGCGACAATATGGGTTGGCAGTAACTGCTAGCAGTTAAGCGGCAGGAGACCGAATCGATGACGTCACAACCGCTTACTGCCGGGCAGTTCCAGTGAAAATGTAACTTTAGGCGTCCCCGGTCATTGCTGCATATATATCATCATGTGCTGGATCGGGGCTCGAATCCGAGCTCTCCCAAACGTCACCAACGTAGTCTTCTATTCTGAATTTTCACAGGCTAAACTCTCGCAGGGATCCCTGGGTGATAATTGCTTCCATGCATTGAATTGTTTGTGAAGTTTATTCTACAACTAAAATTCACGATTTTTGGGCTTGTGCTTGATAAATCATAAGTGTAAAAGGCCCGACTTTTTTCATGTTTAATTTTGTTTTCTGTACTTCTCGTTACTCTATTTTAACCGAAAACTAGCGAACATATTCCCAGGTTGTGAAATATACCATTAAAGTTTCACACCATTCATATTATTTTCACGACCACTACCGTAGAACGTACAGACCTAAAGGCGTTCCCCACCTGAATGAAATTGATAAAATAATGCGGGTATTCAATTTTTTTTTTTGTACTGAAAACAAATATAGCCCAGGCCTTTATTTGTGGTGACCTAGAAGAAAACTCTAGTTAACACAGTATAATGAAAACACACACAGACTGGGAAAAAGTGAAGTTATCCACTCGTTATCAACCTAATTTATGTGACAGGTCGGGAAAGTGGGAATGGTTAACTATGAAGGAACGTATGGTCGCAGGTTATGTGCTTATTTAGGTTCTATGTTCAAACCCTTACTGTGTTGGGATATGACAAGTTAATCTCTGTGAATAGAAGTGGAGGGTCCTGATTACATACCCTGGCTTGAATAGAGCTCCTATAGATCCACGGATCCTTTGTATTGGCATTTTATTCTTCAATGAACCATAGATTAATGTAATTTACTATTGTATTCGATATGAAACATAAACAATTCAAAAGAAAGCAGAACGCGATTTAAATAAAAAATAAAATAATCGAAAGTGCTGGATACGACTGTGCAGCCAAGGACCTTATAGCAAGATCGGCTGGGATCAATTATTATTATTCCGCTGTGAAAATAACTACACTTTATTTTTGGCGGACACACTTTGTTTTATTTACCATCTAGGTAAATAGAACTTATTAAATGACTCCAGTGAACAGCGGATTTTATTAAAATCTCCGAAAACGTTACCATTTAAAAAGTATTTATATTTTCGTTTCCGTTTTTAATATATCTTTCCCGAATTTCCGAAGAAATAAAAACTTTGTTAGAGCTTAAATTGCCTCTCACTTGTGACTTTTTTCAGGTTTAATTATATTTTCCTATCCATTGCAATGAAATCAAATCCGCGGTTTAGTGGAATATTCCTTTCAAATTTCAGTTTGATGTAATACTTTTCACGGGAGTCACAATATTACTAACATTACATGCAATTAATATAAATACGGTTATAAGGTGCCAGTTGTGGGATGCTTTTTAAAAGAAATAGTTATATTACTTCTTGTTATTTGATGTTATATCAAAACAATCATGGCTATTTTAACATTTGCAGTCAGGTTCTATAATAGATATGACAAAAAAACTAAATATGTAGAAAAGCAATATGGTGCATTGATAAAATCAATAAAATATATTCCAATCTTGTCATCGATGACTAAAAAGTAGTTGATGATTATTGATTTTCTTAGTTAATCATTCCTAATTTATATCTCGCGTTTCATGTAACCAATTAACCTAGTGTCATATGAATTATATTGCTGGTTAATTATCACGTGAGGAATTAGCTGAAAGGTTCATAAGGGACAAGAATCATACTTAATAGAGATGCCGCCGCAACTTAGTATCAATAATCTGTCCCTTTGATCGTTGCGTTATAAAGCATTCTTACCAAATCTATACAATTTTAATTTAATTGTCTCTTCTTTTTTGTTTTACGATTATTATGTCCCTTTATCGTTTATCGCCAACTTCTTACAACCGGAACTCATTTAACTGCTTGTAATGTTTTGACCATTAAAAGCAATGCATATAGTTTGATTTGCTGTTTCTAGCTGTATTCCAGTATGTTTTCGGGATAACGTTTTTTTTTTGACATGAAACATTGTTCAAGTTATTTGTTTGCTGAAAAATAACACTTTTTTACTTCATTAAAAAGGAAATCGCTCAAAATCACTATCACGTATTTCTACATGGCGCGTACACATCTCGTTTTGAGGTTAAGTCAACTACACGCCTGTCCCTCAGAGCCATAACAAGGCCACTGTCAAGAGATTGATTTATTGTTAAGCTGTATAAGAATAATGTATGAGTATGAGGGAAGGAGACAGAGGTTTATGAACTTTGAGAGGACAGTCGGTTGATACGGTCTCCGCTGTGGGACGGTCTATGTCAGATAAAAGCCTCCAGTGGGAAGCCTGTCAGATAGCGGGCTCACAAGTTAAACAGCTACCGGGCTAATTCCGACTTTTTCTTGTTCCCTTCTGTTCTTGTTCTGTCTGCTCTGTGTGATCTGTCTGAGCAAAACACCGACTCCCGCCTGTCTAGCGCCACTTTTTGTATGAATCCGCTACCTATACAAGAAAAATAATATATTAATATGCTCCACAATTATTCCCCATGAAGATTTTAGTTCATTTAAATTCGAAAATGGAGATAATTAGCCCAAATAATAAACCTTTTCTTACTTAATTCAAACATTGATTATTTTTTCTTCTACGAACTTCTTTATTTGTAAAATTTGCTTATCCAGCATTAATAATTGTGATTTTAGAGCAAATTAATACCTTATACACAATTGAACTTGCTACAGTTCACACTCATAGCAACATTCGTACAATATGTACATACAAATTTTGCCCAGGTGCCCCTTGCCCACGAGCGCCCCACCCCCCAGTAACGCAGGTTGAAAAAACGGGATCAACGAAGCTCCACCCCCCGCCTCACTCTCTGGCCATGGTAACCGGAAATAGTGCAAGAGTGCCTTCAGTTTCTTTTTCTATTGCCGTTCGGAGCAGAGAGCAGTCACAGGCACTCCCCAATCCTCGTCCCCAGCATTCCGTTCATCCCGGCAACCAGCAAACCCAATCCCATCCTCAACCATATCATCACGCATATTCCTCCATCTTCAAGCTCTTCAGATCTCACTAGCCTATTAACATAATTCCTTACAGAGCTCAGAACCCTAATTACCCCTAAACTATTCGCTTACACGCCTCGATCACCTCTCTTCTGGTCATAGCCCTTTGATCCTAACCATTTTTCTAAGACCTATTCACAAACTGCCTTCTCCTTCATTTATTAGGGACCTAGTTGATTGGGACCACTTCCGCCAGCTACTTACAGATTCCATATCCCTCAAAGTGTCGCTGAAAACATCCCAAGACCTAGATGATGCAGTGCATTCTTTCACTACTCTGCTCCAGAGGTTCCGACCCCATTCCAACCTCCCAAGCCAACCCATCTTCACCCCACCGTCATCCAAAAATTCACAATCAAAATACATTACCTCAGTATCTCAAAGGCCTTATCTAATCCAAATGCCACTCGAGAACTGTGTGGCAAAAATCCTGACATCCAGCTGATCGTCACTTGTGCAATCAGTACTGCAGATTGGTAAAGCGGTGATTGGCATCCTTCGGTTCAGATTTTTTTAATTCCCACCTCTCCTGTCCGTCTACCAGGGATAACTCCGGATGAAACGTAACTAAAAAAAAGTATCATCCTGTTTCACATCCACTCCGTCCTGATGATGGGTATGGGTCCTGGGCAGCTTCGGATGGTGAAAGGTCGGAAGAATTCGCACTCCATCTTTCCCGTACTTTCACTCCTACCTTACTCCTCAAAACAATACTCATCGCATAACTGTTGAATATTTCCTCACTTCACCTATCCCTCTCTCACTTCCACCAAAAGCCGTTAACCCCTTTGAGGTCAAATATCATCTGAAAAAATTACCTTACTGAAAATCCCCTGGATATGATATCCTTACTCCTCGAATTCTCCAACAACTTCCTCCTAAAGCCATAATCTTCCTAACCTAGATATATAATTACATTATCTGAACTCTGGAAGTAAGCCGTTATACTCCTATTCGCCAAACCCGGAAAACCACCCAATGACGCATCGCCTTACCGCCCAGTTAGCCTACTTCCTATCCTCTCAAATATATTTAAAAAGCTCCTATTAAAACGTCTACTTCCGATTGCTGTATCCCAAGTTTGGTTTCCGTCGAAATTCCACTGCTCAACAAGTCCTCACACATATTATCAGCTCTTTAAACCAAACAGTACTGCACTGGACATAGCTCAAGCTTTTGACAGTGTCTGGCACCCAGGCTTGCTTTAAGATATTTACCACAGGCCCTTTTCCTAATCCTACAGTCCTGCCTTTCTAACCGCTTCTTCCACGTCCTCTGTGTTACATTACCTTCACCCTCTGCCGCAAGTCCTGTCCAGTAGTCTTTTAAAATTCCATTCCTCTTCATGGATCCGAGACAGTACAGTATTTTGGCTTCCATCTCGACAAAAGACTGACATGGAACCCACATACGAGGCTAAAAAGACAAAAACTGAACAGACGCTTTGGACTACTTCCCATCTCTCAATAGAAAATCACTAATCTACAAAGTTATACTCAAGCCAATCTGGAATAGAGCTATGGGGGACAGCAAAAAAGTGGCGAACATCAAGCGCATCCAATCCTTTCAATCAAAAGTCCTGAGAACAAAAGGAAATGCCCCTTATTACGTCAGCAACATAACCCTTCTTCATGAGCTTAATATAACCTACATTCTTAAACTCATCCCTTTCAAGTTCATAAAATTCCATTAAAAACTATCAAACCAACGTAATCCCCTACCACAGTCATTGCACTGCACCACTCATCCCTATAATCCTTCTTGAAGACAAAAACGGCTGCGTGCCTCGTGGGAGTTCTGGCAATGGTCAGTTTCTCCAATCATGTTCTTAGCGTCTGTGGCTCTCTCGCTCTTGGTCTGCCTTCGCTGGCTCTTATCCACTGACGCTGCTGACGGAGGAGTGTGGGGGGGGGGGGGACTACTACTCAAGACTCCGCTTCCTCTTTTGCACGCGAGGGAGGTGACAACAATGTGGACTTGGGAAGTCTCTGGGCTGTTTGTAAATACTGTATGAATGAGCGAGTAAATAAAATGGTAAATATTGTACGAATGAGATTGTCGGGGGCGTCACTAGGGGAGTGCCTGATCACTCTAGCCCTGGTGACAAGTGTGGATTGTTGTAGTTTATAACATGGACCATTGTTCCATGTCGGCGTTTAATATCTGACTCCATTTATGATAGATATGTGTCCCGACAATACACTATGTTCAAAAGAAAAGGGTACAAAGGTTTCATAAAGAATAAGATTTGATCAGAGTTAGAACGGGGCACGGCAGTGTAACAATAGCGAGGCGTCGGACAGTCTGCAAGGGGGCACCGAGACAGGATGACTGCGCGGAGGTGTGGCCAAGAGAGTAGGCTGACGAGGAGTCTGTGTGTCGGATTTCCAGGGCCAAGCGGCCCTGGCGTCGCGACCGAGTAGAGTGGCTGAGGAGACTAGGAAAAAGAGTGGCTTTCCAGGGCGAAACCCCTTGGTTTTAAACATTACTTCCCCTTCCTAAAACATTACTTCCCCTTCCTACCGGAAGGAGGAGCCTAGCTTGAACGGGGTATGTTTATGATGTCACACCTGCGCCGAGTACGTGCCCCTCGTCCCCTAAAGAACTGTTTATTGGCATGGCTTTTAGATTTTATGACCGCTGGAAAGTGACTGAAGGTCTACCCGGGTCTATTTTATTAGGGGCAGGTGGCTTACCCTCTCAGGTTTTATTGCTGTTGACCTTCGACCCTCTGTGCCTTGTTATACGACTTCCGACCTCTCTATGATTTATTACCAGAAAACCATGTTTTACATCTAATTACAATACATTAGTTGCACCAGAGTATAGGGTAATTTACGTATATGGTTAGCGCTCGCTACAGAGATCATTTATCATAATTACTTATTGCCTAATGGAGCATATTGTAATTTTATCATAATGAAGTTTTTTTATCAATTAAACGTTGCTTTACCAAACATTCGGGCAGTTAGACTTTTTTAGGCTTAGCTACTGGGATGATTAATATGAATAAATGTGCTAGAGAAAAACTAAAAATTATATAAAAAACCATGAACATCATGAGCATAAGGTTTTATTAACAAAAAAAATATGGTAGATTGTGAAAGTGAATAAAGGATCAAGTATGAATATGTATCTTAGATTCAATCATTGTTCTTTCCTAATATAAAACTGACAAATAATTTAAATTTAAATTAACAATATAAAAGTGATAATATTGAATTTCCTTCAAACGTACATTTAAAGGAACTAACATATTGAATTTAATTGGCTGTAATTATGGCATGGAATTGAAATTAATTGGCATCAGCTTTAGTGCATTATTAATTCAAACTCATCGTGGTCTAATGCTGACAACTCTAGTATTCAGGCCACTTCCACCAGGAAGTATTGCAGCGTCTACTCATCAGACCCTGAGATGTTTCTGCCTCTGCATTCCGTCAGAAAAGCAGTGTTACGTACTCCCTCCTAAGGAGTGACGCAGAGCTTTTTTTTCAATCCCCAAACCCTTGCTCAATCTTGGGCCGATTTAAGCTCACAGAGATAAGCTTGCCTGTAGATTTCTTCAAAAGAAACGTTTTATTTATGTTGTGTAGGTGTGGAAAGTGTATTTTTTTTAACAACCCCTTAGAACCAATCAATTTCGTGACTTTAGTGTTACGTGTTAGTACCTTCTACATACCACCCTGTCTGCCATGCCATCTGCCATTGACACTGCCCTGTCCGAAACGGACCTGATTGCCTGTCAATCAAACATTTTTTTAATGTCGGTAAGCACCAACATCTTGCCTCACATAGTCTTATTTTATTATTTTGAGCTTATATAGCTTATCGAAACATCACTCAATCATCAATCTTATGTTTACTTATTATGTTTTTTTCATGAACTGAATAATTATATATCCGAACAAATAATTCACTCTTATCTAAAATTACGTATAACTATGAACTCCGAATTTTCTTTGAGCTGGAGCGTGCTATTTTCTATAGTTATTTTTGAGAAGCATAGAAAATATCGTTTTGTTAAAATTAATTCCGGACCAGATGCAAGGGGATAAGATAATAACAAGTTAATAATAATAACAAGGGGAGAAGACGTCAGATAATAATACTTTATTATTATAACTTCTCGATATTTTGATTTATTTTGTGAATATGTTTTCTAAACATCCAAATTACTTCTATCGTTTTCACCCAATAAGTACACATCTTTCGGGTTTAATAATACAATAGTTAGCACAAATCATTTGGAAGAAACTCAATTATTATGTGAAATGTTCTTTCACCTGGTTGCTTTATGTATGTGTATTACGTTAAGATCACAATACAGTAAGGGGAAACATGAAAACAGTAATAAAACTAGAAAAAATCATTTCTGTCGATAACTTTTAAAATTCATAGTTAACGACACACATGAGGGAGTACTGCGAAAATATTTTAATAGTTCATTGTTCACTTTAGTTTAGGATCTCCTTAGTTAACCACGTATGTATCTTATAGACATTAAACTTTAGCTTTAGCTTAAGCTCCGACAACCATAGTAGCATATAACTACATACTTGTCTACCATAGGGGAGTCTGTATACTTTTTTTTTTTTTTTTCAAAAAACTTTATTTAATATATACAGAGTTAGTTACAGATTCAATAATATGGAAACCTTGCATTAATGCAAGAATTTTTCTATGGTAGGCTGATCTACAGAATACAAGGAGTGTGAGCTTAGAAAGTGACAGGGCTTACTTTAAGAATAAGTTTTGCCTAAATCTAACTAACTTAACCTAGGGGTTGGTGGGGGGTCCTAAGTTTTTGTAGGTCTTGTTGTGTAGCAGCTGCGGCAGATGACAGATACAATGTACCGTAATTTCTTATTCGTAACACATCACTGCCATGATGGGAATTCATTATGTTGATGTACACTTTGATGCTAAACTATTGAAGTTATTTGTACCAAATTTGCCAGATTACCAAATTGACTCATATACAGATTTATTAAGTTAAGTGGAAAACCTCATTTTCTCTCACTGACCACTCCTTGATTCACATCGAGAGCTTCGTTCATTGGCCAGGGGAAAGGATGTACTTTCAAACAGGTATAGAGAGATCGTATTTCGTTGGTCTGAATGTCTGTCTTGGCAATCAACGACCACGTTCATAGAAATAATACAATATATTTTGTAGTAAAAATCACTTCATATTTCTTTTACATATATTTATGTAATTTACAGTATTAACATGTAATGTTACATTTATATAACTAGTATAATCTACTATATAGTGAGACGAGGCTGTACTCCTTTATACTTCTTAGTATTTTAAAAGTCAACAGAAATTCTTTCACTCGGAGTGAACCCTTTGGTTTAAAAACAGGTCAAATTCGAATTGGATCTGGTCGAGTGGTCATGACCTGTGATTCTATAAATTCATTTTGTTCTCGTTTTTAAACTGTGCATTGCATATTTGGTTTATATTTACCTTGGGAATTCCTGTTCGACCCGTATTTTATTATTAATTATCAAAACAATTTTGAGTAAAAAGTTTACGATTTATTAATTTTTGCATATTTATTACCACTTCGAATGATACTAAATTCGTGACCTTGGGGGTATCGTAGACTCGTGACTAGACAAACGTGAAAAGTAAACAAAAGGCCAATAGGTTACACCTCGATAATTTATATGTTGGATATTGTGAAATATTTGAAGAATGAAATATTTATTTATATTGCTATCAAATGAGTAATTTTGTAATTACTACTTTGCCTTTTCATAATTTGAATCATGTGTTATTTTTAGATTCTTAACTATACTCTCCACCCAAGCAATTAGTCATGTCAACGTAATTGGTATGGCATTTCCGAATCTTAAAAGATCAATAAAACCAAGAAAACCTAAAAGAAATTACTGAGAAAAGTAATATTTTAGTATTATATAATCTTGGAGTTTTAATATCTATGTGTTACCATTTTTTTCTAAGAGCGTTCAGTCATAAAAATTTAGTGATAGAGAACAGAATCTTTCTTTTGTTTGTGGACAACATTATTGCACTAGTGAGAGAGAGAAGGAGAGTAGAATCCAGCAGCAAATAAATAGACTGATAAATATCAGTTTGTATGTTCAGGCGTCAGGTACTTATTTTTTATTTCGTACTTCGGGATTGCTAAGTCACCGGAGGAAAAGTATTACATCACCTGCTATTAGTACATTTTCATTGATTCTCCTCTTTCTTCCACGATCGTCCCTTGATCAGGATCTCATTCGTTCTTCTTAAGCCCTCAAGGCTACCACGTTCAGTTCGGCCGGCTGGCTCGGACTCAGCAGCACAAACGTCCGAAGGAAATTTTGGAGGTCTGGAATACGCCTGCCGTTACAGAGGGGAGGGGAATTTAGGCAATTCAGAAATCCTCGCAATGATGACCTCTGTCTATTTTTGTCAGTTTTCAGAAGGAAGATTATGACATTCCCTTCCTTGTAATGTAGAGCTTTTAATTGCCATCGGCAGGGGTGTGATGTAGGTGTGTCTAAAGCTTTTAAAAATGTGATGAATGTATCGGAAATCGATTTTCTCACATCTTGAGCCGGAATTGCCTGAATTTTCATCCAGGCCATAGTATTATCATGAGCGGCTGCCATAGTTATCTGGGGAAGCTGTGGTATATCCGCTGCTTCGTTGAGCACCCCTGGTCTTAGCGCTCCTTCCGGCATTCCCGTAATAGAAGAGAAAAACCGAAAGACGAAATAAAAGAGAGAAAAAACGATAGCTTTCCGCACTGCCGTACGATTTCCCGGGTTTTGGCACCAGTTATTCACCACCGGGTAAGATGTGATAAAGAAAAACAGGCACAAAAGACTAACTCGAGTGATCGAAATAGACTGCCTTTATTTCTATCTGTAATCCGACATATATGGGATAATGGGATGTTTACGTCCCATGATCGCATTAATTTCCAATACAGAGCTGCTTCTAAGTTAATGATCGTCAACGAAAAACGTGAAGAAAAAGGAAAGAGGTTGAATGTAGTTACAGAACGAGAGTTGTCACAAGACTGTTTTTATTTGAGCCTTTTAAAGCCTCTCTAAATACATTCGGGATGTTTACATCCCGATGACTTGAGGATCAGGCTGGCTGCCTACGATGTCCGAACCTTAACTCCTCCCTGCCAGTTTACGCATATCTCTTCGTAAACGCCAAGGTCCGGCGCACGCACACCCAGCCTGTAATCCCTTACATACGCTTACGGTCTAATATATTCATAGTCAGCACCAAACAACAGAACACAAAGAAAAGAGATAAAGAAAAAACAAAACAAGAATAATACTAATAATAAAATATAATACATTCGCCCGTGACCCGGCGGCTGCAAGGTGAAAAAAAAAAACCATGGAACTTATCCGCAATATAAATAATGAAAACAAAAACTCTCTCTGAGCATCACATGTGAAGCATATGATTCCGAATCAGTTGCTCCGTATCGGCACACCATCTTAGGCACATGAACGGTTCGCCTCTTCTTTGGGGAGGTCATGCTCTCGATGGTCCCGAATTATAATGACCTTAAAGGGCCCCTCATACCAAACAAGTTCCCTACTACGATTTGACACGACTTTTCTGTACACAACGGTCCCAATCGATATTGCCCCTATGCGATCCCGCACCTTCAAATTTGCCCGTGCCACGCGCTTGGATTTCTGGCGCATAATCTTATCGCGTACCTTGTGCAACATCTTACCGAGCTTTATGTGGGTGTTATGGAGCTGTGCCACCATCCCCTCATCCGCCACTTTCTCTGGCCAGTTCCTCGGTCTCACTCGTAATCCAAACAAAATTTCAAAGAGTGCTAACCCCGTCGAGTGGTTGTATGCCGCCACCGCCGTGGGCATCGCTACGTTCGCCGACAGGCCTTTATCCACCTGATACACGCGTAAGTGGTCGCTGAGGGTGCTGTGTAACCTTTCGATGGTTCCCCTGCTCTTGGGATGCCCGGGGTTATTAAAATGCCATGCCACATCCCGTTTTTGCATTTTGGCTAAAGATCAGCAGGTCATCCATGTAAATTTGGCACATATTTTCGTCCATTCCTCTAAGAAGTTTGTCCATGAGACGCTGAAAGGTTATTAGAGAATTTTTCAGACCAAACGGCATTCTCGTGAACTAAAATGGCCTCTTTCGAACGAGAACGCCGTTTTATGTTGGTCATGCGCAGTTAGCTTGATCTGATGGTACCCTGCTTTTAGACCTAATGTGCTAAAAATTTTCGTACCGTTGAGTCTATCTAGGATGTCTTCGAACCGCGGGATCGGATATTTTTCGTCCAGGGTATTGTCGTTAAGTTTCCGAAAATCCACCACGATTCGGTATTTTTCCTCACTATCTCCCGGTCGACTTTTATTTTTCATTGCCCACAAAGGGCTATTATACGTAGACGTGATATCTCTGATGATACCTTGACGTTTGAGATCCTCGATCTCCTTTCTAATATGTTGTCTGAGCGCTTGTGAATATCGCCTCCTTCACATACGTCACCCGCTCTACTTTTAAACGGGATCTCATGTAGCGTTTTCCCCGTTGCTCTTAGCGTGTCCCCTTCAGCGAAAAAAATATCCCTAAACTCGCTCCGCAGACTCTCCCTCCAATCCTCCACTCTCTTAACCGCTCCTATTTGCTCCGTTTTGGCCTTTATGTGGGCCCCTATGCCCCCCCCCCCGGCTTCGATAGGTTTTCTTCCCTAGTTTGACCCTCCAGTTCTCACACTCGTTTTCAATGCGCGCGCCTACTTTTCCTAGCACATCACACCCCACTATTATCTGGTATTCCCGCGGCATATCTTCCACAACGTGTACTTTTATGTCACCCATTACTTTCGCCCATTCGTCCAGCTCCACGACCGCTTCTCCCATTACTTCGCAGGGTCCCCCAGAGTAAGTAATTTACACCTTAATACCTTGATCTGGTGTGCCCTCTCTCCTCCACGCAACCTTTCTAACGCACCACGAGATATTATTGTATTGGTGCTGCCAGTATCAATGAGGCACCTCTCCCCCTTCCCAAACTCAATAATTGGCCACCCACACATCCTTTCCCGCACTGTATTGCACCTTAGGATGCGGTCACCTCTCTGCTGCCACTCTCCTCAGGCCTCCGTACGCCGCTCCCATCTGCGCGAGGGATTCTTCTGCCACTCTCGTCTTCTCCTTCCGGTACGCTTCGACTCCTCTCCGTTTGTCTCCGACGTCCCTGATGACTCGTCCCCCGATGATCCATTTTCTCTTGGTGTCGCGCTCCGCCTCTTCCAGATTTCCTGGTTATTCACCTCCATTGGTTCTGCTTTGTGAAATTCCTTTCAACGAAACAAGTATGGATCTTGTCTTGCTATGTGTCCTTCTTCCCCACACTCGAGGCACTGAACTACCAGATGGCCCGTCTTTCCCCAGCCATGAAATTTCCTATCTTCTTTCCGAGGTGCGTACCTAGGCCTCGTCACTCCCAATCTTCTCTCTCTTGTCGCTCCCCTGTCTCTACCGGCAAACGACGTTTCCTGTCTCTTCCACACTGCTTTTGGGGTCCTGTTTCTCCTATATGGGATCTGGCTCCAATCGTTGTCATCTTCGTTCATTTTTACTTCTTCTTCCCTTGCGCTAGCATCTATCATCGCCTGGGCGCATTCGACGAACGATCGCTCATTAGGGAACCCTTACTTCCTTCCCGTCTCCTTCGTTAATTATACCTTTAAGATTGTAGACAGGAGCCCCATCCTGCCCTCCACTTTCTCGGCGCTAGTTGTCTCCCTCATTTTCTCATTTATTTTATTGTAGCGGACTACCAGGACTGCAGCATACTGTCCACTATTCTGTCTCGGAGATTTCATTTCTCGAAACATTTGTAAGATATCCTCCTCTCGGGTCCATCGTCCCCCCCATATGCTTTTTTCAGTCTCGTCTTTACTACCTCCCATGGGGTTTTCTCGTCCGCCTGTATCAAGTTCAGCACCTTCCTTTTCACCCTGCACACCGGGTCTGCCTTTATTGTTTTAGCGTCACCTGGGTTGAGTAACCCTTCGTCCATCTTGGCTTGTATCCTCTCCCTAATTCTATCCCCACCTTTGAGAAAATGATTCAACTCACCTAGTTCCCCAGAAAATTTTTCGAGGTCTGAGATCATTTTCCTCATGTCCTGCGACGTCACTGCCCGCACCTTCATCCATGCCAGCGCGTTCACATGGGCTTCAGCCATGGTTTCTTTAGGTAACTGTGGAACTTCAAACGCTGCCGGCCGCCAGTCCACCATTACCTACTTTAATCAAATCACACGAAAGCGAATGAGAAGAAAAAAAACAAAACAAAAGCCAACTCGCACGTTAATGACTCGAACCCACTCCGCTCCCGGGTTTCGGCACCAGTTAATGATCGTCAACGAAAACGTGAAGAAAAAGGAAAGAGGTTGAATGTAGTTACAGAACAAGAGTTGTCACAAGACTGTTTTTATTTGAGGCTTTTAAAGCCTCTCTAAATACATTCGGGATGTTTACATCTCGATGACTTAAGGATTGTATTCACTATATTTTATATTATAACAATTATTCATATTATTTACACAATCTTACCTGTAAACAAAGAAACGACAATTACAGTTTATAACTATCAATTCTCTATTCACAACTTTTATTACTTAATATAACCTTCTCTATATCATCTCACTTTTTAGAATATTGCTGATTCTCCATCTAGTGGAAACTAGTAGAAGCAGCGCAGCAAATTCAAATATTCAAATTAAAGAGAGTTTACTTTCTAATATTCTAAAAAATGAGATGATATAGAGGTTATATTAAGTAATAAAAGTTGTGAATACAGTAGTATAATATATATACTATAATAATATAATAGTACTAGTTAGAAAAACTTATTATTGAATATACCATGTACAGTAAAATATTCGATGTATATGATGATAATAACTAAGGCTTGAGCGTTTGTTTCTGCTATTTAATTAACACGAAGTCAAAAAAAAAAAAAACCTGTGAAAAGCCTATCGAATATTCGTCTGCCTTGATTTAGCTTTGGATGAGATCCAACGTTTTAATTTTTAGCCAGATATAGCAGGTATTTATAGGAACAGAAACTTCCTTGCCGAATGAGTATCCTACGTTGGTTAGGTAATTTCAAACTTATGATTTCCGAATGTTTTCAATTATAATTCCTTTGGGTTACGTACCTGAATAATAGGCCGAAATCTCGTCCGTTAATGAATTTGATGATAAATCGACATCTTTTTTGAAATAACTTAAGCGGTTATCACAAAATTTGCATCTCTTTATGTTGATATTATATAAATGATTAAATTGGTCTGATATGGTTATATTGTCTGAGAATATTTCTTGTAAAATATCAAATCCGAAGCCATTCAAGTGTATACTTTTACATATGTTGTTCTGAAACTTAATATAACTTATTATATTAACGAGTCATGATGTTTAACCATAAAAGTTCTTGAACAAAAATTTTCATGAAGCTATTAAAGGGATTTCTTCACATAAAGCAAGTAATAATTTGCATCTCTAGTGTTTGGGCATTCGTATTTTTATTTGAACTTTTATTCAAATGTTCATATACAATGGACTGTACTATATTAAATATGCATATGCGATAATCAGTAACCAGAGCCCGATGGTGAACATCCTTTCATTCGGAGCACGTGTTGCTTTGATATGCATATTTTTCGCCACATGGCCAGACTCTAACGAGAAAAACTTCCCAGCGTCATATAATAAATCTAACAGTGCCCCCTTCCATGTATGATTTACCTTCGGTTACACAACGATTCCCTATTTACGTATTTGCATGCTCGTTTATATCTGTTTGCCTTTCAAAAGGCTGACAAGTGTTTGGGTCAAAATGGGTACATTTGAATTTTATATTTTCTTTCGCCAGTTATATAATGCTAAGAATATTGTAATGCTAATATTATATATAGTGCTATAAAAGTAGAAGCAAGCCCCTTCTAGTGTATACCTGCCTCGTGACTTCATGGAAGTCCTGGTGTTCCCTGTTATTTTTTAAGTCAGCGACCGCATCCCTCCAAGACCTCGCTCCCTATTCCCGGAACACCCTTCTCCTATACATGTATGTCTCACCTTTAGCCCCAGACCACACTTGTTCCCAGACACTCGTCCCAAAACATCCGACCCAGTATGTAGTAACATAACTCTTAGTATTTGTGTACACCAGTGTTTTGCATCATAATAAAGCTTTTCTTTCTTTTATTTTAAATTACTCTTCTCTACAAAGATTAATTAACTGCCGATACGGACTCGCCCTCCTTTTTCAATTGTTTAGTCCTTTTAAATTCGTTCAGGTAATGTAGGGACTCGGTGATTGATTTGCGGCGCCTGAAATATCTCTTAGGCTATCTGTTCAAGCAAGTGGGCCGTATTTACTAATTTGACAGTCCACTAAACCCGATAATCGGTCTATTGTCCTGTTCAACCGACAAGCAAAAAATTATCCGCTTTTCTGATCTTCGAAGACTCCCTTTTAATTGTTCGACTTCTTGCGGGAATCTTCGGAGGAGCAATAGGAAACAAACGGGAAGGGGAAGCACGGACCTATCGAAAAGTTTGCAGAACTACATAATCTGCTGCCAATTGGTTATGTCCCGGCAACTCAGTCCTCTCCCGACCAGAGCCATATACGAAAAGGATAAAAATGAAGCGCACTACGGGGAAGCAACAATCTTGCTGCGCTAGCATTATCAGTGGTTATTATTAGTCAAACAAAAAAAACAGTGACATGCCGATAAGCTCGATATTTCGCAGACGACATCTAGATACAATGGAGTATAACTTCTATAAATTTTAGGAATTTTTTTTTGTTACAGAGTGGTTTTGTGTAAAAATAGTGAGCATTGAACCATTGTTTATTGATATTGTTTAATTCACTTATTGTTGCTCTACAACTCCCTTGGTTTCCTCCAACACTTGTCTGCTTCATGTTGCTGTCGCCCAGTGTCGAATCCTATATTCCTGGCACCATTGGCGTTCTGACTATCGCTGCCTTATCTGTTTTTTGTAAATTTATCATTGGCGTATGCCAATGTAAACATTTGCGTATTGTACTAATGTATTTAAGTTAGTTGACTTCATGGGTTTTTATTCACATCCTCCTATCATACTAATAAAACACTTTCTATAACTCCCACCAGTTTGGTGGGGATTGGGTCCTCCTGGCCCACGGCCGGTTTCGATTCGTCCTTGTACTCTCTCAGGTTCGCATCGGCGGGATTGCAAAATTAGTTTGAATGTACAAACAGAATAGTTGATGGCATGAGGGTTTTACCCCAAAGTAAAACTACAAAAAACAATAGCTGCTACTTCTGTGGGTTCATGTCATCGCTCACCTGCAATACGTGACACAACCCATCACAAATGTTTTAGTTTCATAACGTCGCTTCTTTGTCTCCATTTACCTGAAGAAAAAAAGACCCTTAAATGCATTGGAGACCACTCCTTTTGAAACTTTGGAGATCCCTTCCTCAGTTTAGGTTTTGTCCGATCTATACATGAGACCTGGTCGAGTGTTTGCCTTATATAGAACAATCTTGGCATGCTTAGATGCAAGACTATTTAACAGAACCTTGTCGCAGCACATAGTCACAGCGGTCGGCAGACATATTCCTCTTTTTCTACTTATCCTAGCTAGGTACTGACTACAAGTCACAATCGTTCTTGGGTGCCCTGGTTCTCAGTCTCATACCGTATATAGCCCCAAGGAGCAGCCTCAGACATGCTTTAGACACTGCATGTCGTTTGAGATATTTATTTCGACGGCGTATCTGTATTCCAGGGACTCGAATAACTCTTTCGATGGCCAGATTTAACAAGTGCTTTGCAAAAGCATCACTTTGTCTTGAGCATCTTTTGTTATCACACCGACAGATTTTCGGTAATTATTCATCTCTTCTAGTGTTCAGCATACTACTTCTCTATCGATGCTATCAGATGCTGACTTAAAATCGGTTAATAGGTGGTGATGTGTTTGCACTCGGCTTTCCCTCCATCGCCGGTTAGCGGACTAAACATTTGATCTTTTTTGGACTTCCCTCATATAAATCCACTTTTAGTGTACATACACATACACACTCTCAGTTACGATCATAATTAGGCAATGGAAAGAGTAGATAAAATAGAATGCCTACTAATACTTAAGAGCTCGTCCATGATAGATTTAGCACGAATTTTGCTTATCACTTTTTTTATGAACTGTTAATAAGTTTATTAGTATGTTAGAGGGTAGGTTCTTAAAGAGGTGGGTGTTAAAACCTTTTTCCGTGAAGAAGGTTCTATATTTAAAAGCAGACATTAGCAAGTCGTCGTTTTCTCAATGAGGTCCTTCCAGTTCTGGGGTTAGGACCCATACTTGATATTATAGTACCCAATGCGATACAGGCAATCGGATCTATAATTCTACGACGCATAATAACATACTGATTTATGCACACCATATATACTGCCAACAGTTTAATTATTTCATCTGCTATATATTCTGCTAATATTTTTATGAACCCTTCTCGAACTTCACAGAAACAGCGGGTCGTAGTTTCTTCATAAGCTTTTCAGGAGCTAATATCACGAAGATAACACCACACAGTGAATGGTTTCGTTCTAAATTTGAAACTATCTTAAATCAGACTTTTCTAATGACACACGAACAAGATAAATATTGGATTAAGTTGTTTTTTGTAGCTGCATCACGAAATCGTTATATTTATGTAATTTTTGTAACTTACCGAAAACTTCTGATTTGTCATTTGTGATTAGCAGTTACGATTTCCATACAGGATTGTTTGAGTTGGTGCTGAGTACATGTGCTCTCACTCCCGAAGGTCAGACCGTGAAGATGCAAGGCAATTGGCGAAGACGTTGGATGACTCGAACAATTGCTTAATGACCGACCTCAACGGCCCATGAATATATATATATATAGACAGCTCATTCACACTGCAGTTTGTATCTATGATCACCTATACTCAATAACTAAAGTAGTTTCCTGAATAATGACAACAGATAACCAGTTATCATAGTGCGTCAAATCCACAAAAAAAAAAATGGAAATGGTAATTGTTTGTGTACCAGGGCATAGAGATCTTGAAGGGAAACCCGAAAAACAGCCAATCAAGGGACCAACTTTACTGTTATGTGACTAACAGTAAAAAAAATCGTAAATAGAATGGAACTCAACTTAAGAAAAAATATATATAAATTCAGCTCAGAGTAGACCCATGGACCTCTTCATTTATCTAATATTAGACACGATGAAATCATGGTAAGAATAATTATCAGCCAAAAAAAAAAAATATATATAGTGGTACGATCAGGACTCGAACCCGGGACCTCCCCATTATCCAGTCAGGTGCTCTACCAACCGATCTATCCGAACGAGTGACGACCTTCCCAAAATAAATTATCTTTGATCAAACAAGACAGTTAAACAATGTAACTGTGGAAATGTTACACTATGCCCTAGAGATGGTAAAAAAACGACTCCAACAAAAAGAAATTATTATTAGTGTTGTTTAATTGAAAAATAATATTTTTCTTGCATACTAATTACGGATTATATCCCTTTGTATTTAAGATATCAAAGTAAGGAACTCTAGGTTGTGGTGAATTTTATGTAGAACGATTTGGGACCATAGCGTACTTTGATTAAAATTTTTTGAGGTAAACAACTTAGATTATTATGATATTATCGGATTTGAAGGCCGCAGGATAAGACTATCAGCTCTTATCAATATTGCAGTTGTATATCTCACTGGATTCGAAGGTCGGGGATTACTGAGTTCAATAGCAGATATCTCCTTTGGAATGCATGATCAATTTATTATAATTTTCAGTAGGGAATATAATATAATTGTCTGCGTTAGAAACTTTTTTTTAGTTTACAGAATATTAGCTATCTTCAGAATTTTCAAGGGTAAACGGAGAGGCGGTTTGTAATCCCTTTTTTTCTTTTATCAATATTGATGAAGGATATGTAAATGTGAAAATTAATAAATTCTTTTTTTATTTGTTTCCAGAGTACAGTAGCCATGTAATGTGGGAGTATACTTGAATAAATACGGTGATAAATATTTGATAAAATTTTTAAATTTAATGTAACAAAATATCAGAAAAAAATAATGAAAGGAAGATTAAGCCTTAAGCATTCCTATTCCAGAGAATTATTATTCATTCAGTTTTTCAGTTTTCAAACAATTTTATTAAGATAAAATTACAATCTGCCTTTTATTAGGCAATGAGTAATTGAGATAAACGTCATCATTCATACTATAATTATTCATTAACGTATAGATCAGTCTAATTTAGTTAGTAATTAAAGGGATATCTCACAAACTTGTGGTTGGACCTGAAATGAAAAATTCTTCTGGGGCTAAATTGGAAACCACCTGAGAAGGTTGGTGGCTGAAAGGCTGGAAATTAACTACTATGAAGAATTTTACCTATAACTGTTCCTGAGTAACTAGTTTTAATTAGTTTTTAGTCTAATTTTAATTTTATTGAAAAGATGTTTTCCGTGACTATGATCAAATTCAGTGATGTACTTAATAATTGGTTTAATCTCGATAACGGCAGAAAAAATGTTCTAATTGATGTAAGTTTTAAATACTTACTAGAAAATGTTCCAGTTATCTGTGAGTAGCTTTGGGTTCTTATATAATGACAGGAAGTATGTGGAAAATAATTGACTACAAATAATCTCTGTGTGCCTTAAGTGAGTTCCCGTGACGTTTAACCTTTCTGAAGTCAAATATCTCTTAAGGTTTAATGTAATGAATGGCAACCGTTAGGCTAAGTAAAAAAAACATAATGGCGGGACCGGGACTGCAATCCAGGACTTTCCTAAATACCTAGTGCTCTACCTCTACCAATTGAGGTACGATTCAAGAGCCCACGTGATTGAAATTTGGCAGGTTTGAATCTTGTTTCGGCCCCTATATATTTTTTTGTTTGGCTAATAATTATTAATATGATTGGGATCTATAAGAAAATAGACTAGTTTTAATGTTATGATTTTTTCCATATGATTTTGGAATTTAATAATATTTATTTATTTATTCTTATTTAATAATACTTCTTTATATTATTTATAAGCTTTCAAAAAATAAAGCTTTCATAAAGCAAACATACATATATCACTTCAACAAACTTATACAACCGATTCTTAATTACTCCTCTTCTGTATGGCGCTTCACTAGCAAGCCCACCAGAAAAATACTGGAAACAGTACAGAATAAAATATTCCGGCTACCACTAAGAGGACCCTGGTTCCTCAGGAATTCCTAACTTCGTTTAAAATTGAATTCTCTCAATATCTCAATCTACAGAAGAGTTCAATAAAACATACTCTGACAATCAGCAACTTTCTTCATAGGCATACTTTGAACTATGATAGGGACTCAAACTGAAAATTAACACCCACAGTCTAGGCCTTTAAATCAGTATGTTCCTATTGGTATAAATAATTATTCATACTATGACTGAAGAACATTAGGATTCATCAGGTACGCAAGCAGACAGGTCTTCGGATACAGCAGCGTACTCTCTCATGCAAATGAGCTGCAATCGTGATGTAAGCTGGCTGAAGGGAGCTGTGGCCTGGACCGGCCCTCGTATTCGCCAAGGACCAAACGGCCCACATGCACCCACCATATGTTCTCTGCGGCATGTGGTCATCTATGGCCAGTCATTTTGTTATTGCGATAGTGGGGGAGGGGAGGGGTTGCGAAGATAGGCCAGCTGTTGTTTTATTTCACTCACATGTATGATAATGCCTAATGTATGTATGCATGTATAAGTGGCATTTAGAGATCGTTATTATTGAAACCTCTACCACAAATCTATTTATTGTTTAATTAATTACAACATTATTGATGTGCCACTCTCATTGAGGGGGGAAAGGTGGGAGATTATCGTGTCGGGAGATATCCATAACTATTTATGAAAATGAAAATAATTCAATTTCCATTTATGGATTTGAACCTACAACCTTTATATTTTACCAAACCATCTCCGAAATTTCTTAGAAATCGTCTTTGTATTTGCGATCTTAGTTTGTTTATCTGCACTAAATTCTGTGTGTATGTTGTAACACAGCTCCAATATTAATGATTCTATCTATATGATACTTTAAATGTATGTTCCACTAATTCATTATATTCTGTTTATAAATGTATATCACATTGGTTTATGCTGATTCGTTTTCAGTTGAAATACATTATGGGAAGAGCGAGGAAAAAATGGAACGTCATAAAAGTCTCAAAATTATTTTGTTATTTACATTTATTAATAATTTTTAGTCAAAAAACCATGTTTTAATTGCCCTTTGATATTTCCTAAAAGCCTGCCTTTGTATATAGCTTCATGCAGAATTACTAGGCAAAATATCTTTCGGCTTCAAACAAGAGATTACGAAGCTACAAATTCTAGTTCACTGACAGATTTAATGGTATTTAGTGAATATAGTTAAAAAAAGACAGAATACCTATAAAATGTTATTATTCTAGTCTTTGAGATCTTTAATGCTTTAGTCGGTGTGATATAATTTATTATTATTATTCATGATATTGGGGTACTAACACCCCATAAAATGAAGTCTCTGCATGAAATTTGGCCTCCCAAATTTTGTCGAAACGGACCAAGGGATGAAAAAGAGTTTTTCTGGCTTTGGAAAAAAATAACAAAAAATTAAAGAAGAATACATAATTTAATGAATATTTTTTTCGTTCTATATAATTCCAAATTTTGAAGGGTTATTGCACTATTTGTTCTCTATACTAATTTGACTCGATCTATGAATTGTTTGGAATCGGATGCTTAACCGGTGTTTAGTAACTCCAGAGGAGATGCTAAACACCGTGCTAATGTGCTAACGGTGTAATTTTCGTTAATACACAAGGAATCGTTTTCCTGACTATACTAAGCGTCTTGAAATCATGAGGTTAGCGTATCAACTAGCCATTCCGCACATATACATTTTTTATAAATATTGACTAACTGTAGACTGTTCCCTCGCATTCAATAACCACACAAACAAGAAATTATCAAACCCTCATTAGTAGAATGTCACCCTACTTTTATATAACGTAATATTATCATCCGTCAACAATTTATTATTACATAAACCAGTAATCTGCCGTATACTAAACCGGTTTGCAATCACACAATGCTTTGTGTTTTCTTCCCACTGTACTCTAAATTATTTTAGCTTGTTTAATTATTCTATCATATTATTCTATTTTGGTTGAAAGGCGGGCAATCTTGTCTGTAGCTACACACGTTTTTATCGAAATGTTTGTGTTTTAAACGGAAGTGAAAGAAAAAAGGCATTGTCCGCATCGTGATTCGAAACCAGATCCTTCATAACATGATGCAGGTATGCGCTACCTACCGTAACTAATGAAATACATCATCATCATTTTTATTTATTAAAATCACTGAATTTTTATCACTATTACTCAATAACCAATTAGATATTGATGTCACAAAAGAAAGGTCACAACTTTCACTTGCAGTATGTATTTATAAATGAAGAAATGTGCTATTAATTTAATCTTGTGTAATTGTTTACTAACATAAGGAATGTAAATTAATTTACTCGAGTTTAAATTGTAACTATCACATTTTTTGTTGTAAGTGACAGTAAAATAAGTAAATTCAAAAGAAATCATGAACATACTCACTCTTAAAGCAGGAATTTGAATATATTTACATATGCATTGCATATAAGAAACCTATATTTATCCTGCTTATATATTTGATTGAATGCCCTTTACCTATCTAATTTATCTGTTTAGCTATTATAATAAGAGCATAAACAATACATAAAAAAAAACACATTAGTACAACTACACCTGTAAATATTTAATTGCAAACTAGTGTGTTTTTCAAGCAGAACCTTGTTCTCGGCTTCGCTGGTTTTTGGCGGTACTTCATTGGTTAACTAAAATAGTATTATTTTCATCGAAATGCTGCACAAAAATGGCTTTCAATCATTTTAGATGTTCAATGTGGGTTCTATTCAAGATTTTTTGTATTTAGTTGTTTTACAGATTTCCCTACAGTCTGTTTTGACTAATTCTATTCAAAGCAGGTAACTTTTTATGGAAATTCTGGAGTCCTTAAACTCAGTTATTATTTTATTAGAAAGTCTTGGGTTGAGACTGTTTTAAATTATTTTTGCAAATTACCTGAAATTATTTATCCGCATCACCATTTCGTTTTTTTCCTTTGACGACATAAATGTTTTCCACGCTTTGTTTGATTTTCATGTTCTGCGTAACATCGTTAATATTGCCATATGGGAAACGTACTATAATTGTTTCGTTACTTGCGCGCTCATGATAATGCACGATTTTATGTCTTTTATTTTATGCAAATGTATGTATGACATCCGCAATCATGTAGTTGCATTTTATAATTTAGGTCTCTCCGATTTATAGTTAAACTTATACTTTAAATGTTTGTATTGATGTATAAAGAGAGTAGTATTTTAAGAATAAGCTTATGGTGGATTTTATTTCTTATCTCATTCACCTATATCTGTTGCTTAGATTCCTAATTTCTTGCAATACTACTAAGTTATTTATCATCAACATATATTATTCTTTTGGTAGTTGAAATATCGCATACCTATTGGCATTCGGTGACCAGTGGGCATGTATTTATTGCGGTTGAAGAATTATATTTGTTTAAAATATTTTATGGGATATTTTGTGTTGTTATTAATTACGCTTGCATTGTGGTTGTAATCGTATTGTCTTGTCTATCTAGTATATGACGTTGTAATTATGATAACCACTTCGCGATATGAACGGCCCATGGGCGGATCCGGATAACAACCCACATTGGGAGAGACATCATAGAAAATCTAAACTTAATTTTTTTTTTAAATTTATTACATTCCAACCCCAAACCATTGAGCACCCATCGTTAGTTCCTCTAATATTGTTAAGATTAAATAATTCGACTTTTAGTTATGTTAAGACTTATTTCAGAAGTAGACAATGCACTGGCTCGGAAAATTCATCATCACATACTTTAAATATTTGCTCTTGGTTTTATGACTTGGAGGAAAGAAGTACAATAACAGATGGTGAGAAACTGTTAAGAAACTGACAGAATTTCTTGGGCAGGAATGGATCTAGGAACGATTTGTAACTCTCGCGTATTTGTTTTACATTCAAATGAAGAAGTGACTCGAAATCGGTAATTGTTGGAACTATCTGGGTATAAAAATGGATAGGCATCTCCATTTCTCCACTCATTTTAGTAATAAAATAGAAAAAGTACGACAAAGGTCTTACCGGCTATCGCACTTGCTAACTTCACCTAACCTGTCACTTCGTCTTAAATTGATGATATATAAATGTGTCCTCCGGCCAGCTCTGCTGTACGGTGCCCCGCTATTTACCCACTTGACTGACAATACAGCCAAATGTCTCCAACACTTCCAGAATGGAATCATGCGAAAAGTGGTCCGACATACCTCTTTCGAGAGGTTGAAGAACGCTGAAATGCACCCGTTGCTTGGTGTGCCGTCGGTGGGTGAGTTCATCCGCCGGAGACACATTAAGTTTTTTGACTCGTTGCAGCACCTGACAAATCCAGTGTTTAACACTATGACCCCACCACCCCTCCCGCATTGATGGCAACAGACTGTCGGGGAAAAATTAGGATAAGAATTAGTATGTAAGTTAGTTTTAAGGTTGATCAAAAAGGTGAGCCCCATCACCTTATTAGTCAGTTCAGTCAAGTCACGTAGAATGTATATCATTATACTTGTTTATTCATTATATAATTTCTATAAAATAACAAAACCTGTATATAATGTAGTGATGCTACAGGAAATACAAAATAATTTGTAAATAGATTCGCCAGAGGATCTATAATTATATATGATTATCTGTAAATTTAAAGGGGCTATAAAGGGGGGAAAAAAAAAAAAAAAATTGTTGGAAAACAATTGTGAAAACCATTTCAAGATCTACATTCAATATTTAGTTCCATCTTTGTCCAAAATTAAATTTTTCACTAAGCTCGGTAATTAAAGCTCACTAAACTCGAGCGCAACCTATACCGTCGTTTACGAGTGTGTTATTTTCATTTGAAACTTCTATCTCATAAGGAACATATAGACGTAACAACGACGTCTTCTTGAGTATACCTTGGCGTCGAAGCCAAAAGCTGCTTCTATTCTATTGACGTACTTAATGCCCAATGCGATTAGTTTCGCCTGTTGGCCAGGCCTTCAGCAGACTGTGGAATTGGTTTCACAACTCATCGTTCTCTTCTAATGTAGTGAATGAATCTGTCAGTATATTGCCTCTTACGATGTGTGAGAGATCGTACTAGAAGACAATTGATTAATCAATATTGTGATGTACATATTGTTGATATTAGCATTCATATTAGTCTATTTTTTAAATCGCTAAACTTCTACCTGATAATTACAATTCAAATCATATTTCTGTATTTAAAAAAAAATTGTCTAATGTATAAAAAGACATTGTACGAGGGTGGTCTGAAAATTTTCCGACCTAACAAACATACAAGACGTTTTTCAGAATTTTTTTTTTTTTTTTTCAACATAGTCTCCTTGTAACTCTACACACTTCTCCCAGCGAAGCTCCCAAATCTGTAACCCGTCTAAATAGTACTCGGGGTTTTTACCTGCAAAATAATCGTTCACAAAGGTGATTGCCTCTTCATTTGACGAAAATCTCTGTCCTCCGAGCGCAATTTTTAGATGAGGGAACAAAAAGAAGTCGCTTGGGGCTAGATCTGGTGAGTAAGGCGGATGGTCAAGCAGTTCAAACCGTAATTCATGGATTTTCGCCATGGCAACCGCTGAGGTGTGAGACGGTGCGTTGTCTTGGTGAAACAGGATTTTCTTTTTCTGCAAATGTGGCCGTTTTTCCGCAAGTTCTGCCTTCAGCTTGTCAAGTAATGATGCGTAGTATGCTCCTGTAATGGTTTTTCCTTTTTGAAGATAATCGATTAAAATAACTCCATGACTATCCCAAAAAACAGTCGCCATCACTTTCCCAGCCGAAAAAACAGTTTTTGTTTTTTTGGAGCCGGTTCCCATTTTTCAGTCCACTGTTTGGACTGTATTTTTGTTTCGGGCGTATAATGGTGTATCTAAGTTTCAACCACAGTAATTAATCGGTGCCAAAACTCGGATTCATTGCGCCAACAGAGCGTTGGAAATGTTTATTCGAACACGTTTTTGGTCTAACGTGAGCAAACGCGGCACCCAACGCGCGGACAGCTTTCTTATCTCTAAATGTTGATTTTATATGTGACAGACACGTTCTTTTGGCATGTTCATAACCTCTGCTATCTCTCTCACTTTAATTCGGCGGTCGTCTAGCACCATTTGGTGTACTTTGGCGATGTTTTCTTCGGTAGTTGCAGTTTTTGGACGTCCCGAACGTTCATCGTCTTCCAAGCTCTTACGACCACGTTTAAATTCAGCTGCCCAAAATTTCACTGTGGTAAATGATGGTGCAGAGTCCCCATACACAGAATCCAACTCATCTTTGATTTGCGTAGGCGTATTGCCTTTCAAATAAATATTTAATGACAGCTCGATACTCGATTTTGTCCATTTTCATAAAAACACTCACATCGAATCACTCAAACGACTGTTACTCAACTGCGCGTCCAAAATGGCTGAAACTTTGGTGAGTAACTCTCAACAGATGAACAACGAAATTCACTAGCTTTTAATTACGACTGCTGCTATCTTCATGTTAAGGTCGGAAACTTTTCAGTCCACCCTCGTACGTGATCATGCGAGCCGTAATAATTTTAGATGAGAATCCCTCTAAAGTTACCTACCACACAAGTTTCAGCTAAGGAATTTAGTGAATTTTAAGTGGGTTGTAAATGGCGTCTAGTTCTTGGTAAATTAGTACTCAAGTAACAAAGTATTACTCGATTATTAATAATAATTATAAATAATTTTTTATAAGGAGATAATTAATAACGCTTTCATCTAATTACTAACGGAGTTTATTCCACTAGACGTGTTTATTGTCGAGTATGTGAGTCATCCAATCTGGCTTCAAGCTGGTTTTCAAACGGGTTACAAACTTGCTTTTTATCTCTAACTTGTGGCACAATTCCTTTTCTCTCAGTTGGTCGAAAATTTCAAATCCACTTGTACCCTACGCAAATTGACTGCATTAATTGGTGATCCTGAAAGCTCCTGTCTAAAATTTACGACTTCCTGCTACTCACCTGGTGTATTCGTTACTTGCACTTTTATTATGAAGCGTAATTTTTACATCCTCCCATCTTTTTTTTCCTTGTGTCATATTTTAGATATTTTTAAACAGCCTAATTTATGACAGCGTTTCTCTCTTGGACACACTTATAAAGACCATGTATAATTTGTTATATGTCCAACCCTTGCCATGTAAAATGATTAAAATTATCATAGAAATATTAATAGCCGATTTCCCTAACGTCAATCAAAGGTGCCATCGGCTACGGCCGGTCGTTTAATGGCTGGAGGATTCGTTAGTTTACAATCTTTCCTTCTCTTCGTGCAAAAGGGAATGCCATAAAAGATATGGGGTTCAGCAGTCAAAGTGATTCTTACACAGTGTTTCAAAACACGTCCTAACTTAATCACAACTTAGAATGAAAATATAAGCACTAACCACAAGGGGTCATAAAGAAAAGGCCTTCATCTCAAGCGATAGAGACTTGGGCCAGGATTATTGGATACAAGCGTCGGAAATGCACCTGAAGGACTTCGTTTTGGGGCCGAGCTTTCTGTGATGAGACCAAGGCGGAATACTGGGCTGTGTAGACGGCTAGTATGATCTCTGTAATTGTTTTAATTATTTTTATTCCTTTAAAATTTAATAATTTTTCACTAATACAATTTTAAATATTTTTGATAAATCATATTGTAGAATTATATTTTATACACTTGAAATCCTTCCACTTAGACCACGACGTTAATTGATTAATGTAAATTACTTATGGTTTAGATTCAATTAGGGAATTAATTGAATATTTTGAGAAAAGGCAATTTAGTATGACTTAATGCTAAGGCATCACGCTTATGTTTTGATAGAATCAAATCTGTTAGTAGCTGAGCAGTTAGATGGGATCACTTTCAATTAAATAGTCTATAACTAGAGCGTAAAGGCCTGGTGTTTGCGGGGAAGTCAGGTCAATATATAAAAGCATATATGTACCCCTAGAAACGATACATCCTCAATAAATAAAAGTCGGTCGTAAAGTGAGCGTGGTGTTAGTTGCCTTGGTTAAATAGATAAAAATTTACCATCGTTTTTGATGAGTTATATACCCCACATCACCAATTGGAGATAACTAAACATGACATCTTAGAGCTGTCAAAAGAGCCATCACAATAAAAAAGAGGTTATCAGTTTTGGAAAGACAATAAAACTGTTTTATAATGATATATTCTTTATATATTTCCCTACAGTTAATGAATTTGGATACATTTGTGTATCAGATGCATTAGTGTATCCAGAGTACACAGAGAAAATCTATCATTCCTATATCCGGCCATTTGGAGCAATTGACCATTTTTCCTCTCAGTATCCCCAACCATTTGAAATATTATTAAATAAAACAACTCTCTGAGTCTCCGCAGCTTTATTTATATCTGAACATTTTGAGGGGATAGGGTGTTATCTCCGACGAGTTGATAGTAACTTGGGTGATTGTGGGATGGCTATCGAACGATGTCTGGTCTAATAGTTCTATAGTTACCCTTGAAGAAGACTGCCAGACCGTTCAAAAAAGCAGCTGAGAGACCGAAAGTTATTTTATGTGATAACATAACACACTTTACACAAGGACCTCACCAATAATTTCGAAATGGTTCCCGTATGTCAACCTGGGTATGCCTAGAGGACTTTTTTCTTCAGGTATGGCATCCAAATACCATTTGTTCTTCCAGATCTCAGGCATTATGCAAGTATGTACGAGCCACCTCCTTCCTCTTTTTTTTGTAACCTTAATTTATCCAGGGAAATAATTTCTGTAACATTAATTGCTTCTGCAAAGCTGTCCAATGTTCTGCTCCATATTATAACACAGGCATAAATAACTTATTGAAAATCTTCTGAGAACAATCCATTAGCTTTCATCATCTGGGTTGAAATTAAATTTGAAAAATTAGGAAATAAGTAGAGTAATCCTCTACAAGCAACAATGCTAATCCTTAAGACTAAAACATCAACTTGTGTTCTCACCATCTAAAGATTAAAGTCACTGAGCAATATCATATTTAGTACATGAATTACGTACAGGATTGCATTTTTTTTTGAAAATCTCATAAAAATAATAGTTACATAGAAGTAACAAAACATTACTAATGCCGAGACCATTTTGGACACAAATAATTGAATGGTGTTGAAAGGACTACTCCACATGTTTTGGAGGAACAATAGTTTAGTTAACCCATGAAAACCTATTTCTTTACTGGTGGAACATATAGTTGTTCTGCTGCACATCGTGCACTACTATTGAATGTGAAAAATTAAATTTTTTATTAGAAAGAACTATTGGATTCTGGGATAGACCCCAACTGGAATATTCATGTATGAATATGCAGAACATTTTCAAAGCCATTGTATCTGAAAGGGGACTAGAAATTTACGATTTACATATCAAGGACTAACTCGTTATTTCTTGGATTCAAAATATATGGAGTTTTCGTTTTAAAAGTTAAAATAGCAAACATTTTTATCAAAATAATTTTTAGTAATATCAAATAATAAACAACACGATCATACAATCATAAAGATTATAGCGTACATGTTAGCATCAATAATGTTTATAGCCCAACCTACAACAAGGTGATTTATTTAAAAACACTACACGGTCACCACATTACATGTCAAACCTATATAAATCACAATCATTTTGACTTATTGATTGGTTAAGTTAATAAACCAAATTGCAAGGTCCGCATAATGTAGTCGGTGAGTGACCCCTTCTTGAATGTTATATGCATGCTGATGATGTGTTTGATCATTATGTATAAGTCTTGACAGGGTCACTAAGTATTCAATGTTTGGTTATTCGAAAACTAAAGAAATGTTTGGTTACTCGAAAACTAAAGAAATGAGGCGATTCTTTTCATGTTTAGTTATTTACTTATAGGGTCATTATAAATAGACTCCAGGTGTGAAAGAAGTCTTTAAATTCGTCTACTAGCAATTAGTATATTCGTATGCACGAGCCTTTTTGGTTACTCACATGTACATAACATTTTCTGCAAAACAAAAATGTAACGATGACACTAAAAACGATAGCATCTAAAATATGAAGTTACACTTGGTAATAAATAGATAAGCTACCTTGAATAAAAAACTACTTGTCTCTGTATTTCAGTCGAAAGATATTAGGCATGTCTCGAGGTGTTGCGAAATACAGCTTTAGAATTTCAGCAGATTAAATGCTTTTACGACGGCTATAGAAGAACTTAGGGATATAAAAACAGACAAAAGACGTTTGCTTGGCATAAATTTTGGACTTCTTTTGGAGGGGCTTGACAACTCAATTATGTATCCGCATCAGTCAAGTGTTGAAAGTACATAAGTATTCTTGTGATGGGTAATCCAATTCTCTTCTGATGTAAGGTGGGTATTGATCAGAAGGAATTGTATAAGTCAGGACTGGGTGGAGAGCAGAAGTCAGCAAATAATGAATGTAGTTCAATGTGAATAGTTCTCAATCGTCAGTTTGTTAATTAGTCGATTTCTGATTGCTTATTTAGGTAATAGTTGCAGGCATCGGTGTGGTATTCATCGTCGGTTATTAAAAGAACAATCCCACAATAGGATGTTTGTTTGGGCAGACGGATTATAGATCTGCCTTAACAAACTATTGTGATGTATCATAATTATGATTAAAATTTAAACAGATCACCTTCGTGTTGCAAGATAAGGGGAAATTAGTTGGTCCTAGCGTGTCACAATCCCCAGTCGAGGCGTGGTTGTCCCTCTGTTCGATAATCATCTCATCTAGGACAATAGTATTTCCTTACTGACGTCGTACATTTAACTGTTGTGTTAAATTGTCTAAACTAAGTCTATTAATCCTGTTGCACAGTAGTGATCTATTACGTAGAACATAAGTCACAGCAATATCTGCTTGCTGATAACAGGAGTTTTGGGCTGAACGAAGCCATGTCGCGTATTCTTGACGCCTCCATAATATATAGTGATATCAGAAACTAATTTTGTCCTAGCCTACCAGATTCTGACGATTTCTCCAAAATCAATCGTGACTGAAATAGGAAAATTCATTACTATCTAATTGGCGTTCTAAGAGTAAGACAGTTTTATTCAATCAAATCAAGGGGGCATATTTCGCTGTCACTAACTAGCAGTCAGGAATTATGATGTCATCGAACCAGTCCCCGCTGATTAACTGCCAGCAGTCACTTCCGGCAGTTTCGGTGAGATAGTACCTCAACAAACAAGTATGTTAGTATGTCAATGGTCAAGTAACCTTTAGAACCGGTGTTGTTACCGGCTGGCCTATTAATAAAACATTTATCTGTTATATATGACAACATTCTATTGTATGAAGTGACATTATTTAGTTTGTTTATTTGTGTAATGTTATTTATTTATATTTGTATCTATTTATTGGTGGTATTTTAATTTCGTTTATAGAATATATTTAGAACAGAAAAACGACACAAACCACCTATTTCTTTTATTAGTTTATGTATCTGGATTATTGATAGGTCTATTATCTTCATGTGGTAAAATAGCCATAAAATATGCTGCACCACAGTAAGTCAAGAGAAAAAAGAAAAAGAAAATAATAACAACAGGGATGTAAACAAAACAAATTACAGTTTAGGGAAAGGCATCTTCTGACTTTTGTCATAGTTTATCTTTTAAAAAAAGAATTTTGATTTTCTCTAAAATAATTATGTTGTAAGAAATAACCTACTAGTGGGAGAACTAAGAAGATGAACAATTCTCTGTCATTTGTGCCTGCAAACACTGAAATAAAAAGTATCGCGTTATTAATTCTTAAGATAAAGCTAAAACATTACAAAATAATACCATTTATATGTCAGTCAACGGAAATTCGGGGCTGATGAAATATAATGTACTTACACTGATGGACGATTGTAAAAGATATCTTACATGAAAAGTTAATGGGCTGTAAAAATTACAAAATCAATTGTATGTGTTAAATTGAAAATTTCTAATTTATCTACACGGAAATGTGGACAATAATTCCAATGTGATCGATGATTCTTGCGAATATGATGATGTGTAGGCTCGGAATATAAATCAAATTTAGAATAAATAAATTTTTATTCATGCGATATCTCATGATTCTTCATGCACCAAAGAAATCCCGTTAAATATAACTAAAGGTTGTTAATTAATCAGCAATGAAATTAATAACTTTTTTCTTCTATATCGATATATACATTATTATCATTGAATTTATTGAATGTGTAGTATGAATTTGAGAGCTTAGTGAACCATAATTTAAAAAAAAAAAAAAAACCCACGAAACTCTTGTCAGTTTTAGATACATTAGACTTTTTTTTAGATTTCTATTTTGATTTTTACAAAATTAAGAACCCTTACGCTTTTTGCTGCTTGGGCGTGAGAGGTCTATATAGGTTAAATTAATATCCTTATATAATAGCGCACATCAGTTAATGGATCAATACAGTTTTATATTTAAGTAATTATTTGAAATCTAAAAAAAAAAACGGAAAGTTAAAAGGAAAAAAAAGGCAAAAGAAAAGCAAAAAAAGAAAAAATATCGAGTATAATACGAAAGCCATTATAATACCATTAAGGTGGAAAGGAAGGAATTTCACGCTCGATGATTCGCTTCTTCATTTTTAGGCGCAACATCTAAAGGCAATGATTGCCGGCTATAATAAGTAGAGTGATTATGTTTTTTCTGAAAATTTTACCCATTGTCCCTTTTAGTTTGCGGTGAAGCACTCATATCTCTACAATTTCAATATTATCCCGATTTTAACAGTTTTGTTGCGGAAAATCATCAGGTTATTGAATTTTATCAACATTAAAACTGTTGACTATTGAATCTTTATGCTAACGAGTAATTTATATAACCTGATGGATGGATGTAGTTGTTAATTCTGTAGTTTACCTCTGAAAAAAAAATATATCCTTGATCATATAGTGTCTAAAAACGTCCGACAAATAGTTTCGAATGAATATTCTACCCCGATGACATATTTTTGGACTGGATTGGCCTGTCACTCTATCTCGAATATTGACGTGATTTTCTATGATTATCGATGTTTTTCCCTTTACACAGAAATATATAAATATACATTATACTTTAAGTGCCGAACTAAATAAAAAGTGATTTTAAAATTATTTTTGAATAAGTAAATATTTTTAAGCTTATTGAATTTTATTGCATGAATAATACGTGTTACCTTTATTCAAATAAGAAGGTCTCCTAAGATTTTCTAATTACTTCCTCCTAATTAACCCTAACTTTGAATTATAAAACTCAATTCTACTTTTTTTTCCTATTTGAGTCCTCTTACCAATAAGGTGCCACCTATTCGCAAAATACTCTTACCAATAAGATTTGTTGCTTTTTTAGAAAATAACTCCCAATATAGTTTAAATCCTTTTTGAACTTTACAATATGGTTTGTTATCTCATTGCTGTGGTACAGAATACACCTTTAGAAAAGATCTACTGCCACGAGTTAAAATCAGTAGGAGTAATTGTTTCGGAATGGTGTCAGGAATATTCATAAGACATTTCACCAGAGACTACAGCAGCTCTTGGCACGGCTAGAAACACAACCCCTGTTTATCCAATCGAAGCAAACTTTCATGAATATTGAATTACCGTTGCGTCCCTTAAAAAGGAATTATTAAATGGCATATATTATGTAGATGTTTGTCGTGCCCTATTCAAACTGAATCCGTGGGGGGACTCGAGTAGTTAATTTCAGCTTAATTAATTTTATTTAGGCCATGTATGAAATAAAACCGCTTGATGGTGCCTTATTTCCAATAAAAATCCTTTGTTTTAAGGGTGATAATCCTACATGAGCTATAACTTAATTTTTAAGGTGTATCTACAATTATCAATGGGCCACTTTGTTTCGTGATTGGATCTTCCTTGCTTGATATTGATAGTTCCTTTGTTTAAAAATATCAGTTAATCAACAGTTTCAAACTTTCATAAAGAAAATAATCGAACAAAGAAAAATACTTTCACATTACAGTTTCATGGGGTTAATGATATAGTGCGCAGCATAAATTAATCATTACATAGATATATTTTGAATTAAAACACATAAAATAATTATGGATGTAAATAAATAAAGTAAGTAGAACTCAAACATAAATGGTCAAACACAGGAAAACTAAAGAATGGTAGACGTAAACAAAATAATAATAATAAAATAAATCACACATGTGAAGGAACTTGATGTCAGTAAACATGTTGTTATTGATTCTGCTATATAATCCACCTGTTGGACGGCAATTCACATCTGGTTGAAAAATTCAGCAGCTTGTTTAGCCAACATGAGCCTAACTATAGTCCCTGCCTGAACTCCCAACCAATGGGTATACACACCACTTAGTAGTTATGAATGTAAAACAACCAAAAGGCCAAAAAATCCGCAAGACTCCGTGACGTAACGAAAAAGCTGAGTCATTGGATTACGCTGAAAAATGCTGAATTACCAGAATTCAAGTCCTTCCCTTGTTGAAAACAGTTTCACACCTTTTCTATCGTAGGCCGATTACCATTTTAAATGCCAGGAGCACTGTGATGGAGTACTTTTAAGCACCCAGTAACTTGCAAGAGGTACTTACTTCCAGCCAAAGTGTCGTACTACCGAGAATACCGATGAAGTTTTTTTGAAGAGGAGCATAATCGTTTCTAGTGGCTTTATGGGGTTTTTTTTTTTTTTCAAATTAACGGACGGCTCCTGATTATGTGATGGAAATAATCCATTAGCGAGTATCTCAAGACTTGCCTGTAATAGGTATTTTTATTTTTCGTCGTTAAATAATCATTAGTTTGGTCCATACAGTTCATTACGAAGATATATCCATAAAAAGGGCAGGAGTGCACAAGATCCAATGTGGTCAATGGAATTGTGCGTAAAGAAGACACTATTTCTAATATTCCTAATCCAACAATTGAACTGCTTCCCGGAACATGGCTGTGGGTGCTTATATATTGTTTATTATTATGGATCCATTCATAAAAAATGAGCTCAAATTCATGTTTTGTAATTAGTAGTAACTGTGATAATTTAAAAGGATTTGAATATTTTTTTATACATTTTGTCAATACTCTATGTCAATTATAATTATTGCCATTCAATCGGGATAAATTCCTATGTCAAAGACATAAAACAATTTGAATTAAAGATCTCATGACGGACCTGCCAAGTAAGTTAAGTTAAATTGATCAAGTAAAATAAAAAGAGAGATGGTAAAAAATGAGGTAGGTTTCAATATATATATATATATATGTAACTAGAACTTTTGTAAATAAAATTGCTTGGTTGAATCTTTTCAGGATCTAAAAAAAGTTATAGTCTTTACTGTCATCGTAATCGGCTAATTTCGGCATTTTAAGCCCTTACGGCTCAGGTAATTTTTTCTGTAATCATAAAGGGGTGGTCCTTGATAAGATTGTAGCATGAAGTTGGATCAGAAAATGCTTTTTATATATTACCAACCATAGCATATTTTGAATTTAATGAGAGTTTAAAGTTAGAGTGCTCCCCCGAAAAGTTATTATTTTTTCCCGCTGACGTGTGTGGAAAACTCCCTGGTAGCGGTTTGATAATTTCCCAGCGGTGCTGATGTAGCCAGAACTGACCCTCCGTAATGGGTCTGGTCCGATATGAACTCGGGCTGCCCCATTACAGCTTTGAGCCACCGCCCCATGACCATTAATTCTCATTCTCATTTAGGCTCGTTGAGATCCCCCCCATCTTGGCCAATTTCAAATATTTTGGCGACTGGAACGTTGTACTTTCCAATTAGCTAAAATCATAAATCATAGCAGCTCGTTTCTGTTTTGATAGGCAGACGATTACCGCGTGGTTTATAACCGCCTACATTGCTTCATCTTGTTGAGTTGTTCTAGGACAGGTTTCATTACTTCATGAGACCGAGTAAACAAATGATTGAACATAATGTGGAGTTATATTATTTGATCATTTATTTCATTGTAGAATATATTGTAAACGCAATTAAAATTTTTAACCAGTGCAATAAACAAATAAGAAAAGCTATCTAAAAAGGTTAAAAGTCGATTTAAGTGGAGCTGATTGAAAAGGAAGGAACTGGTCAAATTTATCAGTAAACTATCTAACAATGAATTACTCATTTCTAATAACTTATTACATTTTATTTAATGAAACATTAATTTTTTTTTATTTGGAAATTTTGATTAAACGCAAATAGTAAATGAATGAATGAAAAAAAAATGATTATGAAATGTTTTTGGGTGCAAACATTGTTTTTATTCTCAATCTAGTTGAAGCGTGAAACATGATTGATATTACAACTAAAATAGAAAACCTTAAAAAAAAATAATCATAGGATAGAAAATAGAAATAACCATGAAAATGTTTTAATTATCTTTTATTATTTTGTAGCTAGTATTTTAATTACATGTGGGTTAGCTGTGTTCATTTGTAATATTTTAATCATATGAATGCAGTAGTAAATGCACTATAAATATTTAAAAGGCAATTGAAGAGAATATTTGTTATAAAACGTTTTCCGTACTCAAAATTGTATTATTTAAGTTTTAGAAAATATTCAATCTTGAAATAAAATATATAATACATTGTTATTATTTATACATATACGTAAACATACATCCCTCAATGAAGCGAGTTAATGTGTGTAAGTGTTCCCCAATTCTATTTATAGACTGGCAACAGGCTTCTATTGACAGGCTTGAGAAGACTAGACCATGGCATTGTTGTGAAGCTGAAGGAAGGGCCGGCCTACTGACTATTTCATACCCACGCTATAACTATAAAATAAATTATGTGGCATTTTTGGTCCTGATGCAGACACATTCAGTACGTCGAAACGTAGTCTATTAATAAATGAGATTAACATCTTGTCTGTCTCAGTAATACTCATGATAGATTCCCATTAGGGTAGTGGAGATATGTTTGGAGATGTCTATTGGTTGTTGGTGAATTAGTTTAAAATAATGTTGGAGGCTTGTTCGTGTGATATAGGAAGGAGTAGTGTCCCATGACACAATAGTAAAGTACCACGAAACGGCAAGTTTAATAGTTCTGCTGAAATATTGTCGTCGTTCATTTAATGATTGATTTTTCTCCTTCAGTATATTGGCGGAAGTGATTGATATACTTTTGTTGTTTGAAGGAAGAAAAGATTTATAGAAGTAATAACCATTTTCACCTCTAAAGAGAAAAATAAATTTCACACTAGGAAATATATATAAAGGACCGAGAAGGGGGTAAACAAGCACAGCTGGTACTTGATTTGTGACTTATGTATGAAGTATTGAAGAGCCTGAACTCCTCGATGGACGTATTGGTTTGGAAAGTCATCTCTCATCTTCTGGTTTCCATTTCATTGTGCCTGTCTCCACTCCTGTAAGGAGCTGATTTCTTTTACATCTCAGTATAACTTTTTTTTTCTTCAATTTTAGCTTTATAACGCCGGTTTTTTTTTTTTCGTTTTTAAATTGCACATGACCTGATACATCGTATAAAACTTGTTATTAGGATTTAGAAAGTTGCATACATAACTCTCAGTTGCTATCGACTTGAAATATCATTGTGTAATTGAATTTTAGTCTGGTTGCTTACAATTACTGATTGAAGATAAAGAAATATAGTTTAAACCCTGAAAGTTACCTTTGAGACGGGATTGTTAACAAGTCCACGCATGCTGAATACCAGCCACGGGTATATTTTCTTAGTGAGTCCGCGTTAACCGCCTAAAAGATTCACGTGAGTGGGAGTAGAGAAATCAACTAATAGTTATTAATATGTGCACAATTACGTTGTAAATTGTATTTGAATCTAGCTTCGAAATTATTTTTAAATTCTATGGTGGTAGGTTTAGAATGCATTGTCTCTCTCGATATTGATTAGTTTATGTTACCAAATCAATACAAAAATAACATAAACATCCATGAAAAATAACATAAGGCCGTTAGTAAATACGATATGTTTCTTTGATATTGAATATCATATCAACGTATGTCAATGTCCTGATTAATAAAATGCTATCACTGTTGGGCTTTTTATGGGTTGTTATTATAAAAAAGTCATTAAACGTGTAATGTTTCACATTTGACTTGAATTTTAATATTAATCCATGTTTTTGTATAGAGATGTAATTATTATCGCGAAGAATGTATAGAACTGAATGGGACACAAAGACCATAAATCAAGTAGACACTCTCAATCATTCCTTCAGCTTCATTTACTTAAGTTGAAGTTATTATATCTTTTTCAAATTTATTTATGAAATTCAAGTATTCTTGAATGTTCTGTGAGGGGTAAGGCAGCTCTGAAAGCATCAAGAGGCGTAATAAAAACAGTACTGTTTGAGATCTATTAGAATTGTTAATAATGCTTCAAGCCATGGTCGAGATTCAAAATAAACTTTATTCTCATTGATCATTTGCCCAAAGCAGTGCTGTAATTTAATCTCATCCGAACTTTTGAAGAGCTTGTAAGAATTTTGATACAAAATAACATTGTTCGAGGCCTGTGCATGAAATTTTCATGTTATTTTATATTGATGTAAAATCTTCCGTAACTGGAACTGATCCTCAATTCGCTATCACAATCATCTGATATTTTACTCGATGAGCATAAAAAATCAGTCACTGATCATAAACTATTAAAAATCTTTTTTTAACCAATTAACTTCGAGCTACTCTGATTTTAAAATGATCTGCACCAATGGCCCGAAACTTGTAGAGGGAGTAGGCTACTCAATTTTACTAGCAACTAAAATTATTCCTTGTTCACTTCATAATCTATTCCCATCGTTCAACGCTCAAGGATGACGACTATCATAGATTTGTCGACTGATAAATTTTTTGTAGGCCTCCTTAAAACTATTAAAAATAACTCCATGGCCTGTGAATCATCAGACCTATTACCCATAAACCCAAAAGATAAACAAATAATTCTTTGTGTGACCTTCGCGCACGTTGGTGGTAATGAGGCAGATGTCGAGGCTGCAAAAGTGGGTTTCACCACCTTCCTTTATCCCCTCATCCCTATCCACCCTTGATTTTCAGAACCATGCTCACCCGTAACTACCTTTTGACAAAATCTACCCCTTGCGATGTACATCGTCCATAAAAAGCTGACTGTAAGGCACATAACACTAGATTGTTCCTCGCAGTTCCAGCTATCAAATACTATTTATAACAATTTACGCATTAGCGATTGGATAGAATAGTATAATATATTTCTTAACGGAAATTGAAGCCTATTATAAAATGTGATAAACTACTTCTAAATCCAAGAAGTTCGTTTTTCAAAATCATCCAACCAAAGTTAAGTCGTAAATATCATTTTTTTATCGTTTAAAAACAATGTTTTCTTGTTTTTTTATTAATTTTTTATTTTATTGCTTTTTATATCAGGCAACTTTGTAATATTATTTAATTATAAATTTATTATGTCTATCTAACCCTTGCTAGAAAGATATCTCTCTCTGACCCTGTAAGTGGTACCAAAATTTAATAAATAAATAAATTTGGAAGTTTATATCGAAAGAAAATGTTTAGAATACGTTTAAGTTTTGAAATTTTATATTGTATGATTGGCATTTTTTATTGATTCTTGAAATAATTCTGGCCATACGATATGTTAGTTTTAATGTTCTAAACGTGAGTTAAACAAATTATCTTATCAACCTTCTGCGTAAGCGCGCGGGTGGGTCTCCCCTAGTGGCATTTTATTTTATGACAGTATTCCTAAATAAATAAGTAAATGTCTATATAGGTGTGCGTCATGAATATCTCAAGTCCAGAAAATGTGATTTTTGGTTTTTGTGGGATTTTAAGAAAAAAAAAAAATCTTTTATGGGGCATAATAACTTAATTTCGTATAAGTAGGCATAAGGTATTTTATATTTGCTTTGCATGTAAATGTAAACATTTTTCACAATACGAAAAAAAAATTTATTTTCCTTTCAGTTTCCTCAACAAAAGCCAACCGATTACATAAAGTCATTGATAAACAATGTAAAGGATTTCCGGAGATCAAATACAGTTTCATCCCCATAACATATATACATTGTTGTATAATAAACTGTTTGGAATTTGTGCAATAGAGTTTGAAAATTTGAAAAAAAAATATGAATTTGAGAATATTTCCGGCATGAGAGTACATTTTTATTACTCTCAATCTACCATGTTGTCTTCCGCAAATTTCCAGTACGTTGATAATACAATCAAATAAGTTGGTTTCTACTCACTAAAGGTAGTTCATAGGCATGTAAATTACAATTATATTCGGGTAACTGGTTGTTGGCTTGAAGCTAATGAATGCAAACATATACCTTTGAATTATCTTCATATTATGCCGATGATCACGTATAAATCATGAACATAAAGCATAGACCACATATTTCAACGTTTTTTTTTTCTAAAATTCGGTTGTCAACCCAATCTGTCGTTCTAGTGAACACTTTATTGCCTGAATTTTTATTTTGTTCTCTTAATTTCTTTTTATAAAATGTAAATTATACTTTTCTAGGTTATGTGTTAATTTATTATAATACTATTGCAAGTATGCATTATCCAGTTCTCTAATCTCCTTAACAGTTGCTCTGCTGTCTCGAGCCAATTTATCGTCCTTCCTACCATTTCCCAACTGCCTGACAAGTTTTCTTTAGTGTATTTGCTGGTAGTGAGTTAATCATAATTAGTGTTTTAATTAGCCAATAAAGATTAGAGGTCAGTCTGCTGTTTACCTCATAGCTCTATGATCTTGGGATCAAGATTATAAATATCTTTCATTCGTCTGTCATGAAACATATTGGTGAAATTCATTTGAACGTCTTCTATTATTAATGTGAATGAACTTTTAAATGCTCAAGCTTAGAATAACTGTCATATGAATATAATATTGAGAAACTCTTTTCTCTGTGTTTTTATAGCACATAAAACACAATGGCAGTAAAGGTTGCAGAAAGCGCTTGTGAAATAAAAACTAAAATTTGTGGTACAACTTTTAGCGTAGTTAACAAATTATTGAAATCAGTAGGTTTCGGACTTCGAACATATTTTTTTCCTTCACTAAGGCCTGACATGACGGGTAATTTTCAAAGCCAATCTAACTTAAGGACCATTGATGACGCAATTAATAATTATTATTCACTATATTTTTCGATCTGGTAATTATTGAGAATAGATCTTAGTTTATAACTAATTGACATAGGGGCTTTTGACATCTTTGATTATGCTTTCATAGACCTTCAAATTTTCATTTTTTTTTAACGCACCGAGCCTTGTCTTACCCCAAGTTAACACCTCAATCTAAACCCACTTCAACAATTAAACGATAAGATGAGCCCGTCGAGCTTTTGCCGGAAGCAAAATTATATTGCAAGAGATTTTTCAGGACGCATGTGAATGGCTAATAACTATTGGCAAGACAAAAATAGGACGTTATTTACTTAATCGAAACTCACAAGCACCAATCAAATCAAAATATAAATACTAAAATAAGGTCTGTATTAAAGTTCATTTGAGCAAGATGATTGATGGAAATTAGTTATGTTTATCTGTGCCTAGCTGTTTTGGGTGGATAATTAAATATTTCTATTTACAATATACATACAATATTCATATATATACATTACGAAAGGTGTCAAAATGTGGCACTCTATAAACTAATAAACCTGCTGGTTTACCCTAGTCGGGGATTACCAAGCTGAAACAAACCCACACTCAGTGGTGTAGTGGCAGCGGATCCCCAGATCCCTTTGACAGCCGGTGGTACCTTTCCAATTACGGCCTACAGGCAGCCCTTGGCCATCTTTACTCCCAGACCAATTACCGTATCCATTTGACCGACATCTCTTAATTGGATATCTCCCTCGAGTGTGAACAATCCTACTTCGCTGTGGGTATAACACATTACGGAATATTTCCTCCTCAAAGAATTAATCACAAAGAAAAGAGTTTCAATTTACTTCTAATTTCATTTAAGATCGTATGAATAATTTAATTTGCGTAGAAATTCATTCCGTTCCTTTTTTTTTTTTAATATATTTTTTAAGGAAGGTCTATAGAGCTAAAGTGGTTCACATTTTAATTGACCGCAATGCTTTAAACGGAAAAAAAGGTTCTTTGAACTTTCTCGCAGACCGTAATAGGCTACGGGTTTGTCATTTCGAAAGGTGAAAAACGGGCATTTTGGACAACGACTTGTAGCATACACCTGGGAAATTTAATTTATTTCTATGTGTCTCTATATACGTGTATCGAGATGAATATAAAGCCTTATAACTTGAGACCGGATTTTCGTGCAGTAAAAATCCGAAAAATGTGCACAATCGTGCAGTAAAAAATCAAAATGTATAAAACATGAAAAAACCTTTTTTGTTTAATTTCTGCTACTAATACATTGAATCAGAGTAAATTTGAAAAAAACTATTTTTTTGGTGTAATAAATAAAAAAGAATAATACGTGATGCAATAAAAAAATTGATTCGGATATTATAAATTTGTTTTACATATTGTACAAAATATAAAAATGAATCAACTGTTTATTGAAAAAGTAAATTGTTAACACTTTCATAAAAATGTGCATTTAAAATTATTTTTTTCTCAAAATTGTCGCTTAAGATGTTTTTCAAAATTGAAAGAGACGTTCAACATCTACCGAAGTTATTGGGAAATTTTTGTAGCAGGCGATTATAAAAGGTTCCTGGTGAATGGCGTCATCTTCAATCTTTTTTCCGCAGTCATTAAATTGTTTTTAGCGAATTTAGCCAACAGTTTTTTATTATAAATCACGGAGTCAAATTTTCCTTTTGAAATTCCTCCCTTGTCATTTTCAATTTTTCTTATGCTCTCGCGGGCAGTTTCAAGAATGTCAATCTTTGAATTTAAGTTTATATTTCTGGATTCCAACCTTGTGAGAGCATTTAATAGGGTGGATAGGTGTGATTTAATAAATGCTCAATTGAATGTAATAAGTGGTATATTAGAAGGTTTTTTACTTTGCGATCGATTGATAATTTCTCTATATTTTAACTTGCTAGTTAAATCAAATAAAATTAATACTAATTGAAACTTCCTTATTGTGAAAAAATTACAATGCCTGCCTTATTGGGCCATAAGTAATTGTGATAAAGGGAAATTTTTACTGATTTTGGAACTCACCTTTATTAAGAATAATTATAAATAATCCTTTTTCTTAGAGTTGCATTTGTTTTTAGGATTATCCGAGCATCAAACGGAAATACCATGCAAAATATGAAGCCTTTAAAATTAATACAAACCTATTTAATATAAACATAATAATCTCATTTCTAAATAGAAATTTAATTTTTTTTTAAATTAATAAAAATTAAATGAAATAAAATTGGATTGATTGTGCAATTTAGCTCAAAAAAGTCTAATCTGAAATTTAATGCAAAATAAGATTTGGAAGTAAGCTTCCTTAGGTCACGAAACGGATGGATAAATGGTTTAGAAGACGCTTAACGAAAGCAAACCAAATGTACAATAACACAGAAATCCATCCGCTATTTACTCATAACGGCTAGGGGCTGGGGCAAAGAAAGGCACGTGAAGGCTGTGGAGCCTTCTGCTTAAACCGGAGGGAGAATTTCGCATTTGGTGGTGAAATTAACAAGAAACTGGAAGGAAATTATAAGGAACTCAGGGAAACCTGCCTTAATCTAGTCAGTCTGCAGTAAGCCATAACCAAAGCAGGAGAAATAACTCCTTAAGTTACATCAGTGGATAACATTCCGACCCGAGAGTTTCTATAACACTTTACCTAGTTATATTATTATAGATATTTTATGTTAAACTATAATATTAAATAAGTTAAGTAATTTTATGAAGTCATTAGAATCAAACCTGAAAGTAAAGTAGTATAGTTAAATTAATCTATTTCTCGAGAGGGATGAGGCTAATCTTTTGTTTTAGACTTGATAAATTTCATATTAGCTTAAGGTTATTTTATTATGTAAACATTTGTAAATAAATTGATTTGAATTTAAATTTAATCTATTATAGTGGGCTCCATTGATTTTCTTAATGATTCTTGTTAGTAACGGAATTACTGCACCCGTTTATTAATATCAGTCATGTGATGCCTTAGTTAATGATTAAAGATGTCCAGGCTATTTTTAGTAGTTTCGTGATAAAGCATAACAATAGGAGAGGCTACTTATGCATCAAATAAATCCCTGTAAGTTAAAATACCCTCTTAATATGCAGTATATTTCCTATATACTAATATATATTTAAATAGATGTTATAAAAGTTTAAAATATACTAATTGGATCTATTTGTGACCAATATAATTCATGTCGCACTAGGCAAGGTCTCACGAAGGTCATCGTTGATATGTCGGCCATTTATCGTAGCAAGTGGATGAATGTGGTAGAAAATAAAACGGTTATTATGTAACTTCGTGTTTTTACACATTCAAGATCAATAGTAACTAGTAACTGTAGTGTTCGGATGCGGTTTATAAATTTTATTATTATTATAAATATTTACAATAAATTACGTAGTATAAAAACTGATAATGAAAACGTAATGATCTCTTACTGAAAAATACTTCCTTTAAAATATTTTTTTAAACTGTCGTGGCTGTTATATATATGTAGTGCATGGCGTGTCGTGAAAAATCATTCTGGATAAAAAGTTTGGGCTATGAAATAAAGTGAAATAGAAAAAAATATAACAAGTAATTTTGCATGGAAATGATAGAAACAAATAATTTTGTACCTTTTTTGCTTTGGCTTTATTAGCTCATTATACTTGACTTGGATATTTCTGGAGTGGGTTTCTATGTAGGAATACATAAAGCACTTCACTCATTTTAGTGGGCGTTATAAGGCTTGGAAATATCCGAGGGAAGTGGAAATGAACTTTCTCATTTGGGGAAGATTGCTGTTTGCAAATAGGTCCCCACCCAATGTTTGAGGAGGATGTCGCTATGAGGTGGAATATCTTAGCTCCTTGGGGCACCGTTAGTGAACGCTCATTATCGAACGGATCGACAAAAGGGACCATTGTCGACTGAGTCCATTACATCCTCCGGGGGGGGGGGGGGGTATTGAAAGGGCTTCCAGTGTCGTCCTGGCTCTGCCAACATTTGTTTGTTGTCGCTCTAGCGGTGTCTGTAGAACAGTTTCGTCACACTTTACCAGGAGACATGTCCCTATAGTATATGTGGCCCCGTTTAACGGCGAGTCCTAAAAATAATTGTTCTCATATCTTGCAAACACTGGATGAAAGATGCTGGCAGGTGTGCCGTAGGGAGCGTTCCAAAGCCAACTTCTCAATATTATCTGCCAAAATTACACTGCCATAAACGCAACTCTAATAACTGCCTAGGTGAACTACCTTTATAGTTTGTATGGGAAAACTAGGACTAAGCTCCGAAAAAATAAACTAAAATATTTACCTTTAAAAAAAATGACTAATGGCCTTCTACTAATCGAAAGTGGACAGAAATCCGATTCTATGTAACCTTACTGACTGGGGCCCGGGAGAGTGTTCCGTTATTCTTAGAATGAAGTTTGATATTGATTGTTGTGGCCACCTTTTAATTATGAATAATTAAAAGGTCCCCTCTTCTCGGATCAGAAAAATCTATCTATGTTTCCATATTTGTTGTTAATAAAGGTTATGGCGTCAGTGAGAGTGGGAGGAGAACCTAGTGGGAGAAACAGCAGAAGGTGGGGACCCATCCCCACCACGGCTGGCCGCCTATATAAGCAACCAGATTAGACCGAGTTTGCATAACGAACCGGTCCGTCACTTGGAATACTACTCTCTTCTCTCTCTCTGCACTGGCGCTTGCTGCTCTACTGAAACCATGGACTTCTCATTAAACTACCTGTGCATCTCTCTCTCTCTCCTAACCTCGCTATGTTATAGTCCGGCGTTGTCAGACCCCACACCTTCCTAGTGGGAATCACTGCCTTCGTCTCGCTAAAACTAGCACCTCCTTGGGAGAGACCTCTCCCTCGCGGACGACGGGTGCCGTACCTAGTAGCGTCTCCCACGGCAATCCAGTCCGCTTCTCTCCGGTTCACACTCGCCTTTAGATTCTGGACGGTTTTCGCCTACTCTTAGATAACGAGTGTGAATTCGTGGTCATTCCAAGACCACATAAACTACCTATAAACCTACCCTGTACCTCTTCTTCTGAACATTGTGCTTTGTCAGGGCACACCTTCTAAGATCTTATGGGGTCATATCAAAACGAATTAGGCTGCCCGCCGACTAGGCCGGCAGCCAGGGTGAAAGATTACAGGTCCGCCCGCCTTATCTCTTTCTAGGCGCTCGCCGGACGGCGGCTAGAGGTTGTAGTGACCCTATCCCGCGGTGGGCTTCTCCTCCCCATCTGAACCCGATATTGATGATCTCAGGTCTTGGGTTTGAGTTCAAGAATAAAGCATATATTTTTTTATATTGAACTGCTACTATAATAATTTAGTTTAAGTTTATGTTCACTTTTTATATGCACTAGAATATTAGACCAGAGGTCGGAAGTCGGTCATCCATAGATTATATATAGATATAGATCCACCCAGCACGGGAATTTATTTAAGCCATTCAAGGTTGGTTTGCAGCCTTTATCTAAGCCATGCAACTTGGGTGTGGTGAATGGACACATCAAACCAAAGATAGCGAATAAAACGACTGTAAGGTACAAAGTTTTTAAACCAGATATTTGTTCTACTTTTAATAAATAATTTTTAAATTTTGGTTCATTCTATGGCCACATATTGACTTAAGTAGGGTTTTCTGTTATCAGCTTTCAAGTTTTCAGTCCATGGGAAAAAAGGAAGTTTTTCATACAACGATGCATAATAAAATTACTCCTTTTACTAATTATGTTTTTACATTTTGTACTCATTGGAGTAGAGTACTGGTGTTGATGAGAAGACAACAGTCGGATTATCGTTACAACATGTAAACATTCCGCATCCTACTACTGCTATGTTCGGTGAATAAGGCGTAATGTTTAGTCTCGGATACTTACTTGCGTAGCAATACACTAATATATTTGATCTATCAACTGAATCCAAAGAAATAAGACTAATATCATTTTATATATTTACCTGACTTACCCTCAACACCATACTGTTTCTTTCGCTTTATTTGAATAATTTAATTTGAAAAAGATGATATTTATCTATTTAAGTACAGATTTGATTCCTCAATTAAATCCTGAGCGTATTGCATTAGCGTAAAGTTACACTAAATAATAAGCTCAAAAATATTCAATAAATTTATTACTTGTCCGAATTGCTACATTTATTGCTAATCCAAAATAATCTACCACAATACATTAACGTGGTGACCAATGGAAGGAACTTTATTTATATAAAGTAGAATTTTACATACCAATATGCTTGATATAAAATGTTTTAATAAAATATGATTAAATTTAGTATGAATCAAAATGATGAAAAGGATTCAATTTATCCCATTAGCTGACTATGAAAATGTTCCTGACTATTATACAGCGGTGTCATCTATAGATGATAAGCCCGGACCAACACCTCATCAGGGCCTCCATTCGCCAGCCGACCGCACGGCGCGTTCCGCATACTCCTTCATTCTTTTATATTCAGAAATATATCTCCACACATCAATTCAACTGAGCTAAGACGTGACCCAAAGCACTGATAAACAATAAATCTTTATTATTAATAGCAAAAAGACTGTATAGATAAAAAATCTGTTTTCAATTGAGATTTTATGTCGTGAGATTGCTATTGACGATGATTATCTCTCATCCTAAATTTATCAGCTACCATGACAAAACTATAGACTTATGTTATATAGCATTTGTGCCTTAGGGCACTTGTCGCAGAAAAACGATTTCATTTATTTCACTAGTACCGAATTTTTTTATTAACAACTATAAGTAATAGATTTTAGTTTGGTGATGATCTGTAGTATAAACATTTCATTAAACAGTCATGGATATTTATTTCTCGTTGATTATGAGAAATTTTTTAACATTTATTTTAACTCTAAAAATAGTTTTTACTACCACTATCGCCAGATCAGTCTCCTACCTCACAAGGGGAAGATTCTCGAAAAGATTCTGAACTACCTGAAGGAGTTTTGTTCGAAAAATGCTATTATTCAGTACGAACAGACAGGGTTCATCCGCCGGAGACACATCAAGTTTTTCGACGCGTTGCAGCACCTCACGAATCCAGTGTTTAACCCTATGACCCCTCCACCCCTCCCGAATCGATGGCAACAGACTGAAAATTTAGGTTAAGAATTAGTATGTAAGTTTTCTTTTGTTGTGATCAAAAAGGTGATCCCTATCGCCCTGTAGAGTCTTGTCAATGAAGCCAAGTACATTGTGTATCATTGTACTTGTATTGATTATATAACTTCTATGCCGATTCAGACCTTGTATGGAGTGTACCGATGGTACAGGACATATAAAATATAGTATGTAAATAGATTCGCCTAAGAATCTATGGTAAATAAAAGTTTTGTCATTTTTTTTAAGGGAATTGGGGGAAAACTAACTTGTGCATTCATGGTAAAATGATCTCATAATATAATAATTTACTTGTGATTTGTACATATTCATACTAGGCTCAGCTGATTAATAACAAGAAAATATTAATGTCCTGTTGGGAAAAAAACAAGAACAAACACACAAAAAATACAAAGCAAACGCTTCCTTGATGTTAGACTCATGTTTATTTTTCACTAAAAGCTACAATATAAATGGATTTTTCTAAACCCTTGAAGAGATAGGACCATCGCTAATATCTATCATCACCGTAACAGATTTTGTTTTTTGTACTACCTTTAACGAAGTCCAAACTATCACTTAAAAGTGGAGATCTACGTCGACAGTTTTATCTTATCTACTTAGAGGTCTGTACAAGGTAAATAATTATTTTTTTCAGTTGTCTCAAGATAAACTGATTTTATTCAAATTATCCGTTTTTAGTCTCTCCAAACATATTATTTTACGATTCATGGTATGAAGTGAGCTGTAATGATAAAACCTCATTGAGCATAACCAACGATGCAGGTAATAATAACTGAAGGTTGATGTTTTATGATGTCATAAAAAAATTTATTGAGTATCTATGTGCACTTGTGTACGAGTTCTACGATTACAGGAGTTGATTGTAATAAGAATATTTTAAAACATCTTGTGATATGGCTTGTATGTTTTATTAAAAATTTGTGATATGAATTTCGTAAAAAAATGTACTAAAAAGTTTTCAATAGTCATTACTCATAAAATATTAAAAATTTAATGTTCCGATGTGGTTAAGGTCAAATAAAATGGCGGTAATGCTAAAATAAATTCTACTATAATCATTAGGGGTCCAAATCCACGAAAACACGAGGACACAACCATCTATTGGCCATCAGATCCCAACTAAAATCCAGATCTCCTTGACTTTTTCTTCTACAATAGTTTAGGAACACTAAACTATTCACTCACGCGCCTCGACGACCTCTCCTCTGATCGTAGTCCTTTATTATTAACCATTACCCTAAGACCAATTCAAAAAATACCTCCTCCTTCATTTATTAGGAATCCAATTGACTGGAACCACTTCCGCCAGCTTCTTACAGATTCCATAGACCTCAAAGTGTCCCTGAAAATATCCCAAGACCAAGACGATGCAGTGCAATCTTTTACTATCTGCTCCAGAGGTTGGCTTGGGAGACATCGTTGCCCCACCGTCATCCGAAAATTCACTATCAAAATCCATTACCTCAGCATCTCAAAGACCTAATTCAATCCAAAAGCCACTCCAGATTAGTGTGGCAAAAACCTCGACATGCTGCCGATCGTCCCTCGTGCAATCAGTACTGCTGATTGGTAAAGCGGGAGTTGGCATCCTTCTGTTCCGATTATTTTAATTCTTTTAACTTTTCCTCTCTGTCTACCAGGGATAACTCTCTGTGGAATGTAACTAAAAAAATACTAAAATATCATCCTGTTTCACACCCACTTCGTCGTGATGATGGGTCCTGGGCGGCTTTGGATGAGGATAGATCAGAAGAATTTGCTTTGCATCTTTCCCATACTTTCACACTTCACCATTCTCATCAAAACTATACTCATGGCACAACTGTTGAAAAAAATCCTCACTTCAACTATCGCTCTCTCACTTCCACCAAAAGCCGTTAACCCCTCAGAGGTCAAATACCTTCTGAAAAATTTTTACCTTACTGAAAATCCCCTGGATATGATCTCCTTACTCTTCAATTTCTCAAACTACTCCCTTCTAAAGCCATAATCTTCCTAACCTACGTTTATAATTGCATTATCCGAACTACGGACATTCCTCTCCTCTGGAAACATTCCATTACTGTCCTATTCGCAACAACCCGATGACGGTAAACCACCCATGACGCCTCTTTTTACCGTCCAATTAGCAACCAATTAAAAAAATTAAAAAACTCTTATTAAAATGTCTACTTCCAATTGTTGAATATAAAAACCTTTATCCTACACACCAATTTGGTTTCCGTCTACGACATTCCATTGCTCAACAAGGCCTTCGCGTTGTTGATCACATATCCTCTATCCTTGAAACCATCAGTATTACACTGCTGCCTTTCTGGACATAGCCCATACTTTTGACAGGGTTTGGCACACAGGATTGCTTTACAAGCTCAAAAGATATTTACCACTGGCCCTTTTTCTAATCCTACAGTCCTACCTTTCAAACCGCTTCTTCTAAGTTCACTGTGGTTTAGAATATTCTAACTACTATCCCATAAATGCAGGAGTTCCTTAGGGCAGTGTCCTGGGTCCCATCCTCTGTAGCCCATACACCACTGACGTCCTCTCTACCCCCAACACCTTCATGGCCACATTTGCAGATGACACTGCAGTATTGTCATCCCACTCAGACCCCGATATAGCATCCCTTAACCTTCAAAAACACCTTGATGAAATCGTGCAATGGTGCAACCAATGGCGGATTGAAGTTATTGAAGCAAAATGTTTGTACATTACCTTCACCCTCTGCTACAAGTCTTGTGCACTAGTTTCTTTTAATTCCATTCCTCTCCCTGTATCCGAGTCAGTACAGTAATTAGGCTTCCATCTCGACAAACGGCGGACCTGGAACCCACATACGAGACTAAAAAGACATAACTAAACAGACGGTTTGGACAATTGTACAGACTACTTCAAAGACTATCCTATCTCTCAATTGGAAATCAATTAATAATCTACAAAGTTATACTCAAGCCAATCAGGACTTACGGAATAGAGATATGGGGGACAGAAAAAAAGTCGAACATCAAGCGTATCCAATGCTTAAAGTCCTGAGAACAATAGTAAATGCCCCTTATTACGTAAGCAACAAAACCCTTCATAACGATCTTAATATAACTAACATTCTCGAACTTATTCCTTCCATGATTATAAAATTCCATAGTAACCTATCCAACCAATCTAATCCCCTAGCACAGTCATTGCACCGCACCGCTCGTTCCTATAAACCTCCCCGGAGACTAAAACAGCATTGGCTACGTGACCAGCTACAAATGCGTAACAGTGGGAGTCATGGCAATGGTCAGTTTCTCCAATCATGTCCTGAGCGTATGTGGCTCTCGCGCTCTTTGTCAGCCTTCGCTGGCTCGTATCCGGTGACGTGGCTGACAGAGGACCGTGGGGGACTTCCCAAGACTCTTCTTAATCTTTCGTGTGCGAGGAAGGTGACAACCAAGTGGATTTGAGAGGCCTCTGTGCTCTTTGTAAGTACTGTATGAATGAAAATTGTAAATATGGTACGAATGAAAACATTTATCGTAATTACTTATGGCCCAATGAGGCAGATTGTAATTTTATCATAATTCATACAATAGGACATGATTGGAGAAACTGGCCATTGCCAGGACTCCCACTGTCACGCGTTTATAGTAGGTCACGAGGCCACTGCCGTTTCAGTCTCCGAGGAGGATTATAGGGATGAGTGGCGCAGTGCAATGACTGTGCTACAGGATTAGGGTGGTTGGAAAGGCTACTGTGGAATTTCATAAACTTGGAAGGGATGAGTTCTAGAATGTAGGGTATATTAAGATCATTATGAAGGGTTTTGTTGCTGACATAATAAGGGGCATTTACTATTGTTCTTAGGACTTTGGATTGAAAGGATTGGATACGCTTGATGTTCGACTTTTTTGCTGTCCCCCATAGCTCTATTCCGTATGTCCAGATTGGTTTAAGTATAACTTTGTAGATTAGTAGTTTATTTTCTATTGAGAGATGGGATGTCCTTTGAAGTAGTCTGTACAGTTGTCCAAAGCGTCTGTTTAGTTCTTGCCTTTTTAGTCTCGTATGTGGGTTCCAGGTCAGTCGTTTGTCAAGATGGAAGCCAAAGTACCGTACTGTCTCGGATACAGGGAGAGGAATAGAATTAAAATAAACTAGTGGACAAGTCTTGCGACAAAGGGTGAAGGTAATGTGGGAACATTTTGCTTCATTAACTTTGATCCGCCATTGATTGCACCAATACTCGATCTCTTCAAGGTGTTTTTGAAGGTTATGGGATGCTATGTCGGGATCTGCGTGGGATGACAAGACTGCAGTGTCATCTGCAAATGTGGCCAAGAAGGTATTGGGAGTAGAGGGGACATCAGCGGTGTATAGGTTATAGAGGATGGGGCCCAGGACACTGCCCTGTGGAACTCCTGCATTTATGGGATAGTATTTAGAGTATTCTAAACCACAGCGGACTTGGAAGAAGCGGTTTGAAAGGTAGGACTGTAGGATTAGGAAAAGAGTCTGTGGTAAATATCTTTTGAGCTTGTAGAGCAAACCTGCGTGCCAAACCCTGTCAAAAGCTTGAGCTATATCAAGAAAGGCAGCGGTGCAATACTGTTTGGTTTCAAGGGCTGAGGAGATGTGATCAACAACGCGAAGACCTTGTTGAGCAGTGGAATGCCGTTGGCGGAAACCAAACTGGTGTGTGGGAAAAAGGTTTTTGGATTCAACAATTAGAAGTAGACGTTTTAGTAGGAGTTTCTCAAATATTTTTGAGAGGATAGGAAGTTGGCTAATTGGACGGTAAGATGAGGCGTCATTGGGTGGTTTACCAGGTTTGGCGAATAGGACAATAATGGAATGTTTCCAGAGGAGTGGAAAGTGCGTCGTTCGGATAATGCAATTATATATATAGGTTAGGAAGATTATGGCTTTAGGAGGAAGTTGTTTGAGAATTTGAGGAGTAAGGAGATCATATCCAGGGGATTTTCGGTAAGGTAAGTTTTTCAGAAGGTATTTGACCTCAGAGGGATTAATGGCTTTTGGTGGAAGAGAGAGAGGAATAGGTGAAGTGAGGAAATCTTCCACAGTTGTGCTGTGAGTATGGCTTTGATGAGAAAGGTGAGGTGTGAAAGTATGGGTAAGATGCAGAGCAAATTCCTCCGACCTATCCCCATCCGAAGCCGCCCAGGACCCATCGTCACGACGGATCGGATGTGAAACAGGTTGATACTTTAGGATTTTTTTGGTTACATTCCACAAGGAGTTATCCGTGGTAGACAGAGAGGAGAGGTAGGAATTGAAAGAATCGGAACGGAAGGATGCCAATCGCCGCTTTACCAATCGGCAGTACTGATTGTACGAGCGGCGATCGGCAGGATGCCGGGATCTTTGCCACACTCTACTGGAGCGGCGTTTGGATAGGATTAGATCTTTGAGATGCTGAGGTAAACGATTATTATTATGGATTTTTGGGTGACGATGGGGTGACGATGCCTCCCAAGCCGACCTCTGGACCAGGGTAGTGAAAGAATGCACTGCATCGTCTAGGTCTTGGGATGTTTTCAGGGATAATTTGAGGTTTACGGACTCTGTAAGAAGCTGACGGAAGTGGTCCCAGTCAACTGGGCCCCTAATAAATGAAGGAGGAGGCAGTTTGTGAATTGGTCTTAGGGAAATGGTTAATAATAAAGGACTATGGTCAGAGGAGAGATCATCAAGGCGCGTGAGTGAATAGTTTAGTGTTCCTAAACTATTGTAAAAAAAGAAGTCAAGGATATCAGGATTTCGGTTGGGATCAGATGGCCAATAGGTGGCTGTGTCAGGAGTGATAGTGGAGCAATGTTTCCGTGTGAGTGCAGACAGCAAAGCACGTCCTTGTGTATTTGTGGATCTTGACCCCCAATGTTGGTGCTTCGCATTAAAGTCCCCACCCACAAGGAAACGATGTCCGATGGAGTCTAGAAAGGAGATGAATTGGGAGTCAGAAATGGATTTATTAGGAGGGCAGTACACTGATGCTAGTGTAAGGGGAAAAGTGAAGGTGGTGATTGACACTGCAGTGGATTGAAGGAAATCATGTGCTACCAGAGGAACTATGTGGTGGGATATAGAGTTATGGTACCTGCATGAGATGTTCCATCTGGGTGATCATTTCGATAAGTCTGGTTCTGTCGAACGGTAAATGGTCGTTTACTCGTAAGTCTTGTTTCAGTAATAAGAGCTACGTCGATGTTTTTGTCGTGGAGTAGTGCTGTCAGTTCGTTAGTGTGGGTGCGAACACCATTCGCATTCCAAAGGAGGATGGATAAGGAGTCGGAACGATCCACTTATGGATTATGTTTAACGGGGATAAGGTAGGAGACAAGATGTGTGGTTGAGGATGGGCTTGAGCTTGAGGGTTAACGGGATGAATGGAATGCTGGGAAAGGTGATCTTGCGGACAGGGAGTGGGCGGTGCCTGTGACTCCTCTCTGTTGCGAACGGCATCAGCGAAAGAGACAGAAGGCCTCAAATTTCTGGCTGGGCCGCTTCTTGTTACTGGCTGTTCCTCTTCTGGCTGACGACGTTGTTCTGTCCTGGACTTCAGTGTTCTGTAGGCCTCGCAACCCTTGTAGTTGGCCGGATGTCCTTGGTGGCAAAGCACGCATACCGCAGGCGATTTTAGGGGCTTTTTGCACAATTCAGATTTGTGCTGCCCACTGCACTTAACACACCTGGGAGGGTGGTGGCAGTAAGATTTTGTGTGCCCATATGCCTGACAGTTATGGCACTGGACGATATCGCGTTTGGGATACGGTTTTTCAACCTGTACCCTTGTGTAGTACAGGTTTGTTAGGTCGTATATCTTCTCGATTCCAGGTGTCCTCTCGAGTTCGTCAAAGAACAGTGGTAATGCTGTTTTTATTTTTTCATCCTGTTGCCTATCCTCACGCAACACGTTTGTTATTTGGCGAACTTTGTATCCGAGAGCTGATTCTTCTTCTTCTATTTCGTCAGCTGGTGTGGTTGGGTGCAAATTTCTGATCACCACTCGGAGTGATCGTTCCTGCTTTAATTGGTAGGTGTGGAAGTCTGCCTTAGTTTCTCCTAAGTATTTAACTATTGCTCGGTATGTTTCGGAAGTGTCCGGAGAAACTATGGTGTCCCGGGACCGATTGAGGCACGTGTATTTGCCTGTACCTACAATTTTATTCAATTGGGTACACATTAATTTAAAGTTAATAATATTTCGCACGAATATAGCTGGTGGCTTGGGCTGTGTGGGCGTTTTGTTGACGTCCATTTCATCAGTTTGAATATTTTTCAACGCCTCAAAGGTGTTGGGCGTGAAGAAAGGGGAAACTTCGACGGTGTCTTCTTTAGATGTGCTGGCCTGTGGAGGTATCTCTTCCATGGAACTAGCGGCAGAGGAGGTTATTTGTATGTTCCTGTTTGAACGTCTCGGTTTTCGCTTTACAGGCGATTGTGTCGGGGTTGTACCTAGTGACCTAGATCTTTTTTTATTTTGTGACATCAGTTGTTGATAAAACCTCATTTTATCATAACAACGGTTTCGCTAATAAGTTAGAAGCGCCGGTGAGATTCGATCTCACAACTACAAGCGGCGAGACACCGGGTCTTGGCTCTGAGCCAATTGAGCGTTTGGCTCAGAGAGCCGATCACTTGATGTTATCTCCGATCCGTGTATGGCTAATTTTATCATAATAAAGTTATAGTTCTTTTAATATATTCATAAAACATCAATTTGTGGTTTCCGGCAATGGAAGGAGGGATCTTTTGGTCACTATTTTGGCTACCTATAATCTTTTTTTTTTCAAAGGTGATTTTTAGTGCCCAATATGGTTTATTAAAATAAGTGAAGTACTTTCATATCAATATTTATTTAATAGATTCTTAATACTAAAACAGTCGCAAATATCACAAAAAATAATGTTATTTCGATTGGACTAAATTTTACTTAAGATATTGTTGTAGTTTCAAGTACGAATTATTTAGAAAAATTTATAAAAAAAAAAGAAAAAAGTTACGTAGCACATCACGTTTATATTGATTGTGATTTTATAATTGTATTACTTGAGTAATATATGTAAATAAACGCTTATATGTTTATTAAGGTCGAAGAACATTCAGGGCTCATTCAGTTTCTAGTCCATCTTTTTTTAAATATTTGTTTCAAAACAGAATTTAGTTCAAAATTAACATCATAGATACCTATCAATGGAATCAACAGGTCATATACTTGTTTCCCTCCAACGAAAATCGCAGATATTTTGCAAAGAACCATAAAATACAGCAATTGTGGAGAGACGGAATATAGCTGGCCCACTGCCAAGGCGGGCAGGATGCAGATCTTGCCCAGCGTCCATGCTTGACATGCTGACCAAGATCTGACATTATGGGACTTTCATATAAGCTATTCGACCGTGCGTACACTTATGCATTAAAGAAGGAACATAAAACTAACAAGTGAGAGTAGTATCAATAGTATATCGATCTGCGTTTTGTACGTTTTTTTTTAACCCTGTCTTATGTCTTTTTTTGATTTTTGACTTTTGTGAACCCCTGTGCTTGATGCTGGTCCAGCGTCCAACTTTAACACGGCGGTTTTAATGCGTGACTCGATTATTTAAAACCACTGACATCTCAATGAACCATTGCAAAGCGTTATTTGTTAAATACTATCTAGGTTATAAACAAATAATTATTTGACTGCCATATTGATTAGTGGATCGTAAAATTTACTATAAGATTCTCTTATACGATATAGACGATACGGTACCCCGTGTCAAGAAGAGTTGACAGCCAAGCCTGAATGCTATTTTACAAAAAATCACCTGAACTGCTTACAAAAATCAACAAAAAACATTATTCAGGTCCTTCATTACACTGATTATGATAATTTATTTATATAGAAGAATATTTAGATTCACAAAGCTTTTCCGAATAACTCCTAAAATTATCCAACTTTCCCAGTTGAGAGAAAATTTCCTCTCAAGTCGGAAAGAATCCTTAATTCTGTCTTCAGTGCCATAAGTTTTCTCTTGTTGTAAAACTCAATTATAAAGAGGGGTATTTGACTTTTAAAATGAGTCTTAAAATATGGAGATTAGTTCCGTTGAAAATATAAACGCCTGATATTTAAGAGAATTTTCATAAAAAATTGATGGCCATTAAGTGTGTAATAATGATAAGTGAAAAAACTTCGATTTAGTGATCAGAAAATAAAAAACTAATAACAATCGTTCGTGTCAAAACAATAATTAATACTCAAGGGAAAATTTAAGATGAAACAGGTTGTGGAGTATTAGACCAACGAAGGTACGTCCTTGGTTAATGGCCAATTTCTTAGAAACACATTAGTTAAACAGCTGACGGAAAGTATCAACAAAACGTAACGGCGTTTTCGATGATTTGTCGTTATTGTGCCTCCATACTTATGGATTTCAGTAATTTATTGCAGCTTCAGTAAAACATCTCATTTTTAGAAAGTAAGATAAACTATTATTCGTAAATAAAAGAGGGTTGTGAAAGGTTATTCTTGTATGCTGTTATGAAACTGGTAACTCGTGTTGAAAATTTACATTATGTGAACAAAGGGTTTATTGACTTGTGGTTTAAATATTAATTCTTAACATGAGTTAACAATTATAAGAAATTTTGTGAGTGAAGAAAAATAATATCTTCGATCCTGACATGTTGGACTGGGGTGCCTCCTTGACGCCGGCCGGATCCGGGAATTGGCTCTAGTAATGCTCTAGGCCAGGTATGGGCAACCTTTGACATGTTATGGGCCAAACTTTAGTGTGCAAATACGTTCGCGGGCCGCGTTTAAAAGTAGTGCATTTTAAAGTAGTGTTCATAATTTTTAGCGATAGATATCAGTCAGCCATGAAATAATACGACAATGTTATTACAACACAATTTATTAAAATAACAAAATGAAATGAAAAAATAGGTACCTACAGCATTAAATTAAATCGTTAAATTTAGAATTGTTACAAACTACGAAAGTTAAATAGCGACACCGAAATCAATGAGACACTTGAGCTTGAATTTGGGAAACTAATTCATCGATGTTTGGATTAATTCCACTGGTACAAAGACGTAAAGAATTTTCCAAATTATCGTCAGTCAGCCTTGTACGATGTTTTGATTTATTAACTTTCATCAATGAAAAGAACTGTTCGCATTTATAAGTACTGCCAAACGCACAAATCAATCTTCTTGCAAATTTTCTAAGCTGCGGAAAATGGTCTTCTTCGAGGTATTTTTTGTAGAAATCGCACAACTCCACGTCTTCAAATTTAGATTTTAGGAGTGAGTTTTCTTGAATCTCGATCAACTCCATTTGCAAGTGTATTGGAGCATTTTGTACATTACTTTTTGTTGGAGTAGCAAATAAATTGAAACAGTCTTCCATGTGTTTGAAATCGCTAAATCTGATCGAAAATTGCTCCGACAGTAACTTGAGTTCTTCAGCATATTGAGCGTAAGCAATATTTTCATACGCAGAGAGCGTGGTGAAATGGTAACTGTTACCAGACAGCATATGTGCCTCCCACAAGCGGATTTTGTTCTGAAACGCTTTCAAATGGCTGTACAAATCATTTACTAACTGTCCTTGTTTTTGAAGTTTCAAATTTAAATCATTCAAATGGCCTGTAAGGTCGACAAGAAATGCTAAGTCACATATCCATTTTGCGTCACTCAATTCAGATAGTGGTTTATCTTTTATTTGCATAAATTCTGCTATCTCATTTCTAAGCTCGTAAAACCGTTTCAGCATTTTCCCTTTGCTTAGCCATCTGACTTCACAATAATATGTTACGTCGTCATACTCGGCTGATATTTCATCCAAAAACGCCTTGAACTGACGATGGTTAAGCCCTCGGGATCGAATAAAATTGATGGTTTTTACTACCACATTCATAACATTCTGGAGTCGAATGGACTTAGAACACAAGTTCTGTTGGTGGATAATGCAATGAAGGACTATCAAACCATCTTTTTGCACATTTAATTCAGTTGCTTTTTCATTCAAAATTCCGATGAAACCTTTACGTAAGCCGACCATAGAAGGTGCACCATCTGTGCATACTCCAACTAATTTCGACCATGGCAAGCCAAAACTTGTGAATACCTTTTGAACTTCATTAAAAATGTCCTCTCCTGTAGTGGTTCCTTTTAGCGGCTGTAAAGCAAGCAATTCCTCAGTAATAGTGAATTCTTTATCAACACCTCGAATAAATATAGCCAGTTGAGCTATGTCAGACAAATCGGTGCTCTCGTCTAATGCTATGGAAAATGATTCAATACCAGTCATACGGCCAGTCAATGTTGTTTTTATATCATTAGCCATCATTTCTATACGTCGTACAACGGTTCGTCTTGACAAACTAATTTTTTCAAATTCATTTTTCTTTTCAGGACACAAAACACTGCAAACTTCTGACATACACTCCTTGATAAATTCTCCTTCGGCAAATGGTTTCAATGACTTTGCCAATTTTGAACTAACTATAAAACTAGCTTTCACAACATTATCAAGTTGTGTTCTTTGTCTATGAAATATTTGCTGCTGTTTTTCCAAATTTGCGGTAAGTTTCTGGATTTTGTCTTTTCTTATTTGTCCTGTCAGTGAGAGCAGCGTAGGATGCTTAGTTGAGTAATGCCTCTTTATATTGAATTCTTTCATCACCGAAATGGATTCATTACACATCAAACAAATAGGCTTACCATTGTGCAAGATAAAGAAGAATTCTTCAGTCCATTTTTCTTGAAACTGGCGACCCTCTGCATCTACTTTTCGTTTCCTTCCACCAGACATCATTTTCATTTACTTATCGTTCGATAAACTTAATAAGAAAATAGGTATAATTAGTAAGCACTCAAGATGCACACAAAGTCACAAAGCAAACTTATCACCACGGTAGCTCGAATAGGACTGAACTAAGTTCCGGCCATCCACCCGCTTATATAGGCAAAATGAAGGAATGATCTAGAATCGTCTAGTGTAGAACAATACAATTGCGAAGCAATAATCCTTTGTTGCGCCGCCAGTGTGGCGGCAAACATCAATGGCTTTGAACTTTGATGTTTGCCGCCTCACTCTTTGATGATCACCGCCACTCGGCTTGCTCGCTCACTTGATTCCATGAGTATGAGTAAGTAGTGTATTTTTTTTTTTTAAATTGGGTTTTTCAAAATGTCTCGCGGGCCGGATCAAATCTTACAGCGGGCCGGATCCGGCCCGCGGGCCGGCTGTTGCCCACATACGCTCTAGGCTCTCATCGATGGCCTCTCGAAATGATTTTAAATATGCGAACAACGGAACAGGAGTGTTTTATGCCGAAATAAAACAGCAAGCAAACTAGAATTCGATTGTCACTTTTTGTTGCTAAACAAATTATTTATAGTTGCATGTTATTATTTTGTCTTTGTTTTTGTGCCATGAGTGTGAACCCATTTGTTTGTTATCTGTTTATTGTATGCTTCCTAATAAAACTAAAAATGTTGTTAAGCCGAAATTAATTGTGTTTCATCCGAAACATAAAAATTTATGATGTGTAATTATCTAATTTATGAAGTTTTGATGTGTTTATTGGAATAAGGTATCCAAATTCATTCAGAAAGTTAAACTTCTCATGCGACAATACCATTATGCAATAAACCCTTGTTTTTATTCACATAGATCCTTGACATTTAGAAGTGAGACGAGACCTCATTACCCAAATGGAAAGACTACAGCCGGCCCTAATGGAAAAGAGCAAAAGAAAGAGAAAATCCATAGAAGGGGAACGAATGAGACACTTTACTTTGGATTGAAGCGTCAAACTGCCGCACCTTCAAAAGGGACGTTTGTGGAGAAAGCCCAAGGGACGCTGCACGTCGAGCGTTTTCCTTCAATGTAGTCTTGGAAGATATTTCTGTTCATCGTGGTCGTTGCATTATCGGAAAAAAATAAGAATTAGGGCATCTTTTCCTTCATCTTTTATATAATAATATATCTTTATTATCAGAATATTTATATGCAATCAATACTTACTACTTATTTTAAGCTTCACGTTTTAACGTCTTGTTTCATCGGGGGGAAAAGGCCTGTTGTGGCCACCTCTTAGTTAAGAATAATTAGAAGTTCCCGTCTACTCGGCCCAGAAAATATCTATCTATATTTCCATATTTTAACAATAAAGCTAATGAAGTCAGCCAGAGAGGGGGGGGAGAAGCTAGTTAGGGAAACAGCCGCAGGTGGAGGAACCATCCCCACCACGGCTGGCCTGCCTATATAATCCGGGCATCTTAGGGCGGACCACAGAAAGAACAGTACCGGCACTTAGAACACTCATCTCTCTGTACACTGGCGCTTGCTACTATATTTAAACCATGGCCTTCTCATTCAACTACCTCTGCATCTCTCTCTCCTCACCTCGCTATGTTTTAGTTCGGCGTTGTCAGACCCCACACCCAGTGGGAATCACTGCCTTCGTCTCGCTAAAACTAGCACCTCCTTGGGAGAGACCTCTCCCTCGCGGACGACGGTTGCCGTACCTAGTAGCGTCTCCCACGGCAATTCAGTCTGCTTCTCTCCGGTTCACACTGGCCTTTGGGATCCGAATGGTTTTCGCCTTATATACTGAGTGTGAATTCATGGTCATTCTAAGACCACATAAACTACCTATAAACCTACGCTGTTCCTCTTCTCCTGAACATAGTGCTTTGTCGGGGCACACCTTCTAAGATCTTATGGAGTCAGATCAAAACTGACCATAGGTGAAAGACCACAGGTCCTACCGCTCTATCTCTTTCTTGGCGCTCGCCGGACGGTGGCTAGAGGTTATAGCGGCCGTTTCCCCTCCACCTTGGCGACTCGCACATCTGATAACTCCCGACAAGCCCTTTAGCCAAAGCAACTTTACTTGACACATTAGCAAACAGAGCTCACAAGATGCTGTCTAAAATGGTTACCAACGAGGAAATTTAATTTGATGGATGTAGGAAGATCCTATATTTTGTAGCACAGTCACTGCACTGCGTCACTCATCCCTATAATCCTCCTCGGAGACTGAAACGGCAGTGGCCTCGTGACCTGCTATAATCAAGTGACAGTGGGAGTCCTGGGAATGGCCAGTTTCTCCAATCATGTCCTGAATGAATGAGCGAGTGAATGACGAAATGTAAATATGGTATGAATGATCGTATATCTTAATTACTTATTGCCTAGCAAGGCAGATTGTAATTTTAGCACAATAAAGGAATTTTATTATTAATTGTTCTTTGCAAAGGGGTAAGGAGTAGTAAGGCTTGCCTCATAATCCCCCAATCGTGGCAGTTAGTGGAAACCTGACAACATTTCAGTAAACTACTTTACAGAAGTATGTAAGATGGATCTTTGCCTTGTCAAAGACGGACAAGCTCTTGGTACTTTGTAAAAGAAGTTTAAAATTCCAAACGTTCCTTAGTGGAACTCTACCCCTTGGCACGTGCTAAAGAATTCTTACTTTAAACTTTTATATTTATAAATTCGTGCAATAGGTTATGTAGTACACCATCTGATAAATATTTCAGCTTTTCTATCTATATAAGTACTTTATTAAACATTATTAATTTTAATTACAGTTAACAGTATGAAATCCATATTGATTTTTCCAGAAACAAGTTTTTTCTTTTATATTACATTAGCCAAACCTAATAATTAAAAAATCATAAAAAATGTATAACCATAATTAAATGACGCTCCATTAGGCTTAAATATGTCCCCTTAGTTGACGTTTCGTTAATCCTTAAATAAAGCAATGCCTATTTATATTACTTTAGTGCCAATATTGTTCGAATTTATCTATGTTATACATACCATTGTTTTAATTACACTATAAAGATAAACCAAAAAAGATTTTTGTAACAATTTTTTTTTAATGTCGTTTTCAAGGCTTTTAGTTAACAAAGACCTGTTTCTTATGCGTGTTTCATTAATCTCAAGCGTATGTCGAAGTAAAGCCCAAGTTTGTTGGTTGCTTAAATTTATTGCTGACACTTAAAGTGACGATTAGATTGATTTGCCATTTCCCCGTTTTCCCAAATTAATTTGTTTTAATATAATTGAAGTGAAATGGGAATTAAACCCACATAATTCCAATCAATATAACTTAAACAAAGTTAATGCTTGACATTTTAGTCTCTTTAATAAGCCTAGCTCTAAATATTTTAGCTACAGCCTAGTTGAGAGGCTGTGTGTAATTTTTTAATAATTAAATATATATGGTGTAGTGATTGCCAACCACATGTGTAAATTACCCTATACTCTGGTGCATAATGTATTATAATATAAATGCAAATCTTTGTAAACTTCATGTAATAAATCATAGAGAGGTCGGTAGTCGTGAAACAAGTAACAGAGGGTCGAAGGTCCTGCAATAAAACCTGAGAGGGTAAACCACTTGCCCCTAATAAAACCAACTTGGTAGACCTCTGGTGGTCATAAAATCATGCCAGAAACAGTCTTTTAGGGGACGAGCGGTCACGTACCTCGGTAGGTGTGACATCATAAAACACACCCTTTTAGGCCAACAGTCATAAACTTAAGGGGTATTGGCCACCTGGGCATAATAAAAAAAAACCCTTCAGCCGGCTCCGCCTTCCACTAGAAAGGGGAGATTATATTTAAATCGGGAAGTTTCGCCCTGTAGAGACACTCTTTCCCAGGCTCCTCATCTAGACAGCCACTATCACTCGTCGCGATACGCCAGGGCCCCGGGGCCCTGGGAGTAAGTACACTCAGCCTTCCACTGGTCTACACTCTCTCTGCCACACCTCTGCGCCGGCACCTTGTCTCACAGCCTCTAGCAGATCCTCTGACGACTTGTACTAATACGCTGCCGATCTCCCGCCCGAACTCTGAAAACTGGTCTTATTCTTTATGAAACCTCTGAACCTCTCTCCTGAACACAGTGTATTGTCGGGATACATCCCTATCAATAAATGGAGTCAGATATTAACGCCTACATGGAACATGGTCCATGTTATAAACTACAACAATCCGCACTTGTCACCAGGGCTTGAGTGATTAGGCACTCCCCTAGTGACGCCCCTCGACATATGGTTTTTAATTTTAATATATTATTTACTTTTTTACATATTTTACTTTTAACTTTAATCATTGATTTACAGAATGGGCCTATTTACAGCATACGGGTCTAGCTGGGTCAAAACCCCACTACCAGCCATATAACATTAACGCCAATTTTAAAACCAATTGAGTGATTTTTTTGTTGATAAAACAGTTATCATATAAATACATGAGCGTTTTCGCAACAGTTGTGAAATGAAAAATAAAATAAAAAGTCAAATGAAACGTGTTAAAATTTAAATTGAACCCGCTAGGCTGGGATTCAATTTCCTTTCAGGAGGTACTCCACCGTGGCGGGCCTATTTGACTACACTCTTTTCTCCTGAACAACTCTACTGCAATATTTCCACCAGGGTATTTATATTGATTTTCCTTTCCATCCTGGTCCAGGGGTACAAATGTCTGACAACCGCCCCCGCAAGAATTGTTTATTTTAGTATCTACTCATTTGTCTTCATGAGGCCCCATCATCCATAAAAAACAAAAAAAAACCTTCTACATAAAATTAACGTCCATAATATAGGGGGTACAAAATAGATCCTAATTAAAATTCGAGACAACCAAATAACGGTAGTTATCACAAGAGCTTCAGACTGAAGAGAGTAATTTGTGCCATTTACCTGGAGTGACTCTATTGTAGAGCCCTAGAATTCAGAGCGCTTTCCTCCAGACTCTTGAACGTAATGAGCTCCGTGCCCGAACTACAGTTAAAACTTGCACTCGTCAAGACTAGCACGTGACAGCTATGTGTGTTAAATACAGAGTAATATCCATTATTACAGCAGCAGTGAACTTAATTGTTCATGCAACTGAGGCATTACGAAATATGAATGTTCAAACTTGGCAATTATAGGTGATGTTAGAGCTACTTACATAATACGTAATATAAATGTTAAAATATGGTATAAATATCTTATGCTGTATTATATTCAAAACCTGATAACACTGCTTATAAAAATTTATCCTTGGCGAATCACAATGGTCTTAATAAACAAGTGATAATTTATTTGTACTTATAGTTGACAGAAACTGTTATTGATAACTATTTTTAAACGTAAGATTGTTAGCCTATTTGTTATTTTAGAGGACTTGCATACTAAACATTGCCTGACAGCGGCATCTCTCACGAATATATATATCTATAACATTAACACCCTATATTATATACATAATACATCCTAATTAAACTTTGTGTCAACTAAATAGTGGTAGTTATCACAAGAGCTTCAGACTGAAGAGAGTAATTCCTTTTATTAATTTATTTAAGGTCATTAATCATTACGGAAACAGACAGGCTCTCCTAGTAATGTACTATTTCCCTGGCTGGACCACATAAGTACCCCTTCTATCACGGTCATCCAGCAGTCTGCCAACAGCTAAGTGCGCAGGCTAGACACCTATTGTGTGACGCATGGACTAGGCTGCAAATAGTGTAATTTTCTGCTACTGCTTGGGTGTAAAGATATGTGTATGGATATATAGCTCCCAATTTTCGAATGGAGGTGTTGAAAATTAATGATGGGTATACTCTATACTTCGATCCAAGAAATCGAGTATTTAGCCTTGACATTCGTAATTACAAAAAGACATTTTTTTTTTTTTATATTCCTTTATTGTGCTATAATTACAATCTGCCTTTTATAAGGCAATAATAATACAGATAAATGATCTCATTCATACCATATTTACAGTTCATCATTCACTCGCTCATTCATACAACAAAAAGACATTAAAATCGACAAAGTGGTTATACAGTATCTTCCGGAGCATCTATCATCTTTGATTCCGTCTGGATTACCATCCGCGGAATTGAAATTGAAAGCTGGTTGTATCGTGATGCTACTGAGAAATTTAGGACTGTTTGAGAATGAATTAAATGACGTTACTTGCCGGGCCAGAACGGGGAGGGTTTACTTTCGTTTTTAGAGTATTGTCATTCGTCTGTCAGTTCTAAGCTAGTGATTGCTAAGACTATCCATTCTATTGGAAATTATAAGGTTATACTTTAAAATATCTGGAAATAATCTGTTTGGTTAAAGTATTATAACGAGAAGTGCGGAAAAAGACTACCTTAATTTTAACTTCATTAAATTCCAGCTCAGAGAGTACTAAAATTTAAAAGTTTTGATTACCTACGGATGCCAACACGTTTAAAGTAGCAAGAAAACATAAATTCAAAAGCATAATAAAACAATAATAATGAGATAGATATTTTGGATTTTGGTTGATAATGAGGATCAACTTTGGAAATCTGGTATTTAAATACGTTCCAATCCGGTTTTAATAATTTTTTATTAAGGTATTATAATACAATTATATAATAATATAATAACACAATTGGTAAAACTAAAAATTGATAGGTGGGAGTACTATTTCCTGGATCGACTAGTTTCTTACGTGAGTTTGTGATGACGTTAACTTTCAATGAAACATATACAAGGACTTGATAATTCACGAGTTATCATCAGGTATAAGCGTATAATCACACAGCATGGACCAATTCGCTCGCTAAAAAGCAATATATTTAATGATGATGATCGCTAGGTTTCGAAACGTGAACAGCCTAAACAGCAACTAATGAAGTATTCATTCAATAACTCAGCTAGTTGTTGTGGCCTCTTGATCTCCTGTGCCGAAACCATCAAGCTCAAATCAACTTCGCACTCGCACTATACACCTTAACATAGACTGTTTCTTTTATGTGATTTATGTCATGAAATTCCGACAGACCGCATCGATTTCCAGACATCATAGCATTCCATGAAAAAAAATCTTGATACAACAATTGAAACAATGACAAGCAAATGAAATTTCACCAAGTAATATTGTTACAGTAGGTACGCAATGAAGCAGTGCGAAGTGAGTGGTAAGTTATATAATACTCATTATATCTTACATTTTTAGTAGAAACGTGTACCTCAGTTGAGACTTATAGCTCCCTTTTTTTTGTCTTTTAACCCCTTCCTGTTCCCTAAATGATCTATTTCAATAGATTATCACTAGGGAACCACCTCAAGAAATTTGTTATATGTCTGAGGAAGTTGAAGGAAGAAAGAAAACTGGACTTCACTGAAGACATCATTCACTTGGTAAATACAATTATTATACACATTCTGACTTTATGACATCAGTAACTGACAGACTTAACATTTTAAGAGACATTACAGAAACAGAAGACATTGAAGGAAATAATTATGTAATTAAAGCCACTGATTTTCAACAAATCCCCGAATTTAATGGAAACCAAGCGACTTAGCCACTTTTTTAAACCAATTATTATATGTTGCCTCTACAGTAGGAGCATTAGAATATAAGAGAAGACACATAGAGAATGTAATTTAAGACAATTACTTAGCTACACCAAATCGAACAAACTCACAGACCTAGCAAAATTTTGTGGCAGAAGAAATTATGACTCAATTGACGAATTCATAACAAAATTAAAGAGATATTTCCGGGACAACAAAACTATCAAACACTCAATAACGGAAATATTAGAAATGACAATGCATAGAAACGAACATCCGTTAATATTTACAAACAAACCAATAACCCTACGAGACGAATTAGAAGTACGAATTATCTTAGACAATTTAAAAGAAGAATTACAGAAAACATACGTAATGAAAACAAACCATTGCATAAAACAATTCGTACCAGAACTTTTTACGATGTACTACTACAAATTCTAACCTTCGCGACTTACTTTAGGAAAAAATTATGATCCTAATTTTAAAAAACCATGGGAACCAAGACAAGACCAAATACAACAACAAAGTTATCAGCAAAGACCGCAACAAAATTACTAACGGTATACACAAACTATAACCGAGAAAATACCGAAAGAAACACCAAGCACGGAAACCACATGAACAAAGACAATGTTTCAACAAACCACAAGAAATTAGTCAAAACGAACAACAAAGAGAGAACCAAACTGTCTCCATGAGAACCACGAGTAACTGAGTTCATTATACGGAAAACGATAAATGGATCAAATACAATTACTTACTGAACGTTTAAATTACTTAAAAGCTAAACAAAATGATTTTTTTTAAACTACCGCATGGACAACAACGGTCCGCTTCTTTTAGTCAGAATATCATTTAATTTACATGGACTCGTTACTGAAAATTAAAGATAAAAAAAGGTGAAATTTGGCTAATTGAAACGGAGCTTCTAAAAATTATATTAATCCAAATGCATTACCCGAGGGAACAAAAATCAATCGGGAAGACTTTGTCGTTAAAACTCCGGGGGAAAAAGCTGAAACACAGTGCAACAATAGACTTATACCCGCTTTTAGGAATTAGTGCAAAGGTAAAAATGTTAATATATCCATTCAGCAACCGTTTCAATATTCTGTTATGATACAAGACAATGAAAGAATTAAAAGCCGAAATAAAATGTCATAATGACGAAATAATAATAAACGGTATAAAACATAAGCTCGAAAATTAAATCTATTATATATGATAGATGAACTAAATATCATAAAACAGTTAATAAAAACTAACCACATTGAAAACAAGATTTTGATGAACTTGTGGTACTCTAAAGTAAAGATAGAGAAATATTTAAAACAAATGAAGATTTACCACAAGAATTAAATAATGTTGACAGTGATGATGGCATGGACTTTGAAGAAATAGAATTACTCCTAGTAAAAGTTAGTCCAGAATATGAGGCTATAACTCTAAATTTAGAACAACTTATTCTCCAACAAATAGATGAACAGATAATACAAGACGACGTATGTTCCAATGAAGCGACTTCACACTCCCAACGCTCTTCTTATAAGCAAATTTGGATAGGAAATGACGAAAAAATAGTTAATATAGAAAAACACCAACTAATCATTAAAAAGGAAAAAAAGATATTAACTTTTCAAAACCATTTGGGAAACAAAATCATGAACTGACCATACAAAACCAACGGGATATACAAGACGTGTTTGAACAAATTCTACAACCAAAAACCATTTATGAATCTACTGTGACTCATCCTTACCCAAACTGAATACTTAGTACGACGAAACATTTGAGATAAAATCACGAACGTAACAAGACAATTACCCAACTGTGAAATTAAAGATGTAAACAAATATAGCAGAGGACATAGAAAACAAAGAAGAACAATTAGAATTAATAACCAACTATCACACTGGAAAAACTGCTTGTTGTGGCCAACTCTTAATTACGAATAATTACAAGTTCCCCTCTTCTCGGATCAGCAAAATCTATTTATATTTCCATATTTGTTGTTAATAAAGGTTATAACGTCAGTGAGAGTGGGGTGAGAAGTTAGTGGGGGAAACAGCAGAAGGTGGGGGACCAATCCCCACCACGGCTGGCCGCCTATATAAGCAGCCAGATTAGACCGAGTTTGCATAACGAACCGGACCGTCACTTGGAATACTACTCTCTCTTCTCCCTCTGCACTGGCGCTTCCTGCTCTACTGGAACCATGGACTTCTCATTAAACTACCTGTGCATCTCTCTCTCTCTCTCTCTCCTAACCTCGCTATGTTTTAGTCCGGCGTTGTCAGACCCCACACCTTCCTAGTGGGAATCTCTGCCTTCGTCTCGCTAAATCTAGCACCTCCTTAGCAGAGACCTCTCCCTAGTGAACAACGGTTGTCGTGGCCCTGCAAGCTTGCAAGAATAACATTGACTTAATGAGAAATCATAATAGAAGACAAAGAAGTGGATTGATAAATAGACTAGGAACGGCTATTAGCTGGCTAACTGCTAGGAACGGCTATTAGCTGGCTAACTGGTACTATGTACGCTACGGAAAAACTTTGTTATGACAATGTTATAAGTGAACTTGAACGTAACAACTATAATACCGAACATAATATTGAACAGACAGGAAACATGCATAAACAAATTATAGAGACTGTTAAGACGGTTATTAAATTAATAAATGACAATTTTATTAAGGGTATAAGCAAGATGATAATCATTGGCAAATGAGTAACTTTTCATAATATTTATTTAATTTCAATACACTTATATAACAAACTTAATGACTCAATGCTAAGAATTTCTTAGCCGGAAATCATTATTACACCAAAATGTAATATTAGCTCCAACAAAACGGAAATATTATGGATTATGAGCAAAATTCATTGTACTGCACATGAGGAAATACTCCATGTGTTTGTAGGCCTGCCACTAGCAGAACCAAATGTAATAACCTCATTGCTCAGACCAATTCCTGTAAATAAATATAAACTTTATAATTCTATTAATACAAAAAAAACACTAGTACTTAGAAAGAAAATGATAATATTTATAACATTAATTGTAACTAGCTTATGAATAACTATTATTGTACTAACCCTACTTTACTGCTTAATGAATGTAAAAAAAAATATATAATATTATTAGGTTCTAAGTTCATTGTAATTATACTCAACATAAACTATCCAATATTAATTATATTGACGATATAAATTCATATATTATTATTTACAATCGTAAGTTAGACAATTGCAACAGACATAATACTATTTAATTACTTCTTATATCTCTTGTAAATATGCCTAATAACTAATGTTTTTCAGAACTTCTTAAGATACCCATGCATATTGTAGCCTTTATATATAAAACAATGTACCAAGAACCTTATAGCAAAACAATGTATAATAATTCCGAATTAATAGATCCTAATATAACTTAAATTATGTTAAATCCAACTACTAACATTAACAATAGATCAATACATTATATAATGTATACCATCATAGGTACTATAGGAATACTAACTGTTTGGAATTTCACCAGTTGAAATCGCAACCGGCAAACGAGGCGACTGATTCGAGAAACTAATTAGCCTGGGGATAATTAGCTATACGTTGGAGTTTTAAGTGGACTGTAATTATTTGAGAGTCTCGTTAGAGAAATGACAATATCAAATGTAAACACAGTAATGCAAATTCCTACCTGCTTCGATGTGAAGACAGCGTGCGAATCTCCCTTCTTGAACTCCGATAACCTAGAGATTTGGGCCCAAACTCCAGATTTATCCAAGTCCCGATTCATCCAATAGCTGTCTGCGTTTAATCTGAAATGTCGCTTCTCCAAGACTGCGTACTAGTGATTTGAATAATGACTAAACAAAGATAATGGCGTTGAAAATACGCTTGAAAAACAGTGTGAAAAATGATAACTGTTGAAGACAAAAAGAGAGGCTATAATAATGAAAATGAAAATTACCACCTGAGAGACAAAAGCGTGGGGAAAAACGCTGAACGAGCCGGCAGGCAGCGCCAGCGTCTGTGATTCACAGAACTACCGAATGGTTTCGGGTAATTACTTATTGAATAGCAAATTCAAATTAAAATGAAATTAAGTTTACGCAAATGGCGTAAACATACCGCCCACCAAATTAGAGCAACTAATTTCCGGGTTAAATGAGAGCTAACACAAATGAAATAGCATGATCTACTTGAGAGGTTATGTACATGATTGAGGAAACAAGGAATAATGAGAATGGAAACGTTAAAGGGGAAAAGGTAAAGAAAAAGAGAAAGAAAAAAAAATGAATAAATGAATGACAACTGTGAAACTTAGGCCTGAGAGTCAAGGGGCACAAGCCGATTGACGGGCCGAACGAATGAACCAGATGGGTTGCGTATGGTGACAACCCGTGTCACGCCATCAGCGCCGGGGTGAAGGGATTCTACCCGAGCCATGGGCCAATGAAGAGGAGAAGTTGAGATTCCCTTGATGAAAACAACATCGCCAACAGAAATTTCCTTGGAATGACGATTCCATTTATGGCGTTGCATGAGGGTGTTGAGATATTCGTGAGACCAGCGATCCCAAAATTGTCGGGAGATCTTCGTGATAGCTTTCCATCTTTGGGTGAGCGAACATGATGGCGATGGGGGGATTTCTGGACGGGCTAATAAAGGAGCACCGATTAAGAAATGTCCAGGGCTGAGGTAATCGGATGCCTCGAGAGGATCTGATGAAAGAGGGCACAAAGGTCGGCTGTTAAGGATGGCTTTAATACGAGCAAAGAAGGTAAAATATTCTTCGGAAGTAAAGCAAGTATCTGCAGTGATACGGCTTAGAATGGTTTTGACGGACTTGACACCTGCTTCCCAAATACTGCCGAAGTTTGGAGAAGAGGGAGGGTTAAAATGCCACTGAATGCCTTGGGAACTGAGGTGCGAAGTGATTTCGGATGAATGATCGCGCATGAATACTGAAGCTTCATTTAAGACGCGGTTGGCGCCAATAAAATTGGTTCCTCGGTCCGACAAAATGGACTGAGGTAGACCGCGACGTGCTATGAAACGATCTAAGGCGGAGAGAAATGCAAAGGTGGATAGCTCGGAGGAGAACTCCAGATGCAATGCCTTGGTGGTCAGACACACGAAAAGGCATAAATAACCTTTGGTAATGGGGACCTTACGCAGTCGCGAAGACTTGAATTTGAAAGGGCCAGCATAATCGACGCCCGTGTTGATAAAGGGACGGCCTGGTGTCAGGCGGACCGACGGAAGATCGGACATCAATGGTTGAGGCGAACGTGCTCTGAACAATTTACATGTGCGGCATGATGAAATTACCGAACGAATCAAACTGCGCAAAGATAGGATCCAATATTCGGATCGAATGTGCGCCATACAAGTGGTGGGACCAGCATGAAGGCATGTCAAGTGAGCATGACGTGATATCAGATATGACAAATGAGCTCGTTTGGGCAGCAATATTGGGTGTTGAGCTGGATAACGCAACTGAGAACGCGAAAGTCTACCGCCCACCCTAAGAACACCGGCTTGATCCAGAAAAGGGGTTAATGTTTGCAATGACTTGGTGTTTTGTTGGGTCTGAATACGAGCTATCTCGGCTGAGAAATGGATGGATTGAGTGGAAGTGACATAATATTGCATGGCAGCTTGTAACTCGGAAACCGTAAGGTCACCCTGAGTTCGATGTGCTGATGCTGCAATGCGAGCGTTGGTTGAGAAACGCAAGATCCAACCCAGGACTCGACGTGCTCTATTTAATGACGAAAATCGGGTAAGCAAATCGTGCAGGAAATTGCTGGATGAGACTGCCACCAATGAGACGGGATTGGTATTGCGTAACTCAGGCAGCTGCTCAGTGTGAGCTGAGGATGGTTCAAAGGCGTCAGGCCATGGAATTTGAGGTTGATTGGCGAATTCAGGGCCAGAATACCACAATGTTTGAGGGTCAGGAGTGACAAATTGCTCAGCTGTAAGACCTCTTGAGGCCAAGTCAGCAGGGTTCTGGTCGGAAGATACATGCGACCAAGAGCGATTAGAAAATGGAATTTCATTTACGCGGGAAATGCGATGAGCAATAAAGGTTTTTAAAAGATGAGGGGAAGTGTTGATCCACGAGAGTACGATCTGAGAATCCGAAAATAGACGGACGGTCTGCAAAGGGGAAGGATAAGAAAATGTCAGCAATGAGCAAATAAGCTCAGACAGCAGCAGAGCTGCACATAACTCCAAACGAGGAATTGACAATGTTTTGAGAGGAGCTACACGAGTTTTGGCCTTCCAGAGAGTACTGACGCGAGAATGAGCTGTTTCTGAACATAAGTACACTACGGCAGCATAGCCGAGTTGAGATGCGTCAGCGAAGCCGATAAGGTTTAATGAAGCGTCATTAGGTTGTACGATATGTCGTGGTATACGAAGGTTACCGAGAGTGCTCATGTTGTGAACGAGACGAGACCACGATTGTTGAAGTGTCTGATTGATGGGTTCATTCCACGTAAGGCCAGACAACCATAATTGTTGTAGCATAGCTTTTAATGCAAATGTGACTGGAGCTACAAACCCATTAGGGTCGAAAATTCGCGCAATGTATGAAAGTAAGGAACGCTTTGTACAGGTTCCATCGAAGGGGGTGATACGGAAAATAAATGAGTCGGACGAAGGCTCCCAATTAAGACCCAGAATTTTGAGAGTCCGATCGGGGTCTGAAAACAGAAGTGGGCATTCCAAATGGTCATGAGGCAAAGTATGCAGAAGCTCAGGATGGCTGGATGACCATTTGCGTAGCTGGAAACCGCCTAAAGCCAATAATTCTGTGAGCTGAGATTGCAAAGAGGCAGCCTCGCTAAGGCTGGAAGCGCCACAAATAATATCATCCACGTACGTTTTATGCATTATAGCATGAGAAGCCATAGGGAAACGGTGGCCTTCATCGTGGACTAGCTGTTGGAGCACTCGTACAGCCAAAAAGGCTGACGGAGCCATACCGTAAGTGACGGTATTAAGCTGCATTTCTTGAGTAACAGCGCTCTCGCTTGGTTTCCAAAATATGTGCTGATACTGCCGGTGCTCGGGATGGACGAGAACCTGGCGATACATTTGCTTGATATTGCAGCAAAGGGCAACAGAGTTGAGGCGGAAGTACAAAATGACATGGGAGAGATCTTGTTGCAGTTTAGGACCCTTGAGGAGTCGCTCGTTCAGCGATACCCCAGTGGAGTCGGGGACTGAAGCATTAAAGACAACACGAATTTTCGGACCTTGATTGGTCTCTTTTGTTACAATGTGATGGGGTATAACGTATGTTGAAGCAGTGGAGGCAGGTTCCATGTGGCCTGCTGACAGATAGTCAGACATGAACATTTTATATTCAGCAACAATTGAGCCATGTTTGGCTAAGCGGTGCTCAAGTCGGGATACTGATGCTCGAGCTTGAGTGACGTTGCAGCCCAATGGGGTTGCACTAGGGTGAAATGGCAATGCGACGGAATATCTGCCGTCAGCATTGCGTCTAAACCTAGAAATGAAATGTTGTTCAGCAACATCATCCAAGGGATTGGAGATGGAGCCTTGATGGACGGATTCAACGTCCCAAAATGCGGTGAGTTGCTTGTCCACTTCAGTAGTGGATAACAAGGAAATGGTAGAGGGGGTCGGATTCATGATTTGAATCGGGCCTACAATGATGTGTCCAAAAATGGTGCCAATGGAAATGGGACCATGCTGAATAGGCCGAATGCCAATTTGAGTTATCAAGCGGGGAAACACGTCAGCCCCCAATAAAATGTCAATTTTATCGGGACGATGAAAATGAGGATCCGCTAAACGAAGACGGAAGAACCGTTTTAGGTTTTCCTTTGGGATTTCCATGCTAGGAAGTTGGTGTGCAATGGTGTTGATTACGGCAACACAGAGAGAGAGTCGTTTGTTGTTCAAACGGGAAATCAGTTGGATATTGACCAAACCTGTTGACAATGTATCGGAAGAACCTATTCCGGATACAGCCATGTGATTAGGAGAAGTAGGCAAACGCAAGTTTTGCACTATACCCTTGTTAATGAAGGATACTTGAGAACCGGGGTCAATGACACCATGGATGGGATAAATAGAACCAGTACAGTCGGTTATGAAAGCACGAAATGTGCCTAAAAGGGAATGAGCACGTTCCTGAGTGGTTGAACGAGCAGCTGAGCATGAAAGCACTATTGGTGCGACACTGGGATTTTCAATTGATACCGATGGAGCTGGAATGGACATGGCAGAAGTTGACGGGGTTGCTATTTGCTGATCCGAATGTAATAACGTGTTATGCCGTTTGGCTTTGAGAGCATTGGCAGAATTTTCGTGAATGGTCATAAAGCCCTTGAGGTCAGACAATGAATTGGATTTGGCAGTGGGAAAGTCAAGTATGCTTTTGAGGTACATGTGACCAATTTGTCTCGGATTATTGTACCGGGCAGTTAGAGCATCGAATGCCAATTGGTAATTATCTTCGGTTAGATGGAATGAAGCAATGACGGAAGCAGCTTCATCGATAGTGGATGTTTTAAGATAATGTAATTTGGCAATATTACTTAACTGCGGGTCGCGATGAACCATGGAATTAAAAAGCGCAAAAAAATTAGGCCAATCGGACAATTTGCCATTGAATTTAGGAATCTGAATTTTTGGCAGATGTGGATTTGCTACAGATGGGACGTTTGCAACGGGATTGACTTCAGCGTTCAATACTGAAGGTTCAGTTTTTTTGAGCTGAAAATATTTAGCTCGGATTGTGTCGATTAATTGCACAAAGGCTACGTAAGGTTGTGTAGTTTCAACTTGATCAGTAGCTGGCAAATGCAAATTGAATTTTTTTATGAGGAAATTAAATTTCTTGAATTCCTGTTCAATTTCAGATAAGCGTTCATAGTTGGCCTTAAGCCGAGGTAAATCGGCTATAGTCATTGTCTTAGCAGAGTCTGATAAAGCAGTTGCAACTGCAAAACTATCATTTCGCTGACTAATAGCTAAATCGATTTGTTGTTGTATTTCTTGGGAAGTTGGTGGAGCCATTTTAATGCTATTACTATCAGAAATAAACGGAATTAGTGGATATTTACAGGAAAATATAAAGGGAAATCATGTACAAGGAAAACAGAAATTCTGAAATTCAAAAGTTGGTGATAAAATTAAATTGAGTACTAATAATAATTAGACAAACAGTAAGCACAGTTTGAGTTGATGTGGTTTCGACACCTGGCGCTAGTCGTCGCGATTCGATTTGACTAACCTTCTTACTCAAACTGATGATCAATTTTCAAATTAATAGTTGGACAGAATAATCCGGAATACGGAGAACCAAAAAATATGTTTGGAATTTCACCAGTTAAAATCGGAACCGGCAAACGAGGCGACTGATTCGAGAAACTAATTAGCCTGGGGATAATTAGCTATACGTTTGAGTTTTAAGTGGACTGTAATTATTTGAGAGTCTCGTTAGAGAAATGACAATATCAAATGTAAACACAGTAATGCAAATTCCTACCTGCTTCGATGTGAAGACAGCGTGCGAATCTCCCTTCTTGAACTCCGATAACCTAGAGATTTGGGCCCAAACTCCAGATTTATCCAAGTCCCGATTCATCCAATAGCTGTCTGCGTTTAATCTGAAATGTCGCTTCTCCAAGACTGCGTAATAGTGATTTGAATAATGACTAAACAAAGATAATGGCGTTGAAAATACGCTTGAAAAACAGTGTGAAAAATGATAACTGTTGAAGACAAAAAGACGCTATAATAATGAAAATGAAAATTACCACCTGAGAGACAAAAGCGTGGGGAAAAACGCTGATCGAGCCGGCAGGCAGCGCCAGCGTCTGTGATTCACAGAACTACCGAATGGTTTCGGGTAATTACTTATTGAATAGCAAATTCAAATTAAAATGAAATTAAGTTTACGCAAATGGCGTAAACACTAACCTTTATTGTATTATATAAAAAAACAAAGTTTTGTAATCTTAAAGACACCTGTATTCCACCTCCCACTATCACCTATAACCCTACCTTAGCATCCACACAAATATCTTCCATCAGCAGATTTTACCACACTCAAGCTCAACTCGAACGCTTCCGGTGCGCCTAATTCTAGATGGAACAAGAATCTTAAAGGATGGAGGAGTTATATAATGCTCATTATATCTTACATTTTTAGTAGAAACGTGTAACTCAGTTGAGACTAATGGTCTCCTTGTTTTTTTGTAGGTAACCATTTTCCACCCCAAAAATCCTACCCTTTACCTACCTGCTAGGGCCAAGACACCCTCACTCGGCCTAATCATTCACTAAAGTATGTTCTAACGCTGTAACTGATTAATAATTGTGTTTTGTTTGTTATTCATAATAAAGTTTTTTAAAAGACTCCTCTACAAGATTATTTAACTGGTCTATGGCTTAACTCACGAGGCACAATTCTCCAAAAAGTTTTGAATTTTTTGAAAAATTTAGGGTCGACCGTACAACTATACTTTCTGACACCATATTATTGTTGACTATCAAAATCATCAAACACTACACTAATCACTAATAATGTGCAAAATATTCTCAATTAGCACCACCAATTGTTTTTCATAATTTGTTTTATCAAAATTTGATATGAGTTATTATTTTTTTTTATTAGTGTTTGATTGCGTTTAAAGTTTAAAATTATTTAACTGAGTTATTTGTTGCATTTTAGCTACCGAATTAAAATCGGACAGCCTCTCGTTACAAAAAAAAAAGTGTTCTCTCTTGGTCTCCTTAATCGCTGCTCTCATATTCCCTATACTATTTAATTACTTACTACTTGAGGATGTGCCATTTATTCGGGTGATTTCACGGGTATGTATGTATATATGTTTGCTCATATGTTACAAGTATCGTCTAATAATGTGCTTTAGGTTGTGACCTGACACAGACGAACCTAAGCCTAGCTGTGCGATAGAAGATTCTTCTGTAGCCTTAGAGCTTAGTTTATCAACTGCCGCTTCCAGTAGAAACATCCTCCAGGGAGTGAAAACTACCGACCTGAGAGGTGATGTCATGCCTGCCCGCGGCGGCCGATAGGAACATTATTTCCATATATAATTCCAATAGGAACTGGAAGGGGCCGGCCTTTGGAGGTGGGGGGGGGGAGCTAAAGGGCCCTGTATCAATGTTGCAAGCAGCCCTTCTATAATGCCCCCCCCCCCCCGCTGCTGTTATTGGACTGCTTGTTTTGTATCCTTCCTACTACCTGTGTTTATCTGTAGTCTGAATATATGAATCCATTCTGCCCTGCGGAAACATCTCGTTTCTCTCAATGTAATGCTCTGTTAAATATTGACCGATCTCTTCTTTAGAGAGGGAAATAATTCCCATATATAATTGCATTTAAAACGGTGTCATTATAGTTTTAAATTTAATCTAGGGGTATAATATTTCAGTTCACAAGACTGCATTAACGGCACAAATTGTACAACTTTGCATTATCCTTATTGATGTATTTTTTTTTTTTATTATTTGTTCCGGCATTTGTGCACCGCGGCCTCAGTGAGACCTATTGTGCGCCGTCCATGTCCCTGTCCTATATATGTGACAGGCCCACGGCCTTTGCAAATCTGAGGATACTGAATGGATCGATCAGTTCACATAGTTTGGGGTCTACAATGCGATCACTACCAAAGTGAAGGTATCGCCTTCTAGCTAGGTTATCACAGTCACATATTATATGACGTGCCGTTTCTCCCTCTTTCTTGCAGAATCTGCAGATTGGTGATCCAACTATCCCCAAATTAAAGAGGTGTTTGTTTAACCGACAGTGACCTGTATAGAGTCCTGTCACACTTTTGAGTGTCCACCTGTCCATTGATAGAAGTGCTGAGCTTCTTCTCTTACAGGGTCCATCAAGAAACAGTTTCGAGTGTTCCTGTTTCTTAGTTTCTCTCCAAGAGAGTCTTGCCCTGTCCTCTAAAGCTCATTTTATACGCCTTTTAGCGTAGCTGAGCCTGATACCACATATGGGTTCAGGTGCAAGAGGTGTCTGTTCTGAGCCCACCCTTGCAAGGCCATCTGCCTTCTCATTGCCTGTGATGCCTGTGTGTCCTGGCACCCAGTCGATTCTAACCTTATTGGCTAGCGAGAGTGTGTTTAGGTTGTTTTTACACTCCTCAACCAAATAAGATCTGGTCGTATAGCTTCTCAGGGCGCCAATTGCTGCCTGGCTATCCGTGAAAATTGTGATCAGTCTGTTTCTTACACCCTCCCCAATTAAGGTTTGGGTACAGACATTGATCGCCATCACTTCGGCCTGAAAGACCGAGGTGTGTCTACCTAAAGGAATAGAAATCCCAGATTCTGGTTTATCTTTCCTCCATATGCCGGCCCCTGATCCGTTTTCTGTTAGTGAGCCGTCTGTATAGCAATTAATCCCATTAGACAGTTTATGTGGTTTGGTCTTTGTGTTTACCGCACAGTATAAGACGTCTGTGTGTTTCTTAACTTGTAGGTCAGAGTGCATTGACAGCACCTCGTCCTCATCAATTCTTCTGAACAAGTTCCCATGCCCCATGTGAGTCATGACTTTGGATCTTGTTCCTGATTTCGCAAGTCTGTAAGCCACGTTCAAGGCTTGCGCTTCTACTTCTATGTGCAGTGGATTCAAGTTCAATAAGACTTCCATTGCAGCAGTAGGAGTTGTACTCATGGCACCAGTAATCATGAGACATGAGAGCCTCTGTAATTTGCCAAGCAAAGTTCTATTTTTACTAATGCTACCTCTGTGCCACCACACCATAGAGGCATAGAGCACCATTGGTCTCACTGCTGCGGTATATAGCCAGAATAACATTCTGGGTTGTAGTCCCCAGGTCCTACCCACAGCCCTTTTACATGCATAGAGGCATCGAAGTGCCTTCATAGTAGTATTCCTGATGTGTTTGGACCAGTCCAATTTACTATCTAGAGTAACCCCTCGATGCTTTACCTCACTACAAATGCTTACCTGTGTCCCCCCTATATAGGGTGATCTAACTATAGCATTTCTTTTGTTAGTGAAGATACAGAGATTTATCTTCTGGGGATTGATTCCTAAACCATTCTTTTCACACCAATCCCTCAAAAGATCCATCGATGCGGAAAGCAACTCAGAAATGGTTTCTGAGAATTTGCTCCCTATGAGCACAGCAATGTCATCAGCATATTCCTGTGCGTAGAATCCTGCAGAGTTTAGGTTTGTTAACAATGAGTCAACGACCAAACACCACAATAATGGAGATAACACCCCTCCCTGTGGACATCCTCCCACTGGCTTCATCCACAGTTTGGTTTGTCCCAATTGTGATTGTAAAATCCTATTCTCTAGCATGGTGTTTATCCAGCTAGAGGCTAAGGAACTAATCCCCTTTCTTTCTAAGGCCAATGCCATAGTGTTATAGGGTGTGCGATCAAAGGCACCTTCTATATCAACAAAGATGCCTACCATTATTTCTTTATGAACTAGGGATCTCTCAATCCTGGAAACCAGGTGGTGGAGAGCAATTTCACAGGATTTTCCTGCCTGGTATGCGAATTGAGCGCTATGGAGCGGTCGTTCTACCAGTATTCCATCCCTAATATGTCTGTCTATGACCTTTTCCAAGGTCTTAATTAAAAATGAAGTCAGTCATATTGGTCTGTAAGACTTGGGTTCGTCATAGGACTCTTTCCCAGGTTTTGGTATGTAACACACTTTTGCCATCCTCCAGCTTACTGGAATATAGCTCAGTGCCAAGCTTCCCCTTAACAAGGTAAGTATAAGGGGCCTAATTACTGGTAGGCCTTTTTGTAGCAAGGCTGGGAAAATCCCATCAGTACCAGGTGATTTGAAGGGAGCAAAAGAATTAATTGCCCACTCCACTCTTGCAGAATTGACAATTTTATTTGCTTCTGCCCAGTTACCCTTGCAACTAGTGTGTTCACAGTTGGTAGGGTCATTATTAATCGTATCCATCAGTCCGCAGCCAGGAAAATGCGCGCGCGCCAGGGCACCGAGGGTTCCCTCCTCAGAATCCGTATAGCCCCCTCCCACCCTGACGGAGCCCAATACTCCCCTGTCAGACTGCTTGGATAAGATCCTATTTACTCTAAACATGGAAGTTGTATCGTTTATTTCGCTACAAAATTTCTTCCACGCCCTTCTTTTAGCCTTTCTGACTTCTTTGTTATAATCAGTGAGTGCATGTTTATAAGTGTCCCATCTGCCTGATCTTTTGGCCGCGTTAAAGAGTTTACGTGTAAGAGTTCTTAACTTGCCAAGTTCATTGTTCCACCAGGGACAGTTCCTGTTGGATCTAACATTACATACAGTGTTATTATCAGTGTATGACTTAATTATTGCCTCAGTCAATGTTGAGTTTAAATGTTCCAAATGCCAGTTGCTACTCACCACTCTAGGACAGCATTTGACCTCCTCCTCAAGCTGTGTATAGTAGTTTTCCCAGTTTGTAAGTTTGGGATTCCTATACACAGCTTCGGACGTGATGTTACCACTTACATCAAATCTAATGTATCTATGATCTGAGCATGACTCTTCTTCAGAGACGTGCCAGCCTTTAACCCTTAGGCTTATAGTACGTGTGCTAAGGGTTATGTCAATGACCTCAGATCTGATTCTATTGTTAAAAGTGGCAATATTGCCTCTGTTTAGAATGTCTAGGTCATTACTAGTTATGTACTCTACTAAACACTCACCTCTCTGGTTGTTGTTCTTGCTCCCCCAGAGCTGATGGTGAGCGTTTGCGTCAAGCGATGCTATAAGCTCGCCCCTTAAGCCAGTCCCTTCCGTTAGCTTACTAAGTGCCTCGGTCGGGACTCCTTCTTCATATGGGAGGTAGACCGATGCAATCGTCAACCTCCCACCTTGATTTCCCTCGTTGAGGGCCATTTAAGCTGCTGCTAAATCTCTAGAACAATATTGCCATAGAGGCAGCATTTTAAGACTGCTCTTATGCAGGATACAGGCTCTGGCACGCGCGGGTACAGAAATAATCTCATACCCACGCATCGCCAGCCCCCCCATCCTGCCCTTGTACAGGTAAGGTTCTTTTATTAGAATAATATCAATATCCTTACCTCTCACATACTGCTGCAGAACACCACATGCTGCAATACAGTGGTGCAGATTAATTTGCAGCAGCCTCACCACCATGATCAGTGCCCGCCGGCCCCCGGAGGGCCACCCCGAGGCGGACGCCGGGAGACAGCGCCAAACCCAGGCCTCCCCATCACAGAGGGCCCAGACCCAGCGCGCCCCCCAGCCCCCGCCACGGGGCCACCCCCCGCAGCCGCCATAGTCATCGCCTTGGGGCCATCCTTTGGAGTTGGCAAATTCGTCGTAGCGATCCCCTTCGACTCCTCCACCTCGGGATCGCTCCTTGCCTCCTCCACCTTATCAGCCGCCTTCCTCTCCTGTACTGCTTTCAGCGGCTTCTTCTTATCCAATACCCTGAGAGCGACCTTAGTGAACCCATAGTTCAGCTTAAGCTTCCGCTTCTCAAGGTATTCCATGCTAGTCTCTGGGGCAGACAGGATCGCAAAGAAGCCATGCTTCTCCACCTTGGTGCCCAGGAGTCTCCATAATCCAATATCAGGTACCCTAGAGTTTTGGGTCCTGATCCTCTTCATGAAATGACCTTCCAGAGGCATTTCTCCTGTAATGAAGGTTCCTACCTTCTCGGTTTTATGAAGCTCCTCCACCTTTCCTACGCGGAGCTCCAGATCCCCACTCATGTTAAAATTGGGTACTATAATCGACAACCAGTCCTTGGTCTCCTGGTTGTCGCAGATTATGACACAGGCTCCCACATGTGGGTAAATTCCGCTGAATTCAGCCTGTGTCCCTTTCTCTTCTTCCAGCTGATCGACAAATTTCATCAGCTGGCCCTTCATTTCCTCGCAATTCTCCTTCGTCAGCTGAGTGGACGGATATCCACTAGGGATAATCGCCACCCTGCTTCCTCCGGCAGCAATCGCGTAGGATACAATGCTAGCATCCCCACCTCTATGCCTCTTTGCCGTAGGCGCAGAGGTACCGGGTGAGGACCTAATCCTTTTCTCTGGAGCGCACCCAGACCCTGCCGTATTCGCGGACCCCGAAGGTCCTGGACGTCCGGCCGGATCCTCAGGTGGCCCTCCAGCCAACATTGCCCTCCTCCACTTCTTCCTCTGGGCTCCAGAGAACTTGTGCTTGGAGGTCTCGCCTGCATCCTTGGATGCAGCGTCCCTACCAGGCGCCAAGCTTTCTGGCTCCATTGCCAGTCCGCTTGCCTGCTCTACAAGCGTCGCAAGCGAGCTCATAGAGGCTTCATCGTCCACTACCTCAGCGCCAAGGTCCATTGAAGGCCCCTGGGCTGAGTCCTCTCCGCTGATCATGCTGACCAGCTCCTCCATGTCTTCATTATTATTATTGTTACTGTTACTCATATTTTGTTCCCACGAAAGCGGGGGAAGTTACTCTGCAGGTACTGCCCCCTCTCCCTGCAGAGGGCATTTAATACAATGGGGTGCGCCTGGTGCCCCAAGGGGGTCGATTAAAGACAGTGCATTTTTATACACCCCCTGCCATTCAGCCACAGCTCGAGCTCCTCTACACTTGGCTTGGGTGTTAAGGAGATCTCCACCTGGATTTATGGGGAGATCCCGCCTCTATCGTCCGCGAGTCCATCGGACTCCCCAGGTGGTACCACGTGGAGGTGACAGTAGGCGTTGGTAGGGATAGGTCAGACTGGGAGTTCACAAGCAGTGAGTAGGGCACTATTGCTTGATTCCTCCGCTACGAGTAAAGGAGACCCCCGCACCTGTCTCCCTCTCTAGTCTTTCCATTACCCTACCCATTTACCCCCCCTATTGATGTATTAATTTGGAATCGGAATGATGTACAAAAAAAAAAATGAATGGGACAGTCTTATTTCATTGTTGAATAGTGTCGAGGTATTTGGTTTAAACAATTTAAATGTTGACATAATTGATATAAATTGTTGTGCCAACTACTTCACGAATAAATAGAAGTTCCCTTCTTCTCGGGCGTCTATCTTTCCATATTTTATCAATAAAACTTCGGCGTCCTTACAGGGAAAGGGGACTAGTTCACGACACGGGCGGTGCTCGCCAGGGTTGCGGGCATAGCGTGGCCTCTGACCTTCCTATGTAAGGACGAAATTATGAGCTCTTGCATTCTGTCAGAAGCCGACACTTGAATTGAACACTGATCTATACGCTACAGACCCTACAGGTCTCTGCGGCCCAACAAAATTACCGATCCCGAAGGCATAATTTCTAGCTGACAAAAAGAATTGTCTACTTAGTCCTTGGTGGTAACTCTTGATTGCACCATACCTTTGAGTACAATAAAGTCAGCATTTTTTGACGTATAAATCATTATAAATGAAAAAAAAACCTAAAAGAAAAAAAAATAGCACACGCGTAGATTAGATGATTATGGAGAGACGGGACGGAACGTATGATGAGAAATTTTACTACATTTCAGTCACCACGGTCGATGATATTAATTTTCTCACCAAGCAAACTGAAAAAAATCGAGAAACAATCTTCATTTAATAGTAATGGAACATTAAATGAATGTTATTAAAATCAACCATTATTTTACTATAAAGTGTGATGGAAACAGACAGGCTTGCCTAGCAATGTGCTATTTTAGCTGGCTGGACCACATTAGCACCGCTTCCATCTCGGTCATCCAGGAGGCTACCATCCGCTAAGTGCGCAGGCTAGTACACCTCTTGTGTGACTCACACATTAGACTGCAAATAGTGTAATTTTCTGCTAATGCGGTCCGCTTTGTGTCCCCTCTTTCCCCGCAGTTATCTCATTTAGTCGGTCCGTTTCCTCCGGCTCAAGCGGCCACTTTGCTCAATGGGCCTTTAACTGCTGCAGTTCGTTTCCGCCCCGTTCACGACGCCATTTATCCCAGATATAAACGAACATCCAGGCATACTGAAATTGGGATTGGCCTGCTGTTAACTGGTAGTTAAAGTACTGATTTGTGAGTTCATCGTTAGAAGGCAAATTAACTGTTGTGATTGTGCCAATAACGCATATATGTGCCAAAAACGCAATTTGTATGAGTATGTTAAAAGTGTGTTGACGTTTTAAATTATTTTGTTAATTGCATCGTTAATATATAAACGTATGGAAGAGTTAGAGGGAAAATCATCTTGGGTTGATGAAAGGCAGTTATATTTTCGTCAAATTTATTAATGGGTGACGTTTCGACGTATTATAGCTTGAGGTATGAGTTTCAAGATTGAAAAACTGACTAAAAAGTAGTCGCGTTGAATTTTGAAATAGAAAGAGATTTCTCTAAGTCCGCTTCGTCCTTCGTAGAAATTAAAGAAAGGAAAGTAATGGAGTTGAATAATCAACTTAACACAGAATGGGAATAATGGGAAATTGACACAAAATGGGAGCCAGAAGAAATACAAAAAATACAGATAAAAAAATAACCCAAGCAAGTGGTGGTACGGGAAAAATATAGGCAAATCCCCATGGGCCAGAGGAAACAGACTTGGGAATATTCTTGGTTGTCTGATGTATGTGGAGCATCAGTAATTGAAGGTGATTGCAATCGGGAATGTTATGACAATTGTCAGTAACTGGCCAGTTGGACTACACAAGTTGGCAAAACCTTTGGGTGAGCCAGTTAACAGATCCATTAATGAGGTTGATTTCGATCAGATATATCTTAAGAAAAATATACCAGAAGATAGTGCATGTGAATGTTACTAGCGTTACGACTCTTCTGTTTAAAAAATACTGTTTACAGAAATATACATACGCGTTGTATATTGACTTAAAGTGGCATAACACTTCAATTTCATCTATTAGAATCATCTGGAAAACAACAATAAATTTTTCTGGTGTACTAATAAGGGTGGAGGAGTATGAGTGGTAGGACATATTTACAGTTTAATCATTCTGAAGAAATTAGTGTTTTAACATATATATATATGCTAACCTTTGTGAGAATTAAAACTAAAAAAAGATCCAGAAAAAGGTAATAGAAATGATGAGATCAAACGTTAGTACAAGGCTGCTTTATTCGTAGCTCTTAATCCTATACACATACAATCGGGATGTTTACATACTGAACACGTGACCTCTCCTTTGTCCAATGAGAGTGATCCAGGTGGCTTTGACAGGAAAAGGTTAGTTCACGTCCAGCCTTGACGGAAAGACGTACTCCCATTTATAGTGATGGGTTATTTTATAGTTATTGAAAAACAATTACACCGTCTCTTTGAGATCGTTAATGTCAAAAATATTTTGTTCTACTGAAAAATGTTTGAAAATTGTAGACACAGGTATCAATTGTCTTCAGAAATTTCCGAAGTATTGAGTGACGATGAGGAAGAAACTAAGGAACTGGTAAAGTATCTAAAATCCACAAAGCTGATTGCTGTCTCGTAAACATTACTTGCGTTACATCTTTGTTAAGCGTTACATTGTGTAAACTTACTAGAGTTCCCGGGTGTAGTGTCAACTTCTTTACCACGAATAAATGGAAGTACCCCTCTTCTCGGTCCAGAAAATATCTACCTATGTTTTCTAAATAGAAACGTTAAGCGTCAGTTAAGAGAGGGAGGAACTAGTGCATGAAACAGCCGAAGCCGGACGGTCTCTGGGGTCCTACAAACTTTACCTAGTAGCGTCTCTCCCAGCGATCCAGTCTACTTCTCCGGTTTACACTCACCTTTGAGATCCGGACGGTTTTCGCCTACCCTTAGATACCGAGTGTGAATTCGTGGTCATTCCAAGACCACATAAACTACCTATAAACCTACCCTGTTCCTCTTCTCCTGAACATAATGCACTGACGGGGCACACCTTCTAAGATCAATGAGTCAGATCAATACGAACAAAGCTACCTGTCGAAGACCACAGCTCCACCCATTTTATCTCTTTCTTGACGCTCGCCGACAATGTTATTTTACCCTAAACACAACAATTGTATAAATATTATTATCAACAAATGAGCCAAGAAAAATTTGACATTGTTATTACAATTTAATCGGCAGCCCTTTTCAAGCCCTAACACATAAATCGAAGTGAGAAGATAGGCAAGAACTATATAAAAGTCAGATTTTTATATTAGCCATACATATTTTTGAATTTATTATTTCTTTGCAAATAGATATTGCGAAAGACCAAAGGAAGAGAAACATTTTGGGTGTCTTAGAATTAAAGCAAGGAAGAAGAAGCCAAGCCCTCCTGGAAAAGAGAAGAAAGTAGCATTTTTAACGAAGTAGGAGTTGTAGCAGGTTTGGTAATAAAGCAGCATAATGATCTCCTTTTAAAAAGGATACAGGATAAGCAGAGGAAGAAGACTGGTTTTAACGATCAGGGGCCCTAAGAAAAACGGCGCCGCAACCAACCAGAAACTGTCAAGCCTGATGAAAACATTTTCTTAACTTCTCACCACTCCGAGAACCAAAGGAAATTTTCTTGGTGCAAAGTCTATATATTTCATTTTACTGCCCAATAGTTATTGCTAAAACGCAATTGTTAGAAGTTGCGGGTTCCAAGAGTCCGTCAAATGCCCCCACCCCCCAGAACCCTTATATTTTTACAAACAAATGAAAAATAGCATCAACAAATTTACAGATTTATGACTCCTTTTCCTGCATAGCATAACATGCATTTGAAGGAGGGTAGAATTACAAAACATTTTTCGTTTTACAGTTAAAATTACCTATCATTGTAACTATAAGTCATACAAATGCAAGGATTTTCCTGGTAAAAGCTGTATAGCCGTTATTTTGTAATAATAGTAAAAGTGTAAAAACTGTTATAATGAAAAAATCACTGACTTCGGCTTTTCCAAGTCACTGTTCAGACCCTAGCCTTTCAGGTTATTCGGGTTTTCCCCGTAGTTGAGTCTTATTAGATGATTTTAAGTGAATTAGAGGGATTAACCGATATAATAAATAAAATAATAATAAATGAAACATCTTTGACTTTTTTTGTTTCATTTGATACTATGACGATTCTATGAAGAAATTATTAAGGGTCAATTAACTCGTTAGTTTAAAAATAATAATTTTTCTTATCTTATTGCGTAGGGTATCAATCTGATGATATGGTGACATTCTGATTAATAGTCTATAGTATGTTTTAGGAACTTTGTGGACCATAGTTGACAAATGTGATCAAATCAATTTTTAAAATCGCGAAACTTTTTCGTACTAGTGTCTGATTTATGATGATTTGTCTACAGGTTTTCTTTACGTAATAGAAATTGTTCGTAAGCTTGACGGTTTCGTTTCCGAAGGTATAAGGTACAATTACTTTCGGTTGGGATTTAGAAAGATGGGGATCCGTGAAATACTTGATTCAGGGATGGTCGTTGAAGATCCACAATGAACTGTTGTTAGAAAAACTTGGGCGTGCGTTGCGTGCTCTGGTTTGTTATTGTTACTTTTGTTGCAGGAGTTCGACACACATTTCGTGCAGTCGAGTCGTAAATCATCTGACTAGGGACCATATGCATCCTAACGAGGGATCATACTGTGAGTTCATGGCAGTAAATATATAAACGAGTGGAATAGTTTGTTTGGAAATTGTCTTAGGTTCATGTCGGAAGGAGTGTTGTTAGGGTTTTGTCAAATTGATGAAGTGGCAACGAAAACCAAGTTTGTAAAAACGTCCGCTAAAAGAAGACGGTAAAAATCTTACAATTCTCTTTCGTTACCACTAAGCTGGTTCCCAAAAAACTCTTTTATTCTTAATGAGAGATTGTCGCGGGGTCAACATTACTTTCTTAACACTTATTAAACGATTGTAAAAAAATCATTGTTTTTATAAGTATAACAAATATACTTCATTATATTTGTCCATAATATATAACTGTCACAAATATTAGTTGTAACAGAATATCAAAGTTTCAGCTTGGGTGCTAAACATGCTGGCAAAATTTACTTGCGAGCAAGAGAATGCCTCGAAAATTTGTGAGCTACGCCTTTGCTTTTTAACCTCTGGACGTATAGGTTAGGCAACGAATAGGCCTACTTAACAATAGTATGTTAAGCATGTATGGGTGCTTCACCCCTCCTCCATCCATGATTTGAATTTAAGTTGAACAAGATTGTTGTCAAGGAGCAGTTCAATGTCTTTTCTTGACAATGCGTAATAAAGTAAAAAAAAACTTAAATATTGGTTACCAAGTAATTTAACAGAATTTAAGATTGTTTTTTGAAGTTATTCATTAATCAAAGGGGACATCAGTGCAAAAATTTCATGTCTGTAATGGATAGAGAATCTCGGGATTCGTACGAATACAGGCAGTCAGGCCGGACACAAAGTAAGTAGAAGCTAATTGCTTAAGTTTAAGCTGACAGGTTACAACAGATGTCCTTGTAACAATAATAAAGAACGGAAATACATGACAAAAGTTAATGAAACAGATAATGTTAAAAATTGTCGTGGTTTATTCGTTAACTAATTAAATTAAGTCGAATATGATACAGCTATGCTTTTATGTGATTTTTTTAATTTGTTAATTATTCATTATTTAAGTTTTACGTTAAATTTTTTTTTGTGGGTTTTAATTTTATTTTTTACAATTACTTAACAATATATTTAAGTTTTCATAAATGCAGTATTTGGTTGGTGGGACATGTGCTTAAAATATATATTAAAAATACAAGGGTTCCTAGTTTTGAAAAATCCAACGGAACCCTAAAAATAGGGGGGCAATTCTTGCAATTTCAAGTGCGAAAAAGTTGATTCCAACAAGGCTGGATCAGCGATGATAATCCCACTACCTTAAATAAGATATAATTAAGTATAAGTGCTTCCATTTTACTCGGTATAATGTTTAAACTGCACCAGCATTCAGCTTTAGAGAAGCGGAATAAATATTTAAGGGTCATTTTGTATTTTTGAAAGGATCCTGCCCTTTTCTACTGAACAGCCTCATTATATTCAGGCGGTGCGGTCGCCCCTTATTTAACGGCTGTTAGCAAATTATGTTTATTCTAAGGGCTGGGGCATTAGCGGTACTCTCACTGGGAGCGTTATTCCATTGCGGATACCTTAATATTGCAGTAACGTTGTGTTTTCCTTTAAATTTTATTTATAAGAATATTGGCAGTAGAGTATGAAAATACTTCATCCTCTAATTGTATGTATTAATACATATTAGTTAACTAAATCATCTTTATGTATAGCGTGCTTGACAATATAATGTAAAATCATATTATGAGACTACTCCTAACTTTTTCGATGGTTCTTGAACGATTTTTTTCTGTTGATAAAAATAAAGTTAATGAGGATCTGTGAATTTAGTTTGATATATAAGTGTGTTAAAGTTATATAAATATCGTGAAAGGCTACTTCTTTACCAATGCCTATCATATTGCCTCTACCCTTATTAAAATTGTCATTTATTAATTTAATATCCGTCTTAAAAGTCTCTATAATTTGTTTATTCATGTTCACTGTCAGTTCAAAATTATGTTCAGTATTATAGTTGTTACGTTCAACTTCACTTACGGCATTGTCATAATGTTGTTTGTCCGTAGCGTCCCTAGTACCAGCCACTGCCTACGTGATTCAATTCTTGTGGTAAATCTTCATTTGTTTTTAATATTTCTCCATTTTCACTTTGGAGTACCACAAGTTCATCCGACATCTTGTTTTCAATGTGGTCAATTCTTATTAATTGTTTTATGGTATTAAGTTCATCTATATAGTAGATTTCATTTTCGAGCTTATGTTTTATACCGTATTATTATTTCGTCATTATGACCTTTTATTTCGGCTTTTAATTCTTTCATTGTGTCGTATCCTAATAGAATATCGAAAGGGTTGCTGAATGGATATATTAACATTTTTACCTTTGCACTAATTCCTAAAAGCGGGTATAAGTCTATTGTTGCACTGTGTGTACCTTCAGCTTTTTCCGTCTGAGTTTTAACGACAATGTCTTCCCGATTGATTTTTGTTCCCTCGGGTAATGACATTGGATTAATATAATTTTTAGAAGCTCCGTTTCATTTGCCTTTTTTTTATCTTTAATTTTCAGTAACGAGTCCGTGTAATTTAAATGATGTTCAGGTTAAAGGAGGCGGATCGTTGTTGTTCGTGCCGTAGTTTAAAAAAATCATTTTGTTTAGCTTCTAAGTAATTTAAACGTTCAGTAAGTATTTGTATTTGATTGTCTTTATCGTTTTCCGTATAATGAACTCTGTTACTCGTGGTTCTCATGGAGACAGTTTGGTTCTCTCTTTGTTGTTCGTTTTGGCTAATGTCTTGTTGTGGTTTGTTGAAGTACTGTCTTTGTTCATGTGGTTTCGATGATTGGTTGTGTCTCTCGTTATTGTCTCGGTTATAGTTTGGTGTATACCGTTGGTTATTTTGTTGTGGTTTTTGTTGATAACTTTTGTTGTTGTATTTGGTCTTGTCTTAGTTCCCATGTTCTTTTAAAATTGGGATCATACTTTTTTTTCTAGATAGTTGGGGTTTCTCTGTTGTTGGATATGATACTGTTGTCTAGGTTTTTGTCATGAGTCTCTTACATTATTTCGATATCGGAAGTGGTTAATGTTCTTTGTAAGTCGAGAAGGTTATTATTTGTAGTAGTACATCGTAAAAAGTTTCTCAGTTCTGGTACAAATTGTTTTATGCGATGGTTTGTTATCAGTTTAACGTATGCGTTCATTTCGTATGTTTTCTGTAATCCGTCTTTTAAATCGTCTAAGATAATTCGTTCTTCTAATTCGTCTCGTAGGGTTATTAGTTTGTTTGTAAATGTTAATGGATGTCCGTTTCTGTGAATTGTCATTTCTAATATTTCCGTTATTGAGCGTTTGATAGTTTTGTTGTCCCAGAAATATCTCTTTAATTCTGTTATGAATTCGTCAATTGAGTCATAATTTCTTTTTCCGCAAAATTTGGCTTGGTCTGTTAGTTTGTTCGATTTGGTGTGGCTAAGTAATTGACGTAAATTATATTCTCTGTGTGGGTTGTCCAATGCTCCTACTGTAGAGGCAACATACAACAACTGGTTTAAGTTTTAAGAAGGCCACTAAATCGCTTGGGTTTTCATTGAGTTCGGAGATTTGTTGAAAGAATGTGTATAGTAATTTTATTTACTAAGTAAATGATGTCTTTAGTGAAATCCAGTTTTCTTTCTTCCAACTCCGCCATAAAGAAATTTAGTGTCCTACTATCAGCCTTAAAGATTTTCTCTGCCTCCGCGTTCCACTAGCAAGTAGCCTCCAGAGAAGTCAGTCGGTGTAGTGAGATGGAGCCTCCTATTGCTTCCTATTTAACCACCACTTCTGTTCTAATTGTTAGCTTGTCTTGGTATGTGGCTCTTTTATCTATTCAAGAGGGTGGCTTTTCATAGGAATTGTGTAAACGCGAGTGACTCTATAACATTTTTGGAGAGCACTTTTCGCTTGAGCGAATTTTGTCCCTTCACCTGCTTTTAAATCTTTCTCCCACAACATCAAGGGCTCTATGGCTTGCCTTTTAAACCCGAGGCACCTACCTAGTGATGAAGATAACTCAATAACAGCCTGTTCCCCTGAGAACGAGAAGTCGATGTTCCTACAACTTTGAACTTCTTAGCCTATCTGCCTGTTTATCTCTTCGTGCACATCGCCGCCCTGCGGCTGAATATCCGAACATCCAGCGTATCGTGACTTTTTCGTAATTTTATACGTTAATTATACTAACAATTATTTATACTAGTTATACTAATATTCAGGCCTGGTTACGTTGCTGATCAGTAATTTTTTTTTTTATAAAATGAATTGTTATTTTCTTAATATTTTTGACTTGGTTTATTACATATGCCTTACTTTTGGCAAGTTTTTGAGCTTTCCGACACAATCAAACATCCAGCTTCTCACGACGTTACCGGCGCAATTTTCTGGCGTTTGGGGACTTCATAATTTTTAAGAGCCTTAGCGCAAACATTAACCCTCAACTAGACCAAGACAACAGTTTATTGCTTGTCTGCAACGCATCATTTATGTTAGTCCCCGACCAAGCCCTCGCTGTCCTCCTCCGTAAAAGTTGGAATATACTCATGCATTTATATTCTGTCGAAGATATTACCAGGATATGTCCGATAGAACTGAAGTACTCCTATACACGATGTCCCTCACCATGTAATATGTGGGGTCCGTAAGAAAAGATAAACGAAAATGCATTGTCGGCATCTATAAATGAGATTAGAGTGTATTAAGGGAGAAGGCCTTAGTCCCCAGTGTGGGGGTGTCATCATTTGCTCGTTACCATCGCCCAGGGGAACGTCTGATACGACTTGCCCCGTCGGATATCGAATACACGGGACGGCGGATGACTTGAAAAGCTGGTTCGTTCGATCTAATAAAATCCAGTCAATATTGATTGCCAATTAGCTTTGGAGACCTTTACCGTCAGAATATTCAACAGACCTGTATTATGTGTTGGACCTAATTGTCAAGGGCAATTTGTTTTCTCTCTCTTTGTATTTATTTTTTCTAATGATATTATCCCTTTATCCAATAAAAACTATTTTAGCATTCCTTTTGAGAAAAATTCATTCGAACGCCGCCAACCGCAGTTCTCAATATCAATCCGTTGACCAAAAGGTTTTTGTTTTTTTTTTCGAAAAAAATAGTTTTAGCCTTAAACGCCTTAAACTTTGCCTCCTTTAACTCTATATTTGACCTGCAAAACTTGTGTACTTCTGTTTTTGAAATAGTATGCTTATAATTATACCCTTGAAATATTCTGGCAATTAGATTTACATGGTGTCTCGGTTGATCAAAATTTCAGTAAAAGAAACCGAATTTAAAACACCGAATTACCATTTCAAAAGTACTTAGACCCCATACGAAAGAAGTGTAAATATATTTATAACTAGAATATATATATATATATATATATATATATAAGTTAACCAGGTGTACAGGTATTACAAGATTAACTATTATAAACAACAACCAAGAGTGGGGTTAATCCTAACTCACAGTGTATATATAGAGGAGAGGAATGAAAATAAAGTTAGTTAAGTTCTAGTCTGCCTTATGATTAAAACCCCCAACCCTTTTTATTATTATCTTTCGACCACAGTTAAGTTATATATATAACGTGAAATCGATAGATGGGACTAGTGATAAATCAGGGGATGATTTGGACGGGGACAGATAAGACTGGATTCATAATTGATTGATCCCTCAGGACTTCTTCTATGTTATTTTTTTGTATCGCTGTTACTATTGCATTATCTGTTTATCATATCGTTAGTATAACTATTTTATTAAATTATGACAATTGTCAAACAAAAACTACTAGTTATAAAGTATGTGATAGTTATTATACCGTAATTATAGTGGAAGTATTGGTTTGAGTTCGTATCATTCCCGAGAACAGGGAACCAAGCAAACCTGGTCCTGTTGCCACCCTATCGCGTATTCTAACTCTTTATTAAATCCTCCCACATTCTCCGGTATGTGTGTAAAAACTATTTTGCCTACTACTATTATTCCATTCACCAATATTTTGACAGTTATTATATTTAGCCCTTTCTATTGTTCAGGGTCAAACTTGCTCAATTTGATTGAACTCCTTGAGATATTAGCTTGATGAGTTCTAAGTGGGTAAATTTCTACAAAATATATACAGATTGTGCATACGAATAGAAAATGTATTTTTATTTAACTAGTTCCCGGACTAATAAATGTAGGTATTAATCAGTCTGCACAGGAAAGCAGATTTGAGCTTTGACATGAAGTTTGGAATTGGTACAGCACGTGGCTGTTGGCATTCCGGAATTCCCGACAGCGCAATCTGCTATTGACGTAGAGTTCCGTCTGTACCGGCGTAGATACACCAGCTCGGGGAACGGCATTATATGGCTGATGTTCGTGCCCACTAGGACATGACATCCAGCACGAGTGTTGATATATGTACATCTTTAGACCTCACTAGCGGAATGATAATTGCCTTATTACACGCGTGATAGTCTGGGCGGAAATGCCAATGACAGGGGTCCGGTCGAGAACAGGTTCTGTGGGTACTCATCGACACGAAGATGTTCCAAGTAGATAAACATTGGCATGTGATCATATCTTCGTGCGCAGATTGCTTCCGTGAATGTATTGATTAAGTAAAAAACTAAAAGAGTTTATTGACGAATTCCCTTTCATATTTTCAGTTTTGCGTTAGTAGGACACTCGTAAATTATTGGGTTAGCCCTTTTTAGGTTGAAAGCTTGATAGGATGCTAGCTGGTTTTGAAGCAATACCTTATTTCGTTTTTATACACTATATTTATCATTTATTTTGTTTCAATAGTGTTTTGGTCACCTCTTTATCACAAAAAAATATGTCACCCTCTTCTAGTATCAGACCTTTTATCTATATCATCAGAAAATATGTATCTATTTTTCATTATGTTAATAAAGATTATGACGTCAGTAGAGTGGGGGCCCATCCTCACTTCCTCTCTAGCCCATTCCCCTCCAGGGCGAGCCAGATATATAAACCAACCGGCACCTTGAACACTTCTCTCTCTCTCTGCACTGGCGCCTGCTGCTCTACTCAAAACCATGGACTTCTCATTCAACTACCTCCACATTTCTCTCCTAACCTCGCTATGTTTTAGTCCGGCGTTGTCAGACCCCACACCTTCCTAGTGGGAATCTCTGCCTTCGTATCGCTAAAACTAACACCTCCTTGGGAGATACCTCTCCCTCGCGGACGACGGTTGCCGTGGCCCTGCAAGTTTTAACAGCAGTGTCTCCCATGGCAATCCAATCTGCCTCTCTCCGGTTCACACTCGCCTTTGGGAACCGGACGGTTTTCGCCTACCCTTAGATACTGAGTGTGAATTCGTGGTCATTCCAAGAACGCATAAACTACCTATAAACCTACCCTGTACCTCTTCTCCTGAACCTAGTGCTTTGTCGGGGCACCTATCAAAAATGGAGTCAGATAGTAACGCCGTCATGGAACGATTGTCCAGGTTATAAACTCAAACAACCCTCACTTGTCACCAGGGGCTAGGGTAACCAGGCACCCCCCTCGTGACGACCCGACATATGTTTTTCACAGTTTACAACAGATATCTCCCCATATAGGAAGATGTCTGGTCATTATATTCTTCATTTCACTAGCAATGTTTTTGACAGTAAAACTCTCATCTTCATCAGGTGGACACAACATACATTAAAACTGCATGATCTACATAGATAAAGTTCGTCTAAAATAATTAGTAAAGTTAAAATGTACGTTATTAAACGATTTATTTCAAATTATATGTTGTTACCGTGACACTATTTTAATATTTAAAGACTCTAACTTACTAGGTATTATAGTTAATATATTTTGTTAGCTGGGTTTATCTTAAGAATATAAATACATTTTATATTTTATTAATATATTTTATTTAATACCACAGTAATGTTTACGTTGTGTTTGTTGTAGCCACCAGAAGATGACAGTTGGTATTGCGCAAATGTTACCAGAACTACGATAATAAATTACCATTTGCTGAAAACTTGGATTTTTTCTGATGCTATGCTGTCTAATGGCCCTGATCCAATTTGGTTGATCCGAGAAAATATCTAAAAGAAAATCGTGGGAGAAAATGAAAAATGACCGCCTGTGAAAGAAGAAAGTTGTTTGGCAGCTAATTGCCTGTAATTGCTCTCTCCGGCATCCAAATTAGAGGGATTTTGCTTCTAAAATCTTCCCTTCAGAGCACCGTCAGGAGTCGTTTTAAATTTTTCATCCTGATCATGACTAAATGAAAACGACCACTCAGACAAAATATTTTCTTATTTACCTTAACTTGTAGAATTTTTCTCTTTTGACTTATCATCTGAACCTACTACCAGTTGCGGTGGTTTGGGATGTCTATGTGTCGCTTTGTCAAATAAAATACGGTTGCGTACCTCGAGCTTTTGCCGCCTGGGGCTTCTTCGTTTGCATTTTTCGTTTTTTTTTTTTTTTTTGTATAAACAAAACGTATTAAAGCCTTATACAACAGCTACCTGTTAACGTAAGTCACGCTAGTGCATTTTTCTGTATAGACTACTTACATCATGTAAGCAGTGGCAAACCTCGAGTTTTGTTCCCAATTTGCTGCCTTTTTTTAGTTCAATCAAAATCAAGAGTGGTTATTAACAATTACTGAACATGAATAAATAAAAATATTTCCTTTGTTTAAGCATATTGTACTCATAATGATAAAATGTAACCGTGTTGATAAGTCCCTTTAAGAAGTACTTTATGTATCAATCACGTGTCTTTATGTGCCAAACTTAAATTTCCAATTTACGCTGTAAGAGTTTTTCTTATCAATTATAATCATTTATTCTGTTGAGGCAATAGTATTTTTTAAAAATGCTGCTCCAAATAGGGTTGCCCCTCGTCGTCGCCCCCCCCCCCGGGTACGCTTGTGCTATTTGCGGGATGGATTTTAATAGTTATTAACTATTTATTAATAAACTTTCGTCACTTTTAACTTGCCCAAGGAGCCCAAAGGTAAGTAGCTTACCAAATAAACGCAGCCAAGCCGATACGGGCATTGCTAGTACTTGTGAGGTCATCGTAATGATGGTATCCAGCATTATAAACCCGTAAATAGCAGTAAAAATAGAAAAAGATACCAAGAACATTTTGAGTCTTTATCAATGAAGGTGGTATGTTAGTTAAACATGTTCCAAAAGATCTCCGGTGATGAGTTCAAAACCAACAATGTATTTGAGATTTATAAGACTCGATCGTAGAGTTTGTGCCCAATTCTTAGGTTGAATCGCACCACTTTCCCATAGTACCAAAACTGTCTAATAGACACACGCTCTAAATCCTCATCCGTTGAGCATATTCCGGGTTGAATAATTAAATTTTCCGGACGCTTGTTAATTATTTGGAAAGCGAAACCATGTTGGGTACGCGTCGAGGGACAGGGACATGTAAAACCCCTAATCTGCTTAGCAAAAGTTGCTAGATATTTTATTTTTTAATTTATGGTGGCATAAGTGTATACAAACGGTGAAGGCTTTCTGTAACAGCTAGATGTTCAGGAAACCCGTTTAAATAAAGGTAGCTTGCAAATAACATTATAAAACCAATGAAGGAATCAGATAAAGTATTTCAAGGGTTTCATGAGAGCTGCGAAATTCCAATTTTAATGACTTTTTGTATTTAAAGTTTTTGCACATATTATTAATCTGAACGTTAAGGTCTTTAATTTGAAATCCTCCTTTCAACATGTTAGGAGAGTATTTGAAATGTAATGGCAAGCTATTCTAAACCATTATTTTTTTATGATTATCATTAGGACTTCAGGTGAAATTTACGAGCCAATTATCATCCCTCTGTGTGAAACTGGGATTACGGTTTATATGTTCTTTGATAATTAGGAGTTTGTTAACTCCTTTTGAGTTTGTTAATATATATATATTATTTTTTTCTTATTATACTTTATTTATAATTCTTCTGTATGAATGAGCAAGAGAATTGTAAATATATTGTTTGAATGAGAACATTTATTACAATTACTTATTGACAAATAAGGAAAATTGTAATTGTATCATTATAAAGTTTTTGAATGTAAAATGTATATGTAAGACATGTATTGTAAGTGGGGTGAATAAACTGAAATCAGTTTCTCTGTGTAGCGACCGCTAACTACATAAGATAAATCACCCTATACTCTATTGCATATATTTTGTAAGTAAAAGTAAAATAACATGAACTAAATGTATTATAAACAAATGTAAATCATTGTAAAAGTGTTAAGCAATAAAAGGCGGAAGCCAACTAAGTCATAAACGAGAAAGGGTCACCAGCTGGCGGTCATAAACAGTCATAAAACTTAACAACTCTTTAGGGGGCCTCTCTACCTCCAGGGGATAAGGAGTCAGGTAATTAAGGGTGGGTACAGCACCATAGGTGTCCACGGCCCCCAACCGTCGGGGTAGACCCTCGCAGCCTCCCAGCAGGAAGTAGAGAGGGTACTTAAGGTAGGGTTACTGGCCCTGTTAGTAAGTCTCTTAGTCTCCTCGTCAGTCTCCTCGCGAGGCTCTCGCGACCTTTACTCGGTGATGCTTGCTCGGTTTCCGCTCGAACTCTGAGAACTTGACTAATTCTTTATGAAACCTGTGTACCTCTTCTCTTGAACATAGTGCACATGTCGGGGCACATACCTATCATAAATGGAGTCAGATAGTAGCGCCGTCGTGGAACGATTGTCCATGTTAGAAATTCGAACAATCCACACTTGTCACCAGGGCCAGGGTGATCAGGCAACTTCCTAGTGACGACTCGACACTCTGTAAACAAAGTTAGCAATTTTATTCACTATATATTATATTATAAAAATTATTCATATTGATTTACACAATCTTACCTGTAAACAAAGAAACGACCATTACAGTTTATAACTATCACTTCTCTATTCACACTCTATTTGCAATTTTTGTTACTCAATATAACCTTCTCTATCTATATTGTTACTTAATATAGCTGCTCCATCTGGTGGGGCCAGTAGAAGCAGTGCGGCAAATTCAAATATTCAAATTAAAGAGAGAATACTTTCTTTACACACACACACACACACACACACACACATATATATATATATATGTCATGGCTAGTGGCAAGACAATGCTAAGCCTAATACTACAGGGCCTAATGTAAACAAAGCATGTGTGTAGGTAGAGGATGAGAAGATAATAAAGCCAGTTAACAATCGTACCTGTGTGTAATATTACCATCCTTATTGTCTCTTTTTTGATCGTCTACAGCCGGGAGACGATAAGTTATATTTATATTGTTAGGACATTTAATTTAACACCCTACTTAGTATATTATGATATTATTTTTTTAATTACTAATTATTGACAGATTGATCGGCCCTTGTTAAAGCTACTGTATAAATAAAAACAAAACAATTATAAACCTTCATTATTTTTCATTATATGACTTTTGTTTTTTAGCAATATCGGGACGTGCCAAAGACCATGAGTTAAAGTTGCAAACACGATGCAAACCAACTTTTTGTTGTTTTAGTTTAGAAATACAAAACAAAAATTATGTATTATTCTTCAGGACGTCCACATCTTTAATTTTATATCCGACACGAAATTATAGCAAAAAAAGTATTTCTATTTCTATCTGTGATTAATTTAATTATTAGTTGTCAAAGAACAATTTACAATTTATTAGAATGCACTGAGAGGCAATAAGCGTGGTAAGTTAAAGAACTTTACACTGATGGTCTTTTCAACAACAATTGATTAAAACTACAACGAGGTAAACGGTTAGTAGATACTGTCTTACGTCTAAGCGGGAAGAGAAATGGAGAAAAGAGAAAAATGGATCAGTGCCACCTCAGCGGGGCCTGGGAAATATCAGTGGATGTTGTTTTATCCGGTGGGGTGTCATCTGGGCCATTGCTTAGGGAAGGAAGAATTAGTGTTGCCATACCAAGGCCTGGGTCAGTGATAAATGGGTGTTATCGCTGGTTAAGTGTCATCACTGCGCCAGCTGCTGACGTGATTTTTTGACATCCATAACTGGCACAGGCAGTCAAATACTTAGTATATCAATCTCAAATACAAACTTAGCCTAATTATGTTATTTAGCCTTATACCTATTTTCCTAGAAGATTTTAGTTTATTTTTCCAATGGAACTACCTGGTCGCATAGTTGAATCGTTATAGGTTTACGTAATAGAATATATAGCTTATTGATGACCATTCAAATCTGAGCCATATAAAAGAATAAAAGTGGATAATTTTCTATAATAATTGTGTCAAAGTAACAGAAGTTGAATTTAGTATTAATGAAGAAAAAAGGTGTATAAATAAAATGTTTAATTTTTAAACTAATGAAAAGTAAATGTGATAAGTAAATTTCTATTTTTGAAGTGACTTATATTTCTTGGAATTAAGTTCCACAGGTTCAGATTAGAAAATAATGATCAAAGGAAGCTATGGGAATTGAAGTACTGGTCACATGCGTGTAATAAAACAATGCTTAAATCTTGGTGAATAGTCAAGATTCGTCGTTAGAATTCCTAGTTTAACGATAGCACTTGATGAGATATTGTTTAAGTATTCCGTCTGATATATCATAATTATAACATTATTATGTAGGTGTATTATGCCTTTTCTTTGTGGTATATAGATGGTCTGATTGGTGGGTAGTGCCTGAGGTTTACAACGTGAGTTGATAAAAGTTCTCGCTAATTAAATGAAATTAATTAAAAAACTTATAAAACGAAATTAACTTTGCCATTATTTAAAACCTCAATTATACCACCTATTCCAATCTAATACCTCATTGCTCAAGTTATTTTTTTCAAACAATTGATAACTCATCACAAGTAATATATTAGTATATAATTTTACTCCGTTTAACCTCAGGCGTTTACAGGGACGTTACGCCATATTACATTATACAATAGTCACGTTCAGACTATGAGCCTCACTGTGCTAGAGTTTCACGCAGCATGCAAATGCTGTTATAATTATTTGGATACAATAGCACACAAATAGAAGACGTGACCACTTCAATAATGAGGCTACCGCAGATAAGGGTTGGATGAGATAACTCCATAATTAACAGACCTTAGTTTCTATATCCCAAAATAGTTCCACTTAATTAGTTTTTTATTTATGTTAGTCTAGCCAGGGTGATAAGGTTGAGTTATTTTTATATGGTTTGAGTTTTTTTTTTGGCTGAATCCACCCAAATGCAACTCCCCGTTGAAAATCGAACTAACACCGTTCCGGTTCAAATCATTTTACTTTCGATAGTGGCAATTTTAATCAAATGTTCTTCAAATAAAAACCATATATGATTTGAATACAATATTGTATTACTTAAGCTTTAGTGATTGGGGTTACTGGGGTAAGTAAAGGTTCTGGGTTGAAACCTCTTGTTGGAAGTGAGTTTCCTTCACTTCCACAGCACATTTAAGCCCCAAATTGAAGTAAACAGGGGGTAATTAAGTAAAAAAGTTACGTTTTTTTTTCAAATGGCATATCTTCTATCTCTCCTCAGTATAGCTTATTCAACAAAATCGTTTTAGATAGCTCTAAGCTGTCATATTTAGTTGATAGCATGAATAAAATACAACATGCTTTAATATTTTTATGAAGCAAAACGTTGAGAAAGTTTGGTTATGTGCACTGACTTTACATTTTGACTGAAGTTTTTTAGTTTAACACATAATGTGCTGAGGATATATCCTGAGAATACGCCCTTTCTGATAATCGTTTCTTAGTCTAGGAAGCATCGGAAATTTTGAAGTCTTTATGGAATTTGTTACTACAGGTTTTAAAAAAAAAGTGAATATAATATTGTAATCATTTATAACAAGGCTAAAAGCTCAATTTGTTTTTCTTTTGTTCCAGGTGAATCTTTATACTCTTGGGTAACTCTTCATCTTTCAGGTACTTTTATTATATCCTGTTTGAAAAAAATAAGTGATTATTTATTTTGATTTTTTTACTTCATGGATCAAGTTTTGTTTTTATTGTTGCCAGTGATAAAAATAATTCAGGATTTTTTTTTCTTTCATAGCCGCTTTAAGTTTACAGATAATGTGCAGGATTTCAGATATTCTTTAGTTTAATACTCTTCAAGTTAGATGAATTATTCTTATATATGAGTGTTAAAGTAATTAATTACTTTTCAAATGAATTGTTGTAATATTCATTCGCAATATCTTACGGGACCGGATATTTTTGCATACTATATAATTATCATTGTGAAATTTACTTTCTCGAAAGGAAATATAGCCCATGCAGTTTTTACTTGTGTGGAATTTTTTTTATTAAACATTTATTTGTATTTTATGGTCCATAACACTCTAGATAAAGAACTTTTATTAAGTTTTTTTTTCTAGATCTACTTTTTCAAATATTTTTTTTTTATTATAGAAATTCTTAGATCATTTGGTACGGAATGTAACTAACCATGTGGAAATTGATAGCGTTTCTTGTTGCTGATATACAACCATTCCGGTTTTATATCAGCAAAGGATATTTTTCCAGAAAGTTTTGTTCAATGACTTGAAGACATGAAACTGTTAACTTTTCAAATATGTGAATGTAATTATTTATTTATTTGTTCATGTAGAAATTCAATTCCAGACGTCCTGAATTATAATGTGTGCAGTGGAGTTTTAGTAAATTACAACAATAAAAAATCTATAGAAGTGCTATTAAACTAAACTCGTGTTCGAAATTATATTGCAACTCTTTTTGAAGAACAAACATGAAATTTTGATTCGAAGCAAATAATAATACAAACAAATGTAACCCTATACAAGTATTTCCAACCCCATTGATCAATGGTATCGAATCCATCCAAAAAACAAACCCTTAAACTGTGACCAGTACGAACATATTATTTGTTCAAGCATTAGATTGTTTTAATGTTAACAAGTCATTATTTCATAGTTTGCAACCTCTGCGAGATTGATAAATAGACCCACGATTCCAATCCATGTAACAATTATGCTAAAAACGAGTATTTTAAATGAAATCGATTTTAAAATTGTGGAATACCTTGAGATTTAACTTTAAACTTTATTCTATATTTTAATTTGTATGACCCGAATACATAAAGAAGACATAGAGGCCCAAGGCACTCATGTGGCCTATTTTCTACTACACTGCAAAACTGGTTTAAGCAAAATATTATTAAGGCTAGAAAACCAAACTGTGCCATGGTTCACCGCTTGTCTATTTCCCTCTCCGAGCACTGGTGATTAGAAACTACTTTGATGGTTAGGTAATTGTTTGTATTCCTTGATGCAGGCGCGTTGTGACTTTGTTCGCATGGTTGAAAACTCATTATGGAAAATGTCAAACAACCTTAAAGGTCTGAGAATCGATGTTCGAAAAACGCTCTTTGATAATAACCAGATATATCGATTCTTGAAAGACATTAGTCTAACCCACCTGGTTGTTCCCTATCGTTACTACCTGAAAGCAACTATTGGTTTTGTTTTTTATTTAGGTTTTCGTTTGTGCATAACTGATGACATAGAACGGGACGGTAAATTTCCTTATTATAAATTCTATTTGTTGGATGATGATGGTGAAATGGTTTGCGGTTTCCAAAAAATGTTGGATTAGTTATACATTCCAAACTGAATAAACTTCTAATTTAACTATATTAGATTAATTAAATTAGCTTCCGCTTCGACAATCATGTCGCTTCATTAGTATTCAAGAAACGCCCGTTGAATGCCAACAAAGCATCGATCTCTAGTGGGCAGAGAAGGAAAAACGAAATTGTTTTAATTATATTAGGGAGGGAAATTTATATATTTTTAAATATCGGAAATCAAATTCGTATTTTAAATAAGTGAATATTTTTAACCATTATACGTCAACATTTAAAAATAAAAATAATGATTTTAGCAAGTTTATTACGCTTATAAAGATTTGTATCCACCATAATTTTTCTATATTTTAGGAGTGGAATTTAAAAATATACTGTGTATATCGTATTAATGGTTTTAGATTGATTTAACTAGAAAATAATATAATAACGCTTATGTAAAATATTATATTTAGGGTTTAATAATAAGGGTGTTAATTATATTAGGTTTACGCTGGTTGGAGATTGTAAATTACACCATAAAACAAAGGGATCGTCTCTTCACGATGTCTTTTTCATCTAAGAGCTGAGTTGGAATCATTAAATTTTAAATTATAAAAATATCACAATAACCAAATTAATTACATGTAAATGAATTTCGTCAATAATTTGACATGAAATAATAATACAGTAGAACCTAGATTATCTGTGCAAAAATTATCCAGGCACTCGATTTGTAGCAATTTCCGATTTGTACCAAAGAAATTTGTTCTATAGGTCGAAGTGTAGTAGAGTGCGAAAACGGACTTACTAGTCAGGTTGTTTGTTCTTTTACTGGGAAATGACCCATCTCATCCATCTGAGTCTGGAACAGATGACAGGAAAATGTTCGTCACTATCTGCCCCACCTGTATCGACTGTATCTTTTTTAATTAAGCATATGGATAAAGGTGTGATAGCTAGTTTAAAAAGAAGGTACAGAAACATTTCTCCTCGTTCTATTCTTGAAAAAAACTGTGCGAAATCAATGGAGGATGCCTTTAAAATGTGAACAATAAAAGATTTTCGATTTCCGCTGTTTGTGAATCATTGGAAAGATAACCTTAAAAAATAATATCACTTGCATGGAGACAAATTTTAGATGTCGATGAGGAAGTTGAAGAGCGAAATCCACAACGTGATGATGAACTAAGCAATATTGAAACATATGATATAGTAGGAACATTTTCTGATTTCAATGAAGTAGACAAAGAAGATATGGTGCCGTGAATGGTAAGTGACAGGAATGATGAAGGGTTCAAAAAGCCATGACGAAATAGTTGAGATTAATTGCGAAACGAGCTTCGACTTTCCAAACGATATTTGGGACATTGAGGCAGATTTACTTTATTAGACCGTAGAAATAGTTACTACAGATGAAGCACTAGAGGCAGTTAACCAGCTCATCACCTCTTTTGAAGATGTAAAGTCTGAATATGGTAATATTATTAAGCTTAAATTTATTTTTAATAATTAAGAGAATTTTTATTAATTTATTTAATCAAGCTTTAAGATATTATTTTTGCTTTAAGTAGGATAAGAACAGTAGTTAGAAAAAAAAAAAAAAAAAAAAAACTACCCCAAAGTTAACGTTCCTGCTCCAACCATGTTCCTGCTTAACAAAATTCGCCACTGGAAGCTGCTCCTGGGGAAAAAGTAACAATGCTTGCAGGTAGATTGTTCTAATTCCAATAAATCATGTACCTAGTAAGGCGTTTCTCAATAATGTATGAATTCACTATTTGGAGTCTAAAAATTGTTCTATGGATGAATTTGGGAATCAAAAAAGTTTAATTTTGGAAGTTGGTTCACTTTTATGATAAATAGTAAATAATAGCAACACTTGTGTGTAATTCATATTTTTCAACTTTTATTATGTGTTATAGACAAACGATCGACTTCACAAAGATGTTTTTATCTACTAAAAGTCGTAGAAATTTTAGAAATGTACAATTTTAGACAATTTGAATTTCTCTAAAGCCAAAGTATGTTGCCGAAATATGGACGTGCAAGGGTCGGCCCATGTCTCTCCTGACTTTACCTGCGCTTGCGATGCATTTTCCCATTGTCTAGTACCCCCGAACCACAAATCTGAAGTGAAACCGCGTTGCGGAATTTCGTATACTCAAATCCTTCCTTAGCCTGGGCTAAAGAGTCTCTGTTGGGTGCTACTACTCCGAAGAATAGTTTTACACCCCAGATAGTGATGTGTAGTATTATTGACTTCCAGGCATTCTTTCATTATCTAGTTAAAGTTTATAATAAACTACCATGCTGTTCGCGGTTCGATAGTAATCAGGGAAAATTATGGTAAGGACATAAAAACTATATATATAATTACTTTATTGTGCTAAAATTACAATCTGCCTTGCTAGGCAATAAGTAATTAAGATGTACTATCATTCATACCATATTTAAATTGCATCATTCACTCGCTCATTCATTCAGGACATGATTGGAGAAACTGGCCATTGCCAGGACTCCCACTGTCACTTGATTATAGCAGGTCACGAGGCCACTGCCGTTTCAGTCTCTGAGGAGGATTATAGGGATGAGTGACGCAGTGCGAAGACTGTGCTACAGGATTAGAGTGGTTGGAAAGGCTACTGTGGAATTTCATAAACTTGGAAGGGATGAGTTCTAGAATGTAGGGTATATCAAGGTCGCTATGAAGGGTTTTGTTGCTGACATAATAAGGGGCATTTACTATTGTTCTCAGGACAGGAAAAGTGGGCCGTGGCCCACAACGCGAGCTAGCATGTGCAATACTTGTATATACACAATAAGTGGGCCGACATCGCCTACTACATAACTCTGGTCTCCTTTCAAAGCGAATAAATATTTCGCCTTTTACTACAGACATCAAAACTAAAAACATAATTGCTTAATTCTCGTGCAAGACAGAATGAGGCAATGCCTCATCCATCTGAGTCTGGAACAGATGACAGGAAAATGTTCGTCACTATCTGCCCCACCTGTATCGACTGTATCTTTTTTAATTAAGCATATGGATAAAGGTGTGATAGCTAGTTTAAAAAGAAGGTACAGAAACATTTCTCCTCGTTCTATTCTTGAAAAAAACTGTGCGAAATCAATGGAGGATGCCTTTAAAATGTGAACAATAAAAGATTTTCGATTTCCGCTGTTTGTGAATCATTGGAAAGATAACCTTAAAAAATAATATCACTTGCATGGAGACAAATTTTAGATGTCGATGAGGAAGTTGAAGAGCGAAATCCACAACGTGATGATGAACTAAGCAATATTGAAACATATGATATAGTAGGAACATTTTCTGATTTCAATGAAGTAGACAAAGAAGATATGGTGCCGTGAATGGTAAGTGACAGGAATGATGAAGGGTTCAAAAAGCCATGACGAAATAGTTGAGATTAATTGCGAAACGAGCTTCGACTTTCCAAACGATATTTGGGACATTGAGGCAGATTTACTTTATTAGACCGTAGAAATAGTTACTACAGATGAAGCACTAGAGGCAGTTAACCAGCTCATCACCTCTTTTGAAGATGTAAAGTCTGAATATGGTAATATTATTAAGCTTAAATTTATTTTTAATAATTAAGAGAATTTTTATTAATTTATTTAATCAAGCTTTAAGATATTATTTTTGCTTTAAGTAGGATAAGAACAGTAGTTAGAAAAAAAAAAAAAAAAAAAAAAAACTACCCCAAAGTTAACGTTCCTGCTCCAACCATGTTCCTGCTTAACAAAATTCGCCACTGGAAGCTGCTCCTGGGGAAAAAGTAACAATGCTTGCAGGTAGATTGTTCTAATTCCAATAAATCATGTACCTAGTAAGGCGTTTCTCAATAATGTATGAATTCACTATTTGGAGTCTAAAAATTGTTCTATGGATGAATTTGGGAATCAAAAAAGTTTAATTTTGGAAGTTGGTTCACTTTTATGATAAATAGTAAATAATAGCAACACTTGTGTGTAATTCATATTTTTCAACTTTTATTATGTGTTATAGACAAACGATCGACTTCACAAAGATGTTTTTATCTACTAAAAGTCGTAGAAATTTTAGAAATGTACAATTTTAGACAATTTGAATTTCTCTAAAGCCAAAGTATGTTGCCGAAATATGGACGTGCAAGGGTCGGCCCATGTCTCTCCTGACTTTACCTGCGCTTGCGATGCATTTTCCCATTGTCTAGTACCCCCGAACCACAAATCTGAAGTGAAACCGCGTTGCGGAATTTCGTATACTCAAATCCTTCCTTAGCCTGGGCTAAAGAGTCTCTGTTGGGTGCTACTACTCCGAAGAATAGTTTTACACCCCAGATAGTGATGTGTAGTATTATTGACTTCCAGGCATTCTTTCATTATCTAGTTAAAGTTTATAATAAACTACCATGCTGTTCGCGGTTCGATAGTAATCAGGGAAAATTATGGTAAGGACATAAAAACTATATATATAATTACTTTATTGTGCTAAAATTACAATCTGCCTTGCTAGGCAATAAGTAATTAAGATGTACTATCATTCATACCATATTTAAATTGCATCATTCACTCGCTCATTCATTCAGGACATGATTGGAGAAACTGGCCATTGCCAGGACTCCCACTGTCACTTGATTATAGCAGGTCACGAGGCCACTGCCGTTTCAGTCTCTGAGGAGGATTATAGGGATGAGTGACGCAGTGCGAAGACTGTGCTACAGGATTAGAGTGGTTGGAAAGGCTACTGTGGAATTTCATAAACTTGGAAGGGATGAGTTCTAGAATGTAGGGTATATCAAGGTCGCTATGAAGGGTTTTGTTGCTGACATAATAAGGGGCATTTACTATTGTTCTCAGGACAGGAAAAGTGGGCCGTGGCCCACAACGCGAGCTAGCATGTGCAATACTTGTATATACACAATAAGTGGGCCGACATCGCCTACTACATAACTCTGGTCTCCTTTCAAAGCGAATAAATATTTCGCCTTTTACTACAGACATCAAAACTAAAAACATAATTGCTTAATTCTCGTGATAATCATATATCCTGTGAATTTGTTTACGGAAACGGTATTCGTCTGCAGTACAACAGTAAATGTATAAATAATTGTAAAAACAACAAAATTGAATTGAAATATTGATATTTTACATCTCATTAAATGTAGCCGATTATATCAGTTTACTGCAATATTCGGGATAGGCTGTCACTTATTGTGAAGTTCTCCCATGGATTTAATTCTTTAGGTTCGCTAGATACTGAGAATCCGGTTAGGAATCGGAGGGGCGAGTGCTATTTGGAGCCAATCCTCACAAATAAGCAGACCTGGTGGTTGCTTACATCTCCCAGGCGTACATTTATGCATAAATTGGCCGTCTGCCCGGCAAAACCTATTTCTGGGTTTGTCCTGGAAGGACAAGTTCAAAGACGTCTAGGCAACAATTTTTCTGGAAGTCTAATTCTGCCTTTCTATTATGATTTCACTGAACAAGATATAGAGCTTTATAAAGCAAGTCAATTTCTTTTATTTATTTATTGAAACCGCAGAGCTCCCTATAAACAAAATGCTAGCTCGTGTGGAGGACATGAGGCCGCCTTCGCTAGGCGCGTTGCTCTCACTAGCTTTAACACGGATTAGGATAAACGGGGAGGCGGGATGGAAGTTCTATCCGCTCAGGTAGCAGGAGGTGGCTAGATGTTGAATAAATGGGGTGTTGAGATAAAAAAGATAGGGTGGAAGGAACCATTTGCTAATGAATAATTTTAAAATTTAGAATTAATTTTAGTTTTAGTTTTCCGAAAAAGATACTTTTTTCTTGATAAATTAACTAAAACCATTGTTTTATTGCTCACAATTGAATAAGTTTGGAAACACAAAGTTTTATTCGATTCTACCGCTGCAGTTAGTTCGACGGCTGTAACTCTGTGACAAGATATTTACCAATGTGTACTGGGCAGATGATTGGACAGCTTTCTACCAACGATAAAATTATTTTTTGTTAGATTATTATTATTTCATATAATCTTGTATCTTATAAAAGCTCTTATGTATTATATAAGATAAGAACCATTATATCTGACAATTTAAGGTACTATCTTTATGTATGGATCACAATAAAAGTACTAGTCCGGATGGGGTAGTGTACCTTCGAAAAAAAGAATATTTCTACTTGAGTTAATGATCGGGTGTTTCGGGCTGCCTAATATTTTGTCGAATGTTATTGATATCGTGTGATACAGCCGAGTATAAAAAACAGCGTGTTACCGTGATCATGGGAACAAATAGCAGACAACGAATGAACGGCATTGAATATTCAGTGGATATGTACGTGACATTTTTAAGCACTGTCAATACTACCTGTTTCTTTTTTGTGTGTCGAACATATAGAAATCAGCTCATGAGAATTATAGTGTATGGTGTGTAAACTGTATTATTTCCTTGAATCCTAAGAAACAAAACCGGGCCTCTTAAAAATAAATGTTTCGTTTTCAATATTTTATAAAGCAGAACCTTATGTTAATGTGTCAAAATTTTAACCCCCTCGCATTAACTCGGGTACACTTATTTCATTTTTTTTTTAAGTCCTCTTTATATGTTTATTAAAAGTTTAATTTGGTAATTAATCTCTAATTAAACTTCTGTATTATCTATATTTTCTTTATGAATTTACGTAAAACTAATACTATGAAATCTATACAATGCAAGATTTTTTGGGGGTGAAGGAGATGAGGTTAACCTTTTTCAAGATTACGGAAAACTTGGTTTGATTTTCCCAGACAGAATGTTTTACGTGTACGCAATTGACTGTTTTGAGCACAGTGTACAACAGTGAGATATTTGCTCCATTAGAGGCGAATCTGGTAGATATTCTGAACAGGTCACAAACAAGTTCAATTTAATTCTGCTGAACCGTCTACTTGGAGAAATACTGGTCCTAATTAAAGCCCTTGTTAATTACCTGATTTAGGTTTGCGATCAGATTGTTATTCAGAGGCGAATTCCTGGTTTATCTTACCTTAGATAACCATTCCTAGTTCGAAGTTCTGATTAGGCACTGCTGAGGGATGTGCCATCGGAAGAGTATTTCGATATCACTGCGAAAACAAAAATGTTTTTGATCGACGAACGTGTATTTTAAACTATCACACTTATTTTCAGCTTATAATAATCATGATTTTTAAATTAATTTACATTGCGATGTTTAAATACCAAATTGTGAATTAGAGTGTTGGTGTGTATTAGTGAAGATATTTTATTTTCATTTTGCTAGCAAGTTCTTGTTTTATTTTTCTTTATGTCGTTTTTCCTTTCATTTTAGATTTATAATACCTGACAAATATGCTTCTATGCATATTTTCATTATATAACTTATTTTTTTGTTTTTTAAATTTTATTTGTTTATTGAAAATTTTAATTGTGGCTGATACCGTCAAAGAACCCACCTAATGTCAAATTGGCGATTTTATCTTTGGTCTGATGAACTGAAAAAGAAATTTCAGTTAAGTTATGTAAAGTATGGTTTAATTATAAGAACATTACATTCTAGACTAACACATGTACGAAAATAAGTAAGCAAAAGGGGAAATTATGTAGAATGTGCCAACATAATTATATGCGAATATAATCATCTGCAACTAGATTAAAGAATAACAAACGATAAAAACTCTTGTGGCTAACTTGTATTTAAATATATTAAATGAATGGGTTCATGCGAATGAGCCTTGTGGTGTTTCATTATGAATTTAATGTTATATTTATCGTTGAGAATCATTGTAACTGTCTAGTACTAAATTCCCAAATAACTAAGTGTTATGTAAAAAATAAACTAATATGGTGTTTATCATTATATAAGTGTCTACACGCGCAATACTAAATATTATATACATTATATAATATATGAATTTTAAATACTATACATATTATTTTAGGCAGTGCTTAGAACTTCAGTTTTAATGTCATCTTACTTTTGGGAAGGGGGAAACTAATACAGAACTAAAACTAGATAGAATAAACTCAAGGCAAAAACTGACTACTAAACATAAAAAAAAAAAAGGAATTAGTTCAGTTTTAAAGTTGATAAATTTAAGGATAAATAAATGATGGATAGAAATTAAAATGTTAAGTAAAAAAAGTTTTTAGTTTGTATTCATTTAAAGCGAATTAATGTTAGTTTAATCAACTGAAGTTAGTTGGGCCCATCACTGCATTGATCACGCACGTTTTCACGTGGAGTGGTTAACTTCACAATACCTGTCACTATTAGCCAGAAGTTTGCGGTGATGTAGTACGCTACAACTCAAAACTATTGGCCTACTACAGTAGCAGCTGGGCAGTAACTCAAAAGGGTTTCCTGGCGTGTCTGTCTCCAATAACTTCCATTCTTCGCACGCTAGCCAGAACTAGCAATGGAGCCCGATGGGACACTAAGGCTTGGTCTAGTCTTTGTTCAGATAAAAAAGATCCATGCCTGGACCTTTAAATTATCTCTGACCCTAAGTGATATCACCTTATAATGAGATTCAATCAGAACGTTTGCAACAAATTTTAAATATTATTTTAATGTCATATAAATTCTGATCGTGAAAAATAGCCTGGGTTTGACTATGTTTCAATGTCTGAGAGCACAATTTCAGTTTTTTTCTCAGTTATTGTGTCTGCCCAAAACCTTATAGTTTGTTATGTTTCAGCTATTAAGGTTGATAATTAAATTACACAAATCGCTCTAATATGTTTGTGCATCGACGAAATTGGCTCATGCTCCGAAATACTTAAAAATAAAACTATCAAAAACATTTAACATGACGATTTATAATAATTTATTCACTGCAATTTATCTTGTATATTATGTATTTTAATAGAAGAAGCATAATTAACAATATGCGCATTGTACTACTACTAAAAAGATAATAAAAAATAAACCATTTTAGAGAAGAGTTTTCTTTTAAAATCCTTTCATCAACTGAGGGAGATATGTCAGTAACAGAACCCGGTGGCTGTCACAATGGTGGATGAAGTGCCTCTTTTGCCAAAGGTGGACTTATATAACAGAATATGAATTGGTTAGAAAACGATTTCAAGAAACAATTTATGAAAGATTTCTCCTCCCCTATTCCAGGCTCTTAATTCTTTATTGTGATACAATTACAATCTGCCTTTTATAAGGCAAGAAGTAATTATGATAAATGTTCTCGTTCATGCCATATTTACAATTTTCATTCACTCGCTCATTCATACAGCATTTACAAACAGCCCAAAGACCTCCCAAATCCACGCGATTGTCACCTCCCTCGCATGCGAAAGAGGAAGTGGAGTCTTAGGAAGTCCTACCACGCTCCTCCGTCAGCCGCGTCACTAGATACGAGCCAGTGGAGGCTGACCAAGAACACGAGACCCACAGACGCTCAGGGAGGGCATAATTGGTGAAACTGGCCATTGCCACTCCCTCTGTCACATACTTATAGCAGGTCACGAGGTGACTTCCGCTTGTATCGCATCTCCGAGGAGGATTATACGGATGAGTGGCGCAGTGTGATGTACTAGGGGATTAGGGTGGTTAGATCGGTTACTATGGAATTTCTTGAACTTGGAAGGGATGATTTCAAGAATGTAGGGGATATTAACATCGTTATGAAGGGTTTTGTTACTGATGTAATAAATGGAATTTATTATTGTTTTCAGGACTTTAAACAAAAAGGTGTCGAAGCTGTGGTCAAGGCCTCCTGGGTGACTTAAGGACACTGGACAAACAGACAGACTAACCAGACATATTTATGGGAACTTTTTTTTTAAGATTTCCTACAAGAACTAACTGTTTACTCCTGCAATACTCAAGCCTTGTTGATTCAGTAGTTCCATTTTATTTACCAATGTGTTAAAAATTAAAAAAAATATATATATTAAAAATAATGAAGGAAATCATATACACTTAAATATATTAAACCTCTTAAGATTCTTTTTAAGATTCCTTGTTCTTTTCGTTTTTTTTTTTTTTGATAGAATTTTTTTATTTAATTTTGCTACATGAGCTTAATAATTATAGCTCTTAAATCTAAAATAGCGTGCAATTGATACATCAAACTCAAATACCCGCTTAAATTTTACACAGGAAAACAGGAAAGCTATATCTTTTTTCCAATTACGTAACTACACTTACAATTTTCAAGAAACCTTTGAGTGCTTGTTGAAGTCGACATCATATCCAGGGGATTTTCGGCAATGCGATTTTTTCAGAAGGTATTTGACCTCAGAGGCGCTAACGGCTTTTGGTGGAAGTGAGAGAGGTATAAGTGAAGTGAGGAAATTTTCAACAGTTGTGCCATGAGTATGGCTTTGATAAGAAAGGTGAGGTGTGAAAGTACGGGAAAGATGCAGAGCGAATTCTTCCGACCTTAGGATTTTTTTAGCTACATTCCACAGAGAGTTATCCCTGACAGAGAGAGGTCGGAATTAAATGAATCGGATCGGAAGGACGAAAATTGCCCCTTTACCAATCTGCAGTACTGATTGTACGAGCGATAATTAGCAGGATGTCGGGATCTTTGCCACGCTGTTCGGGAGCGGCGTTTAGGGTGGATTAGGTCTTTGAGATGCTGAGGTAAAGGATTTTGATCGTGAATTTTTAGATGACGGTGGGGTGATGATGCCTCCCAAGCCGACCTCTGGACCAAACTAGTGAAAGAATACACTGCATTGTATAAGTCTGGGGATGTTTTCAAGGACATTTTAAGGTCGAGGGAATCTGTAAGAAGCTGGTGGTAGTGTTCCCAGTCGACTAGGTCCCTAATAAATGAAGGAGGAGGCAGTTTGTGAATTGGTCTTAGGGAAATGGTTAATAATAAAGGGCCATGATTGGTGGAGAGGTGATCGAGGCACGTAAGAGATTAGGTTAGTGTTACTAAACTATTTTAGAAGAAGATGTCAAGGAGATCAGGATTTCAATTGGGGTCAGGAGGGCAATAGGTGGCTGTACCACTAAAAAGAGATAGTGGAGCAATTTTTCTGTGTGAGTGCAGACAGCAAAACACGTCCTCGTGTATTTGTGTATCTTGAGCCCCTATGTTGGCCCTTCAACATACCGAGTACCGATGGAGTCTAGAAAAGAGATGAATTGGGAATCGGAAATTGATTTATTTATTATTACAGGATAATTGAAGGCACTGATTAACACTGCATCACAGGAAATCATGTGCTACCAAAGGAACTATGTGATGGAAAACGGAGTTATGGGCAATGACAGCGGTACCTGCATGAGCTGTTCCATCTGGGTTATCAGTTCGATAAGTCTGGTAATGTCGAACTGTAATTGGCCGTTTACTCGTATGTCTTGTTTCAGTAATGACAGCTACGTCGATGCTCTTGTCGTGGAGTAGTGCTGCGCGTTTGTTATTGTGGGTGCGAACACCATCCGTATTCCAAAAGAGAATGGAGAAGGAGTCGGATGGATCCACTTAAGGATTTGTTTAACGGGGATAAGGTAGGAGACAAGATTTGTATGAAGGAAAATGAAAGGAGTTTGCATGAGGTAAATGAAATTAGGGTCCTCAACTCTGTAAGGAATAAAGTTAATAGGATAGTGAGATTTAATAGCTTGAAATTGGAGGAATATGCGAAATGAGTGGTTAAGTTTGGAATTGGGATTGCTCGTTCCTGGGATGGACGGAATTCTGGGGAAGATGAACTTGTGGACGAGGAGTAGGGAGTGCCTGTGACTGCTCTCTGTTCCGAACTGCATCGGCAAAATAGACAGAAGACCTCAAATTTCTGGCTGGACCACTTCTTGAGGCGCCTGTGTCTAATTTAACTTCTTCTGGCCGACGACATTGATTGCTCCTGGATTTCAGGATTCTCCCCTATTCCAAGAGAAAAAAATAGGTGTGGGGTATTTCATATAAATTGTTGCTAGTTTTAGGCACTTGTTTATTGGAAATAATTACATATGTGTACCAAATCATTCTTGAACTGAGAGTGTTTCTTACGTTAAGGAAGGTATATAATATTTAGGTTTGAATAATATGTTGTCGGGTTTGTCACTAATTGTCGGGTTGCCACTAGGGGAGTGCCTAATCACTCTAGCCCTGGTGACAAGTGTGGATTTTTGTAGTTTATAACATGGACCATGTTCCATGTAGGCGTTAATATCTGACTCCATTTTATGATAGGGATGTGTCCCGACAATACTCTGTGTTCAGGAGAAAAGGTTTCATAAAGAATAAGACCAGTTTTCAGAGTTTGGCAGCGGAATAGGTACAAGTCGTCAGAGGGTCTGCTAGAGGCTGTGAGACAAGGTGCCGGCGCAGAGGTGTGGTAGAGAGAGTGTAGACCAGTGGAAGGCTGAGTGTACTTACTCCCAGGGCCCCGGGGCCCTGGCGTAACGCGACCGTGTGATAGCGGCTGTCGAGATGAGGAGACTAGGAAAGATTGGTCCTACAGGGCGAAACCCCCTGATTTAAATATTATTTCCCCTCCCTGGTGGAAGGCGGAGTCGGCTGAAAGGGGTATGCTTTATGATGCCCAGGTGGCCAATCCCCCTTAGGTTTATGACTGTCGGTTTAATGGCTGCTAGGGACTCACCTACTTAGGTTTTATGACCGCCTAGAGGCGACCCTAGATCTGCCCGGTTCTGCTTTATGACAGTCAGGTGCCTTACCTTACCCTCTCAGGTTTATTGCTGGACCTTCAACCCTCTGTTACTTATTTCACGACTACCAACCCTTCCATGATTTATTACTAGAAAACCATGTTTTACATCTAATTACAATACATTATATATGCACCAGAGTATAGGGTGATTTAACACTTATGTAGTTACGGTCACTACATATGTGTTATTGGATTATACAACAGTTCTTCTTTAGATTACATATTACACTCGAATCTACTGTTCAGAACGTTTCTCGTTCATTTTAATGCTTATGAGAAATTCGTCAAAGTTTTTAGAGTGAGAGTTTAGGTTAAGTTTTTTATTATTATTATTATTATTATTCTGCCGTATTTTGTTTTCTGTTTGTGGTATGGATCGTAGGTTGGAGTAACTGTACTTATTATTTACTTACATGAAATTATATTTTCGATGTTCTTTTAGCAATCAATTTTTGATATTTCTAATCTAAAATAGCATCAATGAGCATACGTCTCGGAATATGACAATTTATTAGTAAAACCGCTTGAAAAATGGGTATATAGTTCGGTCAAGTTCAAGTCAAGGGCATATATGCAGGTCAAGTTCGTTTTTCGAGCATATCCTGTCACGCAGTTCTCGGACCCTTTCATAACTTTGAAAACTTTTTTTGTCCCTTGTGAATTGCATTTTTTTTTTATCGTCCTTAAGAAATAGATTAGATCAGATCATACAGTCATGGATGTTTTAACCGGATGTTGAAGAAAGGCAGCTGCTGGAAATATCTAATCTAAATTCTTCATATATGGTCTTCTAGGGTGGCTGTGACTAATAAAATTGTCTCTGCTGTATATGAAATTCATATTTTGTGCCTAAAAACGTTTTGTACTCTGTAAAATGCATTTTGGCGTAGTGTGTTTTTACCTTGTATGATACTAAATTCGTAAGCGGGAATGATTCTAAACCCATGATGACCATACATGCCAAAACTTACACTTACATCAGTGATATTCTGTTTAGTATATAATAAATAAATTTCATTCTTCACGATTCGAACCGTCACAGCTGCAGTAAACGTAATATGAAATGTGAAAATATTTTAGTTAAATATTAGTATGTCTTGTTGATATGAGTTTGAACTATACTTGTCGTTTAAGTGGAATTGGGCATATTACATGATATAGCTCTTAAATAGAAATTTTTAGTGCTGTCTAATCAAATTGTATTTTTGAAAATAAAAAAAATGAAAAACTTTGTGACGACTAACTCCGATTTCACTCATTTATATATTCACGGCTAACAACGCATCCACAGTATTAATAGTTGCAGTAATTATTGATTTAAATGCGATAGAATAGGAAACATTATTTATACTATTTACATTTTGGTTTAACGAAAAATGCTAATACAAATTCAAAAGATAATTAAAGACTGCCGAGATCATGAACTAATAACTATCCCAAGCGTTGTTCGTATTTTTTTACAACTTTTACTAGTATGAACTTCACTTAACTGTATTGTTATTGATTTAACTACTGCTTAAGCAATTATAAAAACTAAATATTAATCTTGTTTTAAAACTTATACTAAGTTCTAAGCTTTATTTATATAAAGAGATAACCATTTTAAAAATGTATTATAGCGTCGTCTTTACTCAACTCCATTAATCTTTCAACTGAGTTTTTGTAGCAAAAGCTTGGAGTTCAAAACTCAATCTGCTATTTCTTTCTGTAATGTACTGCTAATGCTTGTTTGTTAATTTTAAACAGCTGAATGATTTAATGTACTATATGGAATATTTTTGAATCCGGTCTCACCCATCAGAGAATAATGGGGGAGACTTCTGCTCGGTGACCTTATTTAAAAAAATATTTGTTATTTATGGGATGGAGGAAAAATGAAGACCAATGATAGGTTCCGTACTACATCAATCAACCACATGCAGGACTATCAATCTTACTACAGCTATTTTTTGTTGAGGAAACACGAGATGCGAATTTAATGTGGGCGTAATACTTAGTTCCTACGTGTTACTCAGGGTCAACCTGTAATAAATTGATCAGTATTAAAACAGCAATAATTTACTAACAAGATTTTACTACGCATGAAGCAACATTTTTATTTATTATTACTGTTTGCCTCTACCACATTGCTTATAAATTAAATGGGTGTCATAGCAAGAGTTAGTTTATTTTAATTGAAACTTTATTATTTCAAGATAACTACCTATTCGGAATATATTTTATCATGTTCTGTGACTGTTTGCAAAGATAAATCGGTTTTATGCTGATGTTATCCCTTTCGTTTTGAATCAAAGAATATTTATAAACACCGGCTGTAACGTGTTCAATCAAAATTGTTTAATTTTCTTAGCCTCAAGTTTTGCGAATGTTATGACCATTGAGCGTCTTAATAACCACTAAAATTCCCTGCGCTAAAGAACGAAATGTCACAATAAAGCTGAAAATTTCAGCATTTGAATTGGGAATTATCATTATCATTAAACGTTCAGAGGCTACTAAATACCACGTGAGTCGTAATCTGGCATACAACTAAAACGTCGTAGAGGAGTTTTAGGCTAGCGACTTTACTTTTTCTTTCTATCACATCTTATGAACTCACCCAATAGGGCTGGGGTGTTTCCCTATTTGTGCTCCCTTCGATTATTCCTTTCCTCTCCCTTATTTAACAGAGACCCCTACCCTTAGTAATGAGGCGTTATAGTATTCTAATGTTGACCGTTCTAAAATACTCGGGTTCCTATAGAAAGATCCTCCTCTACTCTAGTGAACTTCCCAGTTACCCAAACTCTCTTCTCTTTATTAAAATCCATTTACAAATGTTATAGTTTCTGAGGGAAACCCGTCTACAATCACCTTGCAGATAACACTTCTAGGTAGCCACTATCCGTTGAGGGTTTCTGAACCTGCCGCTGAACCTTAACTCCTGCTCGTTCTCTAACTTGGTAGAGTTCCTGGGCTGTTGAACATTTAACTAAGTTGGTAGCAACCAATTACCTCAAGCCTATGGCTTCTTCGCGAAATCCTCAGTTCTTCTGTCATCCTCGAAGTGTTGATGGGTTTCGGAGAAGCCCAGGGGCGATTAAAACTTATAGTGATTTGGTTACTTAGAACATCAAAATAAACGTTTATGGCAAGTGTGATGCATAGTACAATTATAATTTTCGTTATGGCTATGAAAACGATTTTATCGTTAGTTTTAATAAATCACAATGTTCTATTTAAATAACATTTACAATCTGCCCTAGAAGGGCAATATATAATATATAGCATCTGTATTAGCATAAGATGACACCCATACTGTTGCGTATTTATAAGACATTTCAGGTATAACGCTCTTCCCCTCTCTCTTTAATTTTATAGTTAGTATAAAGTATATTCCAGTCCACGTTCATTTAATATTATTTTTTATTTTCTTAGAATATTATTAAATTATGTTTTTTTTTATAAATTCGTCATATCGTTGCCCTTATCTTTTAATTACCCACGTTGGGTTGGTCACGCTACCTAATCCTCCCTCAGCCTGGTCCTGTACTTTGGTTTCATTGTGGTCACATATTCAATAATATAATTTTCATTTTTTATGTCATATGATAAAATACTCCACACATACCATATGTATAAAATTGACATTTACTTTTTTTTTTTTCATAGCCCCTTTAAATTTATAGATAGTTATAGATCCTCAGGCAAATCTATTTACAAATTATTTTTGTATTTCCTGTAGCATCACTACATTATATACAGGTTTTGTTATTTTATAAAAATTACGCCCTAACTGACGTATTACATTTACTCTTTTATGCAAACCCTATTTACAATATACATTCATTTAAGACATGAAAACCGACCAGTGTCAGAACTCCCGCTTTAATCTTGGAGAGGGATAGTAGGGATGAGTAATACTTGAAAGTATTATTGGTAGAGGATTTAGATGGTCAAATAGAATTTCAAAAATTGTTGGGAAATTATGGAGTGTTTTGTTTGTGACATAAAAAGGCGACTAACTGATGCTATTAGGTACGACTTTATACTATTATGAGTATTTTGTTTTCTAGTTTCCAAAATTTTGGGAATAATTGGGGGAAGACTAATAGGCTGATAGAACGAAAGGCTATTAGGTTGTTTTCCGGGTTTGTGTAATAATATTCTAATGAAAAATGTTTGAGAAATAGAGACGGAGGATGGTATTTTTGTAGTCATTGTTAATTTCCTATTTTCAATTAGGGCGTTGAGTTCATTAATTCAAGATTGCCCACTCACAATTATAGGAAATCATTTTGTTTTAATTCCTATGAATTTGATAATTGTTTAATCTGTCACCTTTTTATGTTTTATGTCAGACACTGATTATTTATAGAAAAAAAAGTGAAATCCTAAAAAGGAGCATTATTGGAATTATATTACGTTATCTGTTCATTTTTCAAGCATGGTGAGCCCATAATTCTCCTCTATGTTTTTCAAACAAAAAATTTGCGTCTTAAAAAATAAGTCAAGAAAAAAAAAGCAAAAGTCATAATTGCTTTAGCCCATTTTCTCATCACAGCAGATTTCTTAGTTTGTTCCGTTTTGTAAAATAAAGAGGGCAGAGAGAGGATTAATTAATACAACTTCATTAAGATCGTGCTTAATTTATTTCACTTCTGGAAAAAAAGATTAAAGAAAACAAACATCTCTTCTCCACTGCTCACCCATAATTGTCCTCTTAAAGGAAGGCGTTGAAGAAATTTCAATTTATTTTTAATTTTTTACATTTTATTTAAATTTATCTATTGAGCCAATATTCGTCCCGTTTATTTTTAGGCTACCGTTGCTTATTATTCAAATGATCTGTCAATCCATTTTTAAATGATATGTGTTCTAATAAAATATGTTAGGTTATAAATTATATGATCTTCATTAATATGTATTATGTATAGCAGTAAGTACATAAAATTAAATCGCAATTTATTCATTTCGTGACATTTAAGGACTGTGAGGGTGCATTGGGCAGGTTGTTAGGGTGGTTTGCCATGAATACGACAATGCGCACATTGTTAAATGATGGAGGATCTAGTATATAATTAAATCATGATTATAAAATAAATAAAAAATGATTTGAGAGCATGAATGATTGTTACGATTGATTAGCTCAACAACATTATTATTTCATTTTACCGGTGTGTTTCTGAATTTAGGTCAGAGGGGTGGATCTTGCTAAGTAAGATTTTTTTTAGTTCAAACGAGCTGTCATACACTCAATGGGAATAACTAAAGCATTTCATTAAACGAAATTCAGTCATGTGTGGTGTACCTCACATTGGTTCCCTTGCCATCGTTGAATATTTAATCGTTTGTTTGTGTTCGAATCCCCGTGCAATTGGTTTATAAATGGCACTTAATTACTTGTCTTCGTTATTATGTTTCGCAGTCTAGTTCATCGAGTTGAACATCCATGTAAAACTCAATTCCCTTTATAATGTTGGATACATCCATCTGTTCACTCCGGACTGACATAATATGAAAATATCGATTCTTTGTTAAAATAATGAAAATATTAAATTTATGTTTAGCATGCCCGTTCAATCTGATTTGATTATAGAGTGCGACCAGTTGATGGATGGCTAATGTGCATGACTCGATCTCCACTCCCTTACTATGGAGAGAATAAGACTTGAGGCACTTTTAGCAACACAATGATGTAAATGCCATCTGCCACGCAAAATTCCATTCTTGTTTGAGCTAAAGTCGCGAACATGATAATAATAACATTTTAAATGAGGTATTTCAATTATACTTGGTTATCGATCACGTTACATAATGCAAAAATGTGATTTCCTACTCAATTTGATGAAAAATATTTATTATTATCACCAAAACTTCTTTCAGGATATAATGTACGTTCCGGCAGATAAGGGTTACTGGGTTTAAAAAAAACAACAACAATGAAAATTTTTTTTTTTGTTAAAAACAATAAACGTTTATTAATTCTGGATCAAACGCGTCTAATAATAATTAATTATATATAAATATTTTTAGTTTGCTGGAGTTACTTTTAGTTCTAGCACTGGCCGGTAATCTCCACTACGTGCCCGGGGCGTTTGTAGCTCTCGCGGTTTGTCTTAGTTTTATCTGTTTTTACCCAACAGTAGCACACTACTACAACAGTAGCAGAAAGGGATCTCATTCATCCTTGCTTCTTTCTCCTTTTTTAGGGAAGCGACAATCCAGCATGTGATTCCTTGGTTTTGCATGTGTTCTCTATATTGTATGTGTGCATTGTGTAACAAGAGATAGAATGCGATATTGTTATAGGAGGTGTGAAGGAAGATCATTAACATTCATCGCTTCAGCGTGACAGATTGTAATATTTTAAAATCAAGATTCTTCAAAAAGGACCACTTTTAAATATGAACTGTGAGATTTTATTTTCATTGAATAATGTTTATTTATTACCAGCTCAACGAAATTCATTAGGAGTACTAATTGGCTGGAGCACCGAGGACATGTTTCTATTAGTTCCCCAACTTGATGTCAAAGACATCAAGTCCTCCCGGACTAAGTTCTTCAAAGTCTGCCTAAAGCAACGCTAGGTTAAAGTTATAAGTTCCCCCTTACACTAAGTAGGTCTTGATAGAACCCTCCGCTTCTAGTTCAACAAACTGCGGCTCCTGGCAGGATGATCCAACGGAAAGCGGTGTGTCCGGGCGCTCTACCATTCCAACTTTTCCTAATGGTTTAATTTCCTGAAAGCGTCCAACTTGGCCTTGTTAAAGTCCTACAACTTCCATCCCTTGGGGGCTATCAATGTAATATTGTCCGTGTGCCATTTTCGTTTGTCAGTGAGACCTTAATAGGCAGTTCGTGCTGCGCACCATTCAATTGTATCAATTAGACACAATCCATTCAAATTAACATTAGTCTATTCAGATATATATACTACAAATTTAAGTCGTCCAGTCTACCAGAACTATACCAACGCGCTTATATTTAAATAAATACTACTAGTTGATCCGTGGATCACCGCCTCGCTACATTCCTTTCCACTTCACTAATTTGGTCACATCAACAATACAAAGGAAATAATGATCGTTTGATGACGATGAAAACAATTCTGTTTTCTTTCGCTTGATATCTCTTTAGACATTTACTTAACGGAAAAAATGAACAAATACATTTATATAAAAAATTTTATATTTACTATAATTTTGTATATAAAGTAATTTTTGCTAAAGGCACTAGTTTGTAGGATATTTGTGAAAACCCGAATAAGTGATCTTTAAACTGCTCCCTCACCTTCTACACCTTTCTATTATCTATTGGGCCACAAGGTGCAATTTTGTTTGATTGCCCATTATTTTATGTATTATTAATCCCTATTCTATCTAAATGCGTTTGAGTTTAAAAAAATATTATACTTTTCCATTTAAAACTATAACTTTTTTTATAAGCATTTGGGTTATTTAGCCGAGTTCCCACAGGGCGTGGTCACGAAAGTGAGTATTATTGATAAACTTAATCAGGATTAAGAAAATTAATTTTGTATTTACAATTCGTGTGAACGGTTCACGACTCATTTTTTTGTGCGAGTGGCTAGGAATTCAAGCCAGTTGGCTGGCGAGTCTGCCTCACGTGATTCACGCCCCGTGGGAACTTTGAAGATGGGTAACTTCCTCTGACTTCGTTTTAAATATTGTTAAATGTCACAAAATATGATAGCTCCACTACGGGAGAAGCTAATTATTTCAAAACTAATTTTACAAATAAGTCTTTCGAACATGGAACGTTTTCGTTATGACACTTATGGAGATGTTCCTATATTGTTTTATTTCCCCGTCTGGATATGTTATGAAATTACTAATTATAGGCTGTTTTGGCTGATTGTGGGTTACTATCTCAAATGATATAGAAAAAAGTAAATTTTCCAAGATGCCATACCCACAGCTATAACGTAAGCTTATTTATTTTATGCCAAATCTCTTGTCACCATAACTTGTTGGCATTCTCAAGTATTTATAATGTTAGCTAATAGAGCGGGGTCAGGCCTTATACGTTCGTTAAGTCAGCTCTAGCATTGTTAGCATTTGAAAACGGCAGCTGGAGCTGCTAAAAGCGCTTGCGCATACAATTAATAAACTTGCTTTATTACTTACTGTGTATTAATATTCATAATTTGTGAAATTTAGTTTTTCAAAAAATAATGGTTAAAGTCTCTCCGAAATATCTTTCATTATTAATATTACATCAACAGTCGACGTTTCGCCTGTTCAGGCACCCTCGCGGTTAAAATTCAAACTTAAAACATACATACAAAGCATTCGAAAGAATAAATAATACAATTGCGCAACTATCTAAAGAATAAAACGACACCCCAACGAATGATAATACCATTAAATTTAGTTTCAGCCTTTTAAAATTGGTGAACTCCGAATCGTAACGTTTCTGAAAAGTAAATTAAAAGTTTCAAATGGAAAATGAATATTACATTGCAATATAACTACTTATAATACTATTTTAACAGATCTGGAATTGAAAACATTTTTGCACTTTTTGAAAAAAGGTTCTGAACAAAAAAAAAAAAAGTTGATGCTTGTATTAATATAAAAGTATATCTTGTACATGTTTTGTTACTCCACAAAACATGTTTGTTACTCTTAAGAATATTATTGAAATCATGCCATAACACCTTGACCAAAATGTTTTTTTTGTCTTTTGATATTATTTGCAATTATTAATTCCATTATTATTCTCATTCACGTCTGAAACCAAAGCTCAGTTCCTGGATAGACACGTACACGATTTTGTTGGACTAAACATTACTTGTTGAGTTTGAAGAGCCACTTGTGACCTCTGAACTACCGAACGATGGAACGTAGGCCGGACAGGTTCGCTGTTACCTAAAGCTGCACCGTGGCCAATCCTCTCTTGTTCGCGCTAATTATGTCGTAGCGGTGCGTGTCTGTCTTTGCCGCCGGTGTCGTGCGTATCCTGTCTCTTTTGTGCATCTGGGTCAGTGTCCCAGTTTGATAGGAGGAAACAATTTAGCCTCCAAAAGTTTAACAGTATGAAGTCAGCATATCAGATCAATCCTGCACCAGTCCATGAAATGCACTCTCAGTTTGCTTTTTTAGGCACCATCGTGTGTACTAAAAGTTTTTAACTTGCAAAATATTACCTCTGGTAAATTACGGGTTTGGAAACATTTGCGAAAACACTACTTTAAATTCAATTAAAAAAAATGGACATATTTAATTAGATCGACGAGATGTTTAATTTAATATTCTACTCGATGTGATACGTAAATATTGGATTATTATATTTGAAATAGTTTTTATGTTGATGTTCTACTCGATGTGATACGTAAATATTGGATTATTATATTTGAAATAGTTTTTATGTTAATGTTCTACTCGATGTGATACGTAAATATTGGATTATTATATTTGAAATAGTTTTTATGTTGATGTTCTACTCGATGTGATACGTAAATATTGGATTATTATATTTGAAATAGTTTTTATGTTAATGTTCTACTCGATGTGATACGTAAATATTGGATTATTATATTTGGAATAGTATTTATGTTAATGTTCTACTCGATGTGATACGTAAATATTGGATTATTATATTTGAAATAGTTTTTATGTTGATGTTCTACTCGATGTGATACGTAAATATTGTATTATTATATTTGAAATAGTTTTTATGTTAATGTTCTACTCGATGTGATACGTAAATATTGGATTATTATATTTGAAATAGTTTTTATGTTGATGTTCTACTCGATGTGATACGTAAATATTGGATTATTATATTTGGAATAGTATTTATGTTAATGTTCTACTCGATGTGATACGTAAATATTGGATTATTATATTTGAAATAGTTTTTATGTTGATGTTCTACTCGATGTGATACGTAAATATTGTATTATTATATTTGAAATAGTTTTTATGTTGATGTTCTACTCGATGTGATACGTAAATATTGTATTATTATATTTGAAATAGTTTTTATGTTAATGTTCTACTCGATGTGATACGTAAATATTGGATTATTATATTTGAAATAGTTTTTATGTTGATGTTCTACTCGATGTGATACGTAAATATTGTATTATTATATTTGAAATAGTTTTTATGTTAATGTTCTACTCGATGTGATACGTAAATATTGTATTATTATATTTGAAATAGTTTTTATGTTGATGTTCTACTCGATGTGATACGTAAATATTGGATTATTATATTTGAAATAGTTTTTATGTTAATGTTCTACTCGATGTGATACGTAAATATTGGATTATTATATTTGAAATAGTTTTTATGTTAATGTTCTACTCGATGTGATACGTAAATATTGGATTATTATATTTGAAATAGTTTTTATGTTAATGTTCTACTCGATGTGATACGTAAATATTGGATTATTATATTTGAAATAGTTTTTATGTTGATGTTCTACTCGATGTGATACGTAAATATTGTATTATTATATTTGAAATAGTTTTTATGTTAATGTTCTACTCGATGTGATACGTAAATATTGTATTATTATATTTGAAATAGTTTTTATGTTGATGTTCTACTCGATGTGATACGTAAATATTGGATTATTATATTTGAAATAGTTTTTATGTTAATGTTCTACTCGATGTGATACGTAAATATTGGATTATTATATTTGAAATAGTTTTTATGTTAATGTTCTACTCGATGTGATACGTAAATATTGGATTATTATATTTGAAATAGTTTTTATGTTAATGTTCTACTCGATGTGATACGTAAATATTGGATTATTATATTTGAAATAGTTTTTATGTTGATGTTCTACTCGATGTGATACGTAAATATTGGATTATTATATTTGAAATAGTTTTTATGTTAATGTTCTACTCGATGTGATACGTAAATATTGGATTATTATATTTGGAATAGTATTTATGTTAATGTTCTACTCGATGTGATACGTAAATATTGGATTATTATATTTGAAATAGTTTTTATGTTGATGTTCTACTCGATGTGATACGTAAATATTGTATTATTATATTTGAAATAGTTTTTATGTTAATGTTCTACTCGATGTGATACGTAAATATTGTATTATTATATTTGAAATAGTTTTTATGTTGATGTTCTACTCGATGTGATACGTAAATATTGGATTATTATATTTGAAATAGTTTTTATGTTAATGTTCTACTCGATGTGATACGTAAATATTGGATTATTATATTTGAAATAGTTTTTATGTTAATGTTCTACTCGATGTGATACGTAAATATTGGATTATTATATTTGAAATAGTTTTTATGTTGATGTTCTACTCGATGTGATACGTAAATATTGGATTATTATATTTGAAATAGTTTTTATGTTGATGTTCTACTCGATGTGATACGTAAATATTGGATTATTATATTTGAAATAGTTTTTATGTTAATGTTCTACTCGATGTGATACGTAAATATTGTATTATTATATTTGAAATAGTTTTTATGTTAATGTTCTACTCGATGTGATACGTAAATATTGGATTATTATATTTGAAATAGTTTTTATGTTGATGTTCTACTCGATGTGATACGTAAATATTGTATTATTATATTTGAAATAGTTTTTATGTTAATGTTCTACTCGATGTGATACGTAAATATTGGATTATTATATTTGAAATAGTTTTTATGTTGATGTTCTACTCGATGTGATACGTAAATATTGTATTATTATATTTGAAATAGTTTTTATGTTAATGTTCTACTCGATGTGATACGTAAATATTGGATTATTATATTTGAAATAGTTTTTATGTTGATGTTCTACTCGATGTGATACGTAAATATTGTATTATTATATTTGAAATAGTTTTTATGTTAATGTTCTACTCGATGTGATACGTAAATATTGTATTATTATATTTGAAATAGTTTTTATGTTGATGTTCTACTCGATGTGATACGTAAATATTGGATTATTATATTTGAAATAGTTTTTATGTTAATGTTCTACTCGATGTGATACGTAAATATTGGATTATTATATTTGAAATAGTTTTTATGTTAATGTTCTACTCGATGTGATACGTAAATATTGGATTATTATATTTGAAATAGTTTTTATGTTAATGTTCTACTCGATGTGATACGTAAATATTGGATTATTATATTTGAAATAGTTTTTATGTTAATGTTCTACTCGATGTGATACGTAAATATTGGATTATTATATTTGAAATAGTTTTTATGTTGATGTTCTACTCGATGTGATACGTAAATATTGGATTATTATATTTGAAATAGTTTTTATGTTAATGTTCTACTCGATGTGATACGTAAATATTGGATTATTATATTTGAAATAGTTTTTATGTTAATGTTCTACTCGATGTGATACGTAAATATTGGATTATTATATTTGAAATAGTTTTTATGTTGATGTTCTACTCGATGTGATACGTAAATATTGGATTATTATATTTGAAATAGTTTTTATGTTAATGTTCTACTCGATGTGATACGTAAATATTGGATTATTATATTTGAAATAGTTTTTATGTTGATGTTCTACTCGATGTGATACGTAAATATTGTATTATTATATTTGAAATAGTTTTTATGTTGATGTTCTACTCGATGTGATACGTAAATATTGGATTATTATATTTGAAATAGTTTTTATGTTGATGTTCTACTCGATGTGATACGTAAATATTGGATTATTATATTTGAAATAGTTTTTATGTTAATGTTCTACTCGATGTGATACGTAAATATTGGATTATTATATTTGAAATAGTTTTTATGTTAATGTTCTACTCGATGTGATACGTAAATATTGGATTATTATATTTGAAATAGTTTTTATGTTAATGTTCTACTCGATGTGATACGTAAATATTGGATTATTATATTTGAAATAGTTTTTATGTTAATGTTCTACTCGATGTGATACGTAAATATTGGATTATTATATTTGAAATAGTTTTTATGTTAATGTTCTACTCGATGTGATACGTAAATATTGGATTATTATATTTGAAATAGTTTTTATGTTAATGTTCTACTCGATGTGATACGTAAATATTGGATTATTATATTTGAAATAGTTTTTATGTTAATGTTCTACTCGATGTGATACGTAAATATTGGATTATTATATTTGAAATAGTTTTTATGTTAATGTTCTACTCGATGTGATACGTAAATATTGGATTATTATATTTGAAATAGTTTTTATGTTAATGTTCTACTCGATGTGATACGTAAATATTGGATTATTATATTTGAAATAGTTTTTATGTTGATGTTCTACTCGATGTGATACGTAAATATTGGATTATTATATTTGAAATAGTTTTTATGTTAATGTTCTACTCGATGTGATACGTAAATATTGGATTATTATATTTGGAATAGTATTTATGTTAATGTTCTACTCGATGTGATACGTAAATATTGGATTATTATATTTGAAATAGTTTTTATGTTGATGTTCTACTCGATGTGATACGTAAATATTGGATTATTATATTTGAAATAGTTTTTATGTTAATGTTCTACTCGATGTGATACGTAAATATTGGATTATTATATTTGGAATAGTATTTATGTTAATGTTCTACTCGATGTGATACGTAAATATTGGATTATTATATTTGAAATAGTTTTTATGTTAATGTTCTACTCGATGTGATACGTAAATATTGGATTATTATATTTGAAATAGTTTTTATGTTAATGTTCTACTCGATGTGATACGTAAATATTGGATTATTATATTTGGAATAGTATTTATGTTAATGTTCTACTCGATGTGATACGTAAATATTGGATTATTATATTTGAAATAGTTTTTATGTTAATGTTCTACTCGATGTGATACGTAAATATTGGATTATTATATTTGAAATAGTTTTTATGTTAATGTTCTACTCGATGTGATACGTAAATATTGGATTATTATATTTGAAATAGTTTTTATGTTAATGTTCTACTCGATGTGATACGTAAATATTGGATTATTATATTTGAAATAGTTTTTATGTTAATGGGTAATCGAATGTAAGCTTTGTAAAATTCCATGTTCATAGGTCAAACGAGGGACTCGTTATTACTGATCTATAAACACACAGTTGAAAACACAAATGTTTCTAGTTCCAAAAAAATATGAACCAAACCTTAAAAGTCTTTATTTCTTTCCAACAAAAAGTAACAGATGTAATTAGAAAACTGTTGGAGTGGTGTAAAAATATTAGATAACTACCGATGATAGTTATTGTAGAACCAGGATCAAATAATTGCATTGCTTTAAATTTCAATGAAAGAAGATTAAGCAACTTGTGGAAACTACCACGAATAACTCTTTAAACTTCATTTGCTTATGGACGAAGTTATTAGAAACACAGGTCAAGGCTAGGGAGGAAAACCTCAAGATACTATTATACTACATTGTATATAACCTTGTAAATTATATAATACATTGTGCAAAACCTTAGGAAGAGTAAGGCCAACCAATTGCTGTCATAGTTATGACATCGGATGAAGCGCTAATCGTGGGGGCTAGAAATGCTATTGTATATTAACATTCCTAAAGATGCATAGCTCGATATTAAATAATTCGTTTACATATTCATGCTGATTTGATAATTCATTCTACCAACAGACAACACACAAGAGGAAAGATATGTCTATGATATACGAGGGCGTACCCAAATAAACCAAACTATTTTGGTTTTTCCAAAAAAATTATTCTCCTTTAAATTACTCTCCATTAGAAACAATACCCTTGTTTAAAATTTTACGCCACTGTTCGAAACAATTTTTAAATTACTCTTTGATGCCAGGCAGCCCTCTCCAAATTTCCCCACAACTTCTTCGATGGTCCGTCGTCAGTTATATAATATTCATTTTTAGCTGAAACATGTACTTCAGTTGAGACATATGGTCTCCCCTTCCTCTGTTCTTTTAGAACCCTTCCTAACCCTCAGACTACCTGCCTCCGGCAAAGATCCTCACACTTGTGCTTTAATTAGTGCTGTAATTCATTAATATTTGTTTATATACCAGTGTTTTGATTGTTATTCATAATAAAGTTTTTTAAAATACTATCCTCAAACAAGATTATTTACCTGGCGCACCGAACAGGCACCTGGCAGTATACTCAGTAAATTCACGGGAGTCCACCATCTAGAGATCCCTTATTTGGCAATGGACAGTGAGACCACTCCGATAGCGTGAGGAGACCGATGCAAATACCTCTAGAAAGAAACTCCACAGGACAGGACTTCGCCGATATTGGGTACTGATCTATTTCAATAGATTTTCACCCGGTAATACCCTAAAGAAATTTGTTATATACCTGAGGAAGTTGAAGGAAGAAAGAAAACTGGACTTCACTGAAGACATCATTCACTAGGTAAATTATTATACCCATTCTGACTTTATCACATTAGTAACTGCCAGACTTAACCTTTTAAGAAACATTACAGAAACAGAAGAAATTGACGGAACTAATTACGAAATTAAAGATTCAGATTTTCATTTGATCCCAACTTTCGATGGGTCATCCGACACTTTAGTAGATTTTATTGACAGTATAAACTTAGTATTCTATGACTAACTATGAGTAACTATGAGAACAATCGCGTTCACTATACAGAAAACGACAAGGACAAAGAAATCAAACAATTAAAAGAACAAATTAATGAGATATCCCGAAAATTTGAACATTTGTTAGACTTCGGTCGCAATGACAAAGAACCAACCCCCCGACCAGAATATGCACTAAATCATACTGATTCCTTACCCAAACTTAAGGATAAAACAGGAAAAACTAACGTAGTAGCCGAAATAAAATTTAAAGTTCTGACTATAATAGGCTTATGTTATAAAAGTGGTATGTTTTGAAGTATTTTTCAATTACTTTTACATTGTTTAATGTGTAGTGTACCATTCTGTTACTGTTAGTCAGCTCAGTTACTTTTAGAGAAGTTTTTGCAGTCCATAGAATTGTCCGAATCAGTGCAAGTGTCTTTATTGCTATGTGAAACATATTTTGGATGTGTCAGATATTTCTTGCGAGGTTGTTTAATTTTGTTAGTATGCGATTTATTTATTTCATTTTTATCTCTATATTTTACTACTGGTTTATAAGAATTATCATGCTTTCCATGGGTAGTAGTTTTTTATCATTAATTGATAATCTTTATAACATTAATTGTAACTATCTTATGAATAACTATTATTGTACTAACCCTACTTTACTGCTTAATGAATTTATAAACAAAATATTATATTATTAGGTTCTACAGTTCAATGTAATTATACTCAACATAAACTATCCAATATTAATTATATTCACGATATAAATTCATATATTATTATTAACAATCGTAAGTTAAACAATTGCTACAAACATAATACTATTTACTTACCTCTAATATCCTTTATAATGGTAAAATATCTCAATGTAATTTTATTAAATATACTAACCCTAATGTTACATATATTGATGAACTAAATGTATACCTAACTATAAGAACACCTAAATTAGATAATTGTTATAATGACACTATTTTTCTTCCATACACTGCTCTGATGAATGTATCTATTGTAGACTGTTATAAAGAAATTCCTCCCATTCATAATCATATTGTTGCTTATAAATATCACCAATTATATGATAACTCCTTTAAAATCCAAATCGGTAATATAACAACTATACCTCAATTAAATGTAACTCAAGTAGAATTAATATCTTTAATAACCAATGAATATAATTGTATTCTTTATTATCCATTATTATTGTAATCATTGTGACAATCTTATTTTTTATATGTCACAAATATTGTAAAGGCTGTTGTTCAAAAACTATCCCAATAGATATCCCCAGAGTTGTTAACCAAATTCCTCCATCAACATCCATAAATCCTATTATCCTGCTCAGGAGTTCAGGACCTAAAAAAGGGAAGAGTTATATAATATTCACTTTTAGCTGAAACATGTACTTCAGTTGAGACATATGGCCTCCCCTTCCTTTGTTCTTTTACAACCCACAACAACACACAACCACAACCAACACTTGTGCTTTAGCCTTAGCCAAAGACTGTCCTAGTGCTGTAATTCATTAATATTTGTATATATACCAGTGTTATTCGTAATAAAGTTTTTTAAAATACTATCCTCAAACAAGATTATTTAATTATCGATCTTTCAGGACGATCGCGAATTGTTTCGACATTTTAGTTGGTTGGGGCTGTCAAAGGACGTCCAGAGCAAGATTGATCATGCATTGACATTTTCCCACATTAAAAACACTTGAGTTTTCCCCATAGCATCATACTTGTAGGGCGCTTTTAATATTTTAAGAGTTTATGTACCAGTTTTCCCGAACAGGAAGCTAAACTTCACTGCCGTGCGCTGTTCACTTTTGAATTTGACTACACAAAAACGACGAGCGTGCAAAACAACTGTTACAAATAAATTAACACAAGCAGATCGGAACCTTCTCCAGTGACGGCACTTGACATATTGACTGTTGAAAAGTCGGCAATTGGATATTTTTATATTTATGTGGATGCACTATACAATTTTGGACAGCATTGTTAATGATCGATGTGATAATGTGTTAGTATCTGCTCTGTTGGAAAACTTTCCATTCATCATATATTTACAATATCCCTGACGCTAACAAGGCAGCAATCAGTTCGGAATAAGCAGGCCTGACAATAGTAGATCAATAGTCTTCAAGATGACGGATAGTGATGTAGGCTACAAGACACCCAGAGCCCACCTCTGGCAGAGACCTATTACCCTTGATGACTCTCCTTACTATTAGGTGGCGCCGCTGATTGTTATGTTGCATATTTTGAGACAATACAATCTATTCATTTGTTTATCTTTTGAATAAAGCTGTTATTTCATTGAAATGGAATACGTTTGAACATTATATTTCCGAAATGTAATTAGTATTGTAAAATGTAATTAGTTAATTAAATGTATTATATATATTATAATTAAATGTAATTATTATTGTGTTTTTATTTATAAATCCAATTTTGTATAGAATAATACATGGATGGCCCATTCTTCACAGTGGAGTGCAGCACTTTTAAATCTTTAAATAAGTTACTTTTGAAGATTGATTTTTTTTTTTTTTTTTGTATCATTTGGGGTTTTCTGATTATTTCTGTCGAAAATTTTTTTGTTGAAATTATATGAAAATTACATTGTGGGGAGGGAGAAGAATTGTTATTTAAAAACAAAAATTTTTTAAATATTGGAACAAACATGGTTTTGCAACTTATCCCTAGATAAACTATTGTATGGCCGCTTTGATATTAATAAATGTGACAGAGGCAGCCTAGAGCAGTGATGAGAGCCGGCGGCGAGAAAGGCCCTCTGTGTGTAACGTGCCCGGCAACCGCACATAATAGACAAAGGGCTCTACAAAGCTGGAGCCCACCGCCTCAGGTGGATGTGTCTCGCCGTCTCAGCACTCTCTTCATTGTCTCTGCTGAATTAGCCTTAAAGTTTGTGATGTATTTCCAGTCTGCCGGCGACTCACAATTAGTTCTGGTCGGTGATGTAGTGGAATAAACGTTATCAAATTGACGACTAATGCAAAATGCAGCATACATTACAGCGATTCAGACAGTATTAATGAAGTTTTGTAGTAATAGTCGGCTCAAGTCCTAGCACATGGTACATATTATTAATCTAGACCCTAGATCATCAATTTGCTGCCCTACTTACGGGGCTTCAAATAGAACTGCTTTCCAACACATCATGTCTTTTAAAAAAGCTGTATTTATGTTAACGTTGCGAAAACGATGTTAATGACCTTTTGTGATTATATTTTGAAAAATAAAACAAAAATTTCATATATTGCAGTAGGACGTCATGACATTTAATTAGTCAAGTATGGTTTCAACTACTTGCAATTGTTGATTTTTGTTTATTTAAATGATTGTTTAATGAAATGCCTATTTTACGGAGATGGCTATCTAAAGTATATATATTTTTCATGTATTAAATGGAACATTGCTGGAAAATTCTGCCATTAAATAGCTTCAACAGGGGACTGGCTCACAGCGACAATAACAGACAAACATAACTTGTGAAAACTTAAGGATTATGAATTAATTTGAAAAAATATGAAAATTCTTTACAAAGTAAGTACAGGAAAGTATGCATTTTGCTGCTTTTGATAAAGCTATCTCCTAAACAAAATTTGTGTTTGTCTATCCAGCCAAACAGTAACATAGACTGATCTTATCTGGTAACTGTGGGAACGCTTTGCCCGCTAAGTCGACGAAACGAAGCTTACTTGCCTCAAAGCATCGAGTTTTTTATGCAAATATTATTTAAAAATTTGCTCTGGAGTAAAGCAAAAACTATTACATAAAGCTTCATTTAAAAAAAACTGTAACTTAACGTACGACTCGAGATATACGATAAAAACTGTCTGACTTGTTAACTTGTATATACTTGTACAGGATATTGGACCCTGAAGCAAACAGACGTGCCTGCATAAAACAAACCGTCTACACATTGGGCCTTTGTACACTTTTTAATGCTTCTACTTGAAGTTCGACTCTTCGAATATGATACTATTGGCTTAATAATTATTTAAACTCCCCGTCAAAAAATCGCAACATCAAGAAACTTTTGAATATCACAGCGGGTTTTACATTTACAAAAAGACTCATAAATTCAAAATAAACAGTTTTACGTAGTAAAATACTAAAATTGAATATATATTTAATTAAAAAAAAACATTTTTTCTTTTTTAACAAAATTTAAATTTTATATATTATATTTAATAAGAAGTATTGCATCCACTGGCTTTAATAACGGCTTCCATCGTTTTAGGCAAACTCATAAAAAGTTTTTTAATAAAATCTTGGGGATGTTGTTCCACTCCTCCAATACCGTCTTTATGATTTCAAGCGTAGTAGAAGGATTCCGCGTCTGAACTTTCCTTTTAGTTTTGATTGAGTTAAGTTCTAGACTTATCGCTGTCCACACTAGGTTACAGATACCTGTTATTCAAGTACTCGTAAACACATGTTGCCTTACGTAGCCGGATATTATCATGCAAAAGCAATGATTCAGTGCCAATAAAAGGGATGTAATGCATTACATAATCTTGTAAAATCATCCCCACAAACCTTGAAACATTATAGGCTACTGCTCGGATTGGTGCTATTTCGATACGAACATCCCAAGAAATGCCACGCCAGAACCTAATAGAGCCACAGTCTGACACGAAGTACTGGATGTACCGTTCTCCAGGCTCTTTCACGGCCATCTGAACTGTTCTCATCTCATCAGTGAATTGGATATTTTTCCATTCCTCTTCAGTCCAAGATTGATGTTCTCCTGCAAATCTTAGCAAAAAAGTGTTCTGCAGTAAGAAGGGGCCCCTTTGCAGGCCTTCTTGAGCTAACTTTTAACTCTGTCAGGCTTCTTCTTACAGTCTAACAACCAAGTTTATAATTCCAGAAGCTGTCAAATTTGGTTTCCGAAGAGCTTGAATTTCGTGGTCGTCAATAGGGTCGTTGACTTTTGGGTGTTTTGAGTGACTCTTGATCTCTCTGTACATTTTTATGGCCCTTGAAACTGTAGAGAAATAATAACCAAGGTAATTAGATGTGTTATGCAACAATTTTGCTTCTTCGTGAAGAGTAATTATTCTTACTAAATCATTGTGACTTAAACGACTCACTATCACACGAATAAAACAGAATAGAAAAGGTAATAGAGAAATTGATGTACGGGGCAAACAAAAACTAAAAAAAGACTGTAAGGGGAATTAATATCAGTGAAGAGAAACATTTAATCGTTAGTTTGGTGACAAATAGTGATTAACAATGATATGAATAATCCTTAATGACTCTCATGTAACTAAGCCTATTACAATGAATAAAAGAAAACATGGGCTAGGCTTCAAAGCTAAAAAATCTCGAGATTAATAGGTGTTGTGATTTTTTTGACGAGAATTGTAGAAACGAAAAGATAAGCTTTTGAGAATCCTTATAACTACAAAGTGAAGTAATAAAAAAATACTAAACTAGGTGATGTAGTTTTTGTTTTTATTTAGCAATGTCACAGTACAATTTAATTAGATACTGTCTCGAGCAGGATACATTTACTTATCTCAAGACGATTTATTTGTTGGCGGGTGACCTCATATTTTAACTAATACTCCAAAGGTCAGTGGCTATAATTTTTTTTTGTTTTTACTAAATTACCTTTTATCAAACTTTCGTATTAAGCTTCATTTCATCCTTAAACAAACTAAAAGACTTGGAATTTAAGGAAACTATATCGAAAGATGGTAGGGGTTTGAGTGATGGCTTCTGAAGTTGTCCGGTGAGGTGGCTGAAAGAAAAGCGTGGGGGATATCCCAAGACTCAAAATTCTTTTTAGCATGCGAAGGAGGTGACAAATATGCGGATTTGGGCGAATTATTTGGCAAAAGGTTTCCAATCTATTTTAGGGCGTGTTTGACATAAGGTCCATTCATCATATTTATTCTAGCTCCCACTCTATTTCTTTACCAATATTTATTATAATTGAACAACTAGATTAATTACAATATCATTTGGTTTGTATGATCTCAAAACTTTCACGCTGCTCAATGTCGCTGGTGCCTCTGGAACCTATTCACTTCTCGCAGTCTTTGTTCGCAATGGCATCTTCCCTACTTTAATTTTCAAACGTTTAGATTATTACAGTAAATCTATAGACTCGATGTACCCTAATTTTTGGAAGTACTACGCTTGCCATCACAATTCTTTTTGCAGGAGGCCCCTGACTAAGGTTAGACTTATGGTGATATAATTCACAGTGGCTCCAGCGTACCCTCGCTTACTAAGCCTCAATTATCTTTAGTGGATGCCCGTATATGATAATATTCTTGATTTCGCTTTCACTGAGCACGAGAAAGATCCAGCCATCCCTAAGGCTGCCTTGGGGAATAAATCCTTTATCTAAGGAAATAAATAAATTCTCACCAGTCAGAAAATAAATCCCGTTTCAAGGACACTATAGCTGATCGGAATGTGGGCTAAAACCATGTCAACCAATGTTAATGTTAACCAACCAATACTTCTGACATAAGCATAGGCCACTGATGTTTACATAGTTGTGAATTTTCATGGAAGAGCCCGCATACTCCAAGTCCTCAGAGCAAAACGTCATCTGAAGGCTTGAAGTGCTACACAAAACCCTAAGTAGTGCCGTGCCCCTTGAGAAGCCATAGCCCACGATCCGTAAGAACTCTCCCGGTTTCTTTACATCTGTAGAATTGACTAATTTTATAAGTCTCTTCTCTAGAAAAGGAGGAAAATTATTTCACATAAAAATAGGAACAAATATAGTAAATAAAAAGTGACATGATCAAAATATAAACTTGAAAATTGGGATAATGACAAAAAAATGTTATTGTATGAAAGTAAAGTATAAAGGCAAAAAGTAATAGAGTACTGACAAATTAATAATAAATAATGAGATAAACAGCTTTTTTCAACAGTAACGTTTTTTTTTAGTTTTTTTCCATAGCCCCTTTAAATTTCCAGATAATTATATAGAATTATAGATCCTCAGGTGAATTTATTTACAAATTATTTTGTATTTCCTGTAGCATCACTACATTATATACAGGTTTTGTAATTTACACGTTAGCTTTCCACTGGAGTAATGAGACGAAACAAACCTATAAAACGGGAGGGAAGCCGTGCGATAATTAATTGAACTGCAAGTTAGCGTTTTATCATCGAAAACCCACAACTGCCGGAAACCTTTCTTAAGATCTTATTCAGCTGACTTTACAAACCCTGTATGTTCTTACGAATAGCCAGAATTTTAGCGTGTTGCCGTCTAAATGGTTTTAATGTGATTACCACTGTTTTGAAAATAATAACAAAATACGGGAAGAAGGATCATGGTTAAAACTTATCCAGTGGCAGTTAATTTGTCTTTATCTTCTTAGTTGATAGAAGTGTGTAGCTGCTAAATTTAATTGCTGGTGATACTATTGAAAACAGAAATTATAATTAACAGTAAATTATTGTGAATAGAGTAATTGGATAGAAAGAATAGAATAAGAAAACTATAGTTACAATTTGATACACTATTCAGTTACTGTATTATTAGTACATGTTCAAGTATCCTTATATGCCAATTATACTGGCTAAAACATAATGATGTGTGTGTGTGTGTGTGTGTGTATATATATATGTACATTTTATTTAATAATAGAAAAACAGTAAATGGATGAAGAACATGTTTCACGTACACACATTGTTAAAACGATAGGAAACACTGGTTTTTAAAAAACATTTTTACCACAGATTTCTAAATAACTAGTGCAGACATTGTTCAGGCTAACAAAGCTATTACGGATGAATGTTTGTTCTATTTTTTTCATTACTTTGATAATGGGAAAATTCTTGTGAAGGATGGGTGTTTCTTTCTGAAACACCCTGTATTTAATAGGTTAATGGTTAAAGAAACTTAAACAAAAAATTGAGTGATATAAAATATTTTTAGTTTATTTACTTTATTTTTTAGTTTGTTATAGTTTATTTCGGTCACTGAAAATCACTCTGTAACAAATAAAACATATTGTATATAACTAAAACATTACCTTAAACCTATTTTTTTTATACTCTTTGAATTTCTTTTGTGAATCGTCTTCAGTATTTCTTTAAACATTAAAGCATTTCTTTAAACATTGTTTGAACACAAACAAAAATAACGAATAGCATCAAATGATTGACTTGATATTGCTTCAAATAATTTCTTGATACGGTCAGACAGGAGCCAGTTAATGAACCGATACGAAATTACGGTAATCATTGCATTAATTTGCAGAGTGGAATGATTATTTTACGACCGTTTTCGATAAAAGTAGATCCCCTCCCTTCAGGCTTGGCAAACATTCTCGAATTTTGACAGTAGCTACCTTCGTAATACAAGATATCACTAGCCCCATGTGCACAGTCCGCTGACCACAGAGACCACATTCTCGGGATTTGTGGCTTCCTCTATATTGCCTGGCACCTACTGCAGTAGCTCCACTCCCATTTCACAACAAATTCCTCTTTAAGATTTATTTAAGTCACCTGTCTACCTTCTCTAAGGGCACTTTAGCACTGTCAAAAAAAAATAACATTAATAGTATAAACCAATATTTAAAATTTGCGTCAAGTATACGTTCTCAATTATTAGACGATCATACAGTTTAGATAATCCTTTTTACGATTCAAGAGGGAAATACTTCGTAGAATTCAAGAAGTATTCGAGGAGAAGGTAGAAAAAGTTCAAACGGAGACCTGTTTGAAAGTTAAAAGATTGAATTAGCTCATACTGAGAGACAGGAGTATGCCTATGTACATCTACCACTAAAGTATCACGTGGCTGTTATATTATTATTATATTATTATTACCTGTATACTTATTTTAGAAAAGTGTCAAGGGACCTACTGATAGCCCACGTTTCGTGTCGTAAGGGTCGTTTCACTCGTATAAACAGCATTAGTGTGAAACTAGCCGAAGATAGTGTGAAACTAGCCGAAGATAGTGTGAAACTAGCCGAAGATGTAAAAATGGATTCAAACCCATACAAAGAAGCATTTCTTTATCTATTTTTCATTATTCAACTGAAGCAGAGTCTGTTATTATTCATAATTCGATTATTTTATTCTCCTTCCATTGATGACTTTTAAATGTACATTGTTTTTCAAATAATAAATGTCACTATATAAACTCCTAATGATTTGGTATGCTGTCTTTTGTTTCCCCTTCAATGGAAATCAATATAGATTCTATAAATGAATCTATTTACAAATGTTCATTATACTTCCTGTAGCTTGGCTACATTTTATATTTTTGATTATATTACACTGCGATTTGTGTACAAAAGTATGATGATGCACATTATACATTAATTTATTGAACATCTTTAAAAGTGATGGGGCTCACCTTATTTATCATAGACTTAAAACTAACTTACATCTAACAATAAAAACTTAATCTTAAACTACGTTAAGATCCCCGAAAGTCTGTTGCCATAGTGCAAGGGTCATAGTGCTAAACACTGGGTTGGTTAGATGCTCCAAGGAGTAAAAAAACTTGATATGTCTTCGGTGGATGATCTCCCCCCACCAACGACACACCAAGCAACGGGTGCAGATTACGTTCTTTAACCTCTCAACAGAGGTATGTCTGACCACATTTCGGTTTCCTCTTCTCCGAGTGCGCTCGGTACAGTACCAGTAGCAACTCTCCTTCCCCTCTTATCTAGCCACAGCCCTCCAGATCGTCTCTCACAGCACTGGTCACTTTATCACTGCCCTTTACGCACGATAAATATATTCATCCATCTTTATACAGACTATATACGTTTGTCACTTGTAAATGAACTAGAATATACTGACATAAATCAAAAACTTATATAATATTATAATTGATAATGGAATAACTTATGTGATATTATAACTTGATTAAATTTGTATACACACTTTATTACATTATTTTGTTTGTGTATGCAAACTTATCTTCTTGCTACTCAAGCAAACAGCCTCTGAAATATCGTCTTGCCGTTTACCCCGGGTGACACTGTTCCGATAAAGGCTTATAGCACGTTTTGCTAGAACTAACTGCGCTGTTGTGCCTGGGGGAGTAATAAAAGGCTGTGTTACTCCGCGCCAAGTGCTAAAGCCCCGCCTTTTTTTATGTGCTATTGTTGGCTTAACTGTCCCTGGAAAACAGCAATTTGTAAGGAAACACTCTTTTACGAGTACGCCAAAGGTATTCGCTGTAGTGACATACTTATCAGGACGCTGGAGTAAGCCAGATGCAATTTAGGTATTCTACTTTTAATATTATAGTAAATTTTACTGTAATCAATGGGTTGGCTCCGACATATTGCTACAATTATTGTATGATTTATTTTCGTTGGTTATTTTAATCAGATAGTTAGTTTTGCTTTTCATCACGAAAGATCACCCTCAGCTGGTATGAAAATAAATTACAAAGACACTACTCGACATCTCCCTAAAATAAATTTTCATTGAAAATAATAATAAAAAATACACGCGATAAAATAACAAAAAATAAAATACATGCTACTATAATAAATCTCTCTGATCCAAGGATTGTAGTTCAGTTCAGATCTTATTTTCAAATGCCCGAATTAAAACAGTTTCTGTTCGTGCCGAATTTTTTCTATAAATAAAACATGGATGATTGTTATCTATGCCTCTGGCGTATGACTTGCACCGATTCGTTTCTTGCCGAAACTTCATTTATTCTTTCATCAAAAGTGCATTAGTATCTTATAATAAATGTAATTCAATCATCAAAACAGAATGCTGTTCGTTTGATAACTTCCAGAGCACCTATAGTGAGTGGTATGGAGGAAGGTCCAAGCACTTTCAGGACATATTTGAATCGCAACCTTACGGTGAATAAAATGGGATCGACATCGCTTTCTCAAGTGAGACGTCAATAAAAGAAGGTCAAACAGTTTTTTTCACTAAGAATCGCTCAATGTCGCAATATTTAAAAAAACATCATTATAATAGAGAATCATTTATAAAAGAGAATTTCGCAGGAGAAGTAAGAAACCAGAAACTGGAATCATTCTTCAAAATAATGAATGTTGAATACAATCGAAATGATGACTAAATAAGTTAGTTATTAATTAAATTAATAATTAAAAATGAGAATAGTATTCAAATGTGGGAGAGAATTGCTGACTTAAACTTCGAACGATGGCTAAATTAAAATCATCATTTTTTACTGGACCATCTTAAATTCCACGTTATTGAAAATGGTAAATGCATGTGCAATTTTTTCGGTTTGATTACGTGGTATAATAGGTTGGAACAAAAAATGAAAAAGTGCAAAAACAATAAAAGATAAAACATTCCACGCAATGAGGCTTGGCTCTCATCTAATTAGGCATCAATTGCTCTCAAAACTGCATCTCAAGAGCTAGGTACATGAACTGTTACCGATTTTCCTCGGTGCTACCGACATCAATACATAACTTCTAGGGATGCTATAGTTATACTTTGTCTTGTGAGCATGCGATTCCCACAATAGGTAAGTGTGTGAATGAAGCCGTTAAAAGTTCGCATTCAACTGAAATGAGTTCAACAAAAGCACATGTGAACTGCGCTGCTGGGATTTTAATAGCAGCTATGCGTGGATGAGATTTTATCTTTACATTAGTAGCGGTATATACTTTAACGTCTGTGAATTTTCATAATACTCTTAGCAGAGCCAGGACTAAGAAACCACCAGTTCCTTGACCTATTGTTCAACACATATTTCTTTTGGTTCTTTTTGAAAAGTGTAGAGATCGTTTTATTTTTAATTTCAGAAAATGGATCAACAGAAATACACAAAATAGTATATATTACAAATGCTAAACAGTATATCATTATAGGTACTTTCCATTAAATTTTTCCAGAATACTTATCCGTCACTTACCATCTAATGGCCTCTGAATATTTATCACTATGAGCTGTCGCAAGTTCGAAATTAAGTTAGTTAGGGGCATTACAACTTCGTACAAATTCACTGGCTAAGATCTAGATCTCTAGTCGACATCAAATACTAATGATCCTCTGAATCAGTAGTTCTCACTAGGATTTCTGTGAGTTAATAGAAATATCAATCTCAAGTGTGATTAAGAAATTGGTTCCTTGAATTATTTTTTTCTCTGGCATTAACAATTAAAGCCTCATCACAATTTTTTTTTTTTTTAAGAGAGAGAAAACAACAATTTATTAAGATAAAATTACAATCTGCCTTTTATTAGGCAATGAGTAATTGAGATAAGTGTCATCATTCATACCATATTTACAATTCATCATTCACTCGCTCATTCATACAATATTTACAAACAGCCCAGAGGCCCCCCAAGTCCACATGGTTCATCACAATTAGTTTTAAAATATGAGAATACATTGATCAAGAATAATGTTACGGTTATTTGTCCAAGCTCATGGGTAAAATTAAAGTTAAGGTACAAGAACATCTCACGTTGCCGTGATCCCCTTCTCTTAATAATTGGATGTTAAATAATATTTTTTTTAGCATTCAACATTGACTCCTACATCTTCTTGTTTTTCTGCCAGTGTTCGTTTTGTCTTCATTGTGGGAATAATTCGACCTTTAAAATTATGATAAGGATACATTTAGGTGTATGAATTATTTTAATGCAATACTATAATAAGGGTATTGTGGTATACATGCCTTGTATTCCAATCTTTAAAAAATATTCACTACTCATTGTGTGTGCCGAATACCCTTCAGGGTTCAAGAAATTATTAAATAAATGTGTTTATTTACTACTAAACTGAATTATTTAACATCTTAATAATAAAGAAAATCTTAGCTAACAGATTATTACAAATATTTTATAAGAAAATCTTAGGTACCAGATTATTACAACCATTATTCACTACTTATTGTGTGTGCCGAATACCCTTCAGGGTTCAAGCAATCATTAAATAAATGTGTTTATTTACTACTAAACTGAATTATTTAACATCTTTATAATAAAGAAAATCTTAGCTAACAGATTATTACAAATACTTTGTAAGAAAATCTTAGGTACCAGATTATTACAACCATTATCGGATATTGCCATGTCCCAAAGAGGAAATCTTTACTTGTTTTTCTTACTTGTTCTTTGTCGGAGCATACATGGGATTTCAATGTTAAGGATTGGTCAGACATTTGGACAAGAGGACAAGTTTTTTAATAGAGGATAAATACTGGATTGAATGTCAAAATCTCGATCTGTTTAGACAAATTCTCTCTATTACAAGTCAGTACCTATTGAAAAACTAAAATCAAAGAATTGTTCTGAATTTATTCCAAAAATATAATTAGCACCTTCATTGCTAGCCACAGAGTTATTATTGGTTTAAAATTTACATTTATATTTGATAAATGGTTTGTAAAGATAATGGGAACCTATTACCTATTAGATATTATTTTTATTGAAATATTGTGAATTCCTGTTCTTACAGTTATAAATTATTCCGCACTTTTTAAATAGCCCAATTTTCTTGTCCTAATGTGTACATTCTAATAGATTTATTATTAGAAAATCTTGTCCCAGTTTGACACTCATAGGCTGACTGCGCTCACTTTTGGAGAATTAAAATACAAATGCTTCGCTTTTTCTGTCTTTCCTAGTTCTATAGTGTCATTTTCCAATGTATCCAAACTATTAGGTCCAGAAAGGTTTATATATATCCACTGTTTCCGTATAATTTCTTAATTCAGAACTTGAACTCCGCATAGACGGCACATCATGCCTTGAATAGGTACCCGATTCCCTTGAATAGGTACCTGATTCCGATCGCGTTATCATATGTTTTAGACAGAGAGATAAAGAAGAATCTGACTGTTCTATGAATAATAATACAAGATAGGTAAATGAAAAAACTCAATCTAGCTAACAAAAAAAAAATGTCACATGACCAACAAAATTGATAAGTAAAATAAACTGTAATCCTCGGTTATGAAATAGAAAATAAATATTTCAATATGTAAATAATTATAAGGTTACTGATACTAAGTTTGTTAAATAAGTTTTTATTTGTTTTGTTCGTGTATGTTTGTAATTAAGCTGCTCTGTTATTATGTATGTAGGGTTTTTATATTCTCTTTTTTATTACATTATAATTTCACATATATTTTGTGAAACTTTTTTGTTTATTTTGTATTTTTTTTTCCTTCATAGCCCCTTTAAATTTACTGTTTATCTGATAATCGATCCTGTAAATATTTCTTTTATTCAACGGGTGTAGGATAAGAGCGTTAATAAGAAATAAATTATTTAATAAAAACGGTATAGATATTGTAAAACACTTTAGGCAAAGAGCCAGGTACTTACTTTATATTTTCAGAGCTTCTCGTCAATGAAACAATCTGTGACTGTGTTTGGCTATTGCTATTAGGTACACAAAATGAGGTTGGCTAACATTTTAGATAATCATTATTGTCTCTGGGCTGGATTAACTGTGATCTTCTGCAGCGTTCGTTTAATTAACCAATTTGTTGTTTTTGTTATCGATCCACTCTTCTGTGCCAGGTTTTGTTTGTTCCTGTTCATTATTTGTCCAATTCCGGGCAGTACCTGCCTATAGCCTTAGGCGTATTGTCGTTTTAGTTACTGTTTTACGTTCCACACTGGGAAACATTCTCTTGTTCATGCAATATCTTTTTGTGAGCTTTGGCCCATGTTGACAGCTCTTTTTTGTATAAAACGTATTTTTGTGACTCTGCAATTTACATCGCTATTTCGTTCTTAGTCTTCTCTTGGTATGTGTATGAAAGGTGGTATCAATGATTTAGAATAGTTTTAAATTTTAATGGTAAACTCTACTTCCCCTCGATTAACAATTACGAACTTTACTTTTACAATTACAAAGTTACTTTAGGTAACTCTCGTGAGAGTAACGGGAAAAGATTTTAAAAATATTGTTAGAAATACGTTTTGTTGAGCCATCTGTAAATTATCCAAATAAATCATCTATCTAAATATCACTCGCGTTTTCCTCTGTTTTTACACTCATAAATTCATTAACAAACATTACAATTTATTCACAAACAAAATTTATTGTGTAAAAAAATCTTTAATAAATTTAAAAAAAGTGCCCCGAACCAGGGATCAGCTAGTTACTTTCTTTAAGCTTTCGTAAAAGGTGAGTGAATATTAAAATAGGGGTCCATTCCTTATTGTTGTATTATTTATTATTATTATTATTATTAGATATTATTTTTTTCCTTATTAATAGTTTAAAACGACACACTAATAATATGGTATCTACTTTCATACATCTACATAAGTTTAATATATAAAGAGTAATATATAGTAACCAATAAATATTTTTTGGAGGGTTATTTGTCTTTGACCTTTTGGGGGGAGTTTGAGGGCTAATTTAAACGTGAAAAACAACTTTAAAAACTGGGGGATGGATCATTCACCCCCTTGAATAAGAAAGTAGATGAACCTGCCTTGAAAGTAAATGAAATGAATTGCATTCCCCAGAACCTGTTCAGCTCTGATATATTCAAGATAAGCCGTTGTTATCTTAACGGTTGGAAACTCTGATTCTTGATGCTATGATTTGTGAAATGCCGAGATTTTCAGACCTGGGAGATATACTCGTTCATTGGATCGGCAGCTCCTCGTTGGGGTGAACAGGGAATCAGTCCATTGATGCACATCGCTGTGATTGGTCAGGGCAGGGGTGGCTGCTTCACCCATCTAAAAGGTTATTGGTTTATTGGACGGAAATGTATTGGGAAAGGTTGTCCTACTTCTACCTATTAACTGTAGTATTGGAAGGCGATAGTCTTTTAAACGGTAAACTTTTTGCACTTAATAAGCTTGATAGTTTATTACTTAACAGTCCAGTTACTAGTTACATGATACCTAGGAAATAGCGTCGATTACTGTAATAGTTTATTCTATGATTATTTTTTACTTAAAACACTAAAATTAGTTATTGATAGCCTAGTTAGAAAAATAAAATATATGTGAGTAGTAGGAAAAGTAGCCTGTTTCCCTAACGTATCAAGTCTACAGCTCAGAATCTATTTAAATATTAAAGGTATTTGGTATATTACTTGACATATTAAAGGCGAAAGGTAACGATAAAAAAAAAGTTCTGAAAGCTAATAGCAGATTTCCCCCCCCCCCCTAAGCTAGTTAGAAATTCAGGATGAGGGAAAAATATAGAATATTTTGGTTGATCGGATCCTTATACTAGGAGTACCTGCTGTAAGGTGGTGTGAGAGGATTAAGGGGTGTGGGAAGCCTCGGCGGAGGTTGGTTGTTTCGGTACGAAAAACATATGAAAAGCAGAAATTGAGAATGTAATACGCCTATAACTACTGGTTTTAGTCGTAACCATTTAACATCTTTTCTGTTCACGTATAGTTTACAAAATGTACTAATCAATCTGTTTATTTTATGTAAACTAATTTCTGTCCCTATGGAAAAAAAAAAATGGTTGGCAAAAGAAATAGATGACATACAAAAGTATGACATGCATTCAAGAAACCACGGCTTGAATGGACGCTAAAAAAAGAAAATTTGAAATCGACGATGGTTGATTGGAAAATCGATGTATCCTTCTGGTGGCATAAAACTAAACTGCTAAACATGAAATAATATTATTTGTTTGTGTTTAGTAATAATTACTCTTAATTTTGATTGAGTTAGAAAAGGTGGCAAATTGGGACAGAAGGCAAAAGCTGTAAATACCCCACTAGCTGATATGGCTTCTATCCTGGGACCCACTATTTCGCCTACTGTCTTCCAGTTGTCTAGTTGTCCAGTCTATTCTAATAGAGAATCCCTCATTGGTCATTGGCTTTGTAAAGACCGCCCCCGGGGGACAGGGGATGAGACATATCACATATCACCACTGTTGACAGGACAGGCCCATATCCCGCAAAGCCGTGGTCACCGCTCGCCGTCACATAGTGCACTAGCTCACCACCAGCTGGGATTTAGCCGAGAGAACACTCCCATAAATCCTGGCTGTCATAATACACCATACAGGCGTCCTAATCTGCTCTCCGCTGTGTCGGCCTGTCTGCTGTCTCTGGGTTTAGAGATACGGCCCGGTAGTAACATATGTTGAGTAGGGTTACCGCGTCCTCTGATTCAATACCGTCTATGTATATATTATTATATTATACGTAGGCTGGTAATCGTTTCAGAATTACTCAGAGGCCTCAAAAGAGGCAAATAATTTTTTTCATTATAAGCGCTTAGAGAAGCAATTTTTTTTAATGTGAAAGAGGATTAGACGCATCTGTTGCCTGAAAGCCATTCTAACTAAATACTCACTAAAAATATTGTACTGAGAGAACACATCTTTCTTGAATAGTGTCTGGCTAGTTCAGAACTAAGTCCCACGCAGTGAAGGCCAGTTGCTCGTATCGTGCGAAAAATCGTACCGTCCGCTTGTTTCTCTAACGGGTCCTAGCTGACCCGAAGGTGCATGCAAAGCCAGTAACTGTTGTACAGGGAATTTCAAGATAAAGCTAACTACTTAAAACCAACCTATTTGTAATACACGACTGCGGTTTATTCAGTCATTGTGTAATAGTTGACGGCAATTATAAACTGGTCGAAAAATAGCAGCAAGGAGTCCATGTCACAGAGAAGGAACGAGCCTAGACCAGTCAACAGTCATTTAACAGCTATAAAGGACCAAAAAAGAGCTTGGCTAACATCGAATGAAATTAATTATTTCAAATCAACCGCAAGTGATTGCCCCTTTTAGTATAGGGCATACTAGGCTGATACATATGTAACTATTTCTCAACAACCTGCGAGGAGTGTGGTAATGTTCACCTCGTGACCGCTGAGTACCGCGAATTCAAAACTTCTTGAAGAAGAACCCCAAATTGTCTTGAGGAATAAATAATTGCCTTTCTGGCTTAACTAGATAATGTTTAAACAAAGATCCATTCATATTTAATACATGGCGTGCGTTTGAGTTAGGTTTCATAGTTGAATCTTCGACCATATGTTTTCCTCTTTATGGCACTAACATGGTGTACTGGAACTCAGATGGAATATAGAATGTTCTCTTCAGAGGTGGAATATCATATATCGTATAAATGTGATATATCAAATACTGAAGGGGTTCGTTACGGCTTTAAAACAGATTTCAGTGACGTTTTATAACCAAAGTCCTTTAAAGTCCCATTAACGTTTAAATCCATAACCAGGACGTAAAAGTCCTTGATTTGACGCCCTGCACAGTTACATGAGGAAATATGTATTTTTTAATGACTAGTTAATTTCACAAGTACCCTTCGTTTTTTTTGTAGGTCTCTTTATCGAAACATCAAATGAAACATGTCAAAATAATATTATATTAAATTATAACTCAAAAGCATTGATAGTGGTAAAATATAAAATACGATGTTAGTGCCAGTTTTAAAGTTTTTTTTCTTAAAAAAACAAAACACAAACTACATGTTGTTCATCAGAGCGTTGAGACCTACAATTTGAGATCCTCCTGAAAAATATGTTTTACTTAAATGGTTAGGATTACATTAACTAATGTCACTCCATTCTTACAAAGGTAATTAACAGGTGAACCTATTCACGGGGGAGCATGATTGGTATGTCAGAAAGCACCGATTGTTTCGTTGTATCCAGTATGGCACTTGTTCTTGTCAAATAATACCAAGCTGAGGGTTGTTTTTTAATTCAAAGCTAAACCTGTTCTCCTATATGGTTATGATGTCAAACAAGAAAATCTGGCCGCAAAATGTTGAATTTACAACTGATAAGGCTTTAAAGTTTGTAATTGTTTAATTCTTTGTTCACTTCCACAATAATTTGTAGGGGAAGTCCGAATCACATAACAATCCACACGTTGCCGCCTTTTCGAGCCACGTTCAGGAAATAAAATTTCTTAATTCCAGGGAATCAATATCACTGCGATTTGGTTTGAGTCGCTCCGATAAATTGTCAATTACCAATAACTTCACACTCTTTTGAAATGAATTGAGAATCACTCGTGAATAATGAATTAAATTGTAATCATTCGTAATGGACTGCAAATCATTAGCTCGAAAAAATATGGAAAAAAAAAAGAAGATAAGATTAAGTGTTGATTGTCAAATTTTCAGTTTTTTTTTTTTAATATATACAAGTTAACTATCTGCTGTGATATAAATGTCTCCTGCGTTACAATGAATCTGTTTGTTATTTCTGCCTTCATTAATATTTTAATCGTATTCGATAATATTGCACGATGTATATGTATATAATGAACTAGAGAGAATCGAACGAATCAGGACATTTTTCTTCAACTGTAGCCTAAATAACGTCACATTCGTGTGTAGCCAACCTCCAAGTATTTATGGAATTGGACAGAAAAAGCAATATTAGAGTTATTATTTTATAACTATGCTCTCTGATATATCCACGTTTTGTATTGAGATAGGCTAGTGAATGTTGCAGTGCAAATCAAGCTCTCCTAACCATAAATATAATACTTAGAACATGTCAAATGGTTTGCGATAACGCTCCTATATAGCATGACTTAATATCGGTGGTGCTGAATTCTGGCCAATACTTGTTTAACAGGTTCAATGAGTATCTTGAGAGGTTGCCAAGTAATACAGTTGGCACTGGTGCCAGGACTTCACTGCGATTTCCTTCAGTAGAAGTTAGCTTTAAAACAAAACAATGCACCAACTGTTAATATTAGTTTGTTGTTCAGTGGTTGTTTGTTAGAGTTCATAATTAAGCATTTAAGGAAACTCGTCCCTATAGTGAAGTTGTTTCTGTTTCGTATTAATTCTTTTAAGTTCCTTCAAACTCAACTGAAATTATTCAAATTTTGCATGGTGAACCGTTGGATCATATACAGGTCAAATTTTTATTTCTCCCAAATTAGGTCATAAATATAAAAGATAGAGGCAGATAGTTGGTGTTGCCTCATCGAAAATTAAAATGTGGTGCTAAATATTTAAAATAGTAGTAAATAAAAATCATTAAAATACAGGAATTTTATAATAATTTATTGGAATTTCTCAAATTATTTAAAAAAAAACAACTAAATAGTAGATATGTATGTCCTGATACACATAAAATGAGAAAGGTAATCAGATCAACAATATAAAAGTTTACTATGTGCATCTTTATATTTCAGAAATTTTTTAGTAGTTGAAAAAGACGGTGCTCATTGCTTTTAGTACACATTCCTTTGTGCGATTATCCCCGACTATATAAACGATTATATTTACTTTTTATTTAACTCTTTGATTTGATGAACCCGTTGTAGTTTCATATTACGATTGGCTCGGTCCGGTTTACACTGGCCAAAGCTAGATCCAACGACAGCCAGGTGACGACAGTAGCTGCAATAGCAAACATGGGCTGCAGAACATGAGTGATAGCAGCCTGCTCGCCATCTGTTACCGGCCAGCACACACCTCACATCGTGTCACCGAGAATCCAGTTTATTCGTTCTTTCTTTTTCTTGTAGGGCAGTGCAGCTGTGTCTGTCGCCACGTGGTGACAGTAAGGTGCGGGTGCCTTGTGGCCACGACTTGTAAAAGGAAACTTGAAAAATTACTTACCTGTTGCACCAGGTGAAATTTAGTTTATTTAGTTCCTCGCCGTTTCTAAATATTGGGATTCAAAATGCCTCAAAATAATGAAGTTTTAAAAAAAAATACTTCCAAGGATCGGATCCAATCAATTTTTAGTTGTGATGGTTCATGCTTCCATAGAATTTTAAAAATTAAAATTTTGAAAGCCAAATATAGGCATTACATATTTTTTACTTTCCGAGCTATTTTTTATTATGGTGACAGTTGGGGAAACCCAGAAGGGAGAGGCTTAGTTATGGAGTAAATATAAATAAATAAAATTACAAATGTTTTGGGTTTTTTTCTTACCCCCTTGTTACAAAATTATTACAGAATTAAATATGGATTCTATAAATGAATCTATTCACAAAAGGCCATTATATTGCCTGTAGCTTGGCTGGCTACATTAAGATTTGCGCTTGTGCAAAAGTATAATGATGCACATTATACATTAATTTATTGATAACTGTTTGTTTGGTGCTATTTTAAGTTATAGTTTTGAAACAAAATATAAATGATAGGCAGAATTTTTTTATTTTGTTTTTTTTCTCTTAGCTCTCAAACTTATAAAAATAGGATGTGGGAAAAATAAAAGAAAATTATTTTGGGCTAATGCCTTTCACTAAGGGGAGTCCCCCATTTGAAGGATGTATGAGAATGATATAGGATGTGGAATGCCTAAAGGAGGCGGGTGGAATCAAGAAGGTAGTGAGAGTCTACCAAGGGTGGAGCCTAGGGGTACCTAGGCAATGGTTTGTAGTCGGCCAGGTCAAGCCTGGCCCGCCCCGGCAGGGGCCTGAAATAAGTCGGCCTCTCGGCCGGAAGGTCGACCCTGCTTAAACAGGTAGATGGGGTCAGCTTCGGAGATCGGCCTCGATCTCTCGGCTGGGTATGGATCTTCAGTCTCCGTCAGGGGGCTAGGGTTCGATCACGTCCATCTGTCTCCAGGCTTCGGTGGTCTACAGTGCTTCCATCAGACGGGCATTGGTGGTGGTTGAAGGTCGGAGAATAGTGGGTTGTGGCTGTGTCGGAGTGAGTCGAAAAATTTGGTGTGCCTTCTCTTAATGAAATCTTGAATGGTGAGAACTTCACATTTTTTATGCATCTCGTCTGCCTTCATTCGGTCGAACGGGGTATGTTTGAGGGAGGTGCGGAGAACTCTGTTCTGGAATTGCTGGAGCGTTTTTAGAGTGTAAGGAGTCAGATACGTGAATAGTGGGGTCCCGTACATCAAATCAGGTCTCAGGACGCTCTGGTATATCAGCAGCTTGAGGCGTACCGATAAAGCCGGGCTGTGAAGTAGGTGTGTGAGGCTGAAGAATTTCTTCCTAACACTCTTTAACTTCTTGCCAAGATGTGTTGTGAACGACTAGTGTCTACCGAGGGTAATCCTAAGGTAGCATAGCTTGTTGCTTACAGGGCACTCTTTGCCGTATAAGACGAAGGATTTCGGGAGCTTCTTTCTTCCGGATTTATAGCTGAATATAATCCCTTGCGTCTTGGCCGGGTTGACTTGAATGTGGACGGTATCGAGTTTCTCGGCGATCTGTTGACTGGCGCTCTCAGCGAATTTCAGGGCTCTGGTGGGATTGATGCTAGTGCTGTAAACACCTATGTCGTCTGCATACGCCGATACCTCGCAGTTGGGGTACGAGGCTCCTACGATGTGGGCGGTGTAAATGTTGAACAGCAGGGGGCCTACCACTCTTTAACTTCTTGCCGAGATCCTTGGGGGACACCGGCGAGGTAATTTCTTCGGGTCGTAGACGTAGTGCCTATACGAACCGAAAAAGTTCTGCCTGTAAGATAGGCAGAAGATGTTAAGACAACAATAAATTTGATTTTCTACTGAATTAAGTGATGGGTATAGAGGCTTATTAATATGGCAAGAACTAATATATTAAGTTTAAATTAAATTAAATCACACTTATGTTATGTTTTCTGAACATAATTAGTTACTTATTTCTTCAAGTATCTACTTATTTTTCCTAATTATTTATTACGGAAATTTTATTCAAACCCGGTTCTCCGCATTCTTCAGCTAGCTGACCACTGACTTAAGTTGACTTTAAAGATCAATGAAACATGTTTGTGCTTAGGGATAATAATTTAGTTTCGATCCTATAATACTCTCAGATAATTAGGTAACTACGATGAAAATTTAGGGGCTTTAATTTTCACTTTTTCCTATGCAGCTAATATTTACGGAAACCTGGCTAAATGTCTAAAAAGCTATTAAAAAAAAGAAAAAAAAAACGCAAAGTTTATTTTCATCTCGATTAAGAGTTTTTAAGGTTCCGATTTACTGGCTTTATTTTTTAGATATATTAAATTTAACACCCTTCTTTATTACCAAGTAAGTTATTTATATTCTTTTATTTCCTTGTTTTTCATGCGTTTTTTTTTTTTGTTTGGTATAATAGTAGTTTCCAATGGAACTACTACGCTAATTATGCTGTGTCTATGTTTTGACGTAGAAAAAGGGATAACAAAGCCATAGTATTCGTTTCATGCGGCACCCTTAAAGCTTAAACTATGAGCTCTTGTCAGGCTTCTTAGCTACCTGTAGTAGTGAGTGGGTCCAATTTACCCGAGAGCGATATCAGTGTGATCACAACGAACAAATACTACACATACAAATACTTACCTAGCTCGATGCTGATTAACCTTGGTATATGCTGTCTTGGAGTCTCTGACAGTCAGTGGCTTCTCACTTGTTCAAATTGTAAGAGTGTTTTATCACAAAAAAATGTTTTTGGATTTGAGTAAAAATAAGAATATTAGTAGGTCAAACTCATTATAAATAAATGGAACTTGTAAATTCTTATCAACGAGATCAGAACTAAATCAATACGTCTATAATTTAAAGGATAGTTATTTTATTTTTTACGATTTTGGATCGCAATTAATGATCCTTCCTACTCTTACCCCTAGGTATTATTTTCTACTCTTACTAGCCTATCACATGACAAAACACTCTTCCACTTCATTTTAGAAACTTAAACTAAAGACCTTCATCTTGCATGCCAATCTGTCCTAGATACTTTAAATGTAAAGTTGTACCCTAATCTTTGGGCCTTTTTCTGAGGCATTTTTTTAATTCTTGAGGGATGTCTTTTGGAAGTTTGTACTTAAACAGATCACCGTTACCCTTAGGATGGCTATCTGCAGGTTCCTAAGGTTTTCTCAAGTCTAAACTTTAAAAGGAAATGAAATCCCGCTCCAAGAAATGCTTAATATATATAATGTAAAATGTATGTAAATTTTAGTTCCAATTCTAAATAATCAAGGATTATTAAATGTTTTATTTTTAATCAAAGTAAAAATATCCATTCTGCATAACTGCCAAACAGTCTGCTTTAGCTCTCTCGCCGTTCAAAAGGTATCTTAGCCAAGGAGTGTTAGGAGGATATCGCGGTTGAAGACATTCCTTTGAAAGTTCTGACCGAGGCGTTTCCATTTCTGACATTTCTGAGTGCTGAAGGCTGGCTCTAGAGGGTGCTTGAGGTTTCACGGGACCCTAACATCTTAAGATGACAGAAACATACACGTGCCTTAAATATCCTCTGAAGCACAAGACGTTTAACTTCCGTTTGACAGGCAGTTTTCTTATGTTTAAAAGCTGGAAAGTTAAACATAACGTATTTTATAAAACAGCTATATTGTCTTTCCGCAACTGATAATGTCTTCTTTGTTGACATTGTGCTTTCGACAGCTCTAAAATGTCATCTTCAGTTACCTCCGATTGGTTATGTGGGATATTTAATGTATCTAAAACACTAGTATCTTTTTTATATTTTAACCATGGCTGCATAACGGATGTCGTTATACAGCTCTGTTCTTTTTATAACATGTTTTACTTATGTCATTCCAGTATTGAATTTTAGTGATACGATTTAATGAAAAGGAAGGGGACTTAAGATTAATCAAATAGAGCCTAGTTTTAGAACATGTTGAGATGCTGATCTAGAGTTAATAGCTTTTAGCCAATTCGTGCTCTAGCCATGCCAAGACTACACTCTCAAAAACTCAAGACAACGATTTGAAAATTCTCTGTATGAACTAACATCAAGGCTTTGCACATATCACTACGCCTCAGCTGTAAAAAACAAATTCCACTCTTAAATGAAAAAAAAAACTTCACTATATAAAATTACTTCTCATATTTAAAGGATTCAGACCTGGCCCTTATTTTCATGTTTAATTTTTTTTATAATTTTCATTGTAGTTTTCTTTTTATCTCTAACAACTTACTACTATTTATATTCTTATTAAAAAAATGTAGTTCTACAAAAAAAAAAAGCTAGCAAATCCGATGGAAGAAAAATCACATCGGTACTTGTTCTGATGAATTACACCTCTGCCCTCACATATTTGATCATACTGGATGAGTGGATTTATGATGATGAGTTATTTACTCGATATGATGATGATTTGTTTGGTTGGCGCTGGAAGAAGAGAGCAGTCTGCATTTGACCCATAGTCAATTGTGTTCGTGATGAATGTGGGCTTGATTAAGAGGCAGGAGCTATCGATTCTTGGATGATAGTCAACTATCACTGTCCATATCATGTCTCTTCCTGTCATAATATCTCTTACAAACCATTATATATCCTACTTGTCATAATCTATTACGGCTTGTACCTTGACATAGCAACCTTGTGCTCGTGGTTGGCCATTACGACTTTTATTATTGTTTATGTATTATTTAGATATCATTTCAAGAGCATGAGGGGAGAGGATCTACTTTCAAACATTCAAACACAAATTCTTTGTCGTCCTTCGGTCATTGCGTTCCTCAATAGCAGTAATAGAAACAAATGTAATTTATTTAGAATTTTATAGGCATATTAAAAAAACTGCTGAGAATTCTGTATGTGTTTAGGCTCAGATTTGATGTCGTCAAACACAGTGAGAATTGTCTCACTTGTTTCTCATAGCAAATTACACATGCAGTATTTGAGTATATGTGAGTATTGTATGACAAGAGCAGAATTGATATTTCAAAACCCATTGTTTATTATTTTATTTCTCAAAAATGTTCAATCGAAGGGTGTTATAATAACAGAATAAAAATTGCACTTTACAGGATAAAAAAGGCAAATAAAAGTTATAGATACTATAAAACTGCCATAAGATTTTTTAAAAACTGATAAAAAAAGAAAACAGGAAGTGAGTCGAATCGGAAGATAAGTTTAAAACCAATAAAAACAGAAAGGAGAACACTCTTCTGCACATTAAAATGTTCAAGAAAAAATTTACTAGGTGTCACAATATTCTAACGTTCTAACCCCCCCCCCCCCGTGAAGTCCCCAACTCATCCTCTTCTTCCTTCACCGGTAGTAGTTAGCACCCTGACACGGTATTTCTTTTCAACTCGAGCGATCTTAGGTAAAGTTGCCTCTTTATAAGGAAACTCCTGAATATTCTCGCCCTATGTGCATTTAGTCGGCCCGTATGACATGAAGAATCGTTCAAGTTATAGCAGAAAATATGGTGGTTACATGGAGTTGTGTACCTACTTTTGTATTACAGCTTTACACATTCATTATAATATTTACATATTATAATATCAAATTATAATATTAATAATAATAAATTATAATATCAAATCGTTACTCATTTAGAAGTTAATGATGCAAGCTGACGTAAAAATTACAGTATTTTTCTCATTGTTAACGCTCATAACAATACTTGTGCGAAATGGCGGTCGCCTATTATAGCTGCCTGCTAGTGCAATATCTAGGTCTACAGCATCGATTCACGAATTAAGGGAATTGGTCTGGAAGGAACCCACACTTAACTGAGTCAATAAACTTGAGGAGAAATGCCGTGCTCCTACAAACAATAGGAGCCTTCTTCTCACTGCGAGTTTGAAACTCTTCAATATAATCTGTACCATTGCGTTCTAGAGGGAGCTTCGAGGTCGTTACATTAAGCCACGAGTTTGTTCTAGATGAACCTGCAGTAGTTAAATCATTGGGTTTATTGTGTTGTTCGGTATTTTCTTTTAAATTCCTTTCCATAATGAAGGCACTCGATGCTCGAAACCATCAACAATTCTTTGTTCTGATTATCCTTGGCGTGACATCAATCGAAGTCCACCTGACATCCATACTCTACTTCCGGATCGGATGGTTCGTGAAGATTGATAGTAACGTGGCGAGGTCTGATTGTGGGTTTTAAACCATGTTCATGGAAAGGTTTTAATATGAAAAATTTACTCAAACTTTTCTTCTTCTTGGAATAAAAAATGATATGTGACGAAATACACCGAACGTTTTCGGCACCTTGCACTGTCGTTTGAATGGAAGTCCTAAAACATACTAAATCAACTGTAATGAGTATATCAAAATAAAAATGAATTTAAAATTTTTGGTATAATATATAAAATATAACTTATTAATACAAAGTATACGAATATTTAAAACAGCGCAGTAACGTTATAAAACATTTTCAATTAAAACTTATAACAATGGGAATTATTGACTTAACCACCTTGGGATTTCATCCGAGTTAAAGGGACATCCCCGCCCTGGGCTTCATTTGACCCTTGTGGTTGACATGACCTAAAAAAGAAACAGTTGTTTTTAGATTTAGAGAATTTACGGTGTAATTTTTTTTTTTTCAGAATAAAATTTTAGTCCTGCTTTGTAGCTTCCAGTGTAAGTTCAAACGCCATTGAGATTTTCTTCGAAAACCATGCTGCCTGCATTATTTACCTCATCATAGTCCATGATGATTACGGTTGTATTCACGTAAAACGCCAAAAATCATCTTGCATAACGGAACGTGGATTGAGGGACCAGGCGAGTTCCAGGCAAGCCTTTGCATTGAAAAGAAAAAAAAAATTAAAATCAACTGTGATCCGTTACACAGCTAAATGTTTCATGAACATGATTTTTCACATGGTCGCTTTTATTTTTAGCACCTCTTGTAAAAATTGAATGCAAAACATCTTCTCCCTAAATTAAACTGCGAATAGCAAAAAGACAGTTAATGGCATAACGAAATTAAAATTCTATAGATCTTTGATTTGGCACCCCTTTCAATATAATATAAAAATACTTATAATATTACTAATAATTCGTTTATAACTGACCCTTCAATATTTTTCATGCCCCATGGCATACCAAATGAAACAAAAATATCATGTTTATAAGAATGATCACCGGTTGAGCTGAAATTTTAAACCTTGTATTATTGGCAGTTTTAAACGTTTCGGGTTATTTTAGTTTGAAAAGGACACTGCAGACAAAATTACTAAGTTTTGAATTTGATACCTCTTTTTATAAACAACTTTATTATGATGAAATTACAATCTGCCTACTTAATAGGCAATAAATAATTGAGATGAATGTTTTCATTCATACCATATTTACAATTCATCATTCGCTCGCACATTCATACAATATTTACAAACAGCCCAGGGGCCCCCAAGTCCACTAGTTGTTGCCTCCCTCGCATGCGAAAGAGGAAGTGGAGTCTTGGGAAGTCCCCCGCGCTCCCCCATCAGCCACGTCGAGCGAGGCCGACGAAGAGCGCGAGAGCCACAAACGCTCAGGACATGATTGGAGAAACTGGCCATTGCCAGGACTCCCACTGTTGCGTCTTTATAGGAGGTCACGAGGCCACTGCCGTTTCAGTCTCCGAGGACGATTATAGGGATGAGTGGAGCAGTGCAATGACTGGGCTAGGGGATTAGTGTGGTTGGATACGTTACTATGGAATTTCATGAATTTGGAAGGGATGAGTTCAAGAATGTAGGGTATATTAAGATCATTATGAAGGGTTTTGTTGCTGACGTAATAGGGGGCATTTACTATTGTTCTCAGGATGTTTGATTGAAAGGATTGAATGCGCTTGATGTTCAACTTTTTTGCTGTCCCCCATAGCTCTATTCCGTATGTCCAGATTTGAAAAATTACTATTTACGAGATACGATATCATTGCATCCACATTACATGAGCTTAAGTATGAAATTTCACTTGAGGTCTTAGAGTTATATATGTATTTAATTTTTATCGTGAGTTCTTAGTTCAAAAGACTAGAATGGCGTAAACTATTTAATAACACATTGTACTCTCCTAGTCAATGAATACAAAAACTTATTGTTTGTTTACTGTTTCAGTGAGAAAACTGGGCTAGAAGATAAAGGTAAGCAAGACAGTATTTGTTTTAAACTTACTCCTCAATTTAGTAAACATTATGTTTTAATACAGTGTTGTTCCGAAATATTATTTTTCTTGATTATACTTATTTTTTTAATAAAAGTCCTAATTGCATGTCATCAGATTTAAAATATTGACAAGCATTGAGCAAACATGTTGGACGGAACATCAGATAACGTTTAAAGATGGATTCGTATGCTGATTAAACCAATGCAAATATACATATTCCAAAGGTAATTTGAGAATACATATATGTATGAGTGCATACATATGTATAGTCTGAAAGCAAAAAGCGGAGATCCTGTGATGGAGCTAATAAGAAATGCTTACACAAATGAACGGAGCCCCACTTAATTCATGTATAAATTTCCCATTTAAATTCTTAGGGAATCACAAGCAATATTTTACACGAGCTAAAGAATGTAAAATATTTTTTGCTGAATTATATTCGTGCACGGGCCCGTATTAAAATTCTGAAGAGGACTGATACGGTTTTACTTCAAACGAAGGGTGATAAAAAATTGGTGCGATCATCGAAGTAAAAAGAAAAAAAGGAAATCGAGGGAAATCTGCCAATAAAGGAGAACGTTTATTAGACGGAAATAGAGAGCATATTGATTGGTTGGAGATTGATGGACGGCAAGAACGAACGGCAGATTTTTTTGGGAAATGATCGCTTGGGCTCGGGATGTATTCAGGTGATTCGAAGTTACCATTCAAACCAACACCCTTTTTTACTTTAGGTATTGGTATTTTGCCATTTGGTTTTACGGTTTCCTTGTTTTCGCTGAAGGCCCCCCCTTTCTATCCCATATTGCCTACACCATTGATTAATTTAGGGGTGTTGGCTTGTCCAGTAAGTTCTTAAGATGTTAATGACCAGAGGTTTGTAGAAGTATTCAATTTCATAATAGATTATGAATATGCATGCTCAGTTTTATACAAAGCATTTATTCTTTTTTTTTTTAGGTTTTTAAAACTATTTTTATTAAGATAAAATTACAATCTGCCTTTTTATTAGGCAATAAGTAATTGAGATAAATGTTATCATTCATACCATATTTACAATTCATCATTCACTCGCTCATTCATACAATATTTACAAACAGCCCAGAGGCCCCCCAAATCCACAAGGTTGTCACCTCCCTCGCATGCGAAGGAGGAAGCGGAGTCTTGGGGAGTCCCCCACGCTCCTACGTCTGCCACGTCACTGAATAAGAGCCAGCGGAGGCTGACCAAGAGCGCGAGAGCCACAGACGCTCAGGACATGATTATAGAAACTGGCCCTTGCCAGGACTCCTACAATCACGTAGTTATAGCATGTCACGAGGCCAGTGCGGTTTAAGTCTCCGAGGAGGATTATAGGGATGAGTGGAGCAGTGCAATGACTGTGCTAGGGGATTAGGGTGGTTGGAAAGGCTACTGTGGAATTTCATAAACTTGGAAGGGATGAGTTCTAGAATGTAGGGTATATTAAGATCGTTATGAAGGGTTTTGTTGCTGACGTAATAGGGGGCATTTACTATTGTTCTCAGGACGTTTGATTGAAAGCATTGAATGTGCTTGATGTTCGACTTTTTTGCTGTCCCCCATAGCTCTATTCCGTATGTCCAGATTTGGTGGTTCCAACAGGCAATAGACAGTGGTGATAAAAGATCGCCTTCACACCGCATTTACAATTACCGTTAATCCGTTGTTTTTTTTTAGTAGTATACTTCCTTTATTGTGCAATAATTACAATCTGCCTTTTATAAGGCAATAAGTAATTAAGATATATGCTCTCATTCATACAATATTTACAGTTCATCATTCACTCGCTCATTCATACAATATTTACAGACAGCCCAGAGACCCCCCAAATCCACCGCAAAGAGAAAGCGGAGTCTTGGGAAGTCCCCCACGCTCCTCCGTCAGCCGCGTCACCGGATCAATCCGTTTTTATTAAATACATTCGTACAATATAGCCAAGGGATCCCTCAATTCGCCTGCAGTATTGCCGCCTTTTTGGCTATGAAGAAGGAGCAAGGAGAATTTCCCACGCTACTTCGCCAGCCGCATCACCCCTATAATGCAGTGGTGGCTGAAGGAGAGCTAAAGACGCTCTGGACATGAGGGAAGAAAGTTGACCAGTTCCAGATCTCCCTGTGACTAAATATATACATTGCTTAACACAAATAAGCAAAATCTATTCCCAACTTGTGTCAAATAAGTTTTGGTTACGTCAAAACTGAAAAAAAAGAAGTAGGTTTCAGTATTCAAGTACTGACATCGTTTCCTTCTATGACATCCCCGCATATTTCTGGGTAGCCCTTATTGTTGAACTCCTTTCTTTAGTTTTATTTTAGAATTTTAGGAGAGCCATTTTGTCTCTATTACTCAATGTTTTTTTAAACCCGTATACTCAATGTATATGTAAACCCTGGCTCACCTCTAAGTCAGAAATATGACTTCACACACTGGCTTTGCATGACAATTGCATAACACATTATAAAGGAACCCAACTCCTCATTTTGACTAGCAAAGTACTTTCTTGCCACATCTTCCCAAACTAAAGTATTGTTCTTAATAATTTAAATCAACTAACATCGAAAACCTTCACATTTCGGATATCCTAACATTTGTACAGTTTTCCCCATGATAATCCTCATAGCATAATTTCCTTTATATATTGTATTTTTTCTATGATGTGTTTTTCGAGTAAGACAAATTTAAATTATATACGTACTTGACATCAAATTGTCTTCTAGATGAGAAAGTTCGAATAAGGTGGTTATTGATTCGAGCTAACTTTTATCAGACAAGTTTATTAGGGATCGCCCACAAACTCACTTAAAACTTACGGGAGTGTGAGGCGGAGGCGATATATCTATCCTATATGTCGTCTCTGCGTACAATCTTCTTCCCCGACTCGGTAAGGTTTTATTTGTCCCTACGTGCGGGCTGGGAGTTCCTGTTTATTCAGGAATGCCTCACGGTGGAAGCTAACCCCCCCCCCTCTACATTAGTAGTGGGGGACCACCTGGGATAGTAGACGGCCCATATTGGGATACGTTTTGCTATCCCGATGCTTATACCCAGGGGCAGCGAGCCGTTGGCAACGGGTGGTGACTCCCAAAGGTCAGTTGTTCATGAGATAAACATCCGACCATGGGTACTGCGGGTGTGGTGCAGCTAGCCACTGAACCACGAGGTGGTACCAGGATCCTCCTGAGGTTGTCTTTAGTTGACGCAGTGGTCTTAAGGTTACGGCGCTCGGTGTGGAAATAGTCAGGTTCTCTGACTAGGGAAACAACAAGCGACGAGCTATGCTAGTAGGCTTTCCCAGTCCTCGCAATATAACGTTGTTTGACGTACGCAGTCAAGGCTCACGCTAGTCATGTGTCAAACAAACACACGTTCTCTATTGTATGAAACAGTAAAAAGTGTTCCATAAAGCCTTGCATTGCCATGTTTGCAACCATAACAGTTTGATCCTTGAAACTCATTTGTTTAAACAAGTCAGATATTGGAAGTTGGAAATAATACATTATTGGAATTTTATCAATTGTTGATTTTAACGCCTTTCAGCCTGAACCAATGTTGTACATTCTTAACAAGTACTTTAATTTGGTACACTGTTGTAATGTTTATGCTTCTTAGTTAAAATCAGGTAACAAAGAATGGGTACCTGCAGTGGGGAGGGTCAGTACTACGAGTAAAAACGCATGTGTTCCTTCTCCCAACTTGCTGTACACTTGACAGCCATTTTATACTTGTATTTTCACAAATGTTTTTTAGCTATCTTTATTTTAATGATAGCAATACGAAACATAACGACTAGAATAATTTTTATTAGTACGAAGTTTGAAAATACATGCATTATTTTTAATAAATAATCCATGTTTTTTTTTATCATTCTGCTTGTTTTTTTGCTGATAAATGTTGTTTTGAAATTTTTAGTATATATTTCTTAACAAAGCTAAATTAAGAATTAAATAATCTAATATAATTTTCATATAAATAATAAGCCTATCACACTAAAAATAATTATCTATTCATAAACATTAGTAATAAAAAAATGGTTTGCATTCATCATGTTTTACGATGCTTTTATCAATCATTAATTTAAAATTTTACTATTATTTATTATTTCTAAAGGAAAAAATCCTCAGCCAAAAAACAAACAATATTTCGTATCACGCGAATCGGTATCACGTAACAGTAACCTGGACATTCATCACTAGTTTCAGTTCAACAACAGCCCAAACTAAACTTTTGATATTAGCTCAAAATTTCTTATGTAACATCAAAACAAAACAAAAACAACCGATGTGCTGAAGAAGGAACTCGTTCACAATTGGTGGCAAATAAACTCATGGACATACGACGGACTAAGGTGTGAAAAGTGAACATTTCCTGGAAAAATTCAGAAAGGTTTAGCAGTGTGGGGGCTAATCCTTTTCGCTTCTTAGTGACTCGATCGTAGTTACCCTTGTGCTCCAAAGAAAGCTTTCCTGGTACACAAAATATGTTCATTTGAACCTAGTCGTAAATTTAGTTGACTGGTTAATCATTTTATTTATTTTTACTAATACTAACTCAAAAGGTTTTCAGGAATTCGCCTAATGTTCTTGACCTTTCACATATTTTTTCAAATATTTTAATATTATTTTTTCCTTCAGACAATAATCTCAACGGGCTCTTCATCACCAAACAATTTCCGCCCTTAAAACGTGCTCTCTCGCTCTTTTTAATTGATCATATCCCCGATAAAATGTTTTCAATTTCAGCGACGTCCTGTTCCTCCTTTAATAATGATTCGCACTCATGACTTCCTATATTAAAGCTTTGTGCGTCTTTTCAATTTACGACTTTCCATATTTTCATCTATTTAGTCATTCCTTCTATTCATTTAAGCTACACTTCGATTCATTAAAAAAGAAACCCCGCTGACTTGAGATTATGTTTAATTTCATGTTCAAAGCCGTGTACGAAAAATCACTTGGATGAGCGAGAAATGTTTCACATATAATGAGTAGGGGAAGCCAAAGGAAGTTTTCCAAGTCAAATACAAGTTGAAGGAAAGATATTAAAAAACTTTAGCTGCCATTATGATACTGTTAGAGAAATTATAACTTCTTCCTTGTCTTAAGCCAAGTTAGTACAAGTTATATTAACTGTCCGTCATTATTTGTATGAAAAGCAATGAATATTTGGGAGCTACCTTGCTAGCTTCACCTCCACCTTCACCTAAAAAACAAAAAGAATATTGTTTTAACCATTGTTTAAAAAAAAAAAAAAATTATTTTCTTTTCTTTGTGTTTATTTTGGAAAATAAAGAACGAAAACAGTATTACTCAAGGTGCGCTGACCGGTGCAACAATCCCATTGCACCGGAATACGCGCACCACAGGCTACGTAACCCCATGAGCTCGCCTCACGGGAACAAAAATAATAAATATGGCTAAAGTAGGAATAAAAATATGAAACCTTTTTGGTGCGCGGGAAAGGGGTGGTCTTACCAGCTTATAAATGAAAAAAGTTAATATTTTTCTATTTTTAATTTTTTTTTTTTAAACGAAAAGTAATTATTGGAAATTCCTTAAAACCTACTTATTATTAAAATCTGGGTTAGCTATCTCAAATCTTGCTATAACTGCTGACTGACATCAAGCAGTATTGTAACAACAGGAGTATACATTTCCACATATCCTTCTCCATTGCTTGCCTGCTTCAACATCATTCTCCCAGGGGAATCCGGGGGATTATGTATGTATTATATGTATGTATGCCATATAAATGTCTGTAATTAACTGTAAATACTGTAAGAAACAGATAGTGAGTACATTATTCGATATATTGTATGAATGATATCATTTATCAGAATTACCATTGCCCTATTAGGGCAGATAGCAATTCTGTTTTTAAATAATGATTTTATAATAATACACGTCCTCGATTGAAATACGTCCTCTATCTAGTTTATTACATAACAAAGTCTAATCGGGTTCGACTGTCCAGGATAATATTAGGAAATAAAACCTAAGAAACTTAAATGTTAATTTATTAAGTGACCACGTAAGAATAATAAGCATATTTACTTTCAGTAGTGGAATCGGCATTAACCAGCTGAGCTCCCGGGACGCCGACTTGATTTGTCCCTGTTCGTGGTGATAGCCTGGAGGGCGATAAATCTCCCCAGCTATGCATTATTCAGCCTCAGTGACGAAGCAGAGCATTTGTAAACATGCTCAAATGAACTCGAGTCTGGCCGAACTTTCCCCTGGCGCTTGGTCCGCTCCGGCAACTTAGGCCAGTTAATACTTGAAGGGCTATCGCTCTTTTCCCCACCCATAAATATAACCGTGAATCTTTTATGGGCTCGTGCTAAGCGCTGACTAACCCACTGCCAGTTATCATTTAGTTTCAGTCCAAGAACTTGCTGAAGGTTCTGGTCGTGTCAGGTGGTAGGTTTTCAGGCCAAAGATTTACCAAAAAGAGCATAAAATACCTGTTACCATTAAACGTAAATACTTGGGAGTAAATCTAGACTAAATTTAACTTTAGTGCAGCATGTGAAATAAAAAACCAACAAAAAACACTAGCAGATCTTTATATGCTATATTTAAAAAAAATAAATTGTTAGTTATTATTAACTAATGATACTAACCTGTAGGTCATCCGATATTAATGTAAAAGTGCGCAGCATGGAATTGAAGCAGTTAGAAGAAGTTTCCGCATGTGCTTGATAGCTAATCTCAAATAAATGCAATTAGAAAATAACTTACAAAATTAAGTTAATTATTAAAAATTCTCATGAGCATTCTCCTTGACTGGAGATTAAAATGTATATAAATTACTCGCCAACTTTGAATACTCCCCAGAGCTTGTATAAACACGTTACTTGAGCTTTACAGTGAAGACTCCTGAAGAGACTCCCACCGTTTGTTGCTCGGAGTACGTACTCGGAGAGCACTCGACAACTTCGGTTCGGGGCACATGTATAACTTCTACTTTAGAGCCATTTGCAGAAACGGAGTTTTCTTCCTCTCCAACTTTAATCTGCGCGGTGAATAGAACGGCGAAGCTTCGTAGCAGCTTTGATGTTACTCTCCAGAGTCTTCTTATTCAAGTAGCATTGAGGAAAGTGAATATCTCATCTTTAACATTCTGGGAATATTGTTCGTTCGCAATTAAGGTAAATACTACAATAGACGATGCTCATTAGCTATGCTATAGTGCTTCGAATTTGAAGAACTGTAAACCTTGTATTTGGTACTCTTGAATACAATCACCTGGTCCGCAAACGTAATATTTCTTTTTGAGTATATGAATTTTGTGGGATATCGGCTTGTTCTGATGAAAGAGATATGATGGATTTTCATCAAATTTCTTAATGAAACGATCTGAAACGTTTAACGTCTAGTAAGTACTGAATATTTTCATTTCCGTCTCATTAAGTTTATAACATATAATTATGTTTTACATGATAATGTTTTTACATCAATTTCTATTCTCTATTTGCAGATATTTCACGATGGTTAATTTGTAGTCAAAATGCAGTAGATCCCATTTTACATCGTATATTGTATATATGTTGCGTATTGGTATCATTTCATAAGCTATTTATGGTATACTTAAATATAACATCTTTTGTGTTTATACTTTTGTTACTACAGCTCATTAATAATTGTCTCACTTGTTATCAGAAGTATTAGGCTTAATGCACTATATCGAAACGTTGTCCATTTATACATTTAATAATTCCTCCACTCGGGTAAATATTCTTGACTAACAATGAACTACAAGTTTAATAACTGTACTTTTCATAGAGGATTATTTTTACTAATTGTCTCTCTTTCAAACTAATTAAATTTTCCTACCGCCTTGCCGAACCCAAAGGGTGAGTATTTACTTTCAATTGGTTACAGGAAATACGTTAGTCGTCTGTCCGTACGAGAACATATTCTACCGCAGTGGTCGTAAAAATTTTGTAATCAATTGGAATATTTAGGTAATGATTACCTAGTATACGTTTTAAAGAATATAAATAAACGAGAAGTGTGCCAAAATAAATTCAATTGAAAAAATGTCAGTCCCGATTAAACTACTTACCCACTTCTCCGCAGCTAAGACTTACTTTGTTGCAGAAAATAACATATATAATATTCCCATACTATTAAATAGGTAATTTAATATGGAAAGTGAAAATAATTATAAATACATCGCAAAAATATTTTAGAGGCAGGAATGGAAACCACGTTCTGGCCAGTTTCAACGAGAGTTTAATTGTAACAAATAAAATGAAGATCAATTGCAAGTAGCTCTTACGTGATCATTTAAACCCCCTGCGCATTTTCTATAATTGAAATTTGAGTAATCCTCTACTCTGCAAGGTCAGCTGATGTTGGTTTAAATATTTCCAATATTGTGAGAGCAAACATTTTCGTCAGTTACTTCACTTTATGTTACAGTCACTTAATTTGGCTCCTGTTCTGAGACTCTTCTATCAAAGTTAGGCTTTGAACTTGTCGTTGACTTTAATGTTGTGGGATCTGTGGTTCGCTCTAGATGCGGGCCAAGTTGGCTCATGTCGATCCCTGAGGGAAAACTAAATCTCCAGCCCAATTAGTGGCTGCTTTCAGGGTCCTCGGGGGTTTGAAGTAACACACACATTTAGGAGTGAATTAATGGCTTAGAGTCTTGATCTATTCAACCATAACACGCTTGTGTGTGGTTATTGCCAGACCTAACAAGAACAACAAGGTGCGAATATTGCTGCTGTTATACGATGATGTATAGTGCATAATCAGCAACTAATACCAATGTCAAACAACGTACTCTCAATGTAATGCAAGTATTTTCACTGATATATAGATGCCCTCCGCTCAGTTTTTTCATTCCCCTTATTCTACAAAAAACCACAAACGTAGTGGACCCTTCATTTTTACATTGACGCATAAGTGATATATGTTGGGTGTTGAGCCGGGTAAAGGAATATACTTTACTTTCAAAAATGTGCGGGGAAATTCTCGTCCCCTCTCGGTCGGTCCGTATGCCCGCGTGTACTAAGTCAGTGATCGACAAAATGATGGTTGAATCTTTTGATGATTTGATTGAATGATACTTTAAACATATTTTAATGCTTCTCGTAATATACACATATGCCACTGTAATAAAGTCATTAAATAAAAACAGAACTAGTTAAATTTATTCTTTGTTTGTTGGTAGGGCTATCCATGTGAACAATGTGGCTCTAAAAAATACAACTATTAGCTTAAAAAATGTAGGTAGTGACATGGCTGGCTCAAACCTTTGACCTTCCGATCTCCTCCCATCCATTATCCCTTACTATGCACTTACACACTCGACATCAAGTGTTAAATAATCCGCTAATATTGATAAAGCTAGTGTTCCAATAGCGGGGGGGAGAGAGAGAGAGAGAGAGAGAGAGAGAGAGAGAGAGAGAGAGAGAGAGAGAGAGAGAGAGAGAGAGAGAGAGAGAGAGAGAGAGAGAGAGAGAGAGAGAGAGAGAAAGAGAGAGAGAGAGACTTTTTGTTTCCGACTGGAAAAACGCAATTTTTTTCTTGACAATTTTAAAACTTTATTGAAACAAATACAAAAGCCAACATTGTACTCCATCACATGTATTTTATGGAGGAACTTAAAAGTTTACAGCACTGGTTGGACAACTACACAAACTAAGGTAGGACCATGTGATGAGTCTCACCATGGAGTTACAGGGCGAGAACTAAAACTAACTATAAACTAGGCTGCCTGGCAGGCGTGTTGATCACAGATGGGTGTTCAGGCAGACAGAGGTCCGTCTAGAGTTGTGATTGAGTCAGCAGTTGGCATTAAACAGTTATGAAGGCCTCCTCCAGGCTGGGACTGTTTCGAGGGTGCTGCTCTGCTGAGCATGTAAGATGATGTGTTTGGAATCAATGCTCGGATCTGGAGTCCTTTTTGTGTAAGTGTTGAGGGCTCCTCGGGAGGCTGGCGTTGCGTCGGTGGGTTCCTCCTTTGACCGATGATGGTTACCTTCTGTGGCCACTCTGGGGGTGGCCTCCTTGGCTGATTCTCTGTCGGGGAAGTCTCGGAAGTCTCGTGTTCAACGTATTCTTCTTTGTCGAGGATTAGCTTGACATTACTACAAGCTGCTCTGCTTCCTTCGACGTGTTTTCTGACATTGAGTCCCATTGAATATATCTTTTTGTTTTGGTGTTGTGTCCCTTGCGCCCTCTTCCAAACCACTAGGCCCTGCAGTTTCCGTGTCACAAATACGTACTCCGGGGACGTAGCCGTTTGCAAATATAGCCGAAGCAGTATGGTGAGCTACTTTTCTTGCTTTAACCTCGTGAAAGGTGGGTGTCGACCGGGAGAACCCTTTTCTTAGTTTTGGCTATGCAGCCTTAATTTTGTTTTTCTTCATCTTTATTTTGGCCGGTAGTGCAGGCATTTAAGTTGGCTGGATCGTTTCAGCCTCCTCTTGAGAGGGTTCTGAAAGAAGAATATTTATTAATTTATTTATGATTATTCAGTACAGTATTGCAGACCATTGTAAACAAGGGGATTCGAGCCAATAGCAAATTTAAATTAATTTTAAAGTTCAAATTAAGGCTAAGATGAAGATTATGGGATGTTTCTAAAAAGGGTTCATACATTATATTGTCATTAACCTAGAATGAAATATATTTACACATACAATATATAATAATAAAGACATAGTTTGAACAATTAATATTAATAATAATAAAAATATCATATTAGAAACTAACTAAAATAATTAAAACAACCAACTGAAATATATTCTTCAAAGTTTACTGTCTATTCAAATAAATAAAATATATTAGTTAGTATATCTATCCCAAAGATGTGGTCGTGAGTTGCATGCTTAAGTTCGCATATTGCTTTGTCTCCAGGCTTGTTTTGTCTCCCTTCGGAGAAACTAGTCCAGCTGCAAGCATTCTCTCCCAACTGGAGATAGAAATTGGTCCATCCAACTGTTAATGTCCAAAATTTATATATTGTCTAATCCGTCCACATACCAACCAAGAAGGTACATAAATGGTAAAATTCTCTTTTCAAGGCTGTATACCATTCACTCACTACCGATGGCCGAAGGGAGTCTCCAAGGCTGAGATATTCTCTGCAGGGTTTTTTTCGGACGAACTAACTAATATGACCCTAGAGAGAGGGAATTCAGGAGAGGGGTAAGGAAATGAGAGAAGGGCGCGCACACACCGAGCTCTCGTTCCTAAGAAGTACGAAATTCGCACAAATATATAATTAAAACAAAAAAAAAATTCTAAACATAAAGAAATGATGAGAGTCGTCAACAATTAATTTAATGGATATAAAAAAAAAATTGGAATTTCTGCCTTAAATAGGCTGGTAGATTTCTCCCCGCAGCCAATGAGAGCCCAAGTTCTTACCAATCGGGGGGGACTACGACAGGGTCACTTCTTCTACCTTACCTTACGTACCTTCTCTCGCAGTGTAGGGATCGTGACTTAAGTTTATTGATATATAAAAAAGTAGTCAGGCATTTTCTGGTCTGTGAAGTGGGTAACTTCTACATTTCCGATGTTGGCACAAGAGCTACTACAACGGGTATCTAGGTGTCAGCTTGACGTTTTTGATTTTATTAATTGAATGGAGTAAATAAGTATTCCAATGAAGGAAGTGACCACAGTAGCAACTGTCAAATCTATTTCAGAGAAATATAGCACAATAATAGACGAGGTAGGGGGTTATGGAGGATTAACCCCTAGTCACGTAGCCCGGTCCCAATTTGGCGTCACCAAGAGCAGAAGCAGTTTCTCCTCTGGGGGGCTTCGCAGAAGACTTACCTGCTAACTTTTTCTCAACTTTGTCTCCTCAAAAGCTGTCTCCTGTGTGGGACTTGATAGTGCCGGATAATTTGTTTTGCCCCTGCCGCTGACAGCCTGGGTCCAGGGGCAAATTAAGCAGCCTTTATTCACGTCCCGTTATTTAACACTTGTTTTTATTAATTCCTGTCATGTTAAACTTCCGTCACAGCTGTTGCCAATCTCTTACAGCTTAGATTTTGATCTTTATTGTCACTAATCTAGTATTTTTGACTATTGTTTTTAAAAATGTGATCGACCTCTGCTATGCTTGCGATAAAATATCAAGGGGGAAACGAATTTTTTGACTTTTTTTTTAATACAGTTCTCTAAAGTTTGAACACATACTATATATTATCAACAAAGTCGCTGGTTTATGTCATTAATTCAGTAATTGATTAAACTTGATAATTTCCATTAACACACGTCCTATCTAATGTTACCTCTACGAAAATTCGATACCTGTAAGACAAATTGGGGACTCTAAAAGACCAGATAAACAAACAAAGGGGTGAAAATGTAATTGTCACCTGGTTTAGTGGATAAAAAATACTAAAATTGAACGAATACGATACTTTTTTGTAAATGATAGGATTGATAGTTATCGTACTTTGAACTGCAAGCGCGGTGGTTTTAAATGTGGGCCTTAAATACAAACTTTTTCATTTCATTTGTTTAGAATCACATTGTATTTTAGTCGATATTTTTAGCTTTGGTTTCGGACTAAACATAAGGTATAGTTAAATAAGCAAAATGCTAATTATATCAAATTCATTTTCTTATCTTCTAATCGAGGAATTTTTTTTAAATTTAATTAATTTAGAATTTGCAATAAATTACTAAATTGTGCTGTGTGAGAACAGTCATGTTTGATTAAATTAAACCCAAATCCTAATGCAAGTGTACGACTTTCGTACGATTTTATTTAATAATAAAACTTACAATCAATTTAATGAAGTTTACAGTTTGTGATTGTATTGCTCTATTAATAAACTCCTCAACCGTCATGATGAGACATATACCCCTCTTGTGCGTTCCTCGACGATTCAGCATTTCATTCATAACCTATGAATGTTCATGTATAAAAGAGCTTTAATGAAATCTATATTTTTCTTTGTGTATAACGTAGAGCTGTGTTGTAGCGATCTCTTTACTAAGACATAATGACTGATAATACATTAGGAAACTAAAAATTCAAACTTTCCACACCCAATCGTTTCGTTAAAATTAGAAAATAATGTTAACGTCTGCTGTAATAATTTTCGTTATGTCACATACCAATGTGACTTAAAATGTTACTTCTATGTAAAACGGAAATGTGGCAGAAAATTTCAATATTTCTATTTCTCAATGTGATGTATATTACTAATCACAATGTCCGACTTTGTAAAAAAGCACACCACAAATAAACACTATTTGAGTTTATGTCGCGGAAACGATTTTAATTAAGTTTTAATGATTATTTAATTACAGTTAAAAAGGCTTAACACCGATCACTTATTATTAATCTGGAAACGGAGATCTTTGATTTGATCCTATGTCTTCAAGATGGTTGGATAATATTTATTTTTCCTCACAAGTAAATAATTAATGAACCAATAATATTTTATAGAGATGTTGCTAATTTTTAAGGTTGTTGCAACATCAAGCAGGAACTCCATGTAAAATGTCATTAATCATCACAGGAGACCCTCAAAGGACGTCACACGTGTAAATTTATGGAAACAAATAATCATTTGTAAATAATACAAATATTCTGGCAGGATCGGGACAGTAAAAAACGAAATGTATAAATAAGTGGAAATAAACAACAAAGAGAATTTAATAATGAACATTAAAACGATGTATTCATGTATGTACTGTTAAATAAAGTGACGCAGGTGGCATATTCAAATAAAGGATTTATCATCTTTCAATACGGTTTTTATCTAAATTCCCCAAAACCAATAATTAATCTCTGGACAACTCCTACCGATTCTAAACTCCGATACAATCTGAGTAACTCTTGCGATTTCTCAACTCCCAAATCCTCGAAGGTTTATAGCCCTGCTCTTCCATGATTGACCGGAATCAGTTTCTCTACCTCTCTCTCCTGCCTCGACCTTTCCATTTCCTTTCGTTAATGTTTTATTTCCCCCACACAAGGTTTAAGGTACATCTATTCCGACTTCTATTTCCGTTAGTGGATCACTTTTTAACATTTATCGATTATGTTAGCTCTCTCTTGCCAGATTCTTTGGGTTATGTACGAATATGTTACACCTTATGGAGTAGGTGTTAATTCAGTTGAATTTATATCCCGTCTCTTTATAGGGACTCACTTTAGCAAACGTTCTTTCATCGCCTATATTATATAGTGTGTATATGTTAGTGAAAGATGATATACGTATTTAAATGGATGATGAAATTTCTGAATCGTTTAAAGCGCAGGAATAAGAATTTCTTATTTTATGTTTATCTTTATCCGAACACTTCACGATCAAATACGTATTTTAGCTGATTTTAAAACACATTTTTTCTTAACGTTATGACTCTTAGCAAAGAATATTTATTCTCAATAGATCTTTAGAGAGCCAACAATGATGCAACTCAAGAATCAGAACGTTGTCGGGGGAGGTTTGACCGGGTGATACAAAACAAATCCTTACTGTAACAAATTCCTTTAGCTAATTTTTTATATCTCCCAGAGAAACTGTAACCAGCAAAATTACTTCAGGTATATATACAACTGATTTTTTGTCACTTGTCCCAGTCTCTGCCCATGAATTTTCTCCTCTGCGTAAATAAACGTTCCTTCTATTCCTGTGTACTTCCACGTTAATGTATTATTAATATCTTAGTAATTTAATGATTTCTATATTGAGATATTTTGAACATCGTTATTTTCGTTTCAATTTAGCCATTACTTTTTTTTTTTTTTTTTTTTTTTTTTTTACCCCTTTGTATATTCTGAATCCAAGACCAACTATTCATGAGTCGTGACCATACTAAGCATACGGTGACGGGTTTTCATCTCGTGAGAAATATTCATTTACCCCCTAATGGGAAATTAGTGTGTTATAAAGTTTAAAATTATTTTTTTGGATCTCATCTCCTACAGTGACTTAGAAAACGACTCCTTAGAAATGTAAAGAATAACACCTAATTTCATAAATATGAATTTTTTTTTCACAACTTCAATCAAACAAACAAATAAATCAAAACCACTCTCACTCACCTTCACATAAGAAAAAGAATTTTGTGGGTTTCCTTTATTATCTTTAGTTTTAGATATGTATTTTTACTTATGAATAAGAATGATATTAGTAATCTATGTTTACAAATGTAACAAAAAAATAGAATTTAAACCAATGATGTTCATCGTCAATTAGGACAAAACTTTTTTTTTTAATTGAATAAGTTTAAATCTACCGAATTTTAATCAACTTTTATTAAGTAGTTGTAATTTTGTTCTTATATTCTCAAATCAGTGCTCTGTGGATTCCATATCTCTTAAGTCTATGATTGTAGGTACATTGTTATATACTCAGTGGATAGTAACTCAGCAATGATCATACATCCATTTTGATTTTTTTCAATATTTTTAGAGGTAAATATTCAACAAAAAAAAAAGGAATGTTTTCTCTACCATCTCTCAGGGCTATGAGGAATAGGTATGGAATTCATTACAGTATACCAGCATTTGTTTGGTAGGGGTGGGTATTTTGAAAGAATTTCTATAAAATACTTGAATCATCACACCTATATTACTTATATTTTACAAGCTGAGACATCCCTGGGAATTAACTGATGGCCCATGATCAATCAATAACGCATTAATAAATCATTTTTAAAGTTAAGCATATAATCACAATTGATAACTGTCAAATTTCAATTTGTATAATAACTAAAATAGTCGTAATAATAACTTTAATCGAATATTAAAGTTGATATGAGCTTAATTATGTGATCATCGGTATTTTTTTTGACAGTTGTCACTTGAGTTTTTTAATATATATATTTTTTTAAATGAATGTATTTTGTAAAACCATAAGGAACCTGGAATTGATAAAATGTAGTCAATTAAATGAGTAGATTTGCTGGAGAGACCTAGGATTTTTATTGCATTTCTTCTAAAATACCCTGCTATTTTATATAGTTAAAACTAAAGGGATATGTGAAAACGTTGGGCTATAATGCTTAAATGAAAGAATTTCTAATAATAAAACAATATTGCGTGGGGAATGATATGACATCTAATAAAGTCAGAAAGAGCTGACATGCTTGAAGTCGGGAAAATGATTTGACATCCGTATCTGGTCTTCTTACTGCGGAGACCCGAAATCGTTTCTAGAATGCTCTAAAGAATTTTTTTGTGGAATGTGGTTCACCAACGCTTGTGGGTATAGATGAGTAGCTAGTTAAATAATTTGGTTAAGAAAACTAAAATTAAGGCTGAGAAAGGCATCCTTCGTTCGGGCCTACCTTTTCATAACATGCAGTGGTGCCTAGGGTTTATATTAATTGTTTAATTAACTTGTTATTATTAATTTATATTCCAACGAGGGATAGAAATTGAGAACCTTTTACTATTGCTTTACGTGCAATAAGCATTAGTGGATTAAAGACAATTAAAATGCCGGTAATGACGAATATTTATTCAAACACATGGTAGTGTACATTCGAGGGACGAACTTATATTAAAATGGGCAAAACAAACGACACATTATTTATCAGTATACAGTGGATCATATAGCATAAAACAAATTAAATATATAGATTAGAAATATCTGATGAGCACGGCTGAAGGTAACCTCACCTTTAAAGACTGCAGCCGCACACTTTGATATGACCACAAAAGGAACAAGGTTACGAGGATATGTTTATGTAGGAGGAATATTTTTACTTGTCGTTTCTGCTAAATCTTCATGATAAAATAAGATTCTTCATTCGTGCAAAAAGCCAAACCAAAAATAATGAGATCGTTTACACCGTACTAACTCGAGGTGTAAAAAACATCTAATTGACCAGCCACTAAAAAACGAGACGACTATCATTGGCCTTTTCACACACTCAAAGAACACCTTGACCTGAAGATGTTTAGAAATATAAATACAGCGACCACAACTGTAAAATGGGCTCTTAACGCTAAGGCCTAATGAGCTCAGCCACCGACCACAGTGAACAGTCTGTTTCCTGCTTTGAAATTGGGAAAATAATCCGAGACGATCTCTGGTGTCGATATTCTCCACCTCGAAATGGCTAGAAGTTCCTAAAATGTACTAACGATAAATATTGAGTGGTTGTGACAAAATTACAATAAATGTGTCATACTCGACCAGGGAACAATATGAAGTCGACAGTTTTGAAGCAATATACTTTATGTCGGGCAATCGATAAGATAAATACAAATGGCAGATATGAAACGGTAATACTTCGCTGCTCTAGCGGAAAATAGGATCCAGGAAACCCGCTCCGTTAGACCCTCTCAATTTTATTAGACTCGTATGGGGCTGGAATTGATTCCATTTTTTTTATTTGGAGCTTCGGCCGGGGAAATCCTGTATGCACGTGGTTTCATACGTCCTAATGACATGGAGATATTGAAAAGGTATTAATAGGTTTTATATTTCACAATTCCGATAACGCACGTTTCCTAGGACCGGTTCTTTACCGACGTATATTCTTGACGTATATATCACGAATTCTTCACATGACAAGAAATACAACGGCACTGTTCATGAAGGTGATATGTTACAATAACCAGAAATTGAGATACCTCTAAAGTTTTTCATAGTTAGGCCTTATAGTGTTACAAAACACCTTTATTACCTTAGTTTGGAGGAAATTATATGTACCCAGAAACTGGCACGAAGTAACATGATAATAGTATGTAAGTAAGAGTGGTATTAACCACTTTATCCTTCAGTTTAACTCCCAGCATTATAACAATTAATTGAAATATATCGAGTACAACGGCACATAAATGGTAATTCTTGATTTATCATAGACTAGATCACCCCACTGAATCTTCGAACTGTGTAATACGTGCCAAATTACCTCATTTCTATCAGACAGAAAAGTTTTACTTTAGTGCAGTGAAAATGACGACTATTTCTTCGTGACAAATTATTCACACTGGGCTGTGTTTTGGATTAATATTTCATTAATAGCTCTAAGGTAAAGATGTAATCAATAAACCTACGTAATTGTTTCCACGTCTAGATATTAATTGAACATTGGATAAGGAATCTATTTAAATTTAATTAATTGTGGAAACTGGTGCTTATTCCAGCCGATTACATTTCAATTATCATTTTGTTTTGAAATTGCCGTGGTTTTACTTTTAACTACATACAGAACAATTACCTTCCGTCTTTTCGTATGAATACAGCTATAGTATTCGTATATACTATTGGTAAGGTCTAATCATGTATATTTGAAATGTATGTAATATATATAATTATACTTCAACACATTACACCCCCCAGTAATATTGATTATGTGCTGGTTTAAAATAAAATAACGAGAAAATTAATAAGTGGATCCCAATTCGACAAATTTTATGATTCCTCAATTCACCGCTCAACAGTAACTTTCCTGCTGTTTTTTTAAATATTGTTATGGCTATATCAAAACTGCAAAAGGAATTTCGAACAACTCCAAATAAATGAACGAGCTAAACAGCAGAAATTACTTCTTCCCCAGTTCCGTATTAAATTTTATAGATGTTGGTCAAGTCAATAATTTAGCTATTATTTATCCATGTAGAATATTTTGCTAAAATGTGAGGACTGTTTTTTAAATTTATTATCACCAGAAAAGAATTTGAGAAACTCAACCGGAAAGTCCCGCCCGCACCCAGATAAGATTGATATTGTCCCTTCACTTATTATGACTTTTATTTCGTATTTATGTATTTACAAATATATAATATTGTTCATGATTGACACACAAAGAAAAAAAATCTATCTCATTGTGTATTTTTAGTGAAAATCTCATGAAGAGGTAATACCGACCGAGGTCCGACCAAACCTCCCCTCGAGAAAAAATCATTAAGTGAGCCGAGGAACGAACCCTTGTCTCCGTAGTGAACTGGACTACGCAGTTGGCATGAAATATAAACATATAAAAACATAAAATATAAATGAAATAAAAACAATACTTCGTGAATACTTGGATCAAAATAGTGTTTTAATAGCATTGTACTTTTTTTTATATTTTCTGATAAAAATTTTATAACTTCTTGTACAAGACGATTCTCATGAAATTCCTTACCGGAATGAATTATCTTAACTACACGTCCCACGAGGAAATTTTAGACGTGTTCTGAAGTAAGCGGTTTGTATAACACCTTGTTTCCCATTCTTGTTCCCACTGTCTCCTGTAATAGGTACATTCGTATCCATACATTTCCCGCTCGGGAATAATTTATATTTTTTCTGTGAGATAATTTTTCTCGGGGCGACGCCACTACCCGGGGAATAGAATCGAATTAAGGGACTTTATTTTTCCCCGAGGCACTCTTCAGTGGCAATTTCCCGACCCTAGACGTCGAGAGGGGCTGAAAGGATACTCTATATGTGCGTATTAAGTTTTGCCTCTTGCCTTATAAGTTTTATTATTGTGGTTTTCTTCATATTTTTTGTGGGTAATCATGTGAATATTTGACATTTAGATCAATTTTGTACTCCATATTTATACATTAAACTTGCGAGTGAATCAGTATTGCATCTATTGTAATGTGAGATCGTCTGCGTCCTGCTTAAATAATGTTTTAAGATCTTCTTAATTACCTTTGAGTCGAACTTGACAGAAATTTTAGTTTTTAAAATTAGCCACTCATTAGCCCAAAATAATTTTTCTTTATTTTTCCCACATCCTATTTTTATAAGTTTGAGAGCTAAGGAAAAAAAAAAAAAAAACTTGACAGAAATTTATTAAATTGCAGAGTGAAAACTTGGGTCAAATACCGTTACCAAAAAGATTTTTTTCTTATTTTCAGTTATTGAGCAATGCATTTTTGGTTTAAATCTACTTTAGTCCTATATTGATCAAACTTGTGAAATAGATCATCAGGTCACAAGGTGATGGAAGTTATGACCGGAAGTTGAAGAATCGTAACTTTTGGCAATATGTGTACTAAATTCTTCACTTATGGTCTTCCAGACTGACCGAAATTAATTTTTTTTCGTGGTATTTGTTTGCTATTTGGGTATGTACAATGCTGTTTAATGTTTTACATGCATTTTTATTTATTAAAAGCTACTTGGTAAATAATTTTACCACCCATTACTATTCACTTCAATTTCCAGCTAGATATTTCTATCATGGTTATTTTTGTTTCTATTTAGTCTGTACTTTTCTACTTTACAGGGTATGCATTGTGAAGGCTAACCACCAATTCCATCGCCATATTTATTACATTTTGTACCAATGTGTAGACTACTTACTATTTCATTTACTGAAGTAGTCTAACAAATAAAGAAAAGCATCTTTGAAATAACAAGTCATTTTTTGGTACCAATTTTCTAACTATAAATTCTCCAGCCAGATCTGATATCGCATACTTTTTCATCACTTTCTTTAACTGTTTTATATTTAAAAAAATATATATATATCTTCAGTACCATATTACAACCAGACCCTTGCGATTTGTTAACATTCCCAAGTTTCCCGCACGCCTGATGATTCATTACCGACCTTGCATATGTTACCGTTTCCTCAGCGCATTCATTGTTGTACTCACCTATAAAACCGGATCATGATGACTACTTCAGCGTTATATTACCGCGCGTAGGGGTATGAAGGCTGATGGCTGTGCATCAGTGGTAATGGTTGGGTGAAATTACTCTTTTTCCCAGGAGCCGAAGAATTACAGACTATTTCCTCTTGTTCCGGCTAATAGGCCCACTTTTAGGCTGGCATTGACCGCCTGCAGGGAACAGACACTGAAACAATAGCTGCGTGGTCATTACCGACAAAACACAGCTATTGGCTTTGCGAGTTGAGAGGATGTCAAACCACACGCAAGCGGTGGTCTCTCTTGTCGTCTAGCACTCGGTTGTATTTACAAAATTTATAAAATATTGCGCTATAATCTCATGGATAACTGAGCCTAGTTAGTAGCAGTATATTTACTATTTTCATTAATTAAACAAACAAATGAATAATAGACAATTGAAGGTAATCCTGTAAATCTTGTAAACTATATCGAATTTCTACAAAAATATCAACATGTACTAACCCGGATGGATTTTGTTTCTTGGGTTTTGAGCCTATTATAGTCCAATATATCCACTTCATTAGGTTCTGAAATTCATCAACTGAAACATAACAGATGTGGATGATATTAATTGCATTTGATTGAGTTCCACCGAGTAGAGAGGTCCAGGCAGAAGTAATTAAAACCGCCTTACACAAACATTGACAGGGCATTAAGACTGCCAAAGTTTCTGAGCTGGAAAAGGCAACAAGCAGCTTTACCAAGTTCTATAAAACTTTTCTGGTCGGTTTAATGTTGTTATAGTGATATGAAAATAAATTTATGATGATCGTAGGAATCTATGAATCTGTGCCTAAGAAAGAAGCACTGCCAAACTTATTTAATGAAAAAAAGTCAAGCCGTGTGACGCAGGTCACAATGAAGGTTATCATCGACTGCGAAAACGATTTAGTTTTATTAACTTCTGTAATTAGAGCTCACTAAAGTCCCATTGTATATAACTTCGTATTAGTCCGGACTTCAAGATCTTTAATGTGATACCCTACTCAAATGTGAAAGTAAAATATTCATTTTGAAATTAACAATAACAAATTGACGGTTCGTCATTTATTATTTATCTTTGGGCCACTTTTATTTTTGGCGTCTTATTGACATTTCTCATAGTTTTAATGAGTTATTATAACTTTAGTCAATTATACCCGCGTCGTATTATTATTCATGACATGGAGATCTTTAATCTGATACTCTACTTAATATATTGGACAAACTACTTATTTATTTATTTGACAAGTTAAAATTTATTAAGAAATCTTTTCAATACAGTATAGACAAGGAAGTAATTTTTTTTATTTTGTTGAATCTACATCAAATGGTAATTTCGTTTTAAATCAAATGTAAAAGTTTATGAGTCTTGAATAAAACGTCCTTAACCGAAAATAGAAACTTGTTTCAATATTTTGATCCCGTAAGCTGCTGGTAATAATATTATATTTGAACGCTAAAAATGTTTGCAAAATAGCTAGGAGGTATTCATATAAAAATGAAAAAAAAACAAAAACGGAAAAAGAATTGAAATGAAATCGCAGATAGATTGTTTTCATTACAGGTTGAAGATGATTTTTTTACTAAGTAATGAAGAGAATTCTCTTAGCCTAACTCTGGTTTGATGAGCTTTATTCCGGTTTCGGTCTGATCAGTAATTTGCACTAATGGTGATTTTGTCGTTACTCATCAAACGTCTGGCTAAACATGTTTAGGATAGTTTTCCTTTCTACTTAGGCGTTTCCCAGATATATAATGTTTGGTTCCAATGATAGTTTTATAATTAAGATCAAACCGAGGAGTTGTAAACACTATTATAAATTCTATTCTTCTTACTAGTAAGTTCATTTTACGTGAGTAGGTGATTTTATTTTGTTAGTTATAAAATGAAAATTGTCGCTTCATGTATTGTAGTATTTGGAATATAAGTATATGGAAAAAGTTTTTGTGTATTTGGGTATGAGGTATAAGCCACTCAACGTGTTATTTATTTGGGTGTTGTCATATGGGTCTAGAACAGTTCTCAGAACACGATTTTAGTATCATACGAGTATGATAGAAATTTGATTAACTAAGATTATTAGTAAATTACTATGATGGTACCAATAAATGAATGTAGAAATATATATTTAAAAAAAAAATGAAATGGCTATGAAATGACTAGATCTCCTGTAAAAACACACCAAAACGGATTGCATGTTTCTATAAGTGGTACAAGTAGGTTTTTAGGTACAAAAAAATCAGGTTTATATAGTCTGGAGTTATTATTAGTTAGCCACTGTAGAAGACCATATCTGAAGAATCAGGACATATATTTCCAACAGTGGCGAATCCTCAATACACGGTCGAAATGTTAACTCTTATCAACTACTTGGTTGTAGTCATTTTAAGACCTCCGAAATTTGATTTAAAATGACTGCTCAAAGTGTAAGGGTGACAAAAAAGTAAGTTTTAAGGTCACAGGCTTGAAACGTTCGCAATGCAAACATTGAAGAATCTCTGTTCAGTATGAATGAGACAGAGATAATCTCCCTATATATTAGTTATCATTATTTGACATAATGTGAATAAAGAAATCGTCATATTAATGGTCGACATTTGGACGTAAGTGAATAAAAGCCCGGCCTCAACTGTGGCATCATAAGCTCAACAGCCTCGTAAAGCTTGTCTGTTATAGTTCATAATATTCTCTAAAATGAGGGAGAGAGATCTAAAGCACTTCCTCGTCGTTCCTTTTTAGCTCAAATTTAGATTGGAAGTTTGTTCTTGAAAACAAATTAAGCTCATTACGGTTCAAATCATTCTTATTTTTTTTTATCCGATTTTAATTGGTATTTTTAGTTTTGTTTTTTTTCATTCTGTCTTAAAAAGACGGATATACTACCGTAGAGCAGTTTTGCTTTAGTTAGTTGGTAAACCGGTCCACTTAGTCGTAATCCATGAGCAAAGTTAAAATGACCAAAACTAAGGCTCTTAATGAGTGTTTTATGTCACATAGCCTCAATTACCTTTTTTGTGTTTTTGTTCTAACACTGATACTAAATTTAGTTTGCTAATGAAGAGTCAAACGGAAACGTCTAGGTTCTACCCTCCGAGTTTTTCGGGAATGATCTAAATGTAAAGCGTGATAAAATATATTTATGTTCATTGTTTGATTTTTAGTTGTACTTAGTGTTGAAACGAAATTAAAATCTGTTTTAGGCACAAATAGCTATCTGATCATATAAAATAAGCATGAAAAATAAAATAAAATTAACGATTGAACATCCAAATTTTATAGAACTCTTAGAAATGTGTCTCTCCAAATTTGTATAAAACAGTTACAAAATACGTTTATCTTAAGTTTGAGATATAAAATATTAAAAAAAACTATTTCGTTGAATGATTATTTTTTAAACTAGCTTACCACCAGCTTATACCCAGTTGGGTTATTAACTTTAGCTCAATAATAACAATGATCGCAATATCGTAGCTGTAATAAAATTATAATTACTGGAAAGAATGATTTGGTCCAATTCTAAAACACGATAACGGTATGTAGCGACTGCTAACTATATATGTAAATTACCCTACACTCTGGTTCATAATTAATGTATTATAATAGAAAATGTCATGTAACTTCATTATGTAACTTCTGGTAATAAATCATAGAGAGGTCGGAAGTCGTAGACAGGTAACTAAAAGGGTGTGGCAATAAACCAAGAGAATTAGCCACCTGGTACCATAAAACCTGGGCAAAGGACACTTACCCCTATTAAAATAGACCTTCAGTCACGTTCCCACGGTCAATAAATCATGCTAGGAACCCTTTTGGGACCCATGGGATAATAACCTTGCTATAGGTGGTCAAATAACCCAAGGGGGTGAAGCCCTAACAGCTATAAAAAACACACCCTCGTACCCCAACGGTCAATAAACTGACTACCTGTGTATCAGGTGTGTATGCAGACAAACCGGCCTTCCACGAGGGAGGGGGTTATCATATTTATATCAGTAAATTTCACTCTTCAGCCCAGTCAGTCCCTCAGTCTTCATAGCGCACGACTTATCACTAACCCCAGGGCACCTGGCCCTGGTGGGCTACTCTGCCACTCAGTCTTCCGAGTAACTCGACACCGGGGGCACTTGGCCCCTGGTAGGCCCCACTCTTCATTCTTTTCTAGTTTCGACATACCGATAGCCGCTACCACCGACGGCCCTTAGCCTCACAGCCTATAGCAGACCCCTGACGACTTGTACTTATTACGCTGCCGATCTCTCGCCCGAACTCTAAAACTGGTCTTATTCTTTATGAACCTCTGAACCTCATCCTGAACACAGTGTCTTGTCGGGACACATTCCTAATCATATATGGAGTCAGATATTAACGCCTACATGGAACATGGTCCATGTTATTAACTACAACATTCCGACAATTGTTGACCTCCGACAATTGTTCACCTTTTCCGACAATTGTTCACCTCCGACAATTGTTCAACCAATATCACGACATCTGGTGACCCTCGACGTGCACAAGAGGTTTTCCCGACATCTGGTAACCTTCGACGTGAATGAGAAGCTCAACATGATCAAGACACCGCGACAATTGGTGAACTTGATGTGAACGAGAAATCCGACAACTGGTGAACCCGCCGCGAGAAACCGCCGTGATCTCAGAAGAAACCTTTTCTTACGATGGCCAACTCACCAGCTCCGTCCGACGAAGCATGCTGTACAACCGTACACGCCAACTCTCGGACGTGCATACCACCAGAGTTCACGAAGAAGACCCCATTCTAGCACACCGAACGAAATTCAAATCAACGTCACGGTTAATTTTCCCCGTAAGCTACCGTCAAATTTAATAGCCGACCAGTATTTTCGAAAATCCGAGTAAACCTAATCGCTACCACTTCACGAAGCAAGACATCCGGTGACTCCTCAACAACAATTCGCCAACGCAGGAAGACACAATACATCCACTTGGACTTCTGGGACCGTTGCCACCGCCTGCGAGGATGCGATAAAACTCACTAAGATCGACTGACTTTAGATGGCCAGAGCCGTCGAACCTCGGCGTCATAGAAGCTACACCGTAGCTGTCGCATTCTAAAAACTGGCTGGTTAACGACCGTAAAAGGCTATCATCTCTTCGAAGTGCCTCGAGTTCATCCACTAGCTCGAACCTGCCCGGACGCCTGCTAATCGACTTCGACAGGACACACGAAACCCCGGGGAACTACTCACTGCATAGAGACGACCCGCGACACCCGGGAGATGATACAACGACAAGACGCGGAAATCAACTCAAGACGAATCGACACCTGACCGAACAACCCTGCGAACGAGTACATCCGGATGGGCGCTACAACTGGGGGAGCCGGAAACGCGCCTGCCGCAGCCACATCGCTACCCCGGGTCTACAAGCCACCACTATGCATCTGCACGAGAAGTTGGAACACGACGGTAAATATAAAGTAAACTCACTGATCAAATATAAATTAATTTTTCTTTTCTCTGTTGTAGGTTGTTTCGAAAGATACGCTATAATAATTTTTATTAAGACCGAAAGTTCGCACTTGCGCATATGTTTTTTTTGTTTTTCTCGTCGTAAATGTTAACAGCAATCAATAGACCACAACAATTGTAAAATAATGTCAGTCAAACGTGTACGTAAATATGTGTATCTTAATACTTTTAACTGTTTGTAATTGTTACATTGTAATGAGCTAACTTGGTATTTAATCAAGTAAAATATTAATTCTTTTATTGTCAACCATGTGAAAGATAATTGTTTTTTGTAGTATAACATATATTTAATTGTTTATTAATAATAATTGTTCGACAAATAATTTCCTATATACACACAAGTGTAAGCATTTAAGAAAGATTGATAAAAATCTGTTTGTATCATGTACGTATTATGTAATGTAAGTCAATGTAAACAAAAAACTGTCAATAATTACCGAGTGTAGGGCAATTTGGGGGAGCTCTGTAGCGACTGCTAACTATATATGTAAATTACCCTACACTCTGGTTCATAATTAATGTATTATAATAGAAAATGTCATGTAACTTCATTATGTAACTTCTGGTAATAAATCATAGAGAGGTCGGAAGTCGTAGACAGGTAACTAAAAGGGTGTGGCAATAAACCAAGAGAATTAGCCACCTGGTACCATAAAACCTGGGCAAAGGACACTTACCCCTATTAAAATAGACCTTCAGTCACGTTCCCACGGTCAATAAATCATGCTAGGAACCCTTTTGGGACCCATGGGATAATAACCTTGCTATAGGTGGTCAAATAACCCAAGGGGGTGAAGCCCTAACAGCTATAAAAAACACACCCTCGTACCCCAACGGTCAATAAACTGACTACCTGTGTATCAGGTGTGTATGCAGACAAACCGGCCTTCCACGAGGGAGGGGGTTATCATATTTATATCAGTAAATTTCACTCTTCAGCCCAGTCAGTCCCTCAGTCTTCATAGCGCACGACTTATCACTAACCCCAGGGCACCTGGCCCTGGTGGGCTACTCTGCCACTCAGTCTTCCGAGTAACTCGACACCGGGGGCACTTGGCCCCTGGTAGGCCCCACTCTTCATTCTTTTCTAGTTTCGACATACCGATAGCCGCTACCACCGACGGCCCTTAGCCTCACAGCCTATAGCAGACCCCTGACGACTTGTACTTATTACGCTGCCGATCTCTCGCCCGAACTCTAAAACTGGTCTTATTCTTTATGAACCTCTGAACCTCATCCTGAACACAGTGTCTTGTCGGGACACATTCCTAATCATATATGGAGTCAGATATTAACGCCTACATGGAACATGGTCCATGTTATTAACTACAACATTCCGACAATTGTTGACCTCCGACAATTGTTCACCTTTTCCGACAATTGTTCACCTCCGACAATTGTTCAACCAATATCACGACATCTGGTGACCCTCGACGTGCACAAGAGGTTTTCCCGACACGGTACTTAAATAGCGCTTACCATTAATTGAAGGTAATCCAACAATTATTCTCATCCCAGCCTTATCGTTATCTGGAAAGGCGTTTGAATATATTTAAAAGTGGGCGCTTCCAAACTATCCTTTCATTGCTGTACAGTATGTGAGACTGGGGGTTAGGACTTATCGATTCTCGCTTAGATATTCGACGTCCAGGTGAGATTAAAACTTCAGGAATGCTCTCAACTCTTACAAGACTGAATGAAAAATATTTTTTCTTGCGTTAGTGAACTCAGTTCATTTTTATATTTCATTAGTGTAGAATATCCTTTTGGAGTACAATCGGTATAAGAGTACTTAAATTTTCAACTTTTTGGGAAACAAGTTTTCGGAAACTTTCAGTTTAAATAAAAGTAGAAAAAAAAGAAACAAACCGAAATCGTTCATACTTTTATCAGTTGTACGTGTGTCGATATCTTTGTTTTGTTGTTTAATATTAACCAAAAAGTATCATTGATATAGCTATTCAATGCCAGACCTTTCGCGCTATTTTTATTTTTAGTTTGACTCTAAAGAGTCATGTTTTTTAATTTTTTTCAGTGATGGGGTTTTTCTTTCGTATTTTGCTTTCCCATAACCAAAGATAGAATAGTCAGAATAAATTTATCTTGAAATTCAAAACTGTCGAATTTTAACAGTTCATATATTTATTTCAACATTGATGATAAATTAAAATAAGTTAGATTTTCATGTAATTAATATATTGACAATGTTCCAACATACTATAAAATTTTCACGGTAGCAAAAAAAGAGAGGGACTTGTTAAGAATAGTATAATAACATTTATTTGCAAAACGTCGCTCTGATTGTAATTGCAATATTCCAAGGCCAAAATTCGTTACTTATTATTTCTTCTTCTGTGAATATTTGATTTCTCCCTAATTAAACTTGTAACACACATTTGTGCTCACGTCTATCTTGATTTTCTATTTTCAAAATATTATCCATCGATATATTTTTTTTTTGGAAATGTATTCCTATATTTATAGCTTCCAACGTTGTCCATAAAAACAATCCATGAAAACCTTACTAGCCTGCATGCTTTGCTGTGAACTGACAGTTTGAAATTATTTATTTATATACTAAAATGTATCCTCGTAGTATCTCCCGTATAACGAAGTATAAATTAAAAAAACGGAAACCATTTTATTAATCTGAGTTTTATAAAGATACTTAGATGATTCAGAATAGACATTCGTATATTTTATAAGCAAACCAAACATTACTGTGTTGGAGTATGGTTATGTTACTTAGGAAGAAATATTAACCTCATGTAATTCAAAATAAATGAGGAATAACACTTCTTTTGAAAATCAAACCATGCTTATTTTCTAACATATAAAAATATCTGCAAACAAATTTGCATGTTTCCGTTTGAGGACTAATACTTTGAAATTATTTAATTGAAACTGTATTTATCATGGTGTATTCACACTGTTTAAACATCTAAGAGTATAAAATATTTATAATCAAATGAATGAAAGCTTTAGTTTCAGTTTTAAATTAGGTAATTGCATTCTTAATCGAAATGAATATAATATTTTACATTATTAATTAACGGACTTACTGCTTTTATATTAAACTTTACGTAATTAGTGGCTTCGTGACGTGTGGCTAGTCCCTAGGAACCTGGAGTTCAGTAGTAGTTTCTAATTAGGGGCGCCCTATTCCTGTGTGGCTCGGCCCACATATTGGGTTCGGTTTCCAGTATGATGCAATAATTGAATCTTAGTGCTTACTTAGCGGCTGCTGGGTTGCTTATAATGATACTTCTTATGAGGTATAATTTTAGACTTATTTCGGCTTTTATATCCTCTAGATCTGATTTTATAGAAGTATCTTCTGTGTTGTTATATGTACCATCTGAGAGAACGAATTTATTGGGGTATTGGCTCAGGTCAATGAAAGAGATTAATTGAAAGAATATAATTATTGCTATCCAAAAAATTATAATAATAAACTTTATAATATAATATTGTTCTTTATAACAATTAATTAATTAAGTTCGTTAATGCCCACTGCTGGACAATTGATTATTTTTTTATATTATATTAGTTATACCTTATATTCCCTGATATAAAATGTTTGCTTGCACCTAGAAATTTGGCCGATTTCACCTTTTGCTTACAAAGGCTTCCTTAAAATGTGCTATGAATTTGGCCATTCAAATATATTATGAGCTACTCTATTTTATTAAAATTTATAAAAAAATTAAATTTTATCTCACGTGCTAAGCGCGTTCTTAGCAATGAAAGGGTTTCAATAATAAACGGAATTATAAATCAAATATATATTTATTTTTAATAAAAACATTACATAGAAAATTTCTACATAAGCTTAACCCACATGGTTAAACTAATAATTTATTAGCTTCCTGACTTAGGGGAAGATTTTTTTTTTGGCGGATCCAGTAAAAAAACAGGTCTAATGACGTGAAGAGCTTATTGAAAACATTTTCATTCGTTGCGATTCGGGAAGGTTTTCCTTTTCCTTTTAAAAGGAAAGTTTACTAATTTTCTCATCCTTGCCCCTCCTTTAATGGAGACCTACTGGTAATGACGCACATTCTACAATTTCTCCACCGTGCACCGTTGATAGCATATTATACCAAGGGTGTAATGAAACTGATAGGTTGCTTGGTCAGCAGCGTAAACTACAAATTTTGACGAGTCGATGTTAGCACTGCAGGTAATGCCTGCCAGTATTGCTGCCAGCCGCTGAATGAGTGATTCATCTACAGCAGTAATTGGAACAGTGAGGGAAGGACTTCCAGAGAATCGCCTTGAGGCATTACCACTGTTATTCGTACCTGCTTGACGATATCTGCCCCATTTATATAACCCCATTTTTTCAATGAATTATTTTTAAATTTGAGTTTTTGTTTCCTCTTTGATCGATTTAGTTGACTTATTAGTTCATTAAGCATTGAAGTGACGACTGTAGGCTAAATATAATACAAACTCCAAGAGCTTAACGCGTCCATGAAGTGGCGGTATTCCAAATCGTAGGGCTTCTACTTAAGATGGTGCAGAATTAAGTCGGGAGAAGTCACAGCTGGAGGTTGATGTATTCGTGATGGTTTGACTTTATGATTGAACAAGATTCCAAAGGATAGAACATGTTACACTGCCTTTATTTTCCTGGTGAGTGGGCAGCTTTTTAAATACGCATTGATTCAGTAGAGATTAAACTCGGCGGAAGGCTGTTACGATGCTTATATGGGAAACAGATAAGAGGCGTACCTATCACAAAAACGTAATACCAAACCGCATCGTTTTCCTAAACATTGTCGAAAATTCGATGTTCATATTTTCCTCTATGTTTTTCTTCGCAATAACATTTAAGCAAATGCCAACTACTACAACTATAAAAACTCTCATAACAATTGCGTTGGTAGCCTATATTGAACAATCAGTTGTCTTATAATTCTATAAACTAATCCCCACAAAAGTTTTAAGCGTTTACTTACTTTAAGCACTTTGAAAAGTTTTCATGGATACGCCCGTTCCTAGATTTTTACCTATGAAAAAAACAACTGATAATTGATGTTCGCCATTATGCCCAGCAGTCAACAACTTGTTGACTCTAAGAATCTTTAATTTGTTTAAAATTATCTCTTCTATGTTCTAGGGGTTTTGTTGACTTAGCCCCACTGTGCGGCATAGGAGCGTAAACTCTCATTGCTCAAAGTGATACGGCATAAATGCTTAAGACATCAAAAGCTCGTGCATCCGTTCTCGCAACCTGTTTTGATTTTATAAAAGTAATTTTCAAGTAATCCGTTATAATTCGCGACAGATAGGAAAGCCACTCGTATGTCGTTTTTGCGAATGCTGAGTCCTGTCTTCTTCTATGATATATATGACTTATTTATTGTACTAAAATTACAATCTGCCTCATCAGGCAATTAGTAATTAAGATAAATGTTCTCATTCATACAATATTTACAAACAGCCCAGAGGCCTCCCAAATCCACATGGTCGCCACCTCCCTTGCATGCGAAAGAGAAAGAGGAGTCTTGGGAAGTCCCCACGCTCCTCCGTCAGCCGCGTCACCGAATACGAGCCAGTGGAGGCTGATGAAGAGCGTGAGAGCCACATACGCTCAGGACATGATTGAAGAAACTGGCTCCCACTATCACGCATTAATAGCAGGTCACGAGGCCACTGCCGTTTCAGTCTCCGAGGAGGATTATAGGGATGAGTGGTGCAGTGCAATGACTGTGCTACAGGATTAGGGCAGTTCATAAACTTGGAAGGGACGGGTTCAAGAATGTAGAGCATATTAAGATCGTTATGAAGGGTTTTGTTGCTGACGTAACAAGGGGTATTTACTATTGTTCTCAGGACTTTTGATTGTCAGGATTGTATATGCTTGATGTTCGACCTTTTTGCTGTCCCCCATAGCTCTATTCCGTATGTCCAGATTGGCTTAAGTATAACTTTGTAGATGAGTAATTTATTTTCTATTGAGAGATGGGATGTCCTTTGAAGTAGTTTGTACAGTTGTCCAAAACATCTGTTTAGTTCTTGTCATTTTAGCCTCGTATGTGGGTTCCAGGTCCGTCGTTTAAGCCTAAGTACCGTACTGTCTTGGATACAGTGAGAGAAATAGAATTAAAATGAACTAGTGGTCAAGCCTTGCGACAGAGGGTGAAGGTAATGAGGGAACATTTTAGTTCATTAACTTTGATCCGCCATTGGTTGCACCAATACCAATTGCATTATTATTACAACCAATAATCATAATATACCAATTAGTGCAACCAATAAGGTGTTTTTGAAGGTTATAAGATGCTATATCGGGTCTGGGTGGGGTGATAAGACTGTAGTGTCATTTGCAAATGGGGCCAAGAATGTATTCGGGTTAGAGGGGACATCAGCGGTGTATAGTTTATAGACTATGGGATCCAGGACACTGCCCTGTGGAACTCCTGCTTTAATGGGATAGTAATATAGTTAGAATATTCTATACCACAGCGTACTCGAAAGAAGCGGTGTGAAAGGTAGGACTGTAGGAATAGGAAACTGTTGTGCAGGAAAACGGTTTTTGGATTCAACAATTGGAAGTAGAAGTTTTAATAGGAGTTTTTCAACTATTTTTGAGAGGATAGGGAGGAGGCTAATTGGACAGTACGATAAGGTGTTATTGGGTGGTTTACCGGGTTTAGTAGATAGGACAATAATGGAATGTTTCCAGAGAAGAGGAAAGTGCGTCGTTCGGATAATGCAATTATATATGTAGGTTAGGAAGATTATGGGTTTAGGAGGATGTTGTTTGAGAATTTGAGGAGTAAGGAGATCGTATCCAGGGGATTTTTGTAAGGTAAGTTTTTTAGAAAGTATTTTACCTCCGACCTATCCCCATCCGAAGCCGCCCAGGACCCATTATCACGACGAAGTCGGTGTGAAACAGGATGATGCTTTAGAAATTTTTTAGTTACATTCCACAGGGTCCCTGGTAGACAGAGTGGAGAGGTGGGGATTGAAGGAATCGGAATAGAAGGACGCCAATAGTCGCTTTACCAATCGGCAGTACGTCGATGTTCTTGTCGTGGAGTAGTGCTATCAGTTCATTAGTGTGGGTGCGAACACCATTTTCATTCCAAAAGAGAATGGATAAGGAGTCAGAAGAATCCACTTATGGGTTTTGTTTAACGGGGATAAGGTAGGAGACAAGATTTGTACGAAGGGAAATGAGAGGGGTAATTAGGGTTCTGAATTCTGTAAGGAATGATGTTAATAGGCTAATGAGATTTGATAGCTGGAAGGTGGAGGAATGTGAGAGATGCGTGGTTGAGGATGGGATTGGGTTTGCTGGTTGACGGGATAAACGGAATGCTGGGGAAGAGGAACTTGCGGACGAGTAGTGGGCAGTGCCTTTGACTGCTCTCTGTTCCGAACCACATCAGCAAAAGAGACTAAAGGCCTCAAATGTTTGGCTGGGCCGCTTCTTGTTGCTAGTTTCTCCTCTTCTGGCCGACGACATTGTTCGGTCCTGGACTTCAGCGTTCTGTAAGCCTCGCAGCCCTTGAAGTTGGCCGGATGGCCTTGCTGGCAGAGCTCGCATACAGCAGGTGATTAATGTGTTTTTTTTTAAATCTTGTTGTGTAAATAGGAAAGTTTGAATTTATGATGGTCGACAGAAATACACGTGATTTGTTTTACATGTATGTTTTTTTTTAATTACGTTATGTACATAATTTAATATTCACCGCTAACATTCTAATAATTCTCAATTATTCAATTTTGTTCTGTTTGTTGCTAAATTTCGGTTCCAGTTATTAAAAAATCTAAAAATAATTGGTTTTGTTACATACATTGTTTGACTGAATAAATAACAACTACCTATGTTCAATTTTTCTTCTTTACATATTTAGAGGATTAGGGTGGTTGGAAAGGCTACTGTGGAATTTCGTAAACTTGGAAGGCATTCTAGAGCTCATCCCTTCCAAGTTTACGAAATTCCACAGTAGCCTTTCCAACCACCCTAATCCTGTAGCACAGTCATTGCACTGCGCCACTCATCCCTATAATCCTCCTCGGAGACTAAAACGGCAGTGGCCTCGTGACCTGCTATAAACGCGTGACAGTGGGAGTCCTGGCAATGGCCAGTCTCTCCAATCATGTCCTGAGCGTCTGTGGCTCTCGCGCTCTTGGTCAGCCTCCACTGGCTAGTATCCGGTGACGCGGCTGACGGAGGAGCGTGGGGGACTTCCCCAGACTCCGCTTTCTCTTCGCGGTGGATTTGGGGGGTCTCTGGGCTGTCTGTAAATATTGTATGAATGGGTGAGTGAATGATGAACTGTAAATATTGTATGAATGAGAGCATATATCTTAATTACTTATTGCCTTACAAAAGGCAGATTGTAATTATTGCACAATAAAGGAATTTTAACTAACATATTTAGAATTGTTTGAACTCTTTTCTTTTTTTACGTACTTAATTTTTAATCTTAATAAATATTGACCATTCATTTTAGATTTCCAGTCGAATTTTCGTCATTTTCATTATATTTTTTACTACGATGTCTGTATTATGCGGGCTCGATTTTACCTAACCTATAATATTGACTAAAATAAACTTATAATTTGTTATTATTATGCTATTGTATAGTTTGAGCATTCTGTCTGTTGTGCTGGTTTAGTTGTATCTTTGTCGGAAGGGGCTCGGTAATTATTGATGATCTAGCTTCTTTCTGAAATAGAGAAATAAGTATTAAAAATCTTTTACTTAACTTGTTGCCGCAAATGACGGCTATAGCCGTCCGATCTTTGGTGCTTTTGTAGGCACACGATGGCTATAGCCGTCACTATTGACACTTGTTTACTGATAATCCTCTTTACTATAAACCAATATTTGCGTACACTATGACGGGTCGCCGGTTTGAACAGCTTCTACGATGGATCAATGGACATTATCCTGGACATGGTTACAGCAGTACCCAAAAATTAAAAAAAATTTACCCCATACTCCAGCCAATTCTCGTTAATTTTCAAGCAGCATATTCACCGTCAAAAGCATTTTCATTGGATGAATCCCTTTTGTTGTTTCGAGGTCGGCTAAGTTTCCGACAATATATAAAAGGGAAAAAAGCAAGATATGGCATAAAACTATTTGAACTTAATACGCCGGACGGATATGTTCTAAATGTTGAAATTTATCAAGGAAAATCAGACAACATACAGGAAACAACAAAAACTAGTAGTCTTGTTTTACGGTTAATGCAGCCATATTTGAGTAAAGGACATCATCTCTTTATGGACAATTTTTACAACAGTATCGAGCTGTCAAAAGAGCTGCTAAAACATAAAACACACACCACCGGAACGCTTCGTTCTAACAGAAAAGGTAATCCGAAAGAAGTAACATAAAAAAAGTTAAAAAGGGGCGAACGTAGAGGCCAAATTGATGTATCGAAATGGCGAGATAAACGGGACGTTTAGTCCATAACATCAAATCATCATCCGGAAATGGTAGAAGTTACTAACAAATTTGGACAAAAAAAGAATAAACCAAATGATATAGCTGAATACAATTTGAATATGTCAGGAGTTGACAGATGTGATCAAATGATTTCCTATTATTCGTCACCACATAAATCCATAAGATGGTATTAAAAACTTCTTTTTCATCTTTTAGACCGATGCGTTTGGAATTCCTACTTTATCTATCGACAGTTTCATAAATCAACGACATTCCTGCAGTTTAGAGATTTGCTAATACAATCACTGATCGCACTACCTAATACTGAGATTTCTGGAAAGAATTTAGCGGCATTAACATCTACCGAAACAAATAAATTCATTACCACTGACATCCAAAAATTGTACACAACAACATTTCTCGGAAAAGATACCTCCACCTGTTGATTTTCAGCGTAAAACTTAATTTTTTACGTTGCAGACAATGTTCGACCAACCAAATTAGAAAAGAAACGTCATATAGATGTAAAACTTGTCCGCATAAACCACCATTGTGCCCAGAATGCTTCGAATCCTATCATTTATAATGCTTACTTGTATGTATGTAATTTGTTTCCTAAATTAATTTTTATTTCATTTTAACTATTTTATTAGCAAAATAAATTACAAATGATAATTTTGTTTCAAACTGATTTTCTTGTGTTAAGTTTACACATATTTACTCTCTTTTATTCATAGGAATCATTTTGAATTAGAATAGCAAACGCCGTATAGTCGTCACGACGGTCACAGCCGTCATTTGCTCCGGGAAGAGAAAAAATGACATGATGAGAAATGACGGTTATAGCAGTCGACAGTTTTTTTGGAAAAACTGCTGCCAAATGTGATAATTTTCACTTCCAAACGTAAAACTTACACTCGATTTCATCTGGCAGTCATAAACAATTGAAAAAAAAAAAGTGTTTCTGAGCACGATCGTTCAATTAAAAGTGTGCGGCAACGTGTTAAAATACAGATGAAAACTGCGTTTTTCTTCTTTGGCTGACTCTCTTTACTATTTAATAGAATGTTTAATTTCTAAATAGCTATTGTTGAGTTAAAGAGTTCAAAGCTAACAGCCCCATTCCATTCTGTTGCATCATTAATGCAGTAATGATTCGTTGGCTATCGGAGTACACTCCATTTAATTAAACATATCAGTTGAGTGTTTGTCCGTTTTGAGATTGATTTCGCAATACTGAATGCGTTTGTTGATCTCCCGTTTATTGGAAATTATTTTATGAACCTGTAATTGTTTTTGTAAATGTTGTTGTATTTTGTTTCTTATAGTCATCACATGGACTGGGTAAATAATTTGATGCAATCGTCCGGTTTTTTTTTTTACTGTGAAAGTTCCGGAGAGGATGACTTGTCCGCATGGGTGAAGATAAATAAGATTTTCATCAACGTTATTAACTTACATCGTTTCGACACATCATACGTGACTGCGTCAGGTCATGATGGCAGGAAAAGAATGGTAGTTTGCAAACAAGAAGACACCAATATCCCAACAAACTCATCCATTCAATTACGTGTAAACGGCTATAACTATAAGTTCCCAGTATCATAATAAAAGTTTCTGTTTATACTATGTTATATAGTAAAAATAATATAAGGGAATAATAGTTTTTATTTCAGCAGAATTGATTAGTAGCAGATATATTTGGAAATTTCGCAAGTTTTATTTGTACTTCCAGCTGGAGCAAAATGTGTGTATCGAAAACCTTTCAATTGTAAGTAAATAAATATTAACCGTCCGGTTGGGAATCAATTATTGAAATTAATTAAACTCGTGTTTTCTAACTTTTGCTACTCTTCCTCAGCTAAGATATATGAAATTTTGCGATTTTAAGTAGTAATTTCAGTTTTAATTAATAATTTAAGTAACAAAAACATTTTTATTAGACGATCTTCATTGGAAAATTACAATTTGCTTATACGTCATTATTTGTTGTGATGTAAGAATTCACTCATACTTAATTCCATTCGGACCGACATTCATACAACATATGTTGGGATGTCATAGATCTTCGATTTTCCAAAATTTACCACCTGAATTTTGATTAATTAAAAATTCCGGTCACGTGACCTCTCTTTTGTCTAATGGTTGACCGCAGAAAGGTTAGTTCACGCCTATCCTTGAGAAAAGGATGTACTCCCTTTCATAGTGATTGGTTATTTTTAAATAATTCAAGATTAATTATAGGGTGAAATAAAGAAAATTGCCACTATTAACTTAGTGATGGGGACCACTGTAAGAAAAAGCACTGAAAAATCGTCGGAGACACAGAGAGGTCACGTGTCCGGAATTTTTAATTAATCGAAATTTAGGTTGTAAATTTTGGAAACGAGGTATGCTACAATATATATGGGCGTGGCAGACTGGACCAATCAGCCGATCCGAAAATACATGAATACGCCTAAATCATCTAATGGCGCACCCTGAAACTAGAAGGTCTGTTGGAAGGCCCAGTGAACTCGGTCATTGGTGTTGTACAGACTGTGTAGATGTCTTGCTATCGCACGCTACTGATTATAATTCATTAAACAGTTATCTTAGTTATCAAAACATTTTGTTTCTATTATGAATCCCGATCCGGCTATTTCTGATACCACATTTCCCAAATTTACATACAAATACATCCCAGGAACCACCCCCCCCCCCCTCCCCGCTCCCAAGGTGATTCAATCAGCAACCTGACGGAAGGGCTGAAGGCAGCGGAGCTTCCCCCATTTTGCCATATAGCGAAGGCCAGTAAGCGAGCAAGGGAGTCACACACACTCAGGACATGATGATGGCTGGTGTCAGGACCTTATGACTAACATAACTATTCTCAATAGATCGCTCTCTCAATATGGACAAGTGTTATTGGATATGGAGTTGACAAAAGGATTCGGACGAGTGGATATGTTTTTGTAGAATTTGGAAAATCTTGAGCCTATAAGTCTATGTAACTGTCCAAACTTTCTGTTAAATTTTTGACAAAAGAAAAAAAAGCTCTTTGAGTCCAGCGGTGCTCCCATAAACCCAGGCAACAGCCTAAGGGTATACACCCAGGAAACCGACCTTCCCGCACTCACAGCTCAGGAGGAGCTATTTGAACGTTTTGGTCCCATATGGGTTGTAACTTGGTTTTCGTTAAAAAGCTAAGGCTGATTAAATAATTATATATGTGGCTAGTTAATGAATTAATAGTTAATAAATGAAAGCCATTGTATGAATATATTAGGAACAAAATCAAGAAGGTAGTATGAATGAAAATACTTAAACTTTTTTTTTTTAATCTCGCCTGCCAGGGAGAAATATGTTAGAAATATACCATGCAGGTAATTATTATATAATTATCAATAATGCATTTAGACTTATCGACGTTAATTAATTCAGTTTGATATTAATTATCAGTACTTGCGGCAAGCTATCAAATAACTTTAATAGCTATTAGCCCAAGAAATAACTACAGTGACAAGCTTGAACCGGGGACAATTCCAGTTCCGGTCGCTATCTATCCCTGTCCGAACACTCAAATAACCTTGGAATAGTTAAATAAACTTGATATTTGCTTATATATTGATATATAATATAATTATATATTTAATATCAGCATAATCTCACTCTAGCCCGTAGGGATTTAAATTACAGTCTAAGCCATCGAAGCTAACTATCGTCATTTCAGCGTATCGATCGTAGTATTCTACTATTTCACTACCCTCCCCCTTATATATTCGCTCGATATCAATTTGAATACATCAGGTTTTTCCGTTCGGTTACTCCAATGCCAATATAGGACCACCTGTAGCCAATGGCGTTCTGTTCACGTAGCTTTGTAACTAAATGGTTATGGCTCTGTGGATGATAATCGTGGAGGCAGGTCCTGTCCCTACAATTCATATCACTTATCATCTCTCCTATGTTTTTTTGCCCTGACTGCCGGTTTCTGTTTTTTTTCCGTCTGCCTTACATCTTCTTTCTGTCTACCGTTGTCTTCTAATTAGCTGTTATCGCTTCCTTTAATTAATCTTTTAGATGATATTTTTTTAACTGTCATGCCTTTATCATTTTAGTCCAGATTGACGAATTTGTCTTTCGTATGCTGAGGGTGGGTTTTATTTTATTCATGGGTGGATATGTTAGTAGATATATGGTTTGTATACCCAAATAAATTATTTATACCTTTATTTTTAATTATCGTGAGCGCTTTCAACATATATATGTCATCCACCAAAGGATAAAACATAACTTTGGGCACCTAAATATTTCATAAATTATTAACAGATCATTAAAATACTATAAAATTATATATTAAATAAAATAATATACTATACTCTTGCAGCAGGTATTTAAAAAAAAAAAAATTATATGTTACGCGCCTTGAAATCAAGCAGGATTATCCAGTAGGTTCGGCGAATTGGGCGCTAGTTTGACTTCATTCATTAATCAAAGGCATATAAACACATTGTAACATGTACTTTATATATAACAACTATTATAAAAATATTTTATGCTACATATTGTGATCTATATTTTTTATAAAAAAAACTTAGGCCATTAGGATAACGTAAGCTGCAATTCATAGGCGATTAATTGTTTCCAATTATTTATTTTTATGTTTTGTATTTATTTTGACTATTGGAAGTTGTATATTTGATCTGTTAGAATTACTATGATATTTACATGTTTCAAATATAAAGGTTTAGGAATGTGTTTATGTTAAAATGTTCAAGATAGTATAAGCTAAATTATTGGGTTCACAAACCACCTCAATTATCAATCGTTTAATAACAACATTACCTTATTGTTACTGGATAAGTCTTGGTACCTAGGTTGATAGTTCTAGGGAACTATCAAGTCTGGTTCTTATCGTTGTAATTTGATTCTGATGAAAGTCGGAGTGAAGTGCGTTTGAATAGAAAATGTCTATCTATTTATTGAGATTTTAAGCCCCAGTGAGCTCTCAATCAGCTAATACTGGATAAGCTAATCTTACTATAAATTCGAAATGAAATACAATTACTGTCTGTGTATCAGATCCTTGATTTGTTTGTTGTTTTGATTATTTAAAATTCTATTCATACAGAATATGCATTTTTTAGAGTCTAATGTCGATAAGTGATTGTCTACCTTAAATCATTGCTTGCCAAATTATTAGGTATTTATCCTATAAGAATCGCATAAGACAATGCAAATAAGATAAACCTGTTATTCTTGAAGCTCTTATTTTAATCGAGTTGTGTCAAGTCCAATTTAAAAACAACGATTGTTGAAAACAATCATAATTCTATAATTTTATTCATTATTCTAATTTCTTAATATTACAAGCATTTGTATTTAATTTTTAATTACGATTATTATTAGTTAGAATCATGTTATCGTTTAATTTTAGTCCAGAGGATACCTGAACATACAAAACATTCCCTTTTTCCGAGTATAAATATTAGAGACTTATTGATTGGATGAAATATTGTCCGTTTTATTGTTATATTTTGTGTAAGTTTATAAAATCATTTATCAAAGGACAACTTCAAGTTTTCAAACTGGCTCAAACCAAAGCTTTTAAATGATATATTCGACACTGATGAATTGAATGCCTCGTAAGTATACTGAATAAATTATTAAAGTTTGTTTGTAGACGTGTTTATAAAATACCCTAAAATCAGTTTTTCTTTAAACACAAGGGTTTAAGTTAACAATTAAGGAGGTTTTTAGGTATATATTTTACAATGCATGAAATAGTTGGTTCTTATTTTTGTTGTCGGTTTTATTTATTTTTGGTTATACTGAAAATCAAAACAGCTCAATATATTGTATGATGAGATAAAAATCAACAACACACACAATGGGAATGAATAGCCATCGATATAAACGATGGCTATTGTGTTTGTTTGGAAAATAAAATTGACATTTATGGGTTATTTTCAAGCTTAGGTAAATATAATATTTCAGCACTTTCAGTCATGCTTCGCATAGTTTATCACTCTGAAAACCAGATTTTACTAAATGAATACAATATTAAGATATGAATTAAGTTTCTTGCGATTGCAAGAGTTTCATTTGAAACGATTTAATTTGAATACGTAATGAGATAATTACCCTCTCCTCAACAGTGTATTCCCCTGTACTCTAATTCGGTTTTTATTAAATGGACCTTTATTACACGACTTTTATTGTTTTATTTACTGTCGTCTAAACTTCTTAACTATTACTCGAATGTATACCTAATAGCTATTTAAATTCACTAATATTAAAAAATGCAATGATTATGTCTTTATTCGAATTGTCTTGAACTGTCTAAAGGCAATAGTGTGAGGTTTTGATATCACAAGGGAAAGTTTATCTCCTTGAACTCCCTGAGAGTCCTTTATTGCTCTTTCCTTGGGCCGTTCCTTTTTCTTTGCAGAACAGTTGAAAAAGGAGAACCCACTTTAGCTGGACCCGGACTCCGTTAATTAGGTCCCGGTAACACCAACCTTAAATGAAGTCGCCTCCAAGTTATGCCATATTTCTTAGTTAACTTTGAATAACATGGCTATTTTGATATTCTAACTTACCCTAGTATTTAGTATGATTGTAAAAGAGCATTTCTGCTAAAGAACGCCAAGATTTCCGATTATTAAAATAATATTATGTATTATAAAACAGTTTAGGGTTTACCTGAGAATCGGAAAATATAATTTTTTTTCTCTAATCTATTCGAATAAAGTTCTAACCTATATTTTTATATAATATTTGCACTGTGACTAATTAAAAAGAGTAATATAGACTTTTCGTTCGTCCAGAGTAAATTCGTTTAAAAATGTATGAAAAGTAGTTAGTCTTGTGTAAACTTCCTACATTGTATTTTTGTGTCCTTTGTTCATACCTCATTCGTTGTTTTGAAGTTTCAGATTTATTTAGTCCATTTTCAGGCAACTAAAAGAACAATCTTGGTATAATCACATTAGGTAAACCTTTCTTTCATCTTAATGCAACAAAATTTCACCAAAAATAAAATAAATGCTTAATACATATTACATTCATAGCATTAATAAATTAATACTTTTGAATTAGTGGCATAATTATGTTATGTCGATGTGTAAGGCCGTCGCTGGGGTTTGGGTTTGATAATGGGTCTAGAATAGTTCCAAAGTCACGTTTTAAATATCATTCAAAGTTTTAATAAAATTTTTATGTAATAATTGTTTTATTAACGAATTAGTAAATAGGAAGTGCAATAATTTAGATACTAATATCTAACTATGATTAATACATATAAGTATCTAAAATCGTATTCATAAATTTACATAGAAATATATAGTGATATAAGTGAAAGTTGTGAAATAGAAAAGAAATCTCGGAGAAGTATTTCTAATGTAAAAAACCATACCATCAAAATGCATTCTAATTTGTGCAGTTTGTCTAGAAGACAATGTATATGAAGAATATACTAAAGATATTTCAAATAGGCGCGATTCTTCAACATTTTGTCAAAACTTCCATTTCCGCATGACCTAACCATATCTGTTTCTTTAGTTTGATCTTAAAATCGTTTTAAACCAAAAATGCACTGTACAGAGTTTAAAAGTGTGAAACAATAGTTTTCCCAATTGCAGGTCATGACCGCGTAACCTGATCTGGCCGAAATAAGAACTTGACCTGCATTCGATCCTGAAGGGTTCACGCTGAAAAAATCGAAGAAATCCTCTTGACTTTGAAGGGACCCATATGTATAATATTAAAACGGGACAGATGCGGGCTCACTATTTAGTTAACTGCTATTAATATTATTATTTTGTATTAATTCTTCACATACTATTTAATAATTGACTTTTCCGTTTGTTTTTAGGGTAATTATTTCATAAAGGAATTTTCCTTACCCGGGCAACTTCTGCTAGAGCACAGAAGGCAATTACATTAGAGATGCCTGCGGCATGTTAGACACAGGATAACATAAGAAAATTCCCTGGCCAGTAATATTTTATGACCCCGCATCCGAGATAGCGGTGTGCACGCGAGGCGGTAAGTCAAGCCGGCCTTAAAGCGAACAACCATCCGCACTATTGTTGGAAAGAAATACCACTGGCATTAACTGCCCGTCCACTTTTACTGTAATCTTCTCCGTTTTCTCTATTTGCCGCCCCCCCCCTCTATTGTTCCTTGGATCCGCAGCTTTAATGGACACTTCCCACACCCTCTGTCAATGGATCCAGACCAACTTCCACAGAGTTCTTCTCTTATTGGATCATATTTCTGTCACTGGCCCTTTTTTTGTCTTCCTTCATTTCTTTTTCTATTCTTTTACACCCCCGACACATTTGTTGGATTGTCTGACAAATGGAGAAAAAAAATGATGCTAGTTTACTGGGCACGCTAGTTAGAGGAAAGAGTAGTTTTACAATATTAAATTAACGATATAACAATAAAAATAATCAGATAAAGTAAAATTAAATAATTATTACTAGTTGTGGGCACATCAGGCGCCTTCAAACAATATGATCTTTATTCCCAAAGTATTGTTTTATCTAGCTTTAAGCTATCATCTTCAGTTTGCTAAAATATAAAATCACGTGATAAAAATGTTTACCACGCATATAGAGACAAATTAAATTATATCATTAACATTGTTATCATTAGTTTAATATATTTATATGTATTATGAACACCACCTAGTCCGAAATGGACCAATTTAAAATTAAAAAGCTTTTCAAATATACTACAATACACTAACCTCATGGCTACTTCTTCAATCAAGGGTGTGAAACGTTTATAATATTTAAAATATTTTATCTCAATCAAAACTTTAAACTATGTTTGTAATCTCCTCCGTTTTCACAATACGACTGACTTTATTAAGGAGGTATGGATAAGGTAGGTTTCATAGCATAGGTGTGTTTATTATTTCTTTGTTTTTATTTGTATTGTCCGATGTTAGGGAATCTAATTTACACTGAATGCTATCATTAATTTAAAATTCATTCGCTTACATTAACATCTGAGGATATGGTGTGGTCTCCAATATGTAAGAATAACTGCATAGAAAGATGTTTAGGGAGCATGAATTTAATATTCACGAGGATAAGTCGCTACTGTTGTCTAAAGTCCACTCTAAAATAAACGATAATGTCGCACTGGTACTGAGAGATGATATATTTTGCTTGGGTGACCTTCTGCTCTACTCTAAACACGAAACGGCCTTCAAAACTGAGACCCGGGTCTAAAATCTTGCAAAAACGAATATGTATGTACCACAAGGGGTCATTTTTAGTACTTTACATAGTTGTATTTGTTGGAATAGTTTCTATGAGCTTAGAAACTAGAACCTTTCCTTTACAGCATCATCATTTCCTACTTTTTTACAAGTTTTCCGTTCAGTGGCTTAAGGTGTACACACAATGAGGATATGTTCAATAAAAAGTTGGGTATGGCACAGTTCACATGTTGGTGCTTCCATGTTGAGATTGAATCACAATGTCCAATCCTCAACCAACAACGCACCACTTGTTCTTCGTAAGAGCTTTGTACAATGGTCGTAGATGTGGCTTGTTGTACCAACTCCCACGATTAAATAGAACTTCTCGTACCAGAAAACACCCCCAAACGTTTCCATATTGTAATAATACAAACCTGAGGCGTCAGTTAGAGCGGGGAAGTAGTTCACGACAGCTCACTAGATGTCTCTCTCTCTCTCTCTCTCTCTCTCTCTCTCTCTTCTCTCTCTCTCTCCCTCCCTCTCCCCCCTTCACTCTCTCTCTCCCTCTCTCTCTCTCTCTTCTCTCTCTCTCTCCCTCCCTCTCCCCCCTTCACTCTCTCTCTCCCCCCCCATCTCTCTCTTTCCTAACCTCGCTATGTTTTAGTTAGTTTTAGGCGATGTCAGGCCCACACCTTTCAAGTGGGATTCTCTGCATTCGTCTCGTTAAAACTAGCACATCTGTTCCATGTGGACGACGGTCTCTGGAGCCCTACAAACTTTACCTAGTAGCGTCACCTCCAGCGATCCAGTCTGCCATTCTCCGGCCACACTCGCCTTTGGGATCCGGACGGTTTTCGCCTACCTTTAGACATCGAGGTTGAAATTGTGATCATTCCAAGACCACATAAACTACCTATAATACCTATCCTGTACCTCTTCTCCTGAACGTAGTGCACTATCGGGGCACACCTTCTATGATCTTATAAAGTCAGATCAATACGAATAAAGCTGTCCGTCGACTAGGCTACCAGCAAAGGTCAAATACCACAGGTTTACCAATTTTATCTCTTTCTTGACGCCCGACGGACAGCGGTCGGGTCTTAGAGACCCTTGCACGCGGCGGGCGTCCCCCACACAAACCGACATTGCTGATTGCTGTTGTTGAGCAATTTTTTTTCCCAATGCTAATCAACAAATGATTGTGCCTTCGCGATCCAATTCTATAATTTTTTAATGAATAATAGAAATGACTCAAAATTAAATTAGGTTGATGAAAATAATACTCTGAACCTGAAATACTATTTTTCTCATCAGATGCATATATTTTTGTTGCGAGATTCCTTCTCGTTTATTCATTTGCCAACATGGTCCTTGACCTAGTAAAACACAACTCGTTCTTTTATTTTCTCTCGCTATCTTTTCTCGTTTTTCCTTGAACAATTTATCCGCAATTGTCTTGAATGTTTCTAACGCATTCTTAGTCTATTTCCTTTTGTTTTTAATACTCGTTTCTTTGAGCTGGTTATTATCTGAGAAATAATATTCAAAAATTGTGAAAAAAATAAGTGTTCCAATATTAAATAAAACAAATCGACACTAGTATTGAAGGACTGACTAACGTACAACATGCAGAAAATCCTCTGATCAGAAGTTACCCATTTATTTAGTTTACTTTTTTTTAACATTTAAATTTTGTTAACATATCTTTTCAGATATCTTATTACTTTCCAACCACCCTAATCCTGTAGCACAGTCATTGCACTGCGCCACACATCCCTATAATCCTCCTCGGAGACTGAAACGGCAGTGGCCTCAATCATGTCCTGAGCGAGATATCTTATTGACGTGATATAACCTTACTGCTGCTCGACTAAGAGCTACTTAGTCTAACTAAGACTAGAAACAAATATGACATACAAACTTATCAAGACTGTGGTAATTTTATTTACAATTGTAAATATTTGGCTGACCAAGGAACGTACTTGTAAAATCGGTACTACTACAAGGCATATGTGAACAGAGAGGACTTACTATCTAAATTTCTTGACATATCTTGAATATTCTACGCGTCTATTTATTACTCAAGAAATAGGCTTGGATTATTATATTTTCCTGAATATTCGAATTATGCTGACAGTTCCTCAGTATCTCATGAAACAGACAGATTCAGATAGGAAATGATCGTGGCAATTGTCTTATAACTCCCCAATTTACATATGTGCCTAGATTATTCATCCAAATCCATGCAATTTCTCTTCTTTTCCGCTAATATATTTTGCAAATTGTCTTCTTGAGGCACTCCTATATTAAAAGTCTTTCTTTTTTTATCAATCACTGAAATGTTCGGTCTACTATTTGAAACCGCGTGGTGATAGCTGGGTCCCAGTAAATAGTGATGTTATTATCCGAGACTATTGGTGCAGGTATTGATAATGGGGATAATGATTGTTTTTACTTCTTTTGTTTTTAATATGTAAAACATCATAGTAAAAGGAAACACCATTAATATCTTATGTACATTCATACGAGTGTATAATTGTAATTATGAAGGTTAAATTTTCCAACAAATACCTATGTTGAAGGGCTGACTCAATTTTCGAAAGAAAGTATAGCCTATCTTATCTATCTCAGTGTTAAGGATCAAGAAAGAGGTTTTTATATCGGTTGTTAGGGCTGGTAAGTAATCCGGTGAAGGTGCCCCTGCTGATGACTGCGTATTGTGGACGACAACCTGATCCTACTCCAACGACCCCATAAACCAGATTTATAGCTAGCAGTTAATCTTCGCTCTCGGCTTACAAGAGAGTAAACTTGACTCCGTCCTGATTAGCCTAGCTCAGGCAAGGTTATGTCCTACCGACGGCGAGTCAGCATAATTGGTAATTGTATCTTCACCAATACCGAGCATTACTATTAAATTGTCTGTCCTGAAATGTTTATTTTTGTTAGTGCCTTCCGTTTTACAAAAATAACCAACTAAAGCCTCAACAAAAGTTTGGTAATTTTTATATTATATCCACTCACACCAACCACAACTGTTAGAATTGCTATTATCTCTATTGCAATATTCTCGCCTTAACTGGTGTGACCAAACTTCAAACTTGGTTAAATTAGAATACATTGAAATCTCTTTAATAACTAATATAACCCTAATTACTGTCACTACTAACGAAACAGATCAACGCACCCTTATATTAATATAATTTGTTAGAAGCCATAGAGATGATTGGGGAAAATGAAGCAACAATGCGTGAATGAAAACTATGATTAGAACATTAAAAAATGGTTACATTGTTTCAGTTGGTCACACTTTTATAGCTGGTTAGAGCCTGCATATTAAATCAGTTAAATAATAGCAATATCAGTAGTTCTGGTTAGCGTTTATGGTGGAGTGGGATTAGTAAAGGTGTAACAAATTGTATACTAACACTTAATGGAAAAACATACATGCAATAACAGTAATTGTCATTTTTCAATACTCTAAAAGAGTATGCCGTTTCTCAGCAATAAAATGTTTGAAAGAAAATAATGAAATTGAATGAGAATTTATATTGAGCGCGAGAGGTGGTATTTTTATTACTAAAACTTTTTTTTTTTTTTTTTTCTCCCATAGCCCCTTAAAATTTACAGATAATTATATATAATTATAGATTCTCAGGCGAATCTATTTACAAATTATTTTGTATTTCCTGTAGCATCACTACATTATATACAGGTTTTGTTATTTTATAGAAATTATATAATGTATAAACAAGTATAATGATATACATTATACGTGACTTGACTAAACTGACTAATAAGGTGATGGGGCTCACCATTTTGATCAACCTTAAAACTAACTTACATACTAATTCTTATCCTAATTTTTCCCCGACAGTCTGTTGCCATCGATGCGGGAGGGGTGGCGGGGTCATAGTGTTGCACACTGGATTTGTCAGGTGCTGCAACGAGTCAAAAAACTTAATGTGTCTCCGGCGGATGAACTCACCCACCGACGGCACACCAAGCAACGGGTGCAGGTCAGCGTTCTTCAACCTCTCGAACGAGGTATGTCGGACCACTTTTCGCATGATTCCATTCTGGAAGTGTTGGAGACATTTGGCTGTATTGTCAGTCAAGTGGGTAAATAGCGGGGCACCGTACAGCAGTGCTGGCCGGAGGACACATTTATATATCATCAATTTAAGACGAAGCGACAGGTTAGGTGAAGTTAGCAAGTGCGATAGCCGGTAAGACCTTTGTCGTACTTTTTCTATTTTATTACTAAAATGAGTAGAGAAATGGAGATGCCTATCCATTTTTATAGCCAAATAGTGCATTGAGAAAGCTGGTGAGCTCTCTTGCCCTCCCACGCTATACGATTTTGGCAAGGATTTTTTCCCCTACTAAAACATTAATATTATTGAACATATTTATATGCTAACATATATTGTACATATTCGGGGCTCCGTTTATTTAGTATAGATAAAAACAATGTGATTTCAGCTTACTTTTGCATTATTAGCACGAATGGTGCCTATTATAGTTGCGCTCCTTGATACACAGCATCTTCCTACACCGGCTATAATGAAGTTAGTTATGTTTAAAAGAGGTGTTAGGTTTGTGGGATGGGTGGGGAATAGAGTGGTAGATGACAAACACATATTAAATTGAGAACCAAATGTTTTATTTTCATTTTTTGGTTTTTATTTTTATCTTATTTTCTCTCTTACTCTGTGGCAAAGATTACTAGTAAAGTTTTCCGTGAAGTACTTAAAAATAATTATTATTGGTACCAATTTATTTTTTATCTATCTTTATCTTTGTTCCTATTTGGTAATTATTACCGATATTTTATTATACATGATTGCTTTTAGTCAGCATCCTCAAGTGTTGTTTAGCATCTGGTATCGTAAGATCTGTAAATAATGGATGCATTCTGAAGTGATTTATTCATCTCTTACTCAAGTACTTTACGTTAAACCTTAAGAACATAAATCACGGATGAGACCACACAGAAATGTACGATTCTAAAGTCATTTGCAAGCCAGATAGACTTCGTAAATAATTTATAGCCAACTCTTGGTAAAAATGGATTCCATAAATTTAAGTATATTGAAGCAATTGAAGTATCCATGAATTTAAGTATGTGTGTTTCGTCGCAAACGATTATATGATTATTTGAATCAAATAGAAAACCCATGAATAAGCTCAGTCCACACACCTTGATTGTTGGCTATTTATCTCCATCTGGTACTGCATAATCCTTCTCCTCGCACATGTATTTTATTTATTTACTTGTTTTATGTATAATCAATCTAGAACAGAATACGTATACATCAGTATCCCCAGTTAGCTTAAAAGTAATATACTTGATATTGTTTACATTCTACAGGTACAAACTGGTAAGCTATGTTTATTTTGTACTTATTGTAAGCATCCTGAAAACTCACTGTCATTCCAAAAGTACTTGAACAGGTATATTAATTATTCGCAGTAGTTTTACTTCTTATTAAGCAATTTTCTGGTTAATAGCAGTGTTTATCATAATGAATAACTCAACTAATTAATAAATTAATTAAATACCTGTGTGAAATAGCATTTATCAATCGTGTTGCTGACAGGAAACAAAAATTGAAAAGTTGATTTTATGAGCATAAAAAAACAATATTTATTGTTATGTTTTACGAAGAAAATTAATTATTTTATGCAATAATTTTTCCTAAGCAGTCCAGGGACTAAGCTATTTTAGAACTAATTTTTTTTTCTTCATATTAATGATTTCTCGTAACATTTTAAATTTTATCATAAATTGTGGGTGCTTGAGCCTAAGTGGTATAGGATTACAAGCATTCACTTCGATTGCATGATGATATAGTATTTAAAATATGTGGCTTGCCGATTAAAAATTTTTTTTTTCACCGGTGGAATTCATCATGTTACATCTATTTGAATTTTATAAAAATCATATCAATGAAAATTTGAAGATAGTTTGTTGACAGAGAACTATTTCGGTAGAATATTTTTAAAAAATGGGAACAACTATTTGCAAATGGATATAATAATAACTATATAGTTAATTTCTCTCTTCGTAAAAAAGAGTTTCTCAAGGATTATCTGTTTCGCTGCTCCTCCTTTCTTTTTATCTAGTTACTTTGCTAATTTAAATCTTATAAATAACATCAGTGCAGACTTCTGCGCTGATTACAATCATATTTACACTTATGTTATTAGATGCGCCCATAACCCCATTGGTGGTGGGGGGGGGGGAGAAGCCTTGAACAAAACAGTCTAAGATTCAAAGATTTTTCATTAAGATCCCTTGGACTTGGGACGGGTAAGCAACGGCCAAGTTCGGATTTTCTTCTCTCGTTTCCACTCTATGTTCGTTTGTGTAATAGGGGCTTGGAGTTACCTTACAGTTAGAGCTTAAGCATGCACTTAGCACCTTCATTAAATTTGCCATGGTTTGCTCAAAGGATGCCTTCCTGCTACGTTCCATTAAATTATTGCTCAGCTCGAAGAGAGAGATATTACTTTCTAAAAGATGTAATCCTACAATGTTTGATGTATATTCCACATATTTGGAGGTAATTATATATTTAATTGTATTTAAATATATACATGACAAAAATTGATTTCTAGAGTATATAGAAGGTGGACAGTTGACACTGAGCACACTTAATGACTTTTTCACTGAGAATAATTTAAAAAAAAAATAGTTGTTTACAATTCTAAAGATATTCCGGAAAATAATCTTCGAGATCCAGCGATTGTTTTTATTTTATTTGCTGAAAAGTTGATGTTCAGTAATCGATGTAAGTTATGAACTAGAATGATAATAAGATCTTAAGAATCACATTTGGAGCTCCCAACATACTCCCGCATTTTCTCACGATATAGTTGTTTGCATAAATTTATTCCCTTCTTTGTTCCAAAATTAGTCAGTGAAGATGAAAGAGCAAAAACCTATGGATGTCACCTAGATAAGCTAGTAAAAAGATTTACCTTATGTCATCTGCAATTAAAAGAGCTGGAATAGCAGATTACTACTAACTCTCAAAAAATCAAAAGATAAGATTGATTATCGTTATCTTTCTATGCATACACATTCTAGATATCTGAGTGCTCACGAGTGCGTCATACGCTCTCCTGTTGTGGCCTTGGCCTTGGCAAGTTATAAATCTTCAATGTTCAGGGATCTCTTCTTACATGACTCCCTGATTGGTGCGAAACATGCGAATTAAGTCTTATAGAAACTTATTTTTGGCAACTTATAGTTATTATTATATAACTATCGATTATAAATATATATATTGCAAAAATCATGAAGATATATTTTTTTTCTACTTTGTCCTGCTCCTCGAGACACCATTCATGTCTAGTAATGTAAACACATATCACTTGGGAAATGGAACCCGACCTTTCTAGATCTGTCTCCTATCTTATAACCTTAATGTATAATTTTAGTTGCTTTAAAACCTCATTATTTTTATATGTATATAAAGAGGGCAAGAGAGCCACAGATGCTCAGGACATGGATTGGTGATGGTGGCCAGCTTCTATTTAAAATAGATTGACATCGTTGTTCAAGGTGAGGATGAGTGTTACTGAATAAGGATATGACAGGAAGATTCCGATGAGTGGATATGATTATTAAGGGGTATTTGTTCAAAGGCAGTTGGCACATCACTGTGAAGGGATGAGTTTGTAATCGTTAAAAAAGATTCCCTACAGTACTGAGGCCTTTGGATCGGAATGGTCGGATTCTTTTGACGTTTGAAGGCTTGGCTGTCCCTAATAGTCCTAGTCTGCATGTCTTAATTGGCTTGGCAACAGTTTGTATATGTGTAGTTTGTTTTCAAGTTTGAGGTTAGAGTTTCTGTTAAGTAATCTGTCCAAAACGTCTGTTATATTATTGTATGTATGAGGGTCTTAGGTCAGCCTCAATCATGTAGCATTTAACAGTATTGGGTACGGGTGGTTTCTTAGAAACAATAGGCCGTAGAATGTTTGTTATTTCGTTACAGAACATATATGAACTATAACCTAAATTTGGACAAAAAAAGAATAAACCAAATGATATAGCTGAATACAATTTGAATATGTCAGGAGTTGACAGATGTGATCAAATGATTTCCTATTATTCGTCACCACATAAATCCATAAGATGGTATTAAAAACTTCTTTTTCATCTTTTAGACCGATGCGTTTGGAATTCCTACTTTATCTATCGACAGTTTCATAAATCAACGACATTCCTGCAGTTTAGAGATTTGCTAATACAATCACTGATCGCACTACCTAATACTGAGATTTCTGTAAAGAATTTAGCGGCATTAACATCTACGCGTGGTCGACAGAAACAAATACATTCATTACCACTGACATCCACAAATTTTGTGCACAACAACATTTCTTGGAAAAGATACCTCCACCTGTTGATTTTCAGCGTAAAACTTACTTTTTTACGTTGCAGACAATGTTCGACCAACCAAATTAGAAAAGAAACGTCATATAGATGTAAAACTTGTCCGCATAAACCACCATTGTGCCCAGAATGCTTCGAATCCTATCATTTATAATGCTTACTTGTATGTATGTAATTTGTTTCCTGAATTAATTTTTATTTCATTTTAACTATTTTATTAGCAAAATAAATTACAAATGATAATTTTGTTTCAAACTGATTTTCTTGTGTTAAGTTTACACATATTTACTCTCTTTTATTCATAGGAATCATTTTGAATTAGAATAGCAAACGCCGTATAGTCGTCACGACGGTCATAGCCGTCATTTGCTCCGGGAAGAGAAAAAATAACATGATGAGAAATGACGGTTATAGCAGTCGACAGTTTTTTTGGAAAAACTGCTGCCAAATGTGATAATTTTCACTTCCAAACGTACAACTTACACTCGATTTCATCTGGCAGTCATAAACAATTGAAAAAAAAAAAGTGTTTCTGAGCACGATCGTTCAATTAAAAGTGTGCGGCAACGTGTTAAAATACAGATGAAAACTGCGTTTTTCTTCTTTGGCTGACTCTCTTTACTATTTAATAGAATGTTTAATTTCTAAATAGCTATTGTTGAGTTAAAGAGTTCAAAGCTAACAGCCCCATTCCATTCTGTTGCATCATTAATGCAGTAATGATTCGTTGGCTATCGGAGTACACTACATTTAATTAAACATATCAGTTGAGTGTTTGTCCGTTTTGAGATTAATTTTGCTATACTGAATACGTTTGTTGATCTCCCGTTTATTGGAAATTATTTTATGAACCTGTAATTGTTTATGTAAATGTTGTTTCTTATAGGCATCACATGGACTGGGTAAATAATTTGATGCAATCGTCCGGTTTTTTTTTTTACTGTGAAAGTTCCGGAGAGGATGACTTGTCCGCATGGGTGAAGATAAATAAGATTTTCATCAACGTTATTAACTTACATCGTTTCAACACATCATACGTGACTGCGTCAGGTCATGATGGCAGGAAAAGAATGGTAGTTTGCAAACAAGAAGACACCAATATCCCAACAAACTCATCCATTCAATTACGTGTAAACGGCTATAACTATAAGTTCCCAGTATCATAATAAAAGTTTCTGTTTATACTATGTTATATAGTAGAAATAATATAAGGGAATAATAGTTTTTATTTCAGCAGAATTGATTAGTAGCAGATATATTTGGAAATTTCGCAACTTTTATTTGTACTTCCAGCTGGAGCAAAATGTGTGTATCGAAAACCTTTCAATTGTAAGTAAATAAATATTAACCGTCCGGTTGGGAATCAATTATTGAAATTAATTAAACTCGTGTTTTCTAACTTTTGCTACTCTTCCTTAGCTAAGATATATGAAATTTTGCGATTTTAAGTAGTAATTTTAGTTTTAATTAATAATTTAACTAACAAAAACATTTTTATTAGACGATCTTCATTGGAAAATTACAATTTGCTTATACGTCATTATTTGTTGTGATGTAAGAATTCACTCATACTTAATTCCATTCGGACCGACATTCATACAACATATGTTGGGATGTCATAGATCTTCGATTTTCCAAAATTTACCACCTGAATTTTGATTAATTAAAAATTCCGGTCACGTGACCTCTCCTTTGTCCAATGGTTGACCACAGAAAGGTTAGTTCACGCCTTTCCTTGAGAAAAGGATGTACTCCCTTTCATAGTGATCGGTTATTTTTAAATAATTCAAGATTAATTATAGGGCGAAATAAAGAAAATTGCCACTATTAACTTAGTGATGGGGACCACTTTAAGAAAAAGCACTGAAAAATCGTCGGAGACACGGAGAGGTCACGTGTCCGGAATTTTTAATTAATCGAAATTTAGGTTGTAAATTTTGGAAACGAGGTATGCTACAATATATATGAGCGTGGCAGACTGGACCAATCAGCCGATCCGGAAATACATGAATACGCCTAAATCATCTAATGGCGCACCCTGAAACTAGATGGTATGGTCTGTTGGAAGGCCCAGTGAACTCATTCTGTTGCGGTCATTGGTGTTGTACAGACTGTGTAGATGTCTTGCTATCGCACGCTACTGATTATAATTCATTAAACAGTTATCTTAGTTATCCAAACATTTTGTTTCTATTATGAATCCCGATCCGGCTATTTCTGATACCACATTTCCCAAATTTACATACAAATACATCCCAGGAGCCCCCCCCCCCTCCCCGCTCCCAAGGTGATTCAATCAGCAACCTGACGGAAGGGCTGAAGGCAGCGGAGCTTCCCCCTTTTTGCCATATAGCGAAGGCCAGTAAGCGAGCAAGGGAGTCACACACACTCAGGACATGATGATGGCTGGTGTCAGGACCTTATGACTAACATAACTATTCTCAATAGATCGCTCTCTCAATTTGGATAAGTGTTATTGGATATGGAGTTGACAAAAGGATTCGGACGAGTGGATATGTTTTTGTAGAATTTGGAAAATCTTGAGGCTACAAGTATATGTAACTGTCCAAACTTTCTGTTAAATTTTTGACAAAAGAAAAAAAAGCTCTTTGAGTCCAGCGGTGCTCCCGTAAACCCAGGCAACAGCCTAAGGGTATACACCCAGGAAACCGACCATCCCGCACTCACAGCACAGGAGGAGCTATTTGAACGTTTTGGTCCCATATGGGTTGTAACTTGGTTTTCGTTAAAAAGCTAAGGCTGATTAAATAATTATACATGTGGCTAGTTAATGAATTAATAGTTAATAAATGAAAGCCATTGTATGAATATATTAGGAACAAAATCAAGAAGGTAGTATGAATGAAAATACTTAAACTTTTTTTTTTTTTAATCTCGCCTGCCAGGGAGAAATATGTTAGAAATATACCATGCAGGTAATTATTATATAATTATCAATAATGCATTTAGACTTATCGACGCTAATTAATTCAGTTTGATATTAATTATCAGTACTTGCGGCAAGCTATCAAATAACTTTAATAGTTATTAGCCCAAGAAATAACTACAGTGACGAGCTTGAACCGGGGACAATTACAGTTCCGATCGCTATCTATCCCTGTCCGAACACTCAAATAACCTTGGAATAGTTAAATAAACTTGATATTTGCTAGACTTTTGCTCGCTTGGATAAAGTACATATTATATAATATAATTATATATTTAATATCAGCATAATCTCACTCTAGCCCGTAGGGATTTAAATTACAGTCTAAGCCATCGAAGCTAACTATCGTCATTTTATCGTATCGATCGTAGTATTCTACTATTTCACTACCCCCCCCCTTCTAGTGTTATTGAGTGTTACTGAATAAGGATATGACAGGAAGATTCCGATGAGTGGATATGATTATTAAGGGGTATTTGTTCAAAGGCAGTTGGCACATCACTGTGAAGGGATGAGTTTGTAATCGTTAAAAAAGATTCCCTACAGTACTGAGGCCTTTGGATCGGAATGGTCGGATTCTTTTGACGTTTGAAGGCTTGGCTGTCCCTAATAGTCCTAGTCTGCATGTCTTAATTGGCTTGGCAACAGTTTGTATATGTGTAGTTTGTTTTCAAGTTTGAGGTTAGAGTTTCTGTTAAGTAATCTGTCCAAAACGTCTGTTATATTATTGTATGTATGAGGGTCTTAGGTCAGCCTCAATCATGTAGCATTTAACAGTATTGGGTACGGGTGGTTTCTTAGAAACAATAGGCCGTAGAATGTTTGTTATTTCGTTACAGAACATATATGAACTATAACCTAAATTTAGTTTATAATTACCCACCCTGCGTAAGATACAAATCCAGTAGTAATGTAACTATAGTACTTTAAGGCTCTCTAAGTTTGGTCACCCGGTCATCCACTCGATCTTACTTCAGTATTACTTTGTATATTTGTGGCTCTTGGTTCTTCTCTGCAAACTATTTTCTTAGTCTATTCTGAGGAGGATCCATATAGTCATCGGTGTCCAAAGCTACTGCCTAACATAAATAATTCTATAAACATATTCGTGAGAAATTGAGAAATGATCTATCTTAGCTGTTTGGCCGGGTTGGCGCTACATGGTGGCAATCCGTTAGTTTCCACCTCACAGATATAACGACCGCCGGAAGCCCAGAGGCCGCAAACTGTTACATGTGAAATATATGGGAAGCCGCCGTCAAATCCTGAACACTCACATTCGCACAAGGGCTAAAAAATTCGCAGACAAAACCGCAAGCGACACGTCTTTTTTCACCCGGCCGCCCATCAGAGGCAGGGCTATAACAGGACCCGGACAATTGCCCCTATAAATCTTGTCGCACCCGTCCTCTCTTCCCGATTTATCCTGCCGCCTCCGCCCTGGTCCCTCTTCCCGGCTAGCTCTTCTTTAAGGGAAATGTGCAGCATTAATTATAAAGAATATAAGCACAGTATGTAATATTAACCCTTACCTGTATAAACCTTTAGACGTTGATAAACACACACACAGAAACACTTCGTTTTATTAAAATAATAGGAGTATGCCCAATTTTAATCGGGTCTTTAAAACATAGGAAATCAATAAAATGTCAAAGCGTTAAAAAAAAAAATAATTACAGATTTTAACAAATTTTAATGTTAACAAAATATTCATCAATTAAATAAAAAATAAAACTTAAGTGCTAATTGAGCATACGTTGTTCATTATTAGCCATATATATGATAGTTCATGGTTTCGATTGAGTCTTCAATTATTTGCTTCGTCAGTTAATGGGTTTTCTATGGAATTGTGCCACGAGCATCAAACAATTTAGGCACTTACTTTCTTATCCCAAACCTTCTGTGTAACTTTGGTAAAATTATTGCACACTTGACTATATTTTTTTCAACATTGACTTTGTAACCTTTCTTGCTGTCCCCCATAGCTCTATTCAGCCGTATGTCAAGATTGGCTTAAGTATAACTTTGTAGATTAGTAATTTGATACGAATCTAAAATTGTAAGACAGCTGTAAAAAAATTGAGCAAAATGACAAAGGCTTAAAAATTAAAAAGGAGGAGTGCCCGAGTGCCCGTCCCGAGTTTTTGTGTTATCTGTGTTCATGAAAACAGCATCTTGGTCGGAAATACCTTGGTGCAGTCTAAATGAAGGGGGAAAAAGGTAAGCCTTTAAATTACATATTTATTATTAGTTATTCCACATTTTTAGTTTAGGATATACGTACAGTCATAAAGAAAAGAACTTAAATGAAACTTCATGCTATAAAGATGTTTGTTTTGCTCGCCATTAAAGCGCTTTTTACATTTAATATCACTGTAGTTTATTACTTCGTTTATATTCTATGCCCTAAGGAGGTTCACTGTCTCGCATGCTTCCATCGAACTCACACACTCACTGAACTGAGGCCTGGAATTTAATTAAAGTCGGTTCAGGCTCATCCTGCTCAGCTGCATTCTGCTAAACCCTACCGCTGCCTCCTAATCTACTTTAGGTGCCACCTCGATTCACAGAAATCTTGTACTACATCACGAGATAAAAAAATTAATCCCTTTATGAATGTAAAATTTAATGTGAATTTTATCTTCAGGCTTCATTTTATGGAAATAGTTCCATGCTTTCATTTGACCTATTGAATACATGCGATGGTAAAGATTAGTCACACAATTCTTTATTTTTTCACTTTAACAACAACTTTATTATTATAAAATTACAATCTGCCTTATTGGGCAATAAGCAATTATGATAAATGATCTCATTCATACCATATTTACAGTTTTCATTCACTCGCTCATTCATACAGTATTTACATACCCTCGCATGCGAAAGAGTAAGCGGAGTCTTGGGAAGTCCCGCACGCTCCTAGGTCAGCCGCGTCACGGGATAAGAGGCAGCAGAGCTGATCAAGAGCGCAAAAGCCACAGACAATTAGGACATGATTGGTGAAACTGGCCATTGCCAGGACTCCCACTGTCACGTATTTATAGTAGGTCACGAGGTCACTGCCGTTTTAGTCTCCGAGGAAGATTGTAGGGATGAGTGGCGGAGTGTAATTACTGTGCTAGGGGATTTTCTTCTACTGTTCCCCCCCCCCTTAAAAAGAATCATTACTAATCTGTGTCTCCATCTAGAGAGAAGATTTAATAACAGTTGTCCAAAGCGCCTGTTTAGTTCTTGTCTTTTTAGTCTCGTATGTGGGTTCCAGGTCAGTCGTTTGTCGAGATGGAAGTCTAAGTATCGTACTGTCTCGAATACAGGGAGAGGAATAGAATTAAAATGAACTAGTGGACAAGTCTTGCGACAAAGGGTGAAGGTAATGTGGGAACATTTTGCTTCATTAACTTTGATCCGCCATTGATTACACCAATACTCGATCTCGTCAAGGTGTTTTTGAAGGTTATAGGATGCTATGTCGGGGTCTGGGTGGGATGACAAGACTGCAGTGTCATCTGCAAATGTGGCCAAGAAGGTATTGGGAGTAGAGGGGACATCAGCGGTGTATAGGTTATAGAGGATAGAACCCAGAACACTGTGGAACTCCTGCTTTTATGGGATAGTGGTTAGAATATTCTAAACCACAGCGGACTTGGAAGAAGTGGTTTGAAAGCTAGGACTGTAGGATTAGGAAATGCCTGTGATAAATATCTTTTGAGCTTGTTAAGTAAATCTGCTTGCTGAACGCATTCAAAAGCTTGAGCTATGTCTAGAAAGGCAGCAGTGCAGTACTGTTTCGTTTCAAGGGCTGAGGGTATGTGATCAACAACGCGAAGGCCTTTTTGAGCAGTGGAATGTCGTTGACGGAAACCAAACTGGTGAGTAGGATAAAGGTTTTTAGATTCAACAATTGGACGTAGACGTTTTAGGATAGGAAATAGGAGTTTTTAAAACATTTTTGAGAGGATAGGGAGTAGGCTAATTGGTGGTTTACCGGGTTTGGTGAGTAGGGCAATAATGGAATGTTTCCAGAGGAGAGGAAAGTCCGTCGTTCGGATAATGCTATTATAATGTAGGTTAGAACGATTATATCTTTAGCAGGATGTTGTTTGAGAATTTGAGGAGTAAGGAGATCATATCCAGGGGATTTTCGGTAAGTTCCTTTTTTTTAGAAGGTATTTGACCTCCGACCTATCCACACCCGAAGCCGCCCAGGACTCATCATCACGAAGGAGTGGGTGTGAAACAGGATGATGCTTTAGGATGTTTTTTGTTACATTTTACAGGGAGTTATCCCTGGTAGGCAGAGTGGAGAGGTGGGAATTAAAGAAATCGGAATGGAAGGATGCCAATAGTCGCTTTACCAATCGGAAGAACTAATTGTACGAGCGGCGATCAGCAGGTTGCCGGGATCTTTACATTAGGGATTAGATCTTTGAGGTGCTGAGGTAAACGATTATGATTGTGAATTCGGTTGACGATGGGGCGACGAGGTTTAGAAGATTATGGCTTTAGGAGGAAGTTGTTAGAGAATTCGAGGAGTAAGGAGGTAATATCCAGGAGATTTTCGGTAAGGTAATTTTTTCAGAAGATATTTGACCTCAGAGGGGTTAACGGCTTTTGATGGAAGTGAGGGAGGTATAGGCGAAGTGAGTAAATCTTCAACAGTTGTGCTGTGAGTATCGTTTTGAAGAGTAAAGTGAGGAGTGAAAGTACGGGAAAGAAGCAGTGAGAATTCTTCCGAATCTTTCTTTTTGCAGTCCGAATCTTTCGCCATCCGAAGCCGCCCAGGACCCATCATTTACAACACTCTGGTATCCTTTCAAAGTGATTAAATCTTTCGCATTTTACAATGCTTTATAATTTTGTGACTTGTCCTTTCAACTGTGCTCCTCGGATAATAAACATATATTAATATCAGTTTCTCTGTTCCGTATCCTTATAAATTATTCAAGAGTGTCGTAGTACTTGATGATAAACTCAATCCTTAAATATAAAGTTATATCTGTTAATTTATGGTCATAAACTTTATAATGGCAGTTTTAAAAGGTTTTCTTATAAATGTATTAAAGTAACAATAAAATAAGAAAATTGTACCCTTAGAAGAAAAAAATAATGTAATCTTCAAATACATTCTTATGGTTTGGAAAACATAATGTATCCTTTAATGCGACGATAATTTGCGTCAATGATCACTGTTAGGGTTGGTAATACAGCATCCCCGAAGGGTAAAATAAATAACCTGCTTTAGTGAGATTTAGTGCCATTTCGAGGGTCATTAGACCTAAAACATTGCACACAATGTTGTGGCCCATTTACTTTACTCAATTATCTAACATTCATCGTCTGGAAAATGATTTCTCTGAAAAACGTTTAAATTGCACTTGTAGCTACACAACTATAATTTTATAGCCTGTTGTGTCTACACATTAATTAATTGTATTTGCAAATATGATTGTAATTATTGACTGTTCAATTTATAAACATAAAGGGTAATATGTCGTTGATGATAGCTCCTCTCTGTGTTTGTATTTATGGGTGTTATTTGTTGGTTTATTTACATTCCTATTTGTATAGATTCATTGATTAGATTTTCCCGTCTTGTTAATTTGTGTGTAATGTGTTAGCTCATCAACATATACCATGGCCCAAAATGGGGCATTCCACCTTCATTCTAGTTATTGGACCCATGACTTCCCCGCTTTACCTGTTTTTGTTTTATTATCAGTATAATTGTGCATTTGTTTAGGCTATTTTATTATCTCGTATTCATAAATGACATGAATCATCATTTCATTTTATGGCATATAGATATAAAATTTGACGAGTTGCCTTTCTTTCCACCTACACACAATTTGTTTCTATGTTTATATGATATTTAGAAATGAAAAAGTCTCAAGACGATGTTGGATACATGACGCTTGATACGTCTAAAAATGTAATAGCTCTTTGGATAGTGTTAGTTATTTAAATTTTTGTTTTCATCTGGTATATTAATGTTTGGACTCTTTTTATTTTAAGTAAAGTATATTTTTCACAAATATTTCCTATTTTAGGACTGTTTCTCAGGAGTCAAGAAATTATGTTTATAACCACATAGTTTTGTATTAAATTTATGTGCGATTTGTTTGGCAACCGTCAGAGTTCTTTTATTAATGTAGGTCTAAAGTTCGATTTGCTAAATTTGAGCTTCTAAGCTATAGTTAGGGTGGATAAATTGTTTCAGTTGTCATTTGAGAGAAGTTGTGTCACTGGGGGGATTTTGTTTGTGATGACGCTGATTTTTCTATTCGACACTTCAGTACAATTGTATCATGTGTACTTAAGCCAGCGTCCATTGTAGTACACTAAGTTCGCCATACCACACAGTAACATACTTTTAATTTGATATTTTCGTAATTCATCATTATTTTTATTTTGTTTGTTAATTTTGAGTTTTTTATCACCACTATTTCAGGTAGAGCCATGTACATTTTAATTGGTCCCATTATTCACAATTTCAGTTTGCATACGTAGCTGCCTTAGCTCGTAACTTAACGCCATTTTACTAAAGCTGCCGTAAATACCACAATCAATTTTTTCTCCAAAACTAATTAACTCCATAATATTTTACAGTCGATCTTGTTTACAGAAACCACGTTACACCCATATGGGAATAAAACTTTACAAATAGCTCTTCCTGCTGTGGGTACGAGGAGACAAGAGTCAGTATCCTGGAACCGTGGCCTACTTGGACTAATTGTGCATTGTTCTTCTCACAGTGTACTGGGAGTATTAGGAATGTTCCGTGCATATATAATTGTACTCATATATCTAGTTTATACGTTTTATATGTTCTTTATCTATATCCTTCGATCATGCCTCGAGACCAACCTGTAAAACACAACCTATAGCTACAGTCTGACATGTGGGACCGGGTTTCCTCCTTGGCCCCGGACAGTTTTGAGGAGTCTCGGGTTTGTTCTCGTCCTTGTACTACCTTGTGCATATTTGGGCTCCCAGAATGAGTGTAAATAAGCAAACAACGGTTGCTTAGTGAGAGCCTGAGGGTTTTACGACGATATAAGTCCCCAAAAACAAACTAAACTGGTAAAAGGATTCAGATCTACTGGCCAGACATCCCACTTTAGCAGTTTATCGGAGTGATAAATATAGACTAGGCGGTAGGGGATGTTTAAACTGACGGTGTAATCCGTGTTTGCGTTTGGCAGACATGGTTTAGGTCGGTAAGAGGAATACGTGTTGGATACCGGAGCCGGCTACGTCAACACCTTACATCCTAAGGATATTTGCTCTTGTCGGAACCGGTATTCCTTTACCCATTTATCCTTGAGTTGGCGTCTTCACTATGTCCAGGCTCCTTCGTCTTTTGCTATCTTCTCGATATAAAGCATTATTAAAACACCAAATAATTTCATATGTAGAACAAGCATAGCAGCATAGTAGTACAATTAGACAGTTATTTCTTTAAATGCTGTTAGAAGAAAGATCAGTTACGGCTCTATAAACTTCATTGGGTATGTATATATAACGGAATGTTATACCGTTTGGGTCCATTTTCCAGCCAGGTTTATTCGAATAAGATTTTGGACGATACTGCTTTGGTGTTGCTACATACATATCAACACCCCCTTTTTAACATTGTTGGGTGTAGTTTAACGTGAAATCAAATAGTCAGTGGTAATAAACAGGACACAAATCCGCAAATCGGTGCGTGTCAGGTATTTATGCTTTGTCATGACTTGTGGAACCGGGTTTCCTCCTTGGGCCTGGACAGTTTTGACTCGCTACATTGGCTTTTTTGTGAAAAAAGAAATTGTGAACTTTGACCGATTGCAAGTTAAGACTCAATGATTTTATATTAATTTTATCATCAATCAATCAATTTAAAAATTTTAATATTTCGACTTTCCTCTTTTAAACGGCACCTCGCTTATTGAGAAATTTAGAACGTAACACGATTGTCGTAACCTGCGTTTGTCGACTCAAATGCCTTTGCGCTTCAAACTTATGTTTTTAGTAACAAGTCTTGTTTAGGTCTCTTCTACGTTTTTATTCGCAGTCCTTCAGATGTTGCCTTACTAGGTGAATTTTCGGGAAGCCCCTGAAAGTTACAGACGTAGGCTGTTGAAAGTACTAGCACTGAATAAGAACTAGAAGAGAGAGAGGGTGAGTTGTCACGATGTATTTAAAGTGTAAACGTAGTCAATTTCCGAAAGAGTTGAGAAGTTTGTGTTGAAGAAAATGAGTTGGTAGGTTCCCACCAAGTTTATTACTGGACAACTTTTCGAGATACTATGGATGTTTTTAATACTTATACTATACCTAACAACTATTTGTCATTAACCAATGTTTATCTCTCAAAGAAACTCTTTTATTAATTATTAATGAATACACGGCTAACAATAAACTGTAGTCAATTTTAGTTGTGGTATAAATCCTATTATTATTATCTAGTATTTACATAATAAAAAATATAATAGTAGGATTGGGATTCGTACCGGGAACATAGGTATAGTGCTGTATCTCAGGCAAACCAGCTACTCGTTACATAAAATCAGGGGTCGCTTGTTTCTCCGCTTTAAGTATTCAGTGTCCACCTTGTTGCATTGCTTTGAGAGAGTTAGGCCAAAGAGAATTCATATTGGGAAAATCCTCATTCATTCAGTTAAGCTCAGTTGGTTGCGTACCCAATTGGATAAAAGGGAAGTATCTCTTCTAACCAGCGATTTAATTATATATCATACCCGTGTATGGAAGGGGATGAATTCTTTAGTTGATTATCAGTTGTGGCTTGAGAATGTTTTGCTTTTTGCATTTAGTTTGTTTTTCTCGTGATTCTCCCTAGTTTATTTCAACATCAACTTGTAACTTGACTCAGGCTGCTTAAATAAAGATTCACATGGACAGTTGAAATGATATTTATTTTATCCTTTATTAAAAGTGATTCCTCCTGGCAATTGCAGTTAATATTTAGCTGGAGTTTATTGCTGCCATGTAGGAGACTTTAATCGGCCCCTAACTAGGGTGCAAAAGTGCTCTAACATCCACTAGGCAGCCGTCTTATATTAAGTGGCTAGTCCTAGGGTGTAATCAATGCAAATCCCTCCAGGGAGGACACAGTCTAATTAGAGCAATATCTGCAATTTAAATGAGTACCGCTATATTCTTACGATTGTTTCACTGGTATGCTAATTACTTCCATCCCAACTCACAATCGGTTAGGCGCGTGGGGTACACCTCTCCCCTATGATGTATAAGCCATTTTTTGGTAGTGTATGCCAACTTACTTCATACATATATTTTTTTTTTCAAGCCCTTCATTTAATATATACATAGTGAGTTACAGATTCCAAAATATGGAATCTTTACATATATGCACACTAATTATATTTGCTGTAGTGTAGCTACGAGTACATTTAATTAACGAGTACATATAATGTGTTAGTTGTAAAGAATTTCTCTTTGCAAAGCTGATGTACAGAATGCTAGGCGTGTGAACATAGAAAGTGATGGGGGCTCACCTTAAGAATTCGTTGTGTTAATACAAACCTACATCTAACTAACTAACTTAACCTAGTTTTCTCGGACAACCTGTTGCCGTTGATTAAGGAATTGAGGTGGGGTCATTGTGTTAAACACTGGGTTTGTCAGGTGCAGCAACGAGTCAAAAAACTTAATGTGTTTCCGGTGAATCAACTCACCCACCGACGGCACACCAAGCAAAGGGTGCAGGTCGGTGTTCTTTAACTTCTGGAGAGAAGTATGCCTGACTTTATACTTTTCTCATGATACCGTTCTGAAATTGTGGAGACTTTTACTGTCAGTTAAGTTTAAATTATTCCTAAATACCTATCTATCAAATGTAAACTTGACAGATAGGTATTTAGGAATAAACAAATATTGAGATAAAACATTAACATCTATTTTAAATATTTTTATAAACCTAAACTATACAATATAAAAGTTTGAAACCTTTCAGAATGAAGAGAACTGTTAGGTAAATCATACTTTCCTGAAATTTGATATATTTCTGGTTTTCACATATTGTTTGATTATTAAACTTGATGACTGTTTCCAAACATTTAACGCATATATTTTTCAAATGAACCAGACACAGATATCTACTCATGACATTTGACGCACTATCTTTTTGTAAATCGGTCATGTGATCACTACATTCAGCGCTACATTATCTAACTTTTTTGTCTCATTAAAATTTGTTAGATGAATACAATTGAACATTTTTTTTATATAAACTTGCATATATTTTTGACCATAAATTATGATTTTTGAAAAAAAAAAGAACAATCCATTAACAAATCATTCTTGTAGCATCGCTACACGGAAACGTATAATAATAATTGTGACAATTTATATATGTATAACGAATTTCACAATTTTTCTCTTGGCAATTTTTTTTTTTTACAAATGTGCTGGCTGCATAAATTTACAAAATAAATTGTTCATCACCTATTTAAAAATTGGTTTGTTATATTAAACTGTGTGGTTTGCAAACAGCAAAATATTTTTATGTAAATAATTAATTAAATTAATTCAGTTACTAATTAATTTAGTTAATAATTAATTGTGTAAAACAGTGGTTGCAAAATATATTACAATATTGCTTATTGCTATATAAATATGACTACTTCACTAGCTTCTTCTTAACAGACTGTACTATATTGATTATATTGGTTACATTGTTCTTCTTTTATTTTTAAAATATTATTTTTTGTTGGTTCAGGTCCGTTTGCGACTGAAGCCGCTGAGGTCTCGAGGACTATGCCTTGTCATCAGTAGAGGTAAATGGCTCCTTTGCTTTATGTCGCCATCTTTTTAATCTATTTCTTCATAGTCTCTACCCTCGTATCCCATTAACCGGTCCCCCATTATATATAATTTAATTTCTTCCGTTGTGAACTTTTTACTGTTTATTGTCGATTGTTTTCTGCTCTTAATTAATCCTATGCATAGCCTGAAGACATTAATAGCTACAAGAAAAAACAATTAAAATAAAAAAAATGGAATTACAATTCAAGCTTTTCAATGTGCACGTCGAGCAATATTTTATGACATAATTAACTTTAATTAGATGCTTACAAGCTTGAGTGTTATGCATCAGTACCTAAATAAAAAGTCAGAACAATGGCTTTAGGTCAATTTAGTATTAATTAATGAAAGCATGGATAAAATAAATAGTTTTATTGAACATTTTGGTTTGAGAAATAAAAATAATAAGTTTTTATGAAATACAGGGATTTGTGCTAGCATAAAGAACTTTCAAACTGTACAGAGGTCATCTAAGGATATGGTTGCAAGATAAACAAGAACCACATACAAATTTATAAATTATTTGTTGTAAATTGATTTAATAGTGATAGATTTATGTCACCATTAAATAGTCTAATTACTGTAATTTTGCTCCTTTTAAACCAGTATTCCTATTAATTCACCTTCTCAAAATATATCAAGTTACTCTACGGGATAATTTGCCTTTATTTCAAAAGGTTATTTTATTTGGTGTGATATTTGACCAAGAGCTTAATTTTATTGAGCTATTTAAAAATATGAGCCCCCCACCCGGTAGTTAAAGGCACGATAAAAACCGTAACACGATAAATATTTCGACGAGTTAATTAACTTCAAAGAACATCCCCCCATCTCTCAATAGAAAATAAATTACTAATTTACAACGTTATACTTAACCAATTTGGACATATGTAGTAGAGCTATGGGGGACAACAAAAAATCGAATATCAAAAGCGTAACCAATCCTTTCAATCAAAAATCCTGAGAACAATAGTAAATACCCCTTCTTACGTCAGCAGCAAAACCCTTCATAACGATCTTAATGTACCTTACATTCTTGAACTCATCCTTTCCAAGTTCATGAAATATCATTGTAACATATCCAACCACCCTAATCCCGTAGCACAATCCAATACAATCACTGCTCCACTCATCCCTATAATCCTCGTTGGAGACTCAAACAGCCCTGGCCTCGTAACCTGATAATATATGTTACAGTGGAAGTCCTCGCAATGGCCAGTTTATCCAATCATGTGTTGAGCGTATGTGGCTCTTGCGCTCTTCATCAGCCTCTTTTCACACACTTCCTCTTTCGCATGTGAGGCAGATGACAGCCATGTGATTTTTTGAGGTCTTTGGCCTGTTTGTAAATAATGTATGAATGAGCGAGTTATGAAAATCGTAAATATGATGTGAATGAGAACATTTATCACAATTACTTATTGCCCAATAAGGCAGATTGTAATTTCATCACAATAAAGAAGTTCACATATAAAAATTATTAAATATTTTTAATTTCTTAATGGACATCGTTTCGACTGAGCGTGATAATATCAGTGCATCAGGTCCTTATCGGATAAAATTCGATATACCGTCAAACTCCTTTACTCATTTATATACCCACATCTAGGAATGAGCGCACCGTATTTCAAAGATATTCCGGAAAGGTTTCGAAATCCGACTGTGGAAATCACACAGTCAATGTCGTTGCAGCCAACATAATCTGGTTTCTGTTTGCCAATGTTATAACTAATTACAATCTTCGATATTAATGACCTTAACCATCTAGGTAAGAAATAATAGGCAGTTTTTAGGGCAAAAATAACTGGACATTTTTAAACTACTAAACAAGCTCTGTCAACATATGTTGTTTATTATCCTTCTAATTATGGACCAACTAGTTCAGCATCTCTTCGCTGTCATACTGACTAAAGGTGTTAAACTTAGACAAATTAGCACTAATGCTCAGTTTGCTGTTAATTATATTTGTCAAATTTAGACCGCCTTGATAGAAACTTGACTGACTAGTCCTTTTAGGGCTGTCCTACTATAAGAGATATCGCCTATTAGCGAGGCTGGTCCCTCCTGGTGTGGAGTCAGCACACTCTTCTTAGTCCCTTTATTCTTTATCTTCTTCTCTCGGCCCTTTGAACGAATCCTGTTTCAATTAAACCCCTCCTCCTAAACCGCTTCCTTTTCTCTCAGGGGTTTATTTCGCCGGCTAATCGGGCCCTCTCGAGACCCTTTATATATAAAGGAACTCCGTTTCATTTAAAGGCGCCCATTGCAAGAGTTAACGATTTCATCTGTTCTAGATTTACTTTTTAAATAAGCAATTCAAAAAACATTTAACCACTGTAATTGGAACTGGTTTTAAATATTGTACCGTAGGCAGGTTTTGAATTTGTGAATCTAACAGAAACGAAATCGTTTAACACTTTGTAGCCGAATGCCCTATAATCGTTAATTATTTAAAGGAAGTATTTTTTTGACTATTAATTTGTTTCTTTGATTCCCTAACGTGGGATTTTCTAGACTATTCAATAATTGAAACTAAGCGAAAACTTCAAATTTTTATCATAAAATATGTTATAAATAATTTTTATTTCTGGTAACAATAATCTATTATTTATTTATATATTGATATGTTAAATGTTGCTTTATTATTACTTTTTATAAATACCTTGATTTGTATTTGTTATGAAGCTTTTTCTTGTTACGAAGAATTATCCCACATTGTAAAAATTAAGGAATGCCTAAAATATTCGGACGGTAAAGTACCTGCGTTTTTAGTGTTGTTAAAACGTTAATTTCTATTGTATATATGATTATCAATTGAAATCATATTTAAATATCTAATTGTATATTGGGCTGGAATGTCTAATTAAACAGGAGATCAATCTCCATTTGTGAAATTTCTTCTCATACTATTGCTGAAGAATACTCATAATCACTAACGCTTGTAGGACTAAATGAAGATCCTAGATACAAACCCATTAAGAAGAGTTATTATATTATTTTTGTAATCTATGATTTTTTATTAAATTGCAATTTTATGAAATATTCTACCGATAATAAATTCCAGATATGTTTTCATGTACTTTATTCTGGATAGGGCACTTATTAATACCATTAGATGCTCCAATAAACCAATAACATAGGTTTCAAGTACTTTAAAAGTGTTTTTAATCTGATTTTTAATTTGAGGACTCTATACAAATTATTAATTTTGTTTATGTAAGATAAACTTGGGAAATAAAATAAGAAAAGATATGTTGACCGGGATTGATATATTTGTCCACCATTTGTTCACCAAATGTATATCGTGGCAGATAGATCAAAAAAAAAATATTCAATATTCTTAATTAATAATTAAAAAATATAATTTATATAGTATTATTAGGTCTAACTACTCGCATGATAGACCAATAATATTAATGGATGTGTGAAATAAAAAACTATGTATGTAAAGAACCATGAACAACAAGATTTTGTTAAATAAAAAAAAAAACATTATAGATTTAGAAACTAAAACCAAGAACACTCGGAAATATCCATGATAGATTTAGTTCTCTCTAAAAACGGGCAATATCGAAATGATAATATTCTAATTACACTAAAACAAACATTAGTGGTTGATGATACATATATAAAAACTCTAATAACCAAATAGTCTTGACTATTGAGTGTCCCTAATAAGTATAAGAACAGTATTGTAAGCACATAACTAGAAAATAGCAATTAACTGGATCTAAATATGGCATGGTATTCACACAAGTTGGCTAGGGGCGATGGTGTATTGCTAATCAATAATTCACTTTGGTTTTCTAGGTCCAACAGCAACATTGCCCTTCTGGCCTGGCAGGCTCAAACTGAGCTTCTAACATCAATAGTCCACCACGATCAACAATGTTGTTTTGAAGTAAATACTTTTGCCTGTGAGTTATACAGGACCCGTTAAAATGTGACAGTTCTGATTGCGTAAGAAAAAGATACATTGTTTAAACTTTTCATTTTCATTTCCTATTCTATTTATTTAATTATAACAATAGTTACCGGTTATTTTCTTTGAGACAGTTTTGGAATTGATTCTGTGTAGAGTATACTTTATTAAAGGACAATTATTGCTTTGCTAATCAAGACTTTGACTAAAACTTTTATTTGTTATAAGTCACAATATGTACAATTATATATATGGTTACAGGTGAGAGCTTACTGACTACGTGAGGGGATCTACAACGTTCTTAAGACTAGGGGAGTATATATATAATAATAGAAATGATAATAATACAGATGTCACTGAAAGGTCGTGGGAGACAAATATTCAGAATGATAATAGTATAGATATTATTAAAAGGAGAATAGGTTATTGATAATTACAATAGAGCTGATAAGTTTAAGAGATACAGTTATTAGGATGTTAATGATAAGCGTATCATTTGTTAGTGATAAGATTATACATATTACATAACTCCTCATCCCATAAGATTCGAGCACCTGGGAGAATAGTAAGGGGGAGATACGTGAGTCCAAGAGATGAACTCTGTTATCTGTCGGCTGGTAGGGGGGCCGAAGGTCGCTGAAGCCTTGTTTTAAGGAATGTCTTTAGATCAGAGTACTTGAGGTTTACATGATACAAGAAAAGATAAAATAAAATTATTAAACTAATAATTTTAATTATATTGTGAATTTCTATATAATTATCCTTTGTTAAAGGTTCCAGGTTTATATTAGTTGGTATGATAAAAGATGGTAATTTATAAAAAGATACATTCATGTAGTGGTATGTTAGTATTTCGTGAGAAAATGATAGGGGTGATATACTTATGTCCTTATTACTAGTCATTTTACAAAAGATTCGTTATGGCTTAGCTTAATTACAGAAATTTGCGGGATGGGGATGGGTATGGATACATTTTGCTTAAGACTAATACTCACGATATATACACATCAATATCTTCTATATATTTTATAAAGGGTTCTTTGTTTCTTAAATCAACAGTCATGCATGAATCTATATTATTTCTGATGGCTTTAGCTATACATACATTGTTATAAGAGGTTACTTGATTACAAAAATAAATATTTTTAATAAATGCACAGTTACCTAAAAAGGTTTGATTGGCATAAAATAATATGAGTTTATTAAGAATAATAGTTGTTGCATAGCTGTTCTCGTGTAATGATGGTACAGGTAATAAATATATTGTTTTCATTACTTTTCCTTTAAGTGGAATAGTTACAATATAATGTATTGTATTGTTCTTTATTGCACAGTGTATTTTACTTGTTAACCATAATGTTTCAATATCATCGCTAATGTGATAATTTGGTTTTATATCTGTTTGCCTGATTATACTAGAATGAGGTATTCCGAGTCTACACATTTCTTATACAGTTTTCAATGTCAAGGATTAGGATAGTTATGTAATTTATAATAGAGTATAATTCTTCAAGATGAATTTTGAATTTATTTTTATCTGTTTGTGTGACAATGTTTCCTATTTTCTGATTATTTTTATTTAACAGTTGAATGTCTTCATTGAATTTTGTTATTAAGTTTTTATTAATTGTCAAGTCTTTAATGATGTTGGTCTGAATGGAATTTTCATTATGTTCTAGTTGTTCTAAAATTTTGTTATAATGTTCTTTATCCTATGCATCCATATTACCCGTTAGCCAATTGATTGCGCTCCCTAATCCATTTATAATGCCTCTTTTGGCACGATGTTTAGATTCTACTAATGAATTTACCTTATACTCTAAATATGCCATTTGTTTATCAGTTAAATTGTAAATTGAGTCTTTTGCTGAAAGGTTTACGAGGCCTTTCTTAACTTCATTAATTTCACAAATTAAACTATCAAAATGTAAGTAATGTAGAATAGTATCATATTTTCTTATAATATTAGAGTCAGGTAATTTGTATGTAATTAGTCCTCCTGCATGCGTTACGTCAGTTGTCTAATATGAAAGAGTCATCGGGGTCACTTGTAAGACCGTTCAAATCAATTTCCATTCTTCCATCATATGTAACAGAAGCAGATTTCAGTTTATTTTTCTTTCTTGGTCTTCTAATGTTGTTAGTGTGTACACTTATAGTCTTATTTTTGTCAACAAATTGTCTAACAGGTTTATATCTGTTTTCATTTTTCGTTCTAGTACGAATTTTAACATGTCTGGTGGGTCTTCACGATTTTCATTTAGGTTGTCTTAAGTTCTTTTTCTATTTCGTGTTTGGCTTTCTCGTGGACTATTTTTAATCTTTCATGGTATTTTTATACTAATTGTTCTTTAATTATTTTTTTATTTTTTATTAGGGTATTTTATTTTTCCAAAAGTTATCTCGTTGGTGTTAATTTAAAATTTTTATTTAATGTTTCATTGAATGTCATTATCGCGAGGTTTAAATTCGTTTCAGGTCCGTTTTTTGGATTTTCTTCTTTTATTATTCTTAATAGCTCGATCAAAGTAGAATGGGCTCGATTTAATATTCCTAAGGAGTTAAAATTATTTGATACCGTATAGTGACATTCAATACTAAGAGTTCCTAATAAATTTTGGATAAGATTATTGTTATATTCGCGACCTTGATCTATTGATATTTGGTTTAATTATTTCTAACAATTTAGTTTCGATGTCGTTTTTCCACGGGTATGCTGATTCTATTTTGTATCGAAATTTGTTAAAGGGTCGTCCTAGTTCTTGAGAAAGGTTACCTCTTGTAATAAAAATTTGGTTCTTTTCTATATTGATAGGTTTGTCTGTTACAATAAATATTTGGTTGTGGCTACTTTCTTGAGAATGTTGAGTTGCTAAGCTTTCTGTTTCTAATATTTTTTTGGGAAGTGAAAAGCTGTCTTCCAAGTCTTTTAGGGTTTGTGGTATTCGTTAGAGGTTGAAGATCCTATGTTTTTACTTTCAGTTAATAATTTTTCTAGCTCTTCGTCTGTATCTATGTCCATGTCTTCGATACCGTTTAAATCGTTATTGGCAATATTATTAGTTTCATTATTTTTTTCGTTTTCTTTTGTTTCTCCTTTTTTTTTTCTCATTCAAATTTTCATTATTTTTAAAATCGTTGCTTCTAGCATTAGTTATTTCGTTTTTATTCAATATATTTAATTCATTTTTATCATTAATTTCTATTTTGTAATTGTTAATTTTTTCTTTAGTTAAAGATAAATTTTCACCGTTTTTAATTAATTTACCGTTAATTAAGAATTCATTTTTATCTTAGTTTATTTTCATACCTACTTTTTTCATGGTTTCCATACCAAGCAACATATTATAACGGTTGCTAAAATCGAATATTTTAAACTTAACTAATAATTTATGTGACAAGCCTAATCGCGGTGCTAGGTCAATGAAGATCCTTCCATGTCCTTTTTTGCTACCAGCTGGCGTGTTCACAATAAATTCTTCCGAAGATATTTCTGTTCCACCGGGTACAGAACTTGGCGTTATATAATTTATTTCCGAGCCCGTGTCAGTTAACCATTTTTGTCCATGTAAGTCTATAAAATGTGGTAGCTCGTTACAAATGTTTAATGTGTGTTCGTCAAGGGCAGTTTGGCTTTGGGCCTGTCTAAGTCTAAAAAAATGTTCAAATCTTTCTTCTAATTCAGCAAGTCTGTTTTTTAATTGGTGGTTTTCGTATTCTAAATGATGAACGTTGTTAGTTCTAGCAGTTCTCATTGAAACCGTATTTTGTGAGTGGGGGTTAAATGGTCTGGAAGGGAAGTTACTCTCCGTTTTGTCATTCTGTCTCCAATTTGGTTTTTCATGCCAAGCTTGGGGTTTGTTGTGCTGTTGTCTGTTTTCAAAATAATTTTGGGTTTCGTATTGGTTATGCCTACCATTATATCTTTCGTTATATCGAGGCTGTTCGTGTCTTTGGTAGTCATTTTGCTTATAATTGCTTTACTTTCTCTGCTCAAAATTATGTCTATAATGCGGTCTCATGTCTCTTCTAGGGGGTTTATTGTTATAATGTTGTTTATTTCTATGAGGGTTTTGTCCGCATAATCTCTCCATAATCTTTTAGTACCATGTGAGCCAGAAAGTCTCCTAATTGGGGATGTAAATTTCCTATTATGTGATCGTTTATTTCCCTATCTTGATATTTTATTAAGGTTTGTTTATCACCTGCAGTCTCATATATCTGTATACGCGAAAATATTAACGATCTTATCCGTGCTATGCGATTAATAAATTCCACAGGATGTTCGTTTTTATATGGGTAAGTATGCATTAGTTCCTTTTTTAATTGTTCTACTGTCCGTGCGTCCTTAAATTGTTGTGTTGGGTATTCTAACAATTTCTCAGTGTGGTTAAACGTATTTGTTAATAAACAATCCCTTGCTTGTTCAATTAGTCTGGATTTTACTATGGGTAATAATCTAACATGGTTCTGATCTCTAGCACTATTATTTGTAGCGCACACATTTGTGTATATTTCTCTCACGCTATTTACAAAGAATATTAGGTCACTGGGGTTCCCGTTATAAAAAGGCAAATGACTGTAGTCTTCTTTAGTCATAGTGTAAGTCATGTTTGTGTTAACGATTTTGATTTCTGTAATTCGTCGTATTTGGTTGATCCTATCACCAGTTTTTCCCATAAAATTAATACATAAATGAAATATACCTCAATTATCTGATAGGGTGTTCTTGGAGCTTCGTTATAATAATTGTAAAGAAGAGTCAGGGTAAAACTCTGAGAGTACCTGCGATGAGTCTCGTGAGCGGTGTCTTCTCGTATCAAGCAAGAGGTTCTTCTGCCAGGCTGAAGTATCTCTGTAGTCCAGTAGCGGAGCCTTCCCTGTTGTCGTGAAGGAGAATTTGACTAGAACGGTCAAGATTTCCTCAATACAGTCTAACCCGGTCCTTGTTGTCGGGCGCCGATTATAACTTTCATCTATTAAATATTTGTTTTTTTTTTGACTTATTATGAATTTGTTTTTGTGATTTTATAATTTCGAATTTTATTCAAGATTTTTATTATATGCCGCGGAAAGCACACTAGCCTTCCAACCTTGTAATAAATATTTAGTATGCATATTGTTTCTAGCTTTTTTCAAAGTTTTGTAGCTTTAATGGTTCAACCATAAAAGTTATTTCTCTCCTGAAACTGTGGTTGGATTCTTCCATTAGGTCTTGCGTCGGTGATGTGTTTAGTTTCTTCTTGGGTATTTTCTCTTCAAATACCATGCATCAATGTTCAATTCTGTGATCGACGAATGACACACTATCTCTTATTTTTTGTGTAAAAATTGCGTTATTTGGACAGAGTGTTTTAGTTTGACATTTAGTGTTTTTAGTGGCTAGTGCGTATTTTTCATGTCTGGCCAGATCCCCCCTCCATCGCGGGCTTTGGTCACAGGTAGTAACTTAGTAACCCACAGGCAGTCTATGGATAGGAGAGATGCAGACGTGACGACTGTTGGCCAACTTGGAAAGTCCTCTAGCATATACCTTGGACATTGGCTCGTCTTTGCTCTTATCACCCCAGAGGCGTATGTGTGAAGCTGTGCTAAGGTTCAATTCCAGTAAATAATTTTTCTTCTTATTGCTTCTCCTAGAGAAAAATATGAAACCATAAATGACAATAATGTGCTCCAGCCAATGTTACTTCATCTTAATCCGTACTATAATTGAAACATTGACAGTTTTATTTATAACATTCACTTCATACGTTTTAAGTCTATGTGCATTTGTTTTTGTTTTTTTTATTCGTCTCTTTTAATAATTCTAGAAGATATTTTTGAGAAATGTTCTATCTATTTCACATTTAGTATTAAGATTATCATTTCTAGTAATAAAATGACTGTCACACCACATAAAATTGTTGCACTTGTCGCAATTAGCTAGTATTTTGTAGGTGTACTGTGAATTAAGTCTTCATTTTTGAAAGCCCCTACCCCTTTCACCGCAACCGTTGCGAATATGCCTGTTAGACGAGGCATCTTCAAGGTTGGCTCAGAATGATGATACCTGTGGCTGTTAAAAAAATAGGGTGCAGATTTTTTTCCAATAAAGCAGATAAGTTTTGACTAATTGGGTCAGTCCTGAGTAAAAAAAAAAATTACTCAAGAAATAATACACTGAAGTGAAAGCTGTCTATTAAAGCGTCCCCGCTACATGAGGACAAAAGAATATCTTATCTATCCTCGGGAAGAAAATGAATTAAAAAATTACAATGGAAGAAGAAAGAAGGATAATCCAGGGTTCGATTAATCAGTGAATGGAGTGGTGGATAAAGGGCCGACCCTCCACACTTTGATGGATTGCACGGACCTGCAGAGGGAATAAAGGATGACTCCGACTCTAAAATAGGATTTCTAAATGGCATCAGAGCGGCTCAGTATTTGTGAGTCCATCAAGCACTTTTGTAAGCTTCTAACAATAAGTCAGATGCTAATAATTCATCTGCTCAATGGTCTCCCGGTGGATTTAAGATCATTCGGCCTTTGTCCTACCGTTCAATATTAGGCGACCACTAATTTAGGGGCCTCTCTTTATGCTACGCTCTTCATAGCTACTATAATTTCACATATTTCTAACATGTCACTTCCTTCTTTATTATTAGTATACTTTTACTATCTACATGGTCTCCCACACTGGTTGGTCGGGATGTTTCTCTCTCCGTCGTAGTGATAGTTAGTCACATTGGTATGTTTTAATTATATTAGGAGCTCATAGTCATAGATGAATTTGTTTGTACAATGATTTGAGGTTGATGAAAAAAATATGTTAGATTATCATAAAATTCGTTACCCACGACAAGAAAAGAAAGGTAGGCCATAGCTATGATCACCACACTTCTTCAACATCTAACTTTTTATTCTTGCTGTCAGGACTCATTGCTGATATATATATAATCAAAATTTTAAAATTTAGTGAGAATTTTAATATATCCTACTACTCCATAGTAATAACCTGATGCATAGTAAAATAAATCATCGCTGATTTTCATACTAATAAAAATGAGAGAGTTCCTCGTGTTTATATCCGATGTTTTGAGAGCGCACAACTCCAGTCAAAACAATCAAGAGCTCATTTCATTGGAGTTCAAGGTACGACAAATAATGAACGTATACCACGAGATATCTCAGTTTTGTTGTAAAGTGAGTTTGCTCATCTTTTTAGTTGATATGGATGGTTCATTGTTGGAATTTCATATTTATCACTATGATTTTCTGTTCTTAACATTTATAAAACCAGACGGATTATATACCGCACTAATAATTATTAATATATTGTATAATATGTGTAGGACTGCTTGGTGGGATAAGTATTTTTTTTGCGATCTTTCATGCAGCAATACCCCCCCCATCCCCTATAATTGACCCCCGAAAAATTGTTGTTCTTAAAAACATCACAAGGCTTCTATGGATTTAGGATTGTGAACCCAAATGGTTAAAGTAGGACATAACCTCCAAGGGTGTCAACCCCCCAAGTGGTTAACCCACATGTCCTTCAAGGATCCCTTTTCAGTCCCTTTGGATTCCATATGGACTTCTCTATTTTCTTGGTTTTCCATTCTTCGCACGAAAAGATTCCTCACTTTCTGACATAAATAGCAAAGAGCACTTCCGAACTATATTATCTATTATCTACATACATTATTATGTAACATCATGTTAAGGCTTATATATGTATTTATAAATTGTTCTCTAAAAAATTAAAGAACTACTGACAGTATTCAAAACTATACGAATGCATACATTAACCATAGTTGCTTATATCAGTGATAATAATGGTTAAAGTCAACATACTTGCATATATTTTGAGAAGTTGTATTAAGTTTAAAAGATCTATTAAACACAACTAATCGATTCCCCGACTGAAATCTTGTGGACCACTTTGCCAGATTAGTAATTTGGTGAATTACTGCCACGCTTTACCCTTTAGCGCATTAGAACTTTAAGAAGGTTTCTTTAAAATCTGATAAGTGTAAATGATACCGTGAGTACAAAACTAGCGTATCTGAATTCTGTTATATATGGTGAAATCCATATTTCATGGGGTAGCGATGCCAGAATACACTTCAGTGAATAATTTATGGCTTGGTGTAGAGCAAGGTGGGTCAGAACCCATAACATTTTAACCCTCCGGCAGCCTTATCCCGTATTAAACATTCATTTATGCCTTAGTGTATTTTGAAGGCCTTCTGTAGTGGATGAAATCTGGGTATAGAGGCTGTACAAAAATGAAGGAGAAATAACAGGTAGTGTATAATAGGTTTGCTTAAACACCAAATTCTCAATTCCCTAAGTTCCATAGTGATTATTCCGTTATTCATTTCTGCTCATGCGCAAACGTTGACTGATCGTAGATTCGGGCTCTATATATGCATAGGAAATGCATTTTTTTCCAATTTTGGGCTGTTTTTCGTGAGTATATCTAAAACGTTCCACTGTGGGTTCTCTTGCTTTTCAAACTCGCCCTTGCTTAGGTAAAGTGCTAACAGACTTTATAATAACATTTCTTATTATTATTTGGTTTCTTTATTTTTCAACTAAAGTGGCTATCGGAACGATCTTTCGGTTCATAGATCTGTGACTATCTTAGTGTCTTTTAGCTTCTGGATGGAGTTCATTACTTAGTACCTGCTTGAGTAAATGGAGTTAAGGTTTTAGGTCGTTATTCCTCCGTGCCTTCGGGTATTTTGGACACGTGAACATATGTTTGACTGTGAGTGGGATGTAACGACGTGATTTATATGTAGGCCGGTGGAGTCCTACAAGGAGATGTACATGCATCAGCTTGGTGTGGACAATCAAAAGTCTAGGTAATACTCTGCTTTCCTTTCCTGGCAGTCACGATGGAGGTCTCCATGGCGTGTGGGGTTCCTTTTCTCAAATGATATACGCTCAGTGCTTCTGATTCTCCGTCACATTTATTGCCTTGCGTAAGTTCTATCTTTCTTTTGAATTATGTGGCAGCGTGAATTTTAGGCCAGGTAGTTGATTGTTGATTATGATGAAGCATCTTTCCTAGATTTTTGTGTGTGTTCATTGGCTTTAATTCCAACTACCCAAAATAATTACACATCCTTTCTTTGTTCTATTATTTAATTAATGTATTTTTTGTCTTTGTAACAAATATTTCGTTGGTCATTTATTTGTTAGTCTCTCTAGTAGCTCTGTAATTATTAGCGATGTTTTCATTCTACTTTGAACACGTTTTTAATATACTATCTGCCCAACTAAATTAAAGGGAATTTGAGTAAATTTTATAATCTATCATATGACTTTAATTAATTAATACTTAGAACTTGTTAAGTTTCGTATCGGTTTAATTTGTATCATTGTTATATATTGAATTATTTAATTTTATTCCAGCTACTCAATATGTTAATAACTACTCTATGATTGGATTGCGAAATCGAATGATTTTTTTTTTCTAATTCAAACTAACTATACTTTACGGGGTGCTGGCTGGAAGAGGCGACTTATATTGATTCAGGATATCATTTTCCAACTACCAAAAATATTTTTTTATTGGGCGAGTGCTTTCGAATACTTAAAGGTGTCAGAAGGGTTAGTTATCAGTGGGGTGCCCCTCCCTTTCTTACTCTTTGCCTACAAGAGCCCACTATCAATAGAAAATGTACCAAATATTTATTGAACGAACCAAACCCAACAATCTTTATTAACATTTTTCCTGAACCACATAGAAGCGTTAGCGTGAAAGACGAAAATGCCATGATCCCCACATCTTACAGATAAATCTACTAAACACTTCACCCAAATAGTAGTTGCATGTAGATTTCAAAAACGTTTCTCTGCCCGACTTATTAGCCAACTAATGAGTAAAAGCACAACTAAAATATCTGAGTCAACCTAAAAAGATTGACTACTGACTACATTAAAATATGCCCTCCGTATGTTCTAGGAGAACTGGAATATTTACTCTGAAGATGTCCTATATGAAAACTTATGAAGCAAAATATCGTAGGATAAGATGAAGAAACTCCCCTTTATCAGATAATAACAGTAAAATTTCCCATATAATTGAAAACAAACTTATAACAAGAAACAATACTACAAACGTATGGATGCAATATAATTTTTTCCCCCCTCAACCTTTTTATTCAAACATTTTTACAACCAAATGAACAAATTGACATATTAATAGCTCCTTTTTCTGCATATTATAGCATGCATTTTAAGGAGAGTACAAAATATAAAAACAATCGTTTTGACGTTAAAATTACATACATTGACTAGGTGATGGCGCTCACCTTCGGTTTACAAATACAATGCAATATAAAGAAAAAATATTCTCCGTTATATATCTAAGTCAGGGATAAACATCCGCAATACATCTGTTACTAGATATTGTTTAATTATTATCTTATACAGTTTTCTATTTTGTACCTAAGATTTTTTTATTTTAAATATTTTTTTTATATATTATTTTATTTAACTACAGTCGTGGCCACTAAATTAGGCCGTCCTGAGAAATTGCGGCTTGCCAACTCTTACTCTATACTCGCCTAACCTAACTCGTCATTCACTGACGAAAACTTAGGAATCCTTTACCTGTCGTTTAACAGCTCGTCGTAATAAATTAAAGGTTGCTCAAATCAGTTTTTTTAATACTTAGGCCACCATCTTTAAATAAAGTTTAATATCGAATGAGATCGAGCCTAACGGAGAAATTAGGCAACAAGTGGAGCCGCGTACTGGCAGTTGAAAATCTGAGCTCAGCCGTCCGTCGATTGTTGGGCAACATGGTGAAAAAAGCTTCCCTCCTACTTTGGTCGCCGCGACTATAGACATGTCAATTGTACTCTTTTTAAAAATTTGATTAGTAGATAAACTCTTGCTGTACTCCATAATACAAACATGCCATAAACGATTATTATATAATCCATTTCAAACTAATGATCTCTCGTTGATAAATAATACAATTACTGCAATGGGTTACTTGTTAATCGATTATGCCAATCTTCTGACCTTATTATTTCCTCGATTAATCCTCTTTCACCGTGAGCAGGAAACAGGGCATGCTTCTGACTCAGTCCCTAACCAAATCTTGAGACTCTTCTGACAGTCAGAAACCAGTTCCAAAACTTGTCTCAGAGAGGTCAGCCGTCTGACAGTTTGAGATTACTTTTCTGGGGATTTGAACAGCGCAACTGTACAATGCATGCTCCTGTCAGTTGGGTGACGATTTCTACTTGTTTTCGGACAATTCTATTATAACAGTTACTAAAACATCTCACGTATGTCTAATCAAAATGCCTGGCCTTGACATGCTTATCATGTTTAAATCTTATCTATAAATAAATGTTATGTTAATCTATTGTCACATTTTTATGAAAACTCTTCTCATTATTTTTTTAATATCACTGGTTCGATATCCTAAATAATCAGTATAAAATGGTAGTAACAAAAATTATTAATCATATAAAAATAAGAAGTATGCGAGAAATAAATTTATTTTTTTATTAAAAGTAGATAAATAATTAATTAAACCTTTTAACAAATCATACAGATGTGAAATTATGGAATAAAATATATAATCACCTTAATTAGGAGGACGTCCGAGAAAATGGCACAGAGGTTTATCCAAGTCGTAACGAGACGAACGCGGCTTTGGTCCGTACTGGGTGCGTGTAAGTTATGGGATAATATATCAAAGATAACTAGACAACCATAATTCGTACTATGGCTTAAAGATTCAATCTGCATTATGGTGGTCCGTGTAACAAATCAAACCGGACTTCGCAATTAATTAATAACTGTTATAATCTGAAATGGTATTATATTTTCATATATCATGAAGATCGCCACACTTGAGCATTGTAATTAACTACAGAAAATTGTGATTCTTTTCTTTTTGTAGCAGTTTGAGACATCAAGAAGTAAGGATACTAACAAAAAAAACCCAACAAGAATGAAGCAACAGCCCTGGGGATAAAGCCGAGACATTGACAGATCGGCTTGAGAAGCAGTGGTTTGGCCTATGTATGATTAATTATCTGACCATTGCTCATCCATTATGTTTCGTTGATATTATTTCCTTGATATACTGCATGATTGTTTGTTATCTCTATCTAAGAACTTGAATCAATGGGTTAACACCTATCAGTCTCAGTCGCATACACTATTGCCGATGTCTAATTGCCACATTTCATCTCGAGCTGAATAATAATAATAATTATTATTACTAATGATTGACTATTTATAGGTAATTGTTCATACGTTCCGTATATACGAACCGTCCACTGGAATTTTCACAACAGTAATATTCTGCATTATACAAAAGAGAAAACATTATAAAGACGAATGTCGCAATGTTCATTCAGTTAGATACATGAAAATTCTGTCTGTAGTGGTTGGAATTCTACCTTCTAACTATTTTCGTGTGTGACATCCAAGTTTTCCATTTTTTTTTTCTACGTTTTTTTTTCTCGTTAAAACCATTATATAAGTAATGGTGCATCTCACAGAAACTAAAACTTCACTGTATCCCATGTTAACTTCAGACGAAACCGTTATTATTTACATGAGGTTCTAGTCAACTGATCTGGATTTTGGTATATCACATTCTAAGTATCCAATCGACTAATATACAAGAATAATTATCTGAATATACATAGCTACATATTTGAGCTAACAAAACGCTCCAAGGTCCTGGTTTGAGAACAAAGGTTCTAGAAATAAAACTGAGCACATTTTTTTTTTTGCCTTAACGCCTAATATACACGAGCGTAAATCAATCCTCTTTGAAATATATAAGTTTAATTTATTGAAAGATTAATGCCGGATTGTGGAACGGTAAAGTAAAATTATAAAAACAGCTTTTTTGTTTTTCCACGACTGATAACTTTTATTTCGTTTTTAAAACAAAGTGCTCTCGACAGCTCTAAGCTATTGTCTTCAGTTATCTCTAACATAAAACAAAAAGTCAAATAAACTTTTACCTTTTAATTATAATTATAATAAAAATAAAAAATAAAGTATACATGACATCTAAAAAATAAAATTGTGAATCTATTGAAATGAAGGAATGATGAATTTTCTGGATTGATCAGAGGACTGAATTGATGCTCAGAAGAACGCATAGCTCCTGAGAGAGGAGACAAAACGTCCCAGAAAGATATTCGGGAAAGAGGGACCATACGGTTTATTGAATCCAATCCGCACTCGCTTAAATTGGAGGGTTGCTTTTCTTTACCGCTGCCTGTGGTCCTTGGATACACAGGCGGAAAATATTGTTGCTCTTCCTTCACTCACGGGCTATTTATTGTCTTTATTTGAGAAATATTTCGTTTATTCCCTCTATGCCTTTGTTTCCCAGCAGATATTCATATTTTTCAGTTACGCGTTTCATTTTATTTACAATTGTTCTAAATTGTAGCCCTGATGGTTCCTTAATATGTCGACTGTAGAAGATGTTAAAATAAAACAATTAATTGAAGAAACTTGAATCCGATTAAATACCTAAAATATAAAATGGTTAAAAAGCTAATCTATAATGTTTTTATAAGGAATAATCGTTTTTTTTAAATTTGTATTCCTCTAAATAAAAAACTTCCATGGTTAAATTGATAAAATTTTCGTTTTAGTTTTGCGTTCGACATGTAAAAAACCCACACAATGTCATCAATTGTACACGTTCCTGCGACAAACTATCATATCAGTCCACTCATCACTCCACAAAACTCAAAAAAAAAAAAAAATAACAAGTCTTTTTTATTTGTCAAATGTGATTAATTTTATCTATAAATACTAACCAGAACTTATTTAACATATTTTAAGTTCGTTATAATACTGAGGGTAGTTTTCATTTTTATTTTTTCGACACATTTTTATGGCGATTTGTAGAGTCCTTATGCTTTGTACGCCATTGTTTGATTTAGGGTGTTTATTGAGGTGGCATTTAGAAATTAAATTTAGCAGAACTTAGTTTTGATTTGTACCAATTATTTCTGTTACTGGTTTGGTGATTTTTGTAACCAATTCATGTTCTCTCAGAAAATCGTACTAGTGTTGGCCACCCTGTATAGGAGTTGTCGTGGTTACTATTTACCATAACGTTTTCTATCGAGTTTACCGTCATTTTTCAAGGATAGTGACAAAAATTAAACGTCACTATTACGAAATATCTGTGAAGTTATCTTTTAATAATTGTCTCTTTTACCTGAAAAAGTATCGTTTCCAAACTTCTTATAATTGCTAAAATCGTTTGTTTTAGTGAGGGGGGGGACGGGGAAAAGTAACAAAGGATAACAAAGGGGGGGGGGTGCGAATCACGGAACTTAATTCGTGATAGGAATGGAAAAATAAAACTTATGAAAATTTCCTTCAAAAGTAGAAAAATTAAGTAGGTTGTTGGTAAAAACATAATGTCGTTATTCGGAACCATAATTTTTAATCATTAAAAATAACAGTTTATTCCCTCATGAAATATTCAATTTGTTACCTGATTATTAATCCGCATAAGGCGCACTAATACGTTAGGAATAAAAACAGCCGATTGTTAACCGATAGTGGCAAATGAAATTCAGCGCCGTTAGCAGACTTTGACATGATTTGATTCGCCATCCCTGTCATCAAAATAAATACTGACGTAACCCTTATACCCATCTACCCAAAAGAATAGTATTGGGTGATAAATGGTCCTTTCACTGGACAGAATGGCTGCAACCCAATTTCTTGAGCTACAACGGATAAAGTTTACTCTCGTCATTAGCAACGAGTATTTTATAACATATTATTCCATATGTTTTTTATAAATTAACAAAACCTGTATATAATGTAGCTATGCTACAGGAAATACACAATAAATTAATGAATAGCTTTGCCTGAGGATCTATAACTATCTGTAAATTTAAAGGGGCTATGAAAGAAAAAAAAAAATTATTCCATCCCGTTTTTTAATCATTCCACTATTATAACGCTTTCCAGTTTGTAAATCGCTCATTCTGTTATTATCAGATTTCATTATGGAAGTCTTAGTAATTTAATAGTTATTAGTTCTAATAACATGTTTTTAATATATTGAAATTTTAATTAACAAGTTTTATGCCCCTTATAATTATTATTTACATGAGTTGTAAAATTTCCACCTAAATTAGCTTTACTCTACAAAATTTCGATATCACAGCGGTATTAATTAAATAAGGTATTGGGAACTATTAATAATGTTTTTTCATAAAATCATTAATTATTGAGCGTAATAATATCAATTCTCAGTGGTGAATAATTTGTTATTGTTTGCTGTAGTATATAAAACAAACTTAAGCGTAGAATATGGAGTAGTGATGAAAACATGAAAATAAATTACAAATACAACAAAAATTGCCAGATTGTAAAGATACTTGGTTACTGCCTTAACGAATTGAGGTTTTTTTGTAAGGGTTCATTTGCGAATGGATGCCTACAGCTAAATCTGACGAGAATGCAACAAGGAAAAGTAATTATCTAATATTTGATATTTTGAAGGATGTGAATATTTAGAATAAATTACGCGGATATGCGTAATATCCGTCTATATAAATATCTTTATTACGTTTTCATATCATACAGCGACGTTTGTCCAGGATGATCTTATTATTTATAGATCTATTTTAATATTCATTATTGTTATTCTAATTTGGATAGACATAATGTGGATTGCATGATAACGGACTGCATCAAGTCAGAAACGTCACAATATGATAATAAAAAAATTAATAATGATATTTATTTCTAAGGATATTACGCAGATTGCCGAGATCTATTTAGAATTTAATAGTTAACCAGGGGATCAATTGTCACAGCATTTTTTCCAAATAGATCACTAACTTTAAGCAGAATTTTTGACACCAATGTAGGAATACAAATCCTATTTTCGCCTATTACGATTTTGAGTTCATACCCATTAGTAATGGTGTTTGTTACATTGCCAGTTAGTAGTTGTGACTTGTCAAATACCGAAATGTCCCGGGTGCGAGCTCCATGGCTGAAATAACTTCGTTCTTTAGCTTAATATAACCTAAATAACCTAAGTTGTGTATGAAAAATATTGCAACTAATGATTTTTAGGGCTTCTTATGTCGCTGCTATGAAGCTATTTATAATCAAGAAAATGGTATATTTTTTAAAGATAATGTTTTGCAAGCCATGACTAATTCTATCTTTTGAAAGAAAAAATCTGAGTAACCGAAATAACCCATTTTATTTTAAATAAAGAGTTTTTTGTTTTGTTTTTTTATTACTGTCAGCATGTGTGGAAATATTTGCTAGCCGCTTTTGAGGCCTTGTTCGTGGCTCGTTACTCTATTTATCCTGAAGTAGAACGGAGTTGCCTCAATGCACCTCACATCGAGTCCTATGCAAACCAATAATGCGTCCCTGGTTTATTCATACGTTAAGACCATCTTGTTTCAGAGACATACGTGTTTTGACAATTTTACATCTTGTTTTAGATATTAAGCGTAAGAGATAAATGCAACAAATTTAAACAGATCTCAATATTTGTATATACCAGTGTTTGATTGTACTTCATAGTGAAGCGTTTCTTTTAAAATACTTTCCTCTACAAAGATTATTTAACTCTCGATACACCAAGATAACCACTATACTAACAGACCAACAATTATCCACACCCATACATAGAATTTATTTTTCCTAACTTTGGTATCAGACCACATTAATAAGTGAAACAGGCAATAACAATAAACATACTACCAAAAGATACATCCCAATCGCACAAAATACATATTATTGGAATAATGCTAAACTAAACCCGATGGAGGGGCACCCTTTATGAATTTCAAGGTCTGCTATAATTGAAATGGATTAACCGTATACTACTTCAAATGAAATAGGAACACAAGGAATTTCGAAAAACATCTTTGAAACACTAAATTCGTATGTACTCGTATTTTACGTCAAGCGAGATTAAAATTGTCCTATAAACTTTGACTGCAGTCGGTTCAATTCTCGTTAATCTTTATTTGAGAGGATGGTCATAATAAACAAAAGCGGGATTGCCGTAAACCTTGAGGATTGCCGTTGTATGGGAAATAAGTCCTCTCTCGTATACGCTGTTTTATAGACTGTTTTTCCTCTCCCGAATGAGCGGAAATTTTCCTTCTATATTATTTGAGAAACATAGACTATAGACGTTTGGAAAGGTGAGCCAGTTTAGTCTAGTCACGTATAATGTATATCATTATGCTTGTTTATTCGATTATATAATTTCTATAAAATAACAAAACCTGTATATAATGTAGTGATGCTACAGGAAATACAAAATAATTTGTGAATAGATTCACCTTAGGATCTATAATTATATATAATTATCTGTAAATTTAAAGGGGCTATCAAGAGGAAAAAAAAAAAAAAAAAAAAAACCTTTGGTCTTCTTTACACAAGGATATGGTTTCATTTCTTTCTTTGGCTATCTATCCTACTTTTTACATGGAAAAACTAAGCTGTAAGCTTGTAGTGTTTTGTACGTTTTATTTTACTTAATTTTTTTCTGTTGCGAGTCTAGTGTCCTTATGCAGTCATAACTATTTGATCGCTCAACAGATTATGATTTGTTCATCATGCTTTTTCTAATATATATATATATGGGTTAAATGCCCTTTATTCAATTTCTTTTTCATTATATTTTAAAAAAAAAACAACAGTTTTCAACCCTATTAATTACTCGTAGTTTTTGGATGAGGGCTACGCTCTAAGTAATAATTCCGCCGAAAACATTTTCTGTAGACTCGCAACTTCAACGTAAATCTTCAAAAAACATTCGCTTTTACAATCAGATTTGATTTGTGTTTGTCATGAAAATAGAAAGGATGTTGTGATTGAGGCATATCCAACACAATCGCTTTTCTGAAGTAGCAATCTCCATTCATCTTCGTCATTATTATATTTGAATTTAAATCTGAATTGTCCCTAATGACCTGTTTTATGAAAACGTTTAGGTAGTGAATGTTGTATCATTACATTCATGAAAAATGCTTCGTGTTTTTGTGTTTTTTTTGATAGATGGTATTGTGATATAATTGTAAAATAATGTATTGAAATAGGAATAAAGACTTTATTAAAGAGAATAACATAATTGAACCCTTTATGGCTATAAGATATACTAAGAAAAAAATATCTTATAAATCTTCTTATGAATGAAATTTGAAATAGATCGACAAGTGGGAAACAAATGAACGCTATAGAATTTCTTTTCAGCTGGGCCCTGTCAAACGGAGGAATTTTATTTGCTCGTTATTGGAATTCTTGAGTTCTCTGTTAACCCAAAGGGAGACAGAGAGAATGTATAAACGACACAGTGCTCATTTTGGGTTACAAAAAAACTCCGGTTTCACTTGATGCCTTTTGGAAAAATGAGCAAATATCTGCGTACACAGTCACTTATTTTTTGTGTTGATTTCTTGAAAGGACAGTTCCATTTTGAGAATTGACGCAATTCAATGAATTGTGCCATCCAATATAAAAGATAATTTCAGCGTAATATGAACTTTATAATAACACATTAAAGCTTACATACGTAATAAATAGGCATTGAATTTGTTTCAATTTACCAATATTCCTTTACCATGGACGCGAAGAATAACTGTCAATATTTTTATACATTTTCTTCATCATTGATGGTGTCTTCGTGGTGCGGGTATATTTATTAAGACATAAAACGCCTTCTGTCTGTTTTCTACATAGGTTGTTCATGTTTAAAGACACAGTACTTTTCGCATTAGTAAAGTACTAAGAAAATATAACTTTAAATTTGGGGTAACAACGGCTAATGAGTTAGCAAAGACCTAACTCCTGATTCTTACTTAACGCGATTCAGAAATTTTTCTTAGAATTAGATTCATTCCTAAGGCTGTCCCAAAGGAAAACATTTTCTGAAAATCACCAAATTCCCTCTATGGTGGGAAATCTCCACTGACGTAAACCCCGGGGAACTCTCATGGGATTATGACCTAAGCCTCTTCCAACCTCCGCCTCCCAATTATCGAATTTCTTCCGTATGCTGACCCTCCTTCCCCACACATTCACTACAAATCCATTGGCCTAATGCACACCTGAGTAGAGCTCTCAGACCGCTTTATACAACGGTTTCTGTTAAGAATTCAACCGGCAACTCTACCTCTGGGCCTGCCTAGTTCCGTATTCCGTTTTCGTGTTACTCTTTTGTTATGGAGTTTTACCCCTTTTAGAAAAGGAACAGTTCCTTTACATGGGCGCGGTAGAGGTGAATTCATTATTTCTTTGTTATCATTTAAACTTGTACTTTAGGGTTTCGTTGTTGAGGTTTAAAATTTATGAAATAAACTCGATCCTATTAGCGTTGTATAGACCTTCTTAGTGATTATAAGTTGAGGTAAATAATGTGACTGTTTCAATAATTATTGCTCAAAAAAAAGAAAATGACTGAACCATTTGAATGTAGGACATCATGCCTCGGGCGAAGTGCCCTTTCAACTTCATCTTCTTATGTCGAACTTGCTAATATCTACCCTGGTCGGCATCAGGAAGTCGTGGATTTGAGTCTAAGCCCTCTCAATATTTTATTATTAGTAATTTCTATTATATGTGATCGATAACTCTATTAAAAAAAATAGAAAAAGGGTAAAATAAAGTAGGCTATTATACTTATCTGAAAGGCTCAGAAAGTAAAAGGGGATGAATGCTAGTAAAGTAAGTAAGTATTTACCATAATAAAATATATCTTCTTTTGGTACTATTACGGTACCATTATTGTTTATTTTAGAGTGGATTTTAGACAACAGAAGCAACTTATCCTCCTAAATATTAACTTGATGGTCTTTAACATCTTTCTATCAAATTATTCCCACAGATTGGAGACTGCACTATACTGAGGATGTTAAAGTAGTTACTGGATTTAACATCAATATCCTGGAGAGTATTCAAATTAAATTGAATTCCCTAATATCGGACAATATAAATAAAACGGTCGAAATGCTAATAAACCCACCCCATCCGTACCTCATAAATAATGCCAATGAAGACAGAGGATTTAATAATAAAAATAGTTTCAAGTTTTAATTGAGATAAATTATTTTGAATGTCATAAGTTTTTTCATTCAATTAGGGGTGTAGCCATAAGATTAGTGTATTATTTTGTTTGTAATTTTTAAATATTTATTACTTATGTGACGATTTGTTTTAATTTTTAAATTATAGTAATAGATGTACCCCTTTGAACTTGGGGTGAAATTTACCACTATTAATATTTTGAATATGTTTTACTTTTTGATTGTTATCATTGTTGATTTTAATGATAGATTATGTTTGTCTCCATATGCACAGGCGAGGTTTTCATCGGGTGACTTTTCATCTTAGCAACTGAAGATGTACTTGCTTATCTTGATATATCTGGTAAAACTAATAATAAAGAGGTGAAGGGCAACAGCATTTGAAAGGAAATGGATATCGATCCATATCTCATTTATCGCTACGTTCGCCGACAGGCCTTTATCCACCTGATACACGCGTAAGTGGTCGCTGAGGGTGCTGTGTAACCTTTCGATGGTTCCCCTGCTCATGTGATGCCCGGGGGTATTAAAATGCCATGCCACATCACGTTTTTGCATTTCGGCTCTCACGGTTGCATTGTCAAACTCCCGTCCCCCGTCCGACGAGATCCTCTCCAGTATTCCTCCAACCATGTGTTGAGGGCTTGTAATATGGCATCTGATGACTTGTCCCCCACCGCGTAGGTCATAGCCACTTTGCTAAATGGGTCAATGATAGTAACCCACTAAAAACCCCGCCACGTGAAGGTGTCCACTTGAATATCCGTCAATGGTGCTTCTGCCGTGGGTGATTCTTCCTGGCGTCACTGCGGGGGATGTCTATCATATGTTGTCTTCCTGCACACTTCGCATGCTCCGATCACCTCCTGTATAGCCCGCTGCCTTCCCCACCAGAAACAGCGCCTTTGCATTGCTTGTGCCGTCTCCTGCCCACCAGAAATAGCGCCTTTGCATTGCTTGTGCCGTCTCCTGCCCACCAGAAATAGCGCCTTTGCATTGCTTGTGCCGTCTCCTGCCCACCGCGGTGGTTGGTTTTCCCTCCAGGGTCTGGACCGCGGAAAGACGCCGAATGAACGAGCCACCCCTAACAGCTTTTTCTGCCACAGCTTTTTAATTTTGTCCCACACGGTCGTATTCCCCTCGAGTAAATGGTGCGTTTTGCCCGGAGCCTGACAAATTTGATCTCCCCGAACTCCCGGTGGTGACCAAATCGCCGCGATCTGACTCCTACCGTACGTACTATGGAGTATTTTCAGAGTAACTGATGTCTGTGTTTTCCAAATGATCTGCCTCCGCTTATCATTGATGATTTCATCCGTCGTCTCCATATTCCGCGGTCTCTCCCCTATAGACTCGTCTGATGGTGTGTCCGCACTCCTTTCACTATCTTCCCGCGTGCTGCTCCTACCCGCTTCTCCAGGCATCCATCCTCAATAAATTGCCTCATACCGCTCGATGATTCCTGAGTCTGCTTGAACCCCTTCCTGAGAGATTGTGTGCCCTAAAAAATTAATCTGCTCCTGCCCCAGTGACAATTTGTCTATTGACAATTTCTACCCGAATTTTCTTAATTTCCTTAATACGTTCCGGAGGTGTTGAATGTGTTCCGATTCCGTTCGGCTGAAGATCAGCAGGTCATCTATCAGGTCAATATGTAAATTTGGCACATATTTTTGTCCATCCCTCTCAGAAAACAATAACTTTCTTCCATTGTACACAAAATAATTATAATACGTACACGAAAAGAGAAAAAAAAACAAAAACAAACGACACTACCGTCAAAATAAACATATAAATACTACTCCGTAATTATACTCTACATACATATAAATATATACTCCGTCTGCTATAGCCGTTTGACGTGGTCCCAAATAGTGGCATTGCCCACGTAAAGGTGGTGCGTCTTTCCTGGCGAGGACGCATCCTTCAGAGCTCGACTGATCATGTCGTTCGTAATTCCTGGCGAGGACCATATCTTCACGATGTTACTACGGCCATAATTGCCATCCTCGGTCTTGAGCAGCCCTGACGTCTTTGTGATCCAAATGATTTGGCGCTTCTTATCATTGATTATCTCCTCGATGTCTTCGATATCTCACGGCCGGTCTTCCGCTGAGCTTCCGTCTCCCGTGACATCTTCTGTGTCGGTCTCCACGGGCCTGTCTCGCGCACCTTCTCTACCGGGTGACCATTCCTGGTCGAATTGCCGGATATCTTGCGATGGTCCCACCAGCTCCTGTTCGATGGCGTTGACGACGATTGCTCGCGATAACCAATCCGCTAGCACATTCTCTGGCCCTGGCTTGTATATCCATCGTATACTGGCTGAGGAATTCGTTCCATCGGGGTTTGCCCGATGGTCCGTAGCTGGGGTATCGATTACGCTATCTATCAGCTTGAAGACGTCATTGACCGAGCCGCCGATGCATCGATCCCGTAATTTTCTCTGAAGCCCCCTTCCCTGCGAAAACCTCCGGATCACATTCTCCAACTAATTAGACAGCGTAACAATATTAATAACAGGTAGTTTAGAACCAAAAACAGAGGCTTAAAACCGGTTTTGAATGCTCTCACGCATCAAGTTAAGTCCCTGATGGCCCAGTGGAAAAACTCGGTCAAGGAAGACCGCCTAACTAGTCTCCACGGTGACCACAAGCAATTGTGGAAACTCGTTAAGACATGCAGGTCCAAAAAGAACGGTGTAAGGTTGGCCGTGAACGGGCAGTTAATCCCCACCACCGAACAGGCGGACATACTGGCGGATCACTATGAAGCTGTGAGCCGTGGCCAAGGTGAACCTATAGAAGCCCTCGACCACCCCTCCCTCCCTCCCCACCAGTACTGAAATCTATACCCCCACCGGCAGGTGGCAGGCTTCATTTGGAGAACGAACGGAAAGGCACCAGGCGAAGACGGAATCCAGAACATCTTACTCAAGCAACTACCGCGGAAAGGAATCTCTTAGATAACCAACGTATTGAACTCCTGCTTCAGGCTGCACTATTTCTTTCAGAGCTGGAAGCACGCTGTGGTCGTCCCCCTGCTGAAACCTGCGAAAAGCGGTTATGAGCCTTATCATTACCGCCCCATCAGTCTGCTGACTCAACTCTCGAAGCTGTTCGAGAAAATCATCCACGTACATCTCTCCGAACCCTACGAGACTCAAGACGTCATCTCACCAGGGTAGACTGGTTTAGCACAGGCTTAAGTGCGGACAACTACTTGGTGAGACTGCAACACCACGTCGCATCGAACGTCCGGAGCAACAGAGCTACCGCTATGATCTCACTGGTCTGTTCGAAAGCTTTCGACTCTGTGGACCACTACACCCTACTCCAGCGTCTGAGGGAATACGAATTCTCGGATCAGCTACTAAGCCTGATGACTTCATACCTCACAGGCAGAACTTTTTCGGTTCGGATAGGCACCACGTCTACGACCCGAAGAAAATACACTGCCGGTGTCCCCCAAGGATCAGTGCTAGGCCCCCTGCTGTTCAATATCTACACCTCCCACATCGCAGAAGCCTCGTACGACATAGGTGTTTACAGCACTAGCATCAATCCAACCAGAGCCCTGAAATCTGCTGAGAGCGCCAGTCAACACATTGCTGTGAAACTCGATGCCGTCTACATCAAAGTAAACCCAGCCAAGACGCAAGGAATCATATTTAGTTATAAATCTGGAAGAAGGAAGTTACCTAAATCCTTCGTCTTAGACGGCCAAGAGTGCACTGAGAGCAACAAGCTTTGCTGCTACCTTGGGATTACCCTCGGTTGGCACTTGTCGTTCAAAACTCATCTCAGTAAGAAGTTGAAGTGTGTTAGGAAAACGTTCTACAGCCTAGGACACCTACTTTACAGCCCGGCTTTATCAGTACGCCTCAAGCTGCTGATATACCAGAGCGTCCTGAGACCTGCTTTGATGTACGGGACCCCACTATTCAAGTATCTAACTCCTAACACTCTAAAAACGCTCCAGCAATTCCAGAATAGAGTTCTCCGCACCTCCCTCAAACATACCCCGTTCGACCGAATGAAGGCAGACGAGATCCACGAAAAATTTGAAGTGCTCATTATCCAAGATTTTATCAAGAGAAGACACATCAAATTTTTTTACTCACTCCGACACAACCCACTATTCTCCGACCTTCAACCACCACCAATGCCCGTCCGATGGAAGCACTGCGGGACCACCGAAGCCTGGAGACAGATAGACCTCATAGAACCCTAGCCCCCTGACAGGGACTGAACGATTCACACCCAGCCGAGAGATCGAGGTTGATCTCCCGGCCGATTCAACCGAAGCAATATGACCCCTTCTACCTGCTCAGGGCAGGTCGATCTTCCGGCCGATAGGCCGACTCACTGCAGCCCCCTACAGGAGCCGGGGCCAGGTATGACCTGGCCGACTTTAAACCAATGCCTAGTACCCCTCGGCTCTACCATAGGTAGACTCTCACTACCTTCCCGAATCCACCCGCCTCTTTTAGGCATCCCACACCCCATATTCTTCTTATACTTCTTTCAAATGGGACTCCCCTTAGTGAAAGGCACCCATCAATCCAAAATAATTTTTCCACATCCTATTTTTATATAGAGCTATGGGGGAAAAAAGTTTACTGTTGGATGAGAAAGAAATCTGAAAATTTAAATTTTATGTTCTCAAAATAATTCAATGGTTTCATTTGTCATCGTCTTCTGATAACCTCTCTGTTTATTTATTCTGTAGATCTTCTTCATTTATTTCCTTCTAATAATTTCTGGTATTTTCTTTGTGGAAACACGAGTTGGCTGTAGACAAAACAAGGCAGTGGGCCGAAGCAACCGAGCAAGAGGGAGAACTTGTTCTCCGCGGTAACCAAAATTCATGACCGCATCTCAGTCAAATGAGAGCGAATTGGCCACGGCCCAAGCTGTGTAGAGAAGTTACAAAATATCACAGCCCGATTCGAGGCATTGGATGGGTTTATTGTCGAACTCAACAAGCAACTTAGCCTTCGGGTAATCGGTCAACACCATCTTCTAAATATCCCGCATTTTGTTTTATGTAAATGTTGACATCAACGTTTTCTTTCGCAAACTGGATGTTACTCAGCCCTAATATCAATGAAGTGCCGTCTTCTTTGAATGAGAGGCAGTTCAAAGGCCCATGATTAATTGAGTTTCCAAAAATAAATTCTACGATAAAAACTTTTAAAAGGCTGATTTGTTTCATTTGAATCCATCAATAATAGTTTGCGACTACCCCTCTTACATTGTTTTATCTTGTATTTCGATAAATTTTTGAATGAAAATGGAAAGGGGAAAAATGACTTTGGCCGCTTATCCCTTGTTTAGTTTGTAAATCATATTCCCTTATCATTTCGGTAAAAATTCCTTTTGGACAAAGAAATCATATTCAGTTTAGACAGTAGTCCCTTAGTATAATATTAGTAATAGGTGATGCTAGGGCGAAGAGGAGGAATTATATGTCTTAAAAAATGTTCTAATATAATGGTATTTTGTTTTAGTTGTTACGAATTATACGAATAGTTCTCTAAAAATTATTTCGATGCAAACCATCGCTGGATAAAGCATTGTTAAAGCCGCTAAATATTAAAAATCATTAAAAAGCTTGTTGTGGTTTAACAATATCGAGTAATAATTACGCCTTTTCATTACGTACATTTTTCCTCTTGTTTTTTAAATTTGTTACTCTTACTTGTTTTGCTAAAGTTTATAATTGCCGTCTATTTCCTACTACGATTGTAGAAGAAAATGAGGAAACTGAGAGTTTTATAACCATATTCAGGTATATTAAAAATGCCAATTGTATACATACATTATATATGTAGTAGATTTGATTAAGAGAAGGCAATAAGAAATACCATAGACACTATATTTTCATTAATGCTCCCCAAGTTAAAAAAAAAAATCTTTCCAATTCTTTTAAGATTACTGTTTTTGATGTTGCCTCAACTATAAAAAAAAAAATCATAAATTTAAATGTTATATTACTCATATTTGACTAAAACATATTTCGAGTTGTTATGGAATTATCGCTTTTGATTGATTGAGAATTGTAGATTGCATGAATGATTTTCATGACCGGAAATGTACAAACTGTCACATAGACGATGACCTCCATGTCTGATTGAAAGTATTGTCGTAGCAATAATTTAAAATAATGTCAATGTTTATTTTCGTATGCAATTATACGTGAATTGATAAACCGTCGGCTTCATATGCTCCAAGCTCACCACTCGCCCACACACATATGTGTTCATATGGATATTGAAACTCAAACAAGCAGATATTCTTCCATACCCTTTTCTGATTATCATTTTAATTGATTCGGAGCGATTTTGGTTATTATTACCCGGGGAACAGTCTCTTCTGGAAACCCAAGTAAAACACGGAAAATCCTTTTAATTAAAATTTCATTAATACACTTGGCTTCCTGTGGAGAATTTCCCAGAATTCCAAATATTAGCATTCTAAATATTGCTTCTATAATAGCCATTTAAATTTCTGCAGCGACGCACGTTAGGTATATATGGCCAATTTACAGCCGATGATTGTCGCTATTATTCGTACTCATTTGTGCGGTATAGTTATTTGTTTATTGCATCCAAATACAATCCACGGATCTGTACTGTGCCTGCTCATTTCTTTCCCATTTGATCATACTGCTTTGTTCGCGTTCGCAGTATGAACAAAATTATACTTCTGGATGGTAAATGGAATATATTCAATATTGAATATATGAACGTAGAAACTCACGGAACGAAATAGAGCGGTGTCCGTCAGTTCTTAAAAACAAATGAAATGATTTATATTAATTTTTATGATACTATCAATGCCATTAGTTTCCTCGATATAAGAATAAAGAGAGAATTATTATTTAGGGAATTATCGGAGGTGCCATGGCCTCCTTCGTTGTCCACTGTGACTAAATCTCATTTCAGACGTATGCAGGCAATTTTTTACTCACTCATTAACACACTTACTAACATACCCAAAAACAAAGAAAGCCTTAAAAAATAATTAAGATACTCATAAAGCATAGCTATGGCAAACGGCTGTACCTATATATGAAAAAAGGAGTACAAAACTTTAAAGATAAAACTGAACATAGCCAAATATGCCAAATCTTTTACATGTACTATGTATGAGTAGCAAATCAGAAAGATTAACCAGAGAAATGAACAAAATCAGTAATAATAGTGACTTTTATTGAAATCTCTTAAACGACAAAGATTGCTTAAATATTTAAATTAAAACAAATACCTGTCTAACCCATCGGTTTCTGGGGTTGCCTCAATATAGTTTATTGTCAATATCAACTTAATATTACACTGGTGGCGTACACGAATGCCCGGTACATGAATGAATGGTACTGGTTATAGGTTAAATGAAAAAGTATGACATTATTCATTTTTTATACTTAGTCCTTATTGTAATTTAAATAGTTACCAATTATGTCTGAGGTAATTTTTCAATACAATTTTGTAGAGACACATAATCATCGGATCATATTTACGACTGCTTTTGTAGTGATCGCATACAAACAGAAAATTAAGCATCTTTATTTGTGTTCCGCAATACGCTAACAGTTACTGACACGTTTAAATAAAATTGTGTACACATACGAGGGTGGCTGAAAAGTTTCCGACCCAACAAAGCTTTTGTTTTAGCTTTTATTTATTTTATTATCATCTTCATGTTGAGGTCGGAAACTTTTCAGACCACCTGTGTATACACGATAATGGGTAGTTTAAACAATGTCTTCTCCTTAAAAATAAACTAGTGGACAGGAATTAATAATTCTATATCTCATATTGAGCGTGACCTGCATTACATCATTTTAAATAACTGTGATTCAAGAGAATGGCTTCCATTGCAATGGGTTAATATAACTTTGTTGGTTTTTTCATTGTTCCATGTATTACTTGTCGTTTTTCTCTCATAGTAAAAATAAAATTTACTAGAACTTTTCGGAATGTTTAGTCAAATTATGTATTCACTAATATGGGACTCGTGAGTATCATTGAGCCTTAATACAGCTTCGCTCTCGGCTAAATATTACAGATAGTGATTCATTTCTTGGAGAAAAAAAAGTCAAGTCAATTGTTGGGGACAGTCGAATAATAAACAGTTATGTAATTATAGTTAAATGCAGTCCGATTAAATATTTCATATTACCTATCAGGACGTCAAGTTGTTTAATTTGAGAACCTACTTTATGTTTAATTTAGTTTTCACAGGTAATTACTTAAGTAAGGAAGGGTCGCGTTTATTTTGAGAGTACAACTATCGTGCTAAATATCACCTCTTTACTAGTGAAACGAAAAATTCTCAATGTAATGAATTGATACAATTATAATCTACTTTAGTCCATATTACACATTATACAGTTTATTCTGGAGCTAGAGCTATTTAGTTTTACACCCTACTTAATGTGGTAGGAATACATTAATTTTCTATTAATTCTAAGCAATTAAACAATGAATGCTTCTTGGTCGTGTTTTTGGAGAAAGGAAATATTTTATTTTGCTACAATATCAATTGGCGTCTTCAACTATAATTACATGTCTCTTGGTTCAATAGGAAATCGAGAAGACCAGAGCAAACACACATGAGAAAATATAAGTGTTTACGGTTTTGATCAAAAGATTAAAAAAAAAAATTTGTATGGACACTGGCCTAAAACGTTTGTCCTTGGTCTGACAGTTCTGAGGTAAGCTGGGGAGACCCAGCCACAAATTTCCTAAAACTGCATCTTTTTACACAAACCAATCGTTATTATCACTAGAGTTACTCTTAGTGTATGCCTGTTAACATACTTCATAACTATTCCATTTACTAATCCTTAAACTTGTTTTTCTCCCGAGGATTTTTTGAAGGGTTTAATGCTCCACCCAATCATAAATGAAATTCAAATTCAGATGTCTTCCAAGGATCAGTAAGTAGCTTTTTTCTGCAACGTGTATAAACTCTTATAACTATTTTGAATTAGTTACGATATTTTGGTCAGAGTTCATACACTTCAGTGGTAGCTGAATTATTGAAAGATTTAACTTTAGCTTTCTTCCGGGCTTTGATTAGGCAATCAGAACTGTAAGAACAACAAGAACAAGTAACAAGAAATAGAACCTGTAAAGTCACGATAAGACTATTTTATTAAAACGCTCATTTGACGTAAAATTTTTAATGTGGTTCCCTCTTAATATAGTTAAAATTTTCCGTTCATTACCATCGAAATCCACGCACGTCTTAATGGTGCTTAAATAGTGATTTGCAATTGATTATTTCGCATACGTGGAACTCAGGTGACAATTACTGTTATTTGTTCTTCATTGCAATTTATTTGAAAACTGAACTCAATTTTCTTTAAATTACTAAATTTTGTTTTGGTATATTTTTAACTGCTTGCACTTTCGTATTTTTTTTTGTTTTGTAAGCATCTACGTCTCCTGTTTTGAAACCCCTAAAAAGGTTTTAATTCGGTCCCTCTCGCTAAAGAGATCTCATTAGTACCGGAAAGCGACTCCTGCTTAATAAATGTGCTGTAATTAAGAAGTCCAGATAAATTAAACTTATAAAAATCTGGTTCATCATCTGGACTCGGTGAAAGCATATTTAAGTTGTCTCTTCTTTACTCGTTCTTTTCTTCTGTACTTCTTACCTTAAGGAGTTCTAATCTATTCATGAGTTAGTATACACATGAATAACACTTCAGCTATTTCTGCTAATGATGCACTTACATCAGACTATACCACATTCAACTTGGTTGAACCCAAGTTACAAAATACGAACTCATTTAATTTCTGAATAGAAAAGGACCGATATACTATCGCCTTCATTCTCTTCTGTCTAAGGGCCCTTTTATAGTTAATTCTTGGTAAGTTAAACCCCTGTAATAACAAAATATCATTCATCAATACTGCACCGTCTGTTTCGCAGTGGCTCCCTATTGTTCAGAGGTGTCAACTTGTAGTCTGAATTTAGCATTAAGGCTTTTTATGTGTGGATTGTTATTGATTGTGTGTCTATCAGGACGGTTAACTATGTTCGGACCCGATCGCTCCCACAGGTCATGGTATTTTCAAAGGGTCACGACCCTTTGAATGGAAACAGTCCGGCCCCCCTCAACTGTCGGTAATTTTCCATTTGGTTGGAATCGGTTGGAAATTGACCGATGAGCCACAAGTGGCTCAGCGACAGAACAGATTGGTCATTTCGCCATTACCGAAATGGTGCTAGATGGAAATTACTAGCATTAAGTGGCTAGTATAGATTAATGAATAAACACAAAATGTAGAATAAAAATTACTTAAATATGTTTTAGTCATTTCTTTGGTTAGCGTGAAGAAAAAATTGTTAGTGACTTAATGTGTTCAGGAGGTTAAAACGGTTCCGTATATTTTTTTCTGGTTTAATTCTTGTTTTTCATATTTCTCGTTAATTTAGTAAAGCAAAAGAACAGTTTGTATATTTTAAGGTACTGTGGGCTACACCATTTATAAAGAGACCTACTGAATCGTTTTTACGTACAACATGTATAGTTACTAGGCATTGCATTCATCGAAATTATCGTCCGTAGTCTTCTTCTGTGCTAATTTCAGAAGCATGTCTTCTGTTTCTTATTATATTTGTCGCAACTTCATTTCGGCTGAAGGTAATTATAACCTGGTATGCTCATTCATCCGCAAATTAAGGATCCACGAAATGTATTTGTCGGATGTTTCTAAAAAATTCGAATCTTGATATCATGATTTTTTGGATTTGGTTAGGGAGCTTAATTCAATTTAACTTAACGTTTTGTTATATTTTTCTAAACACAAATGACGAATAATGTTTTTAATGATAACCCATTGACGACATGATGTACTCATACCCTGTTCGTTAAAATACTTCATCATCCCCACTATAAAAAGCTTCTTATTTATTACATAACTGCAGATGTCATCAAAAGGAAAAAATCATAACTTTAAATCCTTAGTAGTGGTGTGAGAACTGTTGAACCTCATATAGAACTAGGGCAATGTATAAGTCTCACGTTTAATTGGTTGTCGAAAACTTCTTGTTATAATTTATTAATTTGATTGTATAGAAATTAGCTTCGGGGGGTTGTTTTATATTATGTCTTTACGGCACCGTTCTAAATAATAATTTCTACTTTCCGTATCTTAGTACAGAGAAATAGATGAAAATCCATCCACGTTTGAAAGTGGACCCACTCCTTAAAAAAGTTGATAGAGCATAGTAGAACGAAGGTTATCCAGGGTAACAAAGGCAAGGGGATGGTTACCGGACTAAAGTCTACCGTTGGAAAGACATCATCCCCTTTTTTTTAACTATTATTTGCTTACTTAAAATGTACAAGATTATATTTATATGTAAGGTAAACAGAACGAAAACTGGAACATTACGTACAAATAAGTCAATCTATCTGTGAAGATTGACAATCACTAAAATATCTTAATCACCTTGGGCCGTTAAATAGGCCAAGAGAGTTACTGTAGCTCTTAATGACTTTCCATCGTATAAATTTCGAATTATTCGTGGCATTTCATCAAAGACAGATTGTTGCTTATTTCAAACATGTACAAGGATTACCTGCCGGATCACATCGACATTAGAGAAATTTATTGCCAGGGTAACTCTTTTTACACATTATTCTAATGATTATAGATCAATTATGCCATTGACATAAAATTTTGAAACATACTATTATACTTATAGAGCTCGGTTAAGTTCAACAGTACTCCAATTAATTTTTTTGAATATTACGTTCAGGTTGCCTATAAATTTCTGTAAAGTAAAAATTTGTTTTATTAAAGAATCACTGCGCACATAGCAGATGAAGAAAACTTATTTTTTGTGCAAAAATTACAATCTGTCTTATTAGGCAATAAGTAATTATGATAAATATCACACATTATTTTACGATTGTTATTCACTCGCTCCTTCATACTCTTGAAAGCTGATTCTAAATTAACAGAAATGAATATTAAATAAACTAAGAACATTTTAAAATGTGAATCGGTTTTTATATAATGAAAAGACAGTTGAACTGATAAATAGATAACCAGCAGGTTCCATTTTCGCATTACTACCACTTTTTAACTGGGCTTATTTTCCTAAATCCTTTCCTAATTACTTTTCTAATGAGTTTCTGTTTAAACGCCACGATAGCACACTTCTAGTGTTTTGTTGGTTTTTCATTGCCATTATGCAGAGCCAGGTTCATCTGGGGCTCCCCAACTAGGGTTGAAAGTGATTTATTTGAGGCGTTTTCATCCCTGTTAATCAGTTAAATTTTCCTCTTGTTGGAACAAGATCAAATCTCTGGTATTTATACAGTGGAAATCTTTTAGATGTTAACCCGCTACCAAGAAATGGAAATCTCTTGTAACGAGGGCCCATATATTACCAAAACTAAATTATTTATCATCATTAATCAATTATTCATCACCTCTGAAAAAACGGTGGGTCTCTTCATCCCTAACTGATCTCAAAACGAATATCATATTTAAGCTCAACCATATTTCTCCATCCGTTTTTTAACCAGTGACAAAACCTGTTATAAATATGTGACAGTGGGAGTCCTGGCAATAGCCAGTTTCTCCAATTATGTCCTGAGCGTATGTGGCTCTCGCGCTCTTGGTCATACTCCGTTGGCTCTTATCCAGTGACGCGGCTGACGTAGGAGCGTGGGAGACTTTCCAAGACTCCTCTTTCGCACACAAGGGAGGTGACAATCATGTGGTCTTGGGAGGTCTCTGGGCTGTTTGTAAATACTGTATGAATGAGGGAGTGAATGAAAATTGTAAATAAGGTATAAATGAGATCAGTTATCACAATTACTGATTGTCCAATGAGGCAGATTGATATTTTATCATAATAAAGTTGTTAAAGTATATTAAAAAAAAAAGGAACAAATAATGTATGTTAGGTGAACTCATCAGATCAATCAAGATAGACCTCATAAATTAGGGAGAAAACTGAAAACAAGGAGTGAATGGAGTTGTATGCCATCGCTTTGAATTCTCCTTATTTCTTTTGCTGATCCGAAAAGAAGGATCATACAATAAACAGTTATGGGTGGACCGACTTTTTCCTGTCTATTATAACTGATGAATTATACACAAGTCTTTTTTTCAATGGCTTTTCTGTAATTATAGTTTAGTCAAATGATAACAAATTATATATGTTATTGATTAGGAGGTCAAAGCCATAATTTGGTAATTACTCATTTTGATCATTTTTTTTCTCTGCTACTAATAACATGCTGCAGTGTAGCTGAAGCGGGAAAGCTGAGCATGAATGTGACGTGGAGTTATCGATAGCGCTAATTAAATGAAAATATTTTGTGCCGGCTAGGAAGTATTATTCACAAAACCTATGGGGTGGGGTTATCTTCTTGAAAAAAATACATAAATGATCCCTAGCAGAATACATAATGAGAAGCTTGGGTTGCCGGCAATGGTTTAAATTTATACACATTTGCTGAGAGGATTCCACCGAAATAGGACCAGACTAACTGGTGGGATGATGGAACCCATTAAGAGCAGTAGCTCTGGTTAGCGTACACACGAACTCTGACCTCCGAGCTTAGATCCGATAACTCGCCATCCAATCAGTCTGATCCAATCTCTATGTCCACAATGGTGGCTGTCTCCTCTCGACATTACCGGCGACTTTGGGTGACACCTTCTATGATTACATGTCTTGCAGAAGGTTTAGGTTTATTAATGGGCTTCTTAAAATATGACGTATGTTGAATTCACTATATATTTACTCAAAATTATTTTTCTTTAATAACTAAATTGAGATTTAAAAGGGTTATTATGGTTGCATAAGCGATTTTAATGTCCAAAGATTTGAAAGGATAAGTAACTTTCTCAAATTTACTCACAAATTTCGTATATTTAAAGTGAAAGTGCCTTTGGAAGCACGCACAGCCATTATCAGCAAGTCCTAAAATTTGACGCGAAAATCACATATCACTATAAAATACTTAAGATAATACTTATCATACCCATCACCAAAAATATATACAAATACATAATAACAGCAAAAATGTCACATCACTAATATTATACTAAACTTTTATATTTATATATATGTATTTCTATTCATGAATATGATCTATTATTCTAAGTAGTTTTACCACATTGTGAATTGTGAACTTTTGTGTAGTATTTCATAAATATATTACTTCATAATGACAGTGTGAACTGCTGATAGCGCATGTGCGTTAAATAGAACACAGGGTTGATCCCTAAAAGTGAATTATCCTATCAACCATTTGGATAATGGCCCAAAACAGCATAGCAACATCAAGTATTAATGTTTTTTGTAATTATTGTCCGCTGAAATCACAATACATTATACTTATTATTAATAAGGTCGAAAACATTCTATGATTAAAACTTTTTTTTATTAGTGCGTAATAAGTTCATGTTTCTTAATTATTTTCCGTAGGGAGCATTTTATTTTTAACATAAACGGGGCATCAGGATTAACTAAAAGTGGTAAGAAACTATGACACACACAACACACTGGTTAAGTTTTTAACACGAATCCAATAACTTTGTGAGATGGTAGTCCATTAAAACGTGCATGATACATACACCTACGCATCATTGATTCATCAAACGGAGCTACTATGCAAAGCAGCATGTCTCTTTGAAAAGCAAATGTTGGGTTAAAATTTGGGATACAATGTTAATGACAGTTTTATTGGTTGTTTGTAATTTTAGTTCAAAAATCAACTACACAGATTGCATGCTGCTAATTGAGGCCAAGCAATTATCAGTGAATGTGAATAGTTTCACTTCTTATCACTTCTGTTTTAAATAATTAGTAACAAGGGAAGGTATAATAATACTGTAGTCAAAAGAAAAAGTGGATCGTAGGACAAATATTTATGGATACAAAAGACAAAAGAAGTAGCCGTCGATAAGAGATACAGAGCAGAGCCACACAATGACGCCGCGACGGTGGCAGATCCTTTCAGATAAAGACTTGAATTGGCAATTGTTGCATCAATGGGTCAACATACATCAGTGTTAGTCAAATTGTGATTATTCTTCAAATTTACAATCAATTTTCACATTACATTTTTTTCCCTTTTATACAATACTTATTACAATACTTAGAATCTGTCAGGAGCTAAATAAACTAAAATTTCACCTCGAACCTTAGTATTGTCTGTAGCTATGCTATAGTTTGTAAAGTTATTTAGTAACTAAAACTGAGTAAATCATCGAATGCATTTATCTAATACTAGTATTTTCCAATTCGGGGCCCACCCTACAAAATTAGGGTTAGTTAGTAGATAGTGGAGCTCTGTGCAGCCGAACAAACTGTTTGATATGTAGTATATTTATCCCCATTCGGTCAGAGAAGTTAACGCATTCTGTCTTTCTGACGTTCACTCTTTTTACGTTCATTTACTTTTAACTCTATAAAATAGTCCAAGTTAATAATCAAAAAAATTAAAAGTTAATAGTCCGGAAAAATTGATTTAGTAATAAAAGAAAATCTAAACAGAGGCCATAAGATGGGTTTGTTTTTGTGAAAAAAAAATTATACAAAAAATAGCTCTCGACATTCATTTATGCCCTGTTCACATTGTCACAAAATCTCCCGTCAAATCATTTAAAGATAATTATATCTTCTAAAAACCTCTATTAGTGATTTTGTGTCGAATGTGAAACGGGCTACAGTTTAACAAAATAAATTCACTATAGAAGCCAAAGACTTTTTTAAAATTTATGTTGCAGGAACCTAATTTATAAAAAAAATTGAATGTTATCCATCCACAACCGGCACGAACCAAACACAATTTCATCGATTAAAAAATTATTTTTTTCTATTATCATTTCTGTAACAATTGTGGAATCATGAAGATGCTTGAATTTTTTCGAACGGTTTAGAATTATGAATAAATTTGCTGAAGAGGGCCAAGGCTATTATTAAAACAAACTATAAAAAAATTGTTTGGACTTGTCGTCACAATCCCGAAAGTTCTTGGATGGATCAGTTTCATAAACCTTGCCAACTTAGTCTAACGGAATAAGTTTTTGTTTGCCAAGATTTTTTTAAAACCTGGACGAGTGTGTGGGCGAGTTTTCGTGTAGCTGTGGGTAGTTTCTCTTGTCCGTGACTTCGTTTAGTTTTAACTTTTCAACATCTCTATTCTTCCAGTCCTAAAGATTCTACCTCTCCAACCTTATTTTGTTTATACATTAACCAAGAAACCCCATTATAAATGACTATGAAGAAATTCATTACAATTTGATTGATATGATAAATAAGGGTCCATGAGTCATCTGGGTCACGTCAGAGATTTAGTGATAGACTGCTTAAGGTCCGATGATGACATAATTTGATTTTCATCCTGATGAATACGAAAAAAAGCCCCTTACTTCTCAAATGTATTGTCTAATCCACATTTTAATAGCTAACCTATGTTTTAATCTTAAGAAATTATTTATTGAATTTTCTGTTATGCATAGAATTTCATTGTTTAATTTCGGCTATTCATTGGCAATAGAGGTCATACAAATAAAGACCTAAATGTTTTTGTACCAAATAAACTAATAGTTAACTTTTGTTTTGTTTCAGGTAATGCAGTCTCATAACGGCTCATCGATTTAGAGTAAGTTTATTTTCCGAAGAAAAAATAGAAAATTATGTGGAAAAAAGCATAACTTAAAATGTAATCTTCAATCAATTAATTCAGCTGACCCGCGCATGAAGATTCATCATTGCTGGCCGGAAGATCTTTTCTTTGGGCCAGAGATAGCTTCTCAAGTAAGAATATAAGGATTGAAAAATGGAGGTATGAATCTTCATACTCGTTATCTCGTTATCTAACGAGGATCGAACTAAAAAGAAAAAACAAATCCAACCTATTCAGTAGATGAAAACAGTCACCAGATTCGTAGTATCGGGACACATACTACCGTATCAATATTTGATTGGTCAATACTTGACGCTTGAGTGGAGATCCGCCAAGTACTAAGGCCTCAAAGGATTTCCTTCCTTCTAAGTCTGATGTTATGACTTGTTAATGTCTTTTATAATGCATTCCTATGAAGTAACGAAAAAAAAATCACGATTTTGCATGTTTTTAAGTTTGCATTTATATCGACGATATATGCATTGTGGGTTCTAGAAGGTAATTTTACACGATTATGAGACCGGTATTGAATAATGCGAGATAATGAATTGAAATTCAGAGGTCCATGAAGAATAAAATGGCTTTCCGATTTCATATTTTATCAGAGTCTTAGGTGGTAAAGTGACTTGTACAGAGTAAAGAAATAAATGATATTGAAACGATTTCACTACGGTCGACATGACCTTATGGAAAGTCATATTAGTCATTCAGCCGCATTTAAAAGTACTTTTATTTATCACTAGAAAATTTACACTCTGTTGTCGTAAGGATCCTACCGTAAATTAGTGATTCAGACGTGGACATTTATTTGAACAATTTGGAAATGAAGAAGTGAAGATTTCATTTTTATCATTTGTTTGTCGAATATAATTTTAATTACTGTCACATGTGTAGCCAGTCTAGTGTGTTTGTTATATTTACTTGACTTTATTTCTCTATAAATTTAGATGCGGCACTCTAGATGTAGACACATTGGAGCAAAAGGAAAACTGAACTTTGAAACTGACGATTCGATTGATGAAGGCAAAGATTATTTGGGTAAAAGCTACAGGGAGAAAAAGCATGATGGAAAATCGAGTAGGGAATCTAATTTACGCAAAGCTGCTCCAACAAAATTCGGTAAAACCATTAACAACCCGAAACTAACCTTCTTGAAGGAGCAACTGCAAAGTGATAGGACTACAGGTGGAAAGTCTGTAATGAGGTCAGGCCGTGACGGTAGTTTGAAAAATGACAAACAAAATGGCATTCCTCCGAAAACTGATCTCAGACCAGTGTCTTCACTATTTCCTTCAAGAAAAGGTTTTGCGGGTTGTTCTACAAAGGCTAGTTCCGTCCAACCGAAAAGAAAGACTAACGTCAAGGGTCAAGTAAGTAGCACGAAAAATAATCTTAAGACTGAAAAAACTAAAATAAGCAAGGAAGTCAATAGTGAAAATCCGCCTGAGCTAGCTAAAATGCAAAGAAAGATTGCCCGGGCCGAAAAAAAGAAACGGAAGAATGAAGAAATAATCAGGAGTATCCTGAAGGAATCAAGGGGGAAATATGAAGACTTGACCGACGTATCCTTAGGTAGAACGGAGAGTTCGGTGACTGTCGGGAGCTTCGACATAGGTGAGGTTCCGGTGTTAACATCGACGTCATATGATAGTCGATCTTCTGATAACCAAAGTGATTTTGATTACATTGGATGAAAACAAATATTTCATTCGCTATTGTGGTTTATTTAAAATTTTGAATGCAATTAAAAACGGTATTTCTCAGTAAAAGTTATGTTTGTTTCTTCTCGTGTGAACTTTATTGATTCAAGTTTCCAACTAAACTCTCTTTCTATATGATTCCTTACGGTCTATCTATGGCCTGTCATGCTACATTTTTCTCCTAGAATCTCCTAGAATCCATCTTCACTAACAAGAGTATCTTATAAGCTTCATAAAAATAAGCAACTATCTCTTTATTTTTTTTGAGCAAGTAGTATGTCGAAACGGACTAGATAGCGTTAAACAACATATAAATTTGGTCCTTCTTTTATTTCGACTATCCTGCCTATTTATAGCGCTAATTACTTAATTATTGTGTAACTGCCATTTTTTTTTCAAACCATTAATGAAAATTGTTACGTTACGACAAGAAAGACAGTCGCAGAGTTGGAAACATAGTGTGTTGATAACTTGTTTTTACGTATTATCATGTTACGTTGTAAGCATAAAGATAATATAATTCACTATTGTGAAGAACTTATCATCTGAAGACACTTTACAGCTTGAGGTGACTTATGCAACTAGAACATAAAATAAATAACAAAGAGCCTAGCTGCTGAGAGGTGGGCTTTGGCTCTACATGGAATGTCCCTGCCCGTAGAGAGCCTATAAACGTGGACTTTCCAATAATGTATGCACTTATCCCGTTCGGGTTTAGTATACGCCGTCTTTCCTCTCAGGTCTAGTGTTTCCCGGGGATTTTTTTTGAACCAATGTATTTTTTTTGCCTGTACCTTATTATACCGGATCTTTCTTCTTGATGCTCCCTCTTTACTCTAGTCTGGAACTGTCGATAGATATTGGAGTATTTCCTTCAGAAGTATTCGCTTTACGGCAATGGGGTGGGTCATTTCCATCCCTTAAGAGTAACACCATATCGTCGCGTTTTCCTTCGTAAAGGGGACTATGGATTGTGAATAAGCTTAAATTTATATTAAGTCGAGTGAGCCGCTTGTTCTTAATTCTCCGGGCTACAATTATGCTTGAAAAATTATTATAGTAGTTTATGATTATACGAATTGTGTATATTAATAAATTCCAACTGAAGTAAGTATGCATTAATTTACCCTATACTAATTGTTTAACGTTCAAAGCGTATCAGTCTCTGTGGTTTCCTTCTGGGCAAAAGTCTCGGATGCCAGGCTGGCACAATAGACAGTCCAAAATCAATCAAGCCAACTCAGGTACAAGCTAGAAAGCACAGCAGGGGCACATATATGATGAGACTATGGCGCAGGGCCCGACTTGATCAGATCAGTTAGTAACTGTGTTATAGCCAGGAGGTCGGACTTAAGGACTACTAAAGGCAAGAGCTTGAGCCATTAGGACAGACCATATAGCGATTCTGTCTTGTACTAAAGAGTAAAGGACTAAAGAGCTTTGACTAAACACATACTTGTCTATGTCTCAACCGTTTTGGTATCCATTCGTGCCCCCACCACCCAGAAAAACAGCTTGGTATCTTCAAAAACACCTTTGCTCGGCAGCAACATAATAAACTCTCCTGTCCCTTTTCATGTTTAATAACAACTGACTCCGTTTTTTGAATATATGCCAGATGGCTTGTAGCGACCTCTAACTAAATAAGATAAACCACCTTCTACTCTCTTGTATATATTGTAAATTAGTTATAATATGTTGTATATAATATTACTAAAACACAAGTTATATCAGTGTAAATATGGTAGACAATAAATGAAGTAGCTGCAGACGAGTTCAGAGGCCTTCCTGGAAGGAACATTCCAGCTTCGTCCAGGCCTGCTTTGGGCTATTTTTATAACCCCTAGTTTTAGCTGACAATTCATTCAAGCTACGACTCTTTAGCCTTGCTATGTTTTAGTCCGGCATTGTCAGACTCCACACCTTCCTAGTGTGATTCTCTGCTTTGGTCTCGCTAAAACTAGCCCTCCTTGGAAGGGATCTCTTCCTTGCTGACGACGGTCTCTGGGGCCCTACAAACTTTACCTAGTAGCGTCTCCCATAGCTATCCAGTCTGCCTCTCTCCGGTTCACACTCCCCTTTGGGATCCGGACGGTTCTCGCGTACCCTTAGATATAGAGTGTGAATTCGTGGTCATTCTAAGACCACATAAACTACCTATATTACCTACCCTATACCACTTCTCCTGAACATAGTACACTGTCGGGGTACATACCTATCATATATGGAGTCAGATAGCTCAGTTGTAAGACCCTTCATCAAGCAGTCGTCCAGGTGATAGCATATTCAACTCTCACTCCGTCACTAGGGCTAGGGTAACTAGGCCCCCCTCCTGACGACCCGACATAATAATAAGTTTATTCGAATAATATACTTAAACCTTGTACTACCATACATACTTTATAGTGTATTTCTGTCTTTATATTAAATGTGTTACATGCTTTGTCTAGCTGTTTTGTTGGCAACTTTATTTTTGGTTTTGTAGATCCTAATTACTGTTTCTTTACGCCAGGCAACTCATTTTCCGTAAGGAAGCTGTACAGAAACTACCGAAAAATTACTCAGGGAAGCAGGGCATTGAACCTAAATATTTATGGTTAGACTCCCTGGTCACATCCTTGTAAAAATCTTATTTTCCTCTAACATTCTAAGAAATAACTAGGTAAAGTTGTGTGCGTCATTTTGAATAATTGATTCTTATAAATTCTGTCGTTTCTAATACTTGATTTGACAGCCATCACGGATTTGCAATTCTAATTCGTTGTTTTCTTATTAGTAATTATTAACTTTAGAATATTATACTGGGAGTGATACACCCAAATATCCGGTCGTGTTCTCTACCACCTGTTTCTGTTAAAATGACGCCTACTGGGCCCACAATTTTTTTAAGGTCTCAGATTTGAATCAACTAGAAATCTCCTCATAAAATAATTACCAATGACTCATAAATCGTGCTGATACAATCCATGATTAGGAGAATATCTATTAGCTCCGTAATACTCTTCATAAACTGGCTGTTTTTTGTCATCGATTTCACTGCACACGCGAATCAGATATGACTATAACAGTGGCGTGACACGATGAACTTATCGATGCATGTATCAGTAACAGGTTCTCCATCCTACCGTGTAATCATTGCGCTTCTCTCTCACATAAAACAAAACGGGAAAAAAATAAATAAAAAACTCCATTCAGATAACACATGATTGTTCCCCGTTCGACCTGCTATCCTGCCGATCACTCTGGACCCGTTAACTGTTATTTTTTCACCGCAGTTAATCACCCTTGGCGATGTAGCGTGGCATGGGAAAGCTTTACCCTCTACTTTTTTGCCAGCGAAGGGTATTTAGTCAAATTAGCAACCCTCTGTAATTTGTGCTGGATAATTGGTTCCATTGCATTAGCAAGATCCACTGCCGGTAAACTCTCAGATCTTGCTTTAAATGCATAAAGCATGATGTATCACTCAACGGACTTTTCTATTGGTGGTCTTTGTAATTCACAAAGGGGCTTATTACCTCAAAAGCAGGATTATTTCGTCTCTAAAAAGTAGCAGTGTTCGTTGTGTTTATATTTAAATAAATAAATCAGTTATTATTATACGGAAAATCAACTGAAATATCAACGATAGTTGAGATAAAAATGATTCAAACTACCTAAAATCTTAAAGACTTTTTCAACATCAGGTACCATGATAGATTTGTGTTGGTATAGATGTAATAACAGGAGTATTGTTAAATAACTATAAAACTTGACCTTTTTTGTGTGAATTTTAACTTTTCTCGAGTCAATGAGGCTATTTCAAATTTAATGTTCTGATTTTCCACAACGGTTGTAGACTAATTAAAGGTGGAGAAGAAGATTTAATGATATTCCAGAAAATATCATTTGGGAGTCAACGGTGGATCACGTATTTGTTATCATTTCAGGCGATTTAAATAGGTCGTTTTATCATCTACAAGGTATTTTTATTTTTTAATTGGTTCAACAGGGGATTATTAGCGAGCGGGATAATGCGTTTCGTTTGTAAAATCACGTATACCCAAAAATATCGAGTAATGATAAAACAAAAAACCTTTATTATAATGAGCGGTCGCAATCAGCCTTCTCTCGATATTGGTCCCGAATTCGATTATAAAAAATACTACGATTAAATAAAATCAAATTTGCATCTGATCCCTGGATCAATTATTAATTATCTATATATAAGTGTATTTATCACATTTTATTATATGCCTACATTTTATAACCATGTTGTTGCTATTGCTATGTATGATTTTTTTCATCCTAACTGTACTATTTCATTCTATTTCTTAAACGTTGTTGTTTATATTTATTGCCTCGTGTAAAACTGTATATCAGTGAGAACTACATGTTTATTTACAATTGTTAGTTCATAATTTTATCATAAAAACAAACAAATAAAGATAACAAGAAATAAAATTCAATACTATTACATAATCTTACTACAGGCAACTATAGAACTGAACCACCATTATTTAAACTCAATATACTACATATGTTGAAGATTTTGTACACAATATAAATAAGGTTTATCAGAGTTCCAGTATTCATAGTACCTCCTGCTCATAAATTGGAATTATAGCGACCTTAGGCGGTCTGTATACATGTATCGGGTGAATCTATTATGTACGTCGGTGAATACATAATGGCAACGCAGCCCCCACACGTTCTTATGCAATGAAGCAGCTCATATCTCAAAAATTTGCTTTTTAAAGAATGGCTCCTATTTATTAGTATAGCTTTAAACAAAAAACTGCTGGTTTATTCGGAATGACTTGAGATAGGATCGCGAATATTCTAAATACAATACGACTATTATTCGTTTCGATCATATTCGGATGACATATACTTATGTATTCTATATGTATATTTATGTATACATTGGTTTAAGATGTGACATCTTGCTATATATATTATGTTGTTAGTATATAAGCTTTAAATTGAATCTTATTCGATTGTCTCTTATTTTAATCTACTTATAGCTATTATTTATTATGGAGCTTCCCTCTCTGCATAGAACTTTGCAATATCTTAAAGTCATGAAGCAGTGACAGGTAAATAGTACACTCAGTGTCCCACGGGATACTGTGTCGACAGCTTTGCGACTGGGAATGCCCAGAGCAGCTATACACCATGTTGGTTTCCTTCTTGAAGGACAGATCGGTGAGGGTACGGGTGGGTGATTGCCTCTCTAACCCATTCCCTCTCTTGTGGAGTTCCTCAAGGAGCGGTTCTTTACAGCATGTACACCTCAGCAATCGTTACGACAAATTATAAGAAAGCGACGGTAATCGCTTTGCCGACGACATTGCGGTTTACAGCAACAGCATGAAAGCAAAAAGATCACTCACACAGGCTGAGTCAGTTTGCAACATAATCAGTGACAGGCTGGGCAAGTTGAACATCATTGTAATCATTGTAAACGCCGGGAAGACGTAATCTTCTCTTACCAAAAGGGCAAAAAAGCTTTGCCAATAGGAGGGCAAGAGAACTCGCCAGTTTTCTCATTCTACTATCTGCGTAGAAAAAAGGGTAGGCATCTCCATTTATCTACTCGCTTTAGTAGTAAACTAAAAACAGTACGACAGAGGTTTTACCGGCTTTCGCACTTGCTAACTTCACCCAATCTGTCGCTGCGTCTCAAACTGATGATCTATAAATGTATCCTCCGGCCAGCTCTGCTGTACGGTGCCCCGATATTTCCCCACTTGACTGACACTACAGCCACAAGTCTCTAACGTTTCCAGAATGGGATCATGCGAAAATTGGTCCGAAATACCTCTCTTGAGAGCTTAAAGAACGCCGACCTGCACCCTTTGCTTGCTGTGCCACTGGTGGATAAGTTCATCGGCCGAAGACACATCAAGTATTTCGACGCGTTGCAGCACCTCCAAAATTCAGTGTTTAACGCTACGACCCGACCACCCCTCCCGAATCGATGGCAACAGACTTTCGGAGAAAATTTAGATTAAGAATTAGTATGTAAGTTAGTTTTTAGGTTTTTTGTTTGATCAAAAAGGTGAGCCCCATCACCTTGTAGAGACTTGCCAATAAAGCCGAATACATTGTGTATCATTGTACTTGTATTGATTATGTAACTTTTAGACCGATTCAGACCTTGTATAGAGTGTAGCGATGGTACAGGACATATAAAATGTAATATGTAAATAGATTCGCCTAAGAATCTATAGTAAATAATAATTTTGTCATTTTTTAAGGGGATAAAAATAAAAAGTACATATTTATATATATGTATAAATACAGGAGGTGGTTACTTATCTATAAGTCCGACAATTCTTTATAAGCTGGACGATTCATATTACTACCATTTGAATGCTATTTATTTAACATAATGGCAAAAAAAACTTCTAACAACTAATCAAAAAATGCATTTCTTTCCGCTCAATGTTACTTAGTGCACATAATTTTTTTTCTCGTCGTGCTCAATATTGGCTGTTCATTTTTCGGAGTTTTTTTATTAAAATCTTAAAAAAAATATATTTAGCATCAATTCTTGCTGTTTCAAGATTCAACTATACCTAAAATAGCTGTTTCTATCTTAATAAAAATAACTGGAAAATCTATTTGCCAGACAAAAAAGCTGCAACCGTAAATGATAAATAATGAGAAAGTGAAGCAAAAGTCTGCCCTAGGCTATGCTGACAAGCTTTTATTTTTGTTTTCTAAATAGGATTTGCTAGTTCTTTACTCAAATAGCTATTTACATTTAAATCCATCCCTAGTTGGATAAAATCCCTTAGGCACATAGGAATCGATCCGGGTCTATACAGTCAGCAACCAGTGGCACCGTTACTAACTCATCAATTGCCCTAGAGGCAGATCTGTATCAATAGATCAATAGCCTCACTTTTGTGTGTGTGCAGATAAATGATATTGAGTTTCTCTGTACCAAATAATCAAACGTTTATTGTTTCATAATTCTATTTAAGCTAACTGCCTATAGTAATCTCACTCATCCTATCTGTAACAAAAATACGGCATTAAAGTTTATTCATTAATTAATGTCATCCCCTGTTAAGATTTTAACAACTTTGAATAAACAGTTTGAAAGCTTAAAATAATCACTGTACTTTTATAACAATATTCCACGCTCTTGTTTTTCCACTGATTCCTTAGTCACTCTCACCTGTTAGCAACTATGACCGCGTTCGTAAAAGCGCGGGAAATTCAAATTAAAGAAACACATTTTCTTTACATGTATATTTATTATTATTATTTTGAAATTTTACCGACCAACATTTTTTTACATGAAATAATAACTACTTTATACTTATAATTTACAAATAAACGAAATAAATTATAGGAAGTGAACAAAAAAAATATCCAGAATACTTGCGGTGCTAGTGATGAATTTCTCAAAAAGTAATTCAATTTAAATTTGATCACTATTGACATAAAATTTATGGTTTTTTTGTCAGCTCATCTTGGTCGCTAACCATCACTTTTTCTACAAAAATGAAAACTTGTAGAAAGATGAAATACATGAAAAACCTTGTTAACGAAGAACAGGAACACATATTGAATTCACGATCTCAAAATTTTTTTTTTTTATAACTTTGAAATTATACATACAGTCTTAAATAATGTCTTCGTAACCATGGGAGAGGAAACAAAGCTTAAGACTTAAATAGCTTATGAGGTGAGAAATCATAAAATTCAGCGAAACGGGCTCGAACTATTTCACGTATATTTTTGTTTTGGCGTTTCTTTGTATTTTAATTGTATTTCAAGCAAAAAATACTCCACATTTTCCCAAATATTGCGGAAAAATATATGATTCATTTATACTACACCTTCAGACAAAGCTTCATCAACAAAGAACATACTTACAACAAAAACTTACCTTCATACAAGAAAGAGGTCGGCTCCCCAGATTAATCTACAATCTCTCCTTTTGGCTCAATAAAAATAAAAATTTGAAAAAATATTATTGTTAATTTAAATTTCATTTATTTTGTGATAATGCACACAATAAAAATAATGTAGACAATGTGGAAACAATAATGACTTATACTTAAAAGGATACTTGTGAGTTTCTTGCAAACTGATTTCATGATAGTGAATTCAGCCCGAGAAAGGTTTAGGCGCCGAATCTCTTGCTCGGAAACTTTTAAGGTGTGCAATGTAACTTGACGCACAAGTACTCGGAAAGTTTAGTTTAACTTAATATAAAATATTTTGTAGATGATCGTCATTAGAAAGGAAACTATCAGAATCACTCCCTTAAGCAGTCTGTTGAAGTATGATTATTGATCTTGATGTTTTTATTCATTGCATTTATCGCTTTAGTGTACATACATGTGGGATACATGCACTGTATCCGAATGAATGTAGAGCCTCTCCCTTTGGTCTCGCCAAAAAAAATTAACAAAAAAGCAGGTAGCCTTGCGACGTGCCGTGGCTTGGTGCCATGATCATAAATAAAACCAGAATATATATGATTTTCCTCTTATAAAAAAATTAAGCCCTTTCCGATGGTCTATCTTACAATGAGAGTGCTAGTGTATTTTATACTTATCTAAAAAAATATTTTTAACCGTTTAGACATGTCCTCGAGAGTTATAAGTCCAAGATTTTTATATTTTTTTAACAAAAAAAAACATCACTTACTGGAATCTAATGGAAGATAATTGCTAAAGCTCACGATCAGGCTTCATAATTTTTTTTTAACAATCTTTATTGTAATAAAATTTCAGTTGGCCCTAGAATGTTGATAAATATCCGCGATAAAAGATCGTATTCATATCAGGATTGAAAGGTACATGTATTATTTCATTCAACCGTGTTTGATATATACATTTATTCAGGACATGAGGAAATCAACAGGACGTCACCATAGCCTCACTACAGTTTTTTTATGTTTTCTTTTTACAAAATTAGCTTTGTTTTAACTTAATTTACTATAAGATTTGATGTTACATATTTAGTACGATTATATTCTTATATTATTATATAGAAGCATGAATTATTTTTTAATGAGACATCAGCGCTTTTTTTCAAATGTATATATTAACATATGAAAATTTATATACAACAGATGTACCTTAATTGAATTTTTGAGTGTGCAAGTGTTGGGCTTGAGGGTCATTGGTGATGGGTAAGTAGATAAGGCGAGAGTTGAACTCGGAATTGTGACCACTATCCTTGTATTAATGCTTACCTTTAAAGTAGTGCTTCGTACTCCCCCGGGTGAGATGTAACAGTCTACCGGAGTATCAGTCAGACCTGGCCTGTCAACAAAAGGCGCACAGTCTAGGAAGGTTAGCCCCCCTCCCTTCAATCCGTCAAAGGTGAAATACCAAATATACTTTGTTTAAAAACGCATAAGGCCAAAATAAAAACCGAACTATGCTTACAAATAAAACTGAGTATAGTGTATGAAGGTTTTTCATTTTTTCATGGATGTCATGGAGGCGAAATTTCGGATATGATTCGATCATATCTTTTTATCAATGCATCTTAGAGAGAAAAGTGTCTCAAAGTTGTAGACTGTTAGTTTTGCTACATTTGAGTATAAACTTTTTTTTGTATAGCTAGTATGTAAAGATTTGTATAGCATAAGTCAACAGCAAGTTTTCTAAAAATGCTACTTTTTCAAAATTATTGTCGAGTTTTTCATTTATAACCTATAGGAATCAAATCAAAAGAAAGAGCACATGCTATACGGTATTTTGAATGGACCTAGATTATTTTTTCTAATGATTAGAGAAATGTTAGGTTGTTAAATATAATTGTTTGTTGTACATGAAGGATTGTGATATGGCGGTGGGTGTTGATTTTCTATGACAATGGTGTACATAATCTTTGTGGATTATTCCCATTTGACGTTATATACTCTATTTACATAATTTTAATCACCTTCTTTAAAATTTTAACTGTTCGTCGTTTGTCTAATCGAGTAATTTTCATAGCCTGAGGATGATAGGCATTGGTTGTGTTAGCAGTAAACAAAGAAAATTTTTGATGAGACTGAAACAATCAGTGTTCTTTGTACTTGAATATACCATTTCGTCTGTTCTACCACCTCAGTTATATATACTGGCATCTTTCGCAGCTTGTCAACTATATCATTGATGATGGTCTTTCCTTGCCGATGTATTGAAGTAATGCTAGTTCATTTTATTACAAATAAAAAAAAACCAATAACAGTAATATTTGTAAAGTCTATGCCCTGTTTCAACAGATATTTGCTAGCATTAGCCAGTAGCTGTTTACTAGTGGAAGTAATAGCAGGATGTGCTCTGCCAGCGGAGACAAAGCGGTATGATGAGGTTTGGGACTGCCGCTGGGAGATAGGGCAGTATCGTATCCAACCAGTCACAGACCAATTACTCTCGCTCTAATCCCTCTATCTACTTTCTCAACACTCCGTCGAACCACTACACTTTATAGACCACCTTACTCAACATAACACAAAACTATCATTCATTCCACTGAAATCCCTCGTATGAAGCATTTGTAGTTAGCGTAGTAGTTTCATGATAGAAAAGTTCTGAGTCCTAATCTCTAGATGAAAAGTTAATTGCTTTTATTTTCAAAAATAGAAAGAACTCAATAGATACCGACATGAATACCCACCTTTCGGCCCTAAATTAGAGTACTAAGGACAATTAAGTGTATAATAGCTATTCGAAAATTTAGGTTAGCTGTGGTGTACCCCATAATTTTTATAAAATCTATCCCGTTGGACGATCAGTACATGATATGAGAAACTATTTCCAAGGCTCCCACTGTAAAGTACCTTAACCACTTATACTTCGAGGAGGATTATAGGAATGTATGAAGGCAGTGTAACAGCTGTGTTATGAGATTTGGGAGGTCAGATAAATTTGGATGGAATTTCGTGATTTCCCATAGTTAAAATTTTCATTGCAGATGGGAAGATACTACAAAAAAGATTTTAACGACATCTCAAATCAAGATTGTATTTATTATTATAAATAAGTGTCTAAAGAATCATTTAGAAAGGTATGTTGAAAAGGCGGAAATATTCAAGTCCGTAGGGTCTATCTCAACCAGCACGGAATCATAAACTGGGATTTAAGAAAGGTTAGCTCTCGGGAAACCTAAAGGCTATGAAATACAAGCCTATATACAAAATTCTTTCTACCAATTTTAACGTATAACTATAAATTTAGTACTCCTACTGGAAATCACTAAATCTAGATAATTACCCGAGGTATGAGTTCCTTAATACAAATATATCGCTGAGACAACAGTTTGAACCACGGACTTGAATAAATTAGATCTAGCTAAACGAAATGACAACTTAGCTTAATAATACTAGTATACGTAATTTTTTTTATGATTATGAAACATTCCGAACCGTCAGAAAATTAACACAGATTACACGGCCGATCCCGACGCTACCACTTTTACCTTTTTTTTTCCTTCCTGAGGCTGAGCCTCCAACGGGCTTACCCTACAAGCCCGTGAAGCGAGCTCATGAGGTTACGTAGCCTGTGGTGCGCGTATTCCGGTGCAATGGGATTGTTGCACTGGTCAGCGCACCTTGAGTTATTCTGTTTTTCGTTCTTTATTTTTCAAAAATCAACCTATAGACAAATTTTAAATAAAATAAAATAAAAACTTTTACTTAAATCTACTTTTTACAATCCTTACTAGCTATAATTTTTTTTTTACCACTATAAAAAAGCACACATAAGAGAAGCAGTAAACTCAAAACCATTGTTCATGTAATTAGATTGTGTCTCAAAATATCAACTTACTTAAGCATAACCGATACGAAATTACTGAATAAAGCGTTTACTGAATTTTATTCACCAGCCCCAATATACGAGGGTGGTCTGAAAAGTTTCCGACCTAACAAAGATACAAGACGTTTTTTCAGATATTTTTCAACATAGTTTCCTTGTAACTCCACACACTTCTCCCAGCGATGCTCCCATCTCTGTAACCCGTCCAAATAGTACTCGGCGTTTTTCTCTGCAAAATAATCGTTCACGAAGGTGATTGCCTCTTCAGTTGACGAAAATCTCTGTCCTCCGAGCGCAATTTTTAGATGAGGGAACAAAAAGAAGTCGCTTGGGGCTAGATCTGGTGAGTAAGGCGGATGGCCAAGCAGTTCAAACCGATACTCATGGATTTTCGCCATGGCAACCGCTAAGGTGAGAGACGGTGCGTTGTCTTGGTGAAACAGGACTTTCTTTATCTGCAAATGTGGCCGTTTTTCCGCAAGTTCTGCCTTCAGCTTGCCAAGTGATGATGCGTAGTATGCTCCTGTAATGGTTTTTCCTTTTTGAAGATAATCGATTAAAATAACTCCATGACTATCCCAAAAAACAGTCGCCATCACTTTCCCAGACGAAAAAACAGTTTTTGCTTTTTTTGGAGCCGGTTCCCCATTTGCAGTCCACTCTTTGGACTGTATTTTTGTTTCGGGCGTATAATGGTGTATCCAAGTTTCATCCACAGTAATTATTTGGTGCCAAAACTCGGATTTATTGCGCCTAAACTGCGCCAACAGAGCGTTGGAAATGTTCATTCAAACGCGTTTTGGTCTAACGTGAGCAAACGCGGCACCCAACGCGCGGACAGCTTTCTTATCTCTAAATGTTGATTTAATATGTGACAAACACGTTCTTTTGACATGTTCATAACCTCTGCTATCTCTCTCACTTTAATTCGGCGGTCGTCTAGCACCATTTGGTGAACTTTGGCGATGTTTTCGTCGGTAGTTGCAGTTTTTGGACGTCCCGAACGTTCATCGTCTCCCAAGTTCTTACGACCACGTTTAAATTCGTCTCCCCAAAATTTCACTGTGGTAAATGATGGTGCAGAGTCCCCATACACAGAGTCCAACTCATCTTTGGTTTGCGTAGGCGTATTGCCTTTCAAAAACAAATATTTAATGACTCGATACTCGATTTTGTCCATTTTCGTAAAAACACTCACATCGACTCACTCAAACGACTGTTGCACAGCAACTGCGCGTCCAAAATGGCTGAAACGTTGGTGAGTAACTGTCAACAGATGAACTACGAAATTCACTAGCTTTTATTTACAACTGCTGCTATCTTCATGTTGAGGTTGGAAACTTTTCAGTTCACCCTCGTATCTATGATTCAACCACACATTTTTTCCACAGTCGAAAATAACAGTTCCAGGAGAATATTTACCGTAGGTCTCTAGTAAATTAGGTAAATTATATACACTCACCTCAAACTAATTTGGAGGTTTATTTTGAGGTGATTTTAATCTCACCAACGAGTAAAGTTTTCCTTGGTTAAACCTGAGGCAGCTACGTAGAAAAGACGCTCATAGTAAAGTAAACAGAAAAAAAAAACCTCAGAAAAAGTTTCCCCTCCCGATCCTCCAATAAGGGATGGATGGTCCTTGTATAAATTAATTTTGTTTGCCCCCCGTTCAATTTTAAATCCATTACAAACGATTCCGTTTACAGAACATCTGCGAAACTTCTTTAGCTTCCTAGGCTCTCTTGATTACATTTACCCCCCCCCACTTTCGATTCATGGAACAGCACCGCTTCATTAAATATTTTCATCCAAATCGTTAAAGCTTTCAAGAAATCTACTGTCATATTTGTCTCTTATAGGTTTCTAATTGTAAGCAGATACTTTATTTATTTAGTTTATAAATGGGAATAAACCCCCATAAGCTCCCGCCTCGCCTGTACTTGCATTCGATTGGGGGTCATCATTTTCTATTTACTGTTGAAAAATAAAGTACAGTTTCCGCTGAAGTATTCGAACCCAGAGCTTTTATGTCATTAATGAATTACTCTGAACACAACAAACTCGTCCACAAATTATTCGACCAGGCAAAAATATTATATTGGAGTTTTGATAATATATTTTGTGATACTCATCTGTTCTTTGCGGCTATTTGGGTACTAAAAAGGAACTCAAGGTAAAAAAATAAGACATGGGATGAGCTCCGTTACTTGTTCCTGCACTTCTGCTTTGCAAGAATTATTTACAGTTGTAGCCAGCTCCTTGTAGTTTGTTTAACACACAAAAAAGTTACCAATCGAGAGAATAAGTATTACAAGGGTTCAAAACCGGAATTTCGAGGAAGTACGGTATGATAAAAAAACGAAATTTTAAATGAAAGAATCAGATCAAAAGAAAAATACCGCCACTTATATATATATATATATATATATATATATATATATATATATATATATATATATATATATATAATTATATATATATATATATATATATATATATATATAATTATATATATATATATATATTATTTATATATATATATATATATAAATAATATTATATCCAATCAATTAAACAATGTCTTAAAAAAAAAAATCTCGATCATAACCACTAATATTAGCTTCTTTATTAACCCAAGAACACTAACATCTAGAATGTGGACACAATTACTAACCATTCATAAAATTTACTCACTTCTAAAACATGAATGTAAGGAACACATTTTTCAACAATATGGCTATAAATAATGTAAATGTATTTGTTCATGGTTCAAAAAGTAGTTTAAGTTTTACATGGCAGTGTTAGACAATTTATTTATGTATTTAAATGATAATATATAGAATTCAAAGATAAAAAATTACATATTTGTAATGAGAAACTTTCATAAGACCAATTTTAATGAATTTATATGAAAATACCTGGTCAACCTTCAATGAAATATTGACATAAATAAGCATACATTAAAAACAATCAATAATAATTATAAATCAAATTGTTACTGATAGACTTACAAATGCCTAGTTGATGCTCTCAACATTGATGCCCATCTAAAGCAATCTATCTTCTTCTTCTTAATATGAACATAAGCCGGAGTATTCACTTACTCATTCGTTATTTCAGGTGATTGGCTTCTCCTCGACTTTGATAAGTTGTGGTGGATCTAGATATAATCAAGGTCCTTTCTTACAGAGAAATATGTCTTTATACTCTAGAATAAAAAATTACAAATGAGAAATTTTGTCTCATTTAAAAAGTTCTATCTATAAGTTAATAGATGTTATTAATAAATGTTATTGAAGCAAAAAAAATACCAAGTGGACTTATATTTTTTATATAGTTTTTTTTACTACTGCTACCATAGGTTTCTGGTAAATTATATACACTCACCTCAAACTAATTTGGAGGTTTATTTTGAGGTGATTTTATACTAAAATTACTCATCAACTTATTCTAGGGATTCGCCTGACAGGTATCCAGAACGGGGTTCACAGATTATTCAAAACAATTGACTTCTACTTGCATGCATAGCTGAAATGTGGGAAGTTTTGGAACAACGCTTCCCTAATCACAAGACCTTCATCTAACTTTAGTGAATAAAAATTACTCAGCCTAGTGTTCTAGGGATACATATTTGACGGGGAATTTCTTTAAAACTCCCAAATTACGTTTAAAAATAATCAAAGACATTTTTTACATGCAAAACCCACTTGATGCTGGTATGACTTGATGTCTGAACTTGTTCCTATTTTTGAGACAACCATCAGAACTAAAAGTGAAGTGAAGATTGCAAAATAAACCCTTTAGTATTGCATTAATAGATTTATGTTTTTATTAACTACAGACATTTGTAATCCTTTAATCCAACACCCTCGCCTACAACATGAGAAGAATAACAACATACGAATTATTCACTAATTTTCGAAATCATAATTATAATACTAAAACTTCATTGACGTTCACAATTGAAATGTACTGCGCAAAATTACAATTAAATCACAATACATACACCTTATAAATTTAACTTTAAATTAGCCTATAGTTCAAACCTTGAAATGTATTAACCCACGCACTAAACTGAAAAAATTAAAACCCCTCAATAAACTAAGATTAACAATGTAATAAGATTAAATTAAATCAATAGACAATGGCGTAGAATAGGGATTTTAATTCCACTGTTCTTATTCTAAAACTGGCCGGATTAGTGAAGAATATGGTACTAGGGCTCACATAAGTGAAGTGTATTTTGACAATTTTTTTGTACCTTTTTCTTACTCATAAATCAAATATTTTATTTGAGTACTTAACATTGGAATAAACATGTCAGACATTATTGCTCTGTACTGAAACTACTAAAGAAACTAGTAAAGAAAGAAATCGTTCGTTGGGTGATGCACCATACTTGACAGGTAAGATTTTGACAAATTTAATTAATGTGACTTAAAAGCATCAGAATTTTTCCGGACCCAACCTTATAATTTTGTTTTGGCATCGTGTCAATATATTATGGTTATGACAACAAACGCACCTCGGATTGGGTCACACAAATAGTATAATTCAATTATGTTCACTCAAAAAATACATTTTTGAACAGCTGTTCAAAAACAATCTCCAATAGCCCCTGGTTCTCCTAGAAGCTGTGTGATCGAAGTATAAAAGGCGACATTGCCACGGGGCTAAAATATCAAGAAGCATCTCCTTTGGCATTACATTACTTATAGAATTAACAGAGTAAAGGTTATAGAGCAGATTGAGTTTCCCCTCTCAAACAAGAGCTTGCTGAGCTGCAATATATTTATTCATCAATAACTTGCTGATAGTGTTAGGGTCATAATAGAACTTTAAACATAAGTTCCATGTAATAGTTTACGTTCATTTATTTACGATCCACCAAAGGAAATATAACAAACAATAGGTACTAAGATAGTTATTATTTGTTAAAACATATTTCTTTTAATTACAGCTTTATTTAATATTTTTTCTTCACTAAATTTTAATTTTTTTTTTGAAAATATATACATATGAGAATTCTTTTTTGACTAAATATGTTGAATTAAAGGAAGTGTTTAGTAGTTTAGAAAGTACTACGATTTAATTTAAACTAAACTAATATTACATGAAGCTCCAAAGTAGTGGCTAGAGTAAATTGCAGCCACTGACATTTAATCACCGAGTTTCATGTGTAAAGTTACCACACAATTAAATAAAGCGTTAACCACAGAGAGAAGCTGTTTTCGTTAGAGCAACAGGTAAACAGAACAGTATATCTCGGTAACTGAACTAGTGTCTGTTCCTCAACTTGCGTTGCAGAGTTCAGGCTATTTTCGTTCGTTGAAAGAGCTAAGAATCATACTAGTTTTCAAGATAGCGAGCGATTAAAACATTTTGTAATTTTTGTGACGAATAATGAAAAAAATAGGGTAAACGATTTTGTCCGTCGGTGGAGAGTTTGAAGCAAAAAAGGGAGGGAGGGAGAGAGAGAGAGATAGAGAGGGAGGGAGGAGGGAGGAAGGGAGGAGAGAGGAGGGAGGGAGAGAGAGATAGTGAGAGTGGTGATCCTCTCCATTACACTGCCGTATCACCACAAACATCAAACAAATGAAATGTTTATTATTATCAAAGAAAAAAAATCACATTATGTGTGTTCATCTGACACCGTGGCTTATACGCGTTACCACTCAACCTAAAATTCGGTTTTCATTTCTGGATTCGCTAATTATTTATTCAACCACATAGCTTCTCATTTATCCTAACGGGTCTGAGCAAGCCACTTCCCATTTATCAGGAGAATTTCTAATTAGAAATCAGAATTAGAATTCTATTCTAAAAAATAACAGTGTATCCGATATATTTCTTTCCAGGATGACAAGGCTATGTATTCTGTAGAGAAGAGTAAACTATCTGTGTGAGCAATTTCGAAAAGAAAGCAACAAATAAATAGTAAAAAATTACCAAAACCACTGGAGAATGGTTAGCTGAAACCTGTTTAAGAATGGAGCCTTTATGGCAGTTTTACACTGCACGGGATTATGGGGTGTGTCTGGTTGGCTTGGGAATAACTGGTTATCGAGATTGTAATGTACTTTATATTGTTGTGCTGTCTTACTGTAAACATGCAATACAAGTTACTCAAGTAACTTCAACTTTAAGTAAAAGATACTCAAATCAATCCAGAAATTCCAGATTTTTATATATGAGAAGGACAACATAATTTCACCTGTAATACCTAATTACCTGCGGTAAGCTCACGGAGTGGTGAGCATATGCATTTATTCATGTATAAGTTCCTTAGTTGTATCAACGAATTGAGCCGAGTGTGTTGACAGGTTCGAGGAGTGAGTGTATTTGTCTTTTCCTTCGGGAGTGTGTACCCGCTTCGTTTTGATTAGGCCTGCGCTCATTCACTTCGTGTTTGTTTTCAATGTTAGCTCAGCGACTGTTCCAAGCACACTTGCACAGGGTGCTGGGAAAATTTGTTAATAATTGCCTCCACGGGGATAAATTCTATTTTTCTTCACTCTTTTTGTTTCTATCTTTCTTTTTGTTGGTTTCCCATTCTTTTGGGTACACGATTTTTTTTTTTGGGTTACGCCAAATTCTAGTGCCTAAATACCTCAGGCACGCATTCAAAGGAATCGTTTGATAACATTGGTAAAACAAGTCATTATTTTTATATTTATTCTACCGGCTCTCACGTGAGAGATAGAGAGAGGGAGAGACAGAGAGAGAGAGATATTTTAAACAGGTCTTTACCCGAGAAAATTTATTATGATTCTCTCTGGGTTTACTTATTAGGGCTCAAGTAATATGTAACAGTGTAGGTCCATTCTGATGCGATTTTCCGCCGGCATTGTGTTGAGAAGGCCCTCGATTAACCACTAGGCTTTTGTAAGACTCCCAAGTACGTGATACCATACCCTTTAGGAAAGTGACGGTGCACTATTGAATTCTATTATACAGCGCTATCGGAGCGTAGCAGCGTTCACATTAACACTTGTAAATAATGAGGTTTCTGGAGAATATCTGGCTACACTTAGATAAGGGGCACAATACAGCTCCCGGACTCCATCCTCTAGGCTAATGTAAGCAGATCTCTGATAGTCTAGACGAGTCGCAGTGGATGTTGCTGTTTGTTTTCGAGAGTAATCAGTTTCTGAACCCACAGAGGAAGCTGTTTGGCTTTGATCCCTGAAATGTTTACTAATCTTAAATGCCAAGATTAATTTTTTATTCAGAAAAATTTATATAGGAGATCTTAGCTTTTGAGTGTATGATGAGTATGATCTAGAATAGTTCACATGATTCACATGATGAGCACTGGGAATACTGCTGTCTCTCTCTCTCTCTCTCTCTCTCTCTCTCTCTCTCTCTCTCTCTCTCTCTCTCTCTCTATCTCTCTCTCTCTCTCTGCACTGGGGCTTGCTGCTCTACTCAATAGAATTTGCGGGCGTCTCCTCCCCACCTCACACATCTGAGAATCCGACAGTAAGCTATGAATACAATTGTTCCATAGCAACACCAACACTTTGCTAGAAAGTATGTAATATACTTAAGTAAGATACTTAATTTGGTGAAAGTTTTTTTAAGGTCTACTTTATCTTTATCGAGGTATAGATATTTTTTTATTGGTCATTGCGTGTGGACAATTTAAAACTTACGAGGCCTTAAAATGTATATTGGCAATAAATGCGGCAGTAAACTACGATAATGTAAACTCTCGGGCATAAAATTGCAGCACCTATATGAAGTTCATGATGTTTTTATTTTCACTTATAAAATGTTCATATTTATATTTATTTATTCTCAGTTTTAAAGTTGATTGAATTTAAAGATAAAGAGAAATGATAGGAAAAAGGTTGTTCATTGAATTGTTGAATTTATGATTCGCTTAATTTATTGTTACAAGATTTCCGATTTAATAAAATTTAAAAAGTATATAAAGTAATATACCAACCAAGTATGGCATTTACCATTACCAAGAAGGGGAAAAAATAAGTAAAATTTTTGAGTTGGGTCAGATAAGGAGAACCAAGGTATTATATTAACGTAATACAGCCTACCTTGATAAAGCGGTTGAAAAAGATAGTGAAAGGACTGAAATGTAGCTGAGGGGGCACCTAAAGTAATAGTTAGCATAACTCAAAATTATGCCAGTGGAGAATTGGCCTTTTCACTACCGGTTCAACATATAAAAAACCGAGTAGTGATTACAATTTCTAAAAATTAAAAAAAACCAAAACAAATTATGTTACTTGACATTAACAATCAATCCCTTATTATCGATGCACTTGCTCAATACATGCAACACACAGGTTTTTTGTCATTGTCTGAATTATTTTGATGGTAATGTATGCATTTTTGAATAATATATTACAGAGCTTAGAATTGAATAGACAGTAAGAAGTAGGATACTCATACATTAAAGCAACCGTGGGGATAGAGTAGAGGCTGTACCTGCCACCAATTGGATGGAGGTTTCTCGCTAAGTAATGTTCCATTGCTTCCATCTTAAGGAATACGACTGCGTTCTCGGCTGCCCTATCGGTGCGAATTTAAATCAGTTTCATAATTGGAATTTCAATAGGTTGCCCTGCCCAGCTGGGGAAACAGACCACTTCCTCTATCGTCGAGTGGCAAAAGAACTCTTCAAGAAAATTGTTCCATCGGCGCTGTGTGAGATTTTGTCGTTAAAGGAGGGTGAAATATAATTCAGGGTCCCAGATCACGCAAGGTTTTACTTTGCGGTCCTGTTTCCTTCGAGGATAAATTCACTACATAATTGTCGAGCCCTTCGAGTATATTTGTATAAATGCATACTATTATATGAAGTAGAAATGAAAAGATTCTACGAAATAAATAGCCTGAAGTAAATAAGGTTTGCTGCTGATGACTTCCGCAGGAGCCGAAAATAGTTATGTTCAATCAAAGCGATCATATAATCATTGTGCATTTTACCTAGTTTGTCATCATTAAAAACACATTTTATTTTCCACTAGTTTTACTTTAGAACATCGATTCCCTTGTTTTTAATTTTTTCTATAAACCCCTATTTTTGGTTTCTTGATTTTTTTTTCAAATAAAAGTCTCAAGTTTCCCCAACAGATTAATTAATTTAACTATCATCTTTTACCAATCCTAAGGACTATAAAAAGTGAAAGGTAAAAGAAATGTATTATACATGAGCTATAATATTATATCCAAAACGAATACATTATGATCCAATAAATATAGAGGTTTTATTGTTATTTTTTTGTTGGTTTTAAAATTAATTGTGGACAGTTATCAATATTAAATTCTATTGAGTGACAAATTATATACTCTTTAGGTTTTTATTTGATTTTGTGTAGGTTAGTAATGTTTTGCACTACTTTATGTGTAAAGTGTTTGCCTTTTGATTTTTTAGCCCTGAAGTTCCTTAAAATGTGAAATATTGATGATAAATAGAATTGGGAGAGATGTGGATTTATTTATTTCAAGAATAATATCTTATTGGCCGCTAACTTTACTCTCATTTATTCTATTAAACTATTTTGAAATATGCGATTTTGCACTTTCTTGTATAACTAAATAAGTTAAAAAAAAGAAAATTATCATTACTTTTAGACTTACTTAGGTTGCAAACATGGATGAGCTACACGAGATGCTTTAAATCCCGACGACTACTAACTTGTGTTTAACACCGTTTCATCTCCACCCTTCTAGATCAATGCCAACTTGAGGTTGTGTATAGAATCTAGTTCAAGTTTTAGTTAATGATTTCCCTACTATTAATAGTCAAGGGTAAGCCGCCTTGCCTTGTTTTAACTAACCTTTACCTTGTTAACTTGATAGTACATACTAGATTTCAGTCCCTCCTTCCTTAAAATGAAGTCTAGTTGCATTACAAATAGCATATATTCATGCATATACACGATGTTGAATACAATTCTAGTAAACTTTTGAAGGCAAACAATGTCAGTTTTGTGAGTGCTGTCATTAATTTGTTTTTATTATATTATATTTATTTATATAAAATTTATTTTTACAATATTATATTTATTTTATTTAGTAAGTATATTGACATTACTATTTTTTTGACAATATTTAAGTGATTTTCACTGACGAAGGTGGTTTGAATCACAGGACCCTTTACGCACAACGGTATATGAACTTTTGTTTTGAGTTTTCCACTTAAGAGTCAAAAACCCTAGATTTGTTCCAGCTATCTATCAGCTCCGGTCTGTCTATTAGCTGTGTTGGCCACTTATCATTAAATTATACCGGTTTTGAGTCAAATCTCAGGAAATATTCTGATTTTGTGTATTTGTCAGTATTTTCTAGAGTATTATTTTTTATGTAATTGTAAAAAAGGCTGCTATATGGGATTTTTTAAAATTTATTTCTGCGTCTACTCCCAACAAGTAACTTCAGGATTCCCCTACACCTCCATTGTATTTATTGAGTTTACTACCCCTTTATTCAAAAAACCTTGGTATTATATTACAAATGTACCGGTGACCGGCAGGCAAACAAAAGGTGGTTTCATAGTATCCTAATCCCTTCGATGCGCTAAGAGTAGGCAAGTGGGGTTCACTCGTTAACTTGCTAAATTTTAATTATTTTTTCACCCTATGGTACATTTGTATTAATAGTTATAGTCTAGGAGTTAGGAAGTGTTTTTTTTACTCACTTTATGTCCTCTACCAACATGTCAGAAATGCTATTTTTCATAATTAAAGTAAGTTTTCTGGTTATAACACTAGTGAATCAAAAAAAAAAAAATGCTATTTTGCTATTAAGTTTTTATTACAACCTTCAAGTGTGAGAATACCCACTCAAGGTTGAAGGAGAGTATTGGCTTCAGGACGAAGAGCCCTTTTTGTTGAGACTTTATTAATCCGCTGTAGCGTCGCCGTTATAACGTGACCGTTGGGCGAACGTGCCAATTACTGCCAGTCCGTACAGAGCCTATGCGCCACCGCTTAGCCCTTAACGAGAAAGAGAAAGCCCTTGTGGGAAATGTCAAGTGGGTGGGGAGATTATACCCTGCCTGGAGCTGTATTAAGAACTTAAACGTCAAGTATTTTTCCTAAGTTCTAAACCGCAAAAACTCTCTCCGTTTGAAGCAACGCGACCTTGGTAGCATTTCAATCTGAACGTTTCCCACTAAATTTTATTGTCAATTTCTTTTGTATTGTGACATTCGTATTGAGGACTTGAACTACCTCCGGACTGCTAAGTACCAATGCTTTGTCGGTAGTGAAAAATTACATTGTAATCATTGGTCTTTCGGAACATTTGGTCCATCTCCTGGTTCAAGATATGTTCTTTGTACACAGCCAGTCTGCAGCAATATTGCCTGGCCTAAGCACTTTTGGGACATATATAACTTACTCCGATTGCACTTTAATTGGGATTTATATTGATTTCATTAAGTAAACCTTGCCAAACAGTTGAGGTCCTATAACACAGGTACCAGTGACCAGATGAATTCAACAAATCTACCTAGCAATCTTCCCTAATCTGTACAGTTTTTCTTGAGGGGAAGGGCAGGGAGATATGCTCATTGCTAATTGATAAATGTTATTAATTATTTTAACCAATAATACGTACATTTAATATTATAGACATACATTTAGTATGTAGTTAGTAGGTTGTAGTTATCCAAGATTGGACCTTGATGGGAAAACATACAAAAGAGCCTCGACAAGACTAGCAGAAAAATATCAATTTCTCCGACTTGACTGTTTGACGAAATTCCTCCTAGCTGCTGCTGTTTGAGCATGATAAACTTTTTTGAAGAGGATTGATGAGAAAATAATACACACTAAAATAAAAGGTTCTCTCTACACGATATGGTCATATTCTATGCTTAACCTAAAAATAACAAATGTGCTCACATAATTAGAAGGGCGTTTAAAATTCCCAAGTCGAATATTCAATGCTGCTCTGTAATGCGATAAATTCTATGAAATACCAGGGGAATATCTACTTTATTGGGGGAACTCCCTTAATTAAGATGTTGGTAATTATGTTACCGTACTTTTTTGGCCAAAAGGTTTGGTAATACTGGTGAGATTGTCCAACGTATTGCATGCGTTAGTGCCCTTAATCATCGATATTTGGGGAAGTTGGAGAGGTAATGTTTAGGGTTTCCTTGATTTTTATCAAAGACATAAACCCTAATGTTTTCAGCAGTGAGTCTGTCACACTATCCTGTCGATTGTAAGTAGCCCTGTTGACTAAATTAGTAATAGAGATTCCATTTGTTTACCCGGCGACTTGAAAAAGATTTTTAGCTCCATTGTAAAAAATAGAGTGTTATTAATTAGTTATTTATGAAGATTAACAAATAAATATGCACCTCTCATATTCAGGAGGGTATAAAATTCTCGTCGTCTTCATTAATAATCTGCAATTTACACATTAATGACCGTAATCCTCTGAAGTCATTAATCGTTTCCCGAAATAAAGTCACTATGATGACTAATTATACTACGTAACTAGCGGTGAGAACGGCCAGTTATTAATTCTCTACAGCCTGGAATACGGAGGAGGGGTTGAGGAAATAGCAGGAATTACAGGGAACAGGCCGAAATTAAAGCTCTACCCAATGGCAAAGAAGTTCGTTCCCTTTCTGGAAGGCGGGATTAAATTCTAAGGATCCATCGGCATTCACACTAATCAGGAAACTTTTACCGCTTCGGGATAACTTATAGCGCAAATTGCTTTTTACCGAGAGCTCATCTAAACCGGTGGTAAAAATGGACGACCGGTTAATGGAATTATTGGTATTAGAAAACGGTGAGTTTGTTAAAATTGATGCATTTAGAACTGTGTGAGAACATCAAATTAAACCACGCAATCCTATCCTAAATCATTATAGTTTGATTTGGCAGTAAGAAAACATTCTTTCGTGTTTACTATCTATGATTTTTTTGTAAGTTTCAAAAATACTGCTTTAACTTTACCCAAGATCTATTTTTATTTGAATTGACATGGATAATATATTTTAAATATAATATTTATGTATGATGTTGATTCTGAGCACAGTTAACATATATTATGTGTTAACTGTGTTCAGAATCAATCGACTTGCTATTTGCTACATTTATAAATTTCAATAAGGTTTTATTGTGATCAAAATTACTATTCATAGCCCTTACTGTCTGTAAAAGAGGTTTTCTCTCAAAACCAATATGTTTTGGATTTTGTGTGCTTGATTTTTATAAGAAACTTGTGAAGGTTGACATATTTTCCTCGAGGTGATAAATGAGTGGAGAATAACACTATATTTTAAATTATTTACATATTGGGTAAATAATTTATATCAGTAGTTTTACTTTACTTCTTTTTCGAAAGTGTTATTATTTTGAACAATTAACAAAAAACTGAACAAAAATAAAATATTTCTATAAGACTTCTTAAGATATAGTGCCTAGTGATTATCATATGTATTATTTTAATAGTAGCGTTTAACATATTTCATTTTATTACATGATAATAAAATATTTGACTGACTAGGGGTAAAAATAATCCATATCATCTCTATTGTTACAATAAGCTATTCTGATCATTTATATACGCCCTATCCACCCACTTACGCATTACCTATTACCTATCCTAGTAGTTATTAAGTTGTCCGATTTGTTCATTAAAGTGTTTGCTGAGTAGGGATATTCATGGAAAAGTATTAATTTTATTTTAGTGGTGAAACATATCCGAGTTGTTTAACAATTTATGTCAATTTTAAAGCAATGCTTGTTAATAGCAGCATGGAATTACGTTGGTACACTTAGTGTTATAGTTGGTTACTGGTAACTGTCAGGAACAAATCCTAATAAAGTTTGATCATATTATTATGTTATATTTGAGTATAATATCCATACACCTGGTTTATAAAAATAATCCTACTGACGGATCATTTGTTTTTTTCCTTTGAAGGGTGCTTCCAGTTTCATTTAGAGGGCAAAGGCTCAACAACCACATCGAGTCAAAGATAGGTCTTTGAACTGATATGCTTTAACATTTTCCATTGTTATTTCTCCTATTTTGTTTTCATACTTTTTGTGTTACTCGTGTTGTCCTGTTTTTATTTGAAATAAAAAATAACATCGTTTTTCTCTTTTTCTAGAAAAAAGATTTATCCAAATACAGTAACCTCAACTGAAGTGAACGTGATGCGCTGTAAATCGATGCTTTAGGTAGCACTCGGTCTCCGTTTGCTCCGGGGATTGGTCGGGTCATTGGAACACCCAGATCTGTACAGAACATATATCCCTTCGGGAAGGGAGATGCCCCACTCCCCCTACTGCACAGACATGGGTAAATTAAACTTTTTCATGAAGATACACAATTACTATGTTAACACCAGTCTCCGTGCTGATGTATGAAATATTTGTAGGAAACATATCTTTTACTCACACCCTCCAGATGAGTGGGCTTGTAGTGAGTGTACACCCTCGCCCCCTGACCTCAGGCGAACTCAGTCTGTTGACCCTGCCCCCAGGTCACGACCCTCAGTTCACGACTGTCGTGCCCAAGACTATCTCCCTTGCTCCCACCCTCACCGCTTCATGTCTGAAACATATTTTCATTTTCAGGCAGCCAGTAGCGTTTTTCGTTTTTTAACGTTTCCTATTCCTTTGTTTATTAAAAACCATAAATCTGTCGGTTTTCACCAGTTTGTTCACATGTGACATACGCTTAATCTATGATATGTGATCAGAGCCATGATTTTTATGCAATAAAAATTGAAGATTATGAAGAAAAATATGCAGCAGCAATCTAAATATACAACGAAACAACTGAAACTAAGTGACTGAAAAAAAAATCCAATACCGCTCTGAACTGAGAATGAAATTGAAAAATTAAACCAAAATGATTAAAAAATTTTTAAATTCTAAAAACTGAAAATGATAATCAAAGGACAAAAAAAAAAAAGGACAGTGTACAATTTTGTGTCTTAGGCTCTAGCTTAGTCTTCCACCTGTGGTAATCTTTGGCTAGAAGGATTAGGCGCGCATAATGTCTAAAACCACACTGAAATCTACCTTGTACTGAGAGGACACATGTTGGCTGGCGAAGGATTTGTATTCTTAAATTGAAAAAAAAAAACTGAAATGGGGGAGCTGAGGCCCCGTTACCTCCAGTATAGAATTATAGATCCTCAGGTGAATCTAGGTGATGGGGCTCACCTTTTTGATCAACCTTAAAACTAACTTACATACTAATACTGTGACCTTTTTTTTTTTTTTTTTTCCTTAGCTCTCAAACTTATAAAATAGGATGTGGGAAAATTATTTTGGGCTAATGAGTGCCATTCACTAAGGGGAGTCCCCCATACTGTGACCTAAATAACTAGAACAGTCGTTATTAAGATCATCCATCGATGATAACGAGAATGAAACGTAATATTGAATATAAGAGATTAATGAAGTTAGATAAAAATAATCTTGATATTAAAAAATGATGCACTGCCCCATATATGAAAAGTATATCCGACAAATGAGGGAATATTTAGAAAAGAGCGTGCATTGATGTATCCTACAAAAGTAAAGTAACTTGACGCAACTTAATTTTCCACACTAAAGAGCTGATTCAATCACAAGATAGATCGGGCGAGTATAGAATACAATGTAGGGAATGCAAAACATCGTATGTTGCTAGAGCAAATAGAAAATTATCAATTAGATGTAAAGAACATCTGAAACAAAAATCAAATCAATTCTACTAAAACCTGCAGGAAGAAGGGCGGCACCATGAGGTACCACATAAAATTGCATTGCTGCACCTTACCAACGATAAAAGATTAATTAATTGCCTGGAAAATATTAAAATAGATTCCCTAATGTTAATATAAATAAAAAGGAAGAAATAGCAAACACGCCGTGTGTTAAAAAACCCGCCCCTCCATACCTCCTGGACAAAGCTAGTCGTGGATTTAGTGGATGAGCGTGAATTTAGCAGCCTTCCTAAAATATAATAAAGACCATTGTTTTAGTTGAGATAAATATCCCACATTATCAATTGGCTGAGTAACCATAAGGTTGATATATAGTTGTGGTTTTAGTAAGTTTTAATAATTTGATGACAATTTGTTCTCAATTTTTTATTTTTTTCATGTTTTAATGTGATAGCTTTTGATTATTTAAATTTTAATTATTTATTACATTTGTGTTGTATTTTTTTAAGAATTTTTGTGTGCTTTATATTTGACTCAATGACTTTGTCTATTGTTATAAACTATTATAGAATTCCAAACAATAGAATTTAGTCTGTCTCCATATTGCAGTAAAAGTTTTTTATCATTTAAATTTTTATTTTACTGTAGAGTAATAACTGAAGATTAATAAGAAGGTTATTAAGACTTTTTTAATAATCAAGAAAAGAAAATCAGTTGCAGAAACGCAATAAAGTTTTTTTATAGTTTTAACAATCGTTATAATAAAATTAAGCTAGTTTACATCTAAGTACAGTAACTAGTAAATATTTTTGGTCCTGAAAATAACGCTGGTTATACGCTTTTGTAAAAAAAATCCTGACTGTTTTTTAACCTCAGTTTTAAAGTTAAAAGAAAAAGATGGTGTTATAAGTTTCTAAATGAATGTCGATAATTTAAACAGCAAATTTTGATTCATCGGTTGGTCTGCTGACTCAGGGACCGTTGGGCCGGCGGGCTTCGTAAATATTAAATTAGGTGGAGCAGCGTTGGCCATCCCAGCGGAAATCAAGCTTTATTGTTACTGTGGTCATTCGGCTGACTGAAATCGAAGCGTGAACGAATTGCTATATGGAGTGAAGCTTTTTTTTGTTTAGTTTTACTTTCTGGTTCACTAAACGGATGTTAATTTAATCTTTGGGGTGTGGTGGATAAAAACTTACTAGAATAATTCAAAATGGCAGACATGATTTCCGTATTTTAAAAGAAAACGGGCAGCATTGTTCGGGTAGATTATATAACTTAAGAAATATTACCTCTTATCCTATTAAAATATCATAATAACAACATTATGCTATTTTTTTTGTAATAACAACATAAAAACAAAGAAACCAGAATTTAAGTAAAAACTTCCAATTTGCCTATTGTGATTTTTTTTTTCTTAACGTAACTGCGTAAAATAAAAGTTAAATAACAAAAGTTACTTCCGTTCTGTAAGAAACTCCTTTGCAATTCAGTTACCTAGCGTGTAAATCCACAAATTTGTAACAGAAAATTGTTGTTGTCCTTATATCTCGTTAAGAGTGTTAACACAGGCGTTATGTTAAATAGAAACGAGTTTCTGTCAAGAGATAAAAATCACACAGCTCAAAATTATTTTTGCTTTTAGAATTTGTTTAAAATTATCTATATTTAATGATTTTACGTGGTATTTTTTGTCTCGTCCATAGTCCTGTGGACCCTGAAGTCCTCCATCCTACACCAACTGTTTTGCTCACAGAGGAAATCACTATTCCTGTAGATGTTGGAAAGATACGTTCGACGTATCAGCCTTCGTCGTGAACAAACTATGAAAAAGTACTATACATGAGCGCCGTTCATACCTTTCTGTTGTATCTATAACATCAAGAGTTTTCTTTCTTCAAATTAATCTTTATAAACTGAGTTATAAGTAAAAATAATCGAAAATTTTAGCAGAAAGCTTGACAAATAAATTTAATCGAAAATAAATTTAAATTAAGCGCATTACCTTAAAATTATATTATATTTTATATTAAGGTTGGATATTTTCAACAATACATGGCCACCAAGTTTCCCTAATATTTTATTTCTCACTTCGTGTCTGTTAGGAAACGAAACTTATTAATAAATAATATCCTATTTTAGCAAATCCTGAACCCACCTTACCAGTTTATCCGTCTGCTAGGTATTCTTAATGTACAATTTATTCAATTAGAAACTGAGTTTATTCTCTTCCTATACATAGTTTTTTTCACTGTAAATTTATCTTTACAGAGAACACACAATCAGGTTATCGGAACGCCGAACACGAAGCTGTGTTTTCTACTGTTCGTGGTTTTTCAGTGAATAGACACTGAAGTACCCTATTTTGAAGCCAATTTAGTGACCATTTGTGCGCTGCTAGATTCTCCATTTTCTCTACTGCTAAAGTTACAAAAAGTATTCACAAAATAGAAATTTCATCTATCACATTTTAGCAAAATACTCATTCATGATGAAGTCTAAATGGATTTCTGTAATAATCTAAATCAATTCTGCTATCTATTTTCGTCATCTCGTGGCCTAGGCGATGCCGGGTCGAGTTCTACCAATCTGCAATGTAGATTTTCTCCTTACCGTAGATTTGAGAGGGTCCGTTAACCGAACCTGGCCGTAAACCTCTTGACCATTTGTTTAAGGATCTCTACAGACTGCCATAACTCCTAAAGAATAGTTACTCTAGTCGAATGAGGTATTCGCTAAGATAGATTACTATCTTGAAAGTACTATACATTATTTCAGGTTGATACACATGTATTGAATGAATGACTGGTAAAATTTCTTATCCATATTTTCATATTATTCAACATCTTTATTGTGATAAAATTACAATCTGCCTCATTGGCAATAAGTAATTGTTATAAATGTACCCATTCATACCATATGACCATAATATAATGATGAAATTCCTCCTAGTGTCTACAATGTTTAATTTTATTATAAACTCCACCGGCATGTCGATTGAAATTCGATTAATAAATGATGTTTACGTAATTAATATGTGTATTGTTCAATCGGGATTATTTTTCTGGATTACGCCAATTTCGGGCAGTCAGCGTGAATTGTATGATAAAGTTTTCTAGCCAGAAAGAGATGAGGAACTATCTAGTTTATCTTTTCATTATTAGCCATTTGCTTAGTATTGAAATTGGTTACATCAGATATGACCTAAATTATATATTTTCAAAAGTATGTAAACGAAATTAAGAACGTAAAAAGTGCAGAAATAACATGTTAGTCACTGGACTCGGTATGAGTATCTTCAAGATGAATGATTGTGATAAAACTACTCTCTATATTTTATTAAAATTTTATCATTTACCCTGGTCACAAAAAATAGCTATTTGGACAAAAAATAAAGTACAGGATACAAAACATTACTATAAAAGTACCTGACAGGAACAACATTAATTAAAAAATGAAAGACTATTGGTGTTTTTTGGAATATCTTTGATTTAATTTTTGTTTAATTTTTTTCATACTGCCTGTTGAATTTCGCTTAGTGACTAATCAGTGATATCTGTCGATTGAGACGATCTGAAATATTTCTTGAGAATTTGATAAAATTATTGTTTGGTGTAAAGCCAATTCTAACTTCCATTCTACAGGAATAGTATGGTAATATTGTTCCTGAAGAGAATGAAGGTTCATCCACTCATCTCGAAAACAATTTCTTCTTGTAATAACTAGATTCTTGAATAAATAGAATCCAAATCTGGTTTTCTTGGCGCGAAAATCCTATTATTTAGTTTCCATCACTTTCCTGAAAATGAAATAGTATCTCGACTTCCTTTACAAAGATAACCATTACCTCGATAGCCTCGTCCTATTGAATTTCTTTAGTTTTTCTGTTATGTCAAACGGATAAAATTACTTTTCATTTCCTTTCAAGTTTCAACTCGTGCAACACGTCTACCCTAATTGAAATTTAAAGTTAAATGAGCGTTTATATTATTTTATCTGGAACTACAGACCTTACGTTCCCCCATATATGCTTATCCCCTTAAATAACTGCTGATTACTGATTACTGAACGGGAAATAAAATGAACTGTCTTCTTAAGGTTTGATCCATGAACCACAGTCTAGGAGTGGATACATCGCCACAAAAGAGGCTCCTGAAAGAAAAAAAAATTATACTGGTAACACTACTTTAAGAAGAAAATCAGAAAGAATTTTTTTTCAACATAGAAGAAAAACAGATTTATAAAGGATGGATTCCTTCTAAGTTTGTAAGTGGTTTTGAAGTCTTAAGAGTATATTCGATTTCTTTTTCAAAAGTTTTTTGTTTCAATCTTTCCCCTGGGCGAGGAACTGGATTAAGTTGATTAGGGACAAGATATATATATCGAGGGAAAGTTTCAAATCGGTCAAGGAAAAAAAATGTATATTTATAAAAATGAAAAAAAGACAAAAACTTTAAAACGTCAGGAATGTTAATTTTTGTATCCTAAATGAAAAATATTTTTTCAACCGTCATTCAACTTTAATATAAATTACCAAATTATTTAATTTTATCACTTACTAAACCGGTTTGATTGATTGAAACTGTTGAATTATTAATTTTATCTAATCCAGGGTGACATGCTATAATTTTATCCTAAATGTTTTTCATGTGCTGCATAAGATTACCTAATTAGTTTTTTTATTCATAAGTTCAACAATTCATTTTAAAGGCACCAAAAGTAGTATTCCAGTGTTTTATTGAAATTATTAAATCAAATAATACGATATGATTGCTAAAAAAAAAAAAAAAAAAAAAATAGCTAGTGCTGCTTGGTTTACAGTATCCGAAGGAAATATTTCACTTCACTCTATCGTTTTATTAATGATGCTCCACTTTTTAAAATAAAAACTTCTCAGGAAAGGATACTATATTTACGTTCATAAACGGCAATAATGTGTAGTACGAAAATTAGTCCAATATTGACATTATAACGATATAACTCCGGGTGAATAGAAGCCATTTTGCGTTTTACCCACAAGCACAACATAAAAGGGGTAATAAAAACTGTTTTACGATATTAGTAATTTTTGTTCTAAACCTGTTTTATGGTTAGTTCTGTGGCCTTAATGCATGACAAAGCAGCTTCAAAGTTTTACTGTGCTATTTTTCTAAGATAAAATCCTTTGTTTCATCGTCATAAACCAAAACAAGAAGTATTTTATAGTTATTGGTACAGAAGATCAAAAGCCATGATTAAATATTCATTGTTCAAACAACTGGTTATGTTTAATTCACTGAATTTAGCATTGTAACTTGTATTCATGAGTTTTTTAACTATGCAAGCACTGCTCTAGTATTTTAGCGTAGGATCTGTATTAACGAATCCATCATGTAGTCAAAGGCCTCCTGCTTTGTCTGATCACTGTATGGAAGATTCCCCGGTGGTCTTTCTAAGTTCCCTCGAGTTTCTTGTTAATTCTATGTGGTAAAAAATTCTCCCTCATGTTTCCATTGAAGCTATAGCTATATAAGTAGACTTTTCTGAAACCATATTGCCTATCGGTGCTTTGTGTCCAAGTTTGCGAACTAATTCACCAATCCTTTAACGTATGGTACTCCATACATAATACAATACCATCCGATGTCTAATTGTAAAATGTCAAATGACTATATGCATGTGTATTCTATTTTTTATCATTAACTGTGTGTTTCTTGATAGTTATCATCGCAGAATTAATATGTTATCATTATAACGCAATAACCAGCATTTTTTTTCCATTTAGTAGAAGAATTAACGAATAAAATCCTTGTTAGATTAACACATTTATTTACTCATAATCGTGTTTCAGCATTTTGTAATTGTCAGCTTTGTCCGCGGGTTGATTTGGTATTGCCCCAAATGCTGCAGATACTATCGCCGCCCCCCGATCCATCAACTGTCACACTGAACTAAAACTAAAAAACTACTAATTTTTTTGATTGAAAATTATAAACATTTATTCGTTTCAAATTTTATGACTTTTTCTATGTTGCTTCATAGAGTATCATAATAATTTGTAAACACATCTGTACGATACAATTAAAAATGTGTTCATAGTATTTGAAAATAAAAACAAAATTTGTTCTATAGCGAGAAAAACTCTAGGGTCACTACAACCTCTAGCCGCCGTCCGGCGAGCGCCCAGAAAGAGATAGAGCGGGTGTCTTCCCCTGGCCGCCGGCCTAGTCGGCAGAGCAGCCTAATTCGCTTTGATCTGACTCCATAAGATCTTTAGAAGGTGTGTGCCCCAACAAAGCACTATGTTCAGGAGAAGAGGTACAGGGTAGGTTTATAGGTAGTTTATTTGGTCTAGGAATGACCACGAATTCACATTCGGTATCTGAGGGTAGGCGAAAACCGTCCGGATCCCAAAGGTGAGTGTGAACCGGAGAGAAGCAGACTGGATTGCCATGGGAGTCCCTGCTGGTCTTATTTGCAGGGGCCAAGGCACAACCGTCGTCCGCGTGGGATAGGTCTCTCCTAAGGACGTGCTAGTTTTAGCGAGACGAAGGCAGAGATTCCCACTAGGAAGGTGTGGGGTCTGACAACGCTGGACTAAAACATAGCGAGATTAGGAAAGAGAGATGCAGAGGTAGTTGAATGAGAAGTTCATGGTTTTGAGTAGAGTAGCAGGCGCCAGTGGAGAGAGAGAGAGAGAAGTGTTCAAGGTGCCGGATGGTTTCTGTCTGTCCTCTGACTCAGGGGCTCGGGCTTATATAGCCGGCCCGCCCTGGAGGGGATGGCCCCCCACCAGGCGGCTAGAGAGGAAGTGGGGATGCCCCCACTCTCCTGACTTCTCCCCCTACTCTCACTAACGTCATAATCTTTATTAACATAATAAAAAATAGATACGTATTTTCTGATATTATTTAATGATATAGATACAAGGTCTGATACGAGAAGAGGGTGACTTATAATTATTTGTGATCAAGAGGTGGCCACAACATCATACTTTCAATATCTAATGTAAATAATATAGATATATTTATACCATAAACTGCTACAATACCAATTAATGTTTATATAAGAAAGGTCTACAAGAACAATAGTCTTTATAACAACACCAAACAGCATCATTTTCATACTTTTCTTCTTGAAACAGCCTCAATGCTCACTTCCACGTTGTTGAAGGATGTCTTGCAACACCTCCCTCTATATGTACAGCGAAGCACTGTAACGGGTATACCGTATTTAAATTTTTTTCACGTTCAGATTTAACTTTTCGTTGGGTTAATGTTTTCACGAATTTACAGAAAATAAATTTGTGATTGTAGATGGTAGCATTAACAAACATGATTTATATCAATATTTTCAAGTTTAAACGCTGTGACAAAGCTGTGTCAAGCTTCTGAGTTGCCCCGGATCCTTGTTAACACGCCAACTTGCCAGGTTCAAAATGGTTCTCGTTGTTAAATATCCTTCACTGCAAGTATAATGTGGTCCTTATATTATTTTTATTATGTATGCTTAAAAAATAATATGTAAATTTAATAAAATCATAAAATACGGATGGATCATTTAAAATTAGGTGGAAATAGCAACCTATTCTATAAATAATGATGGAAATCATTCGAACAATTACTTTTCGCAATTGGATATGACCTTTCCTTTAATCATTTATTTTCATTTCGAGGTATTGTGAAATAGAGCTGAAATTTCTGATTAATTTACTTCGGAGAAGTAGAAATAGTACAGATAGGCATTATATCATCATTCCCTCTCGGATATGAAATATCAAGGTTTACCTTGCATGTAGATCTAGTCTGTATAAGATCACATTTTTTTCTACATTATTTATCTAGCATGTTAGCTCGTATTGATTTCAATTCAATTTCAAATTCTTAATTGAGTTTTACACTTATTTACTTTGACATTTTTCTTTATCATGTGGTATTTCTTTTTTACTAGCCAGAATTGATTTTTTTTTGTTCATTATTGTACAGAGATAACTTGGCCTCAGAGAAATGTTTTTTCTCCATCTGTCTAAAATACATTAGCTACTCTAATGTATTCTGTTAAGATGAATTTTTCACTTTTGTGGTTTAAACACACTGTTTCTGTTTCCATTTTTAAAAAAGTAGTGGTGTTCAAATCTGAAATACTGCGTAGCTGAACAAACGGTAGCAATTAAAAAATACATATACATTTATGGGGTACTAAAAAAAAACAAAAAAAACAATCCACAGTGGGTGGGTACTTCAGTTTACGCCATGACAACAAGTCTGATTATGTAATGTATTTGTTTTGGTAAGATTTGCTAAATATCAATTTATGGTTAAAAAACTTAGCCCGCCAATATTACAGATTCTATTGGTCATAGTTTTATGATTACGGCAGTTTATTAATTGAAGAACGTAATGTCTTTGATGACATTGCTGTTTCTGTTTACGTTGTTCTAATTATTGTTTGCTGTTGATTGTCTTACGGATCCATACATTTCTGAGGCTAGTCTAAACCATCCATTTAGATGAACCCTATTTGATGGTTTGCAATATTCACTGGGGTTGGTTTTAATTAATAAGTCCAGTCAGTACACTGCTAATTTGCCCTAAAACACCTCTGCGCGATGAACCGGAAATAATTAGGTGCTTTCTGAAAGTTGTCCGGAACTGAACAGCTAACTTTATTATAATCGATAGGCAGTAACTTGTCAAGAAACATAAAGCTCCGGGAGCTTTGGTAGACAAAACCGAACTTGGGTTTCAATGTGCAAATAAAGCAAGTTTCTTTAGGATATTCTATTGCAATATACCTCTTCTTATCAACTTAATTATATCAACTCAACCATTTAAACCTTCATAAAATATTTATTAATATTAATCTTATTATTGATTAGTTAAAACCAGAACCAAACACTACGCAGACTTTCATAACTACAAAATTTATTATATTGTACATTAACATAAGTGGCTTATTTAGCCTTTGAATAATGAGGAAAATTGATCTTATAAATTAAACACTAACATACTAATTATTCTTAATAACGCTTTCAAAAAAACAAACTGACGTCAAATACGAACACAGACATCCACAACATATTATTCACAGCTACTCAGCCTCTTCCTTCCTCCACGGCATCTTCATCGGAGTGCCTTATCTCTCCTCTCTTCACTCCTACGAGGCTTGCTCACCATCAACCCTCCTGTTGGCAACCTTCTGAAGCTCATTCAGTGGGTAATCCTCTGATACCTCACTATAAAGTTGTGTATTACAATTATTTATGGATTTACACCTCTACTTATTGTCACTGTCATTTCAATACTGTACACAACTACATTAAAATGAACAATTTGAAATGAACTCTTCTTGTTTTTTTCAACGAAGTCTCTTCTTCTGTTAGTAGATATGAGCTAATAAAACCCAAGATATTATTTTCGCTTCATATTTAAAAATTAAACAGTAAGTAGTTAGGGAATTTTGAAGAAAGAAATTTTGTCTTAAAGTGCTACCGGAAGTGTGAAAACGCAACGGTTGATTGTATCATTTAATTTTACTGTAGCATGTACATGTAGTGATGAAGTTCCATTATATAGCAGGGTACAATCGTTGAATGTTAAATCTGCAACAAAAAATAAATTCAGCGTTTTCCTACCTAGTAAGTGTAATGACATTTTTTGGGCTCGCCCTGTATTCTGTTTTCTCTTCAAGGTGACATGTTTTGAGTAAGCTGTCATTTTCTACTATTTGAAAGAAAATCTCTGTTTCACATGAGATGATTATTTGATAGGGTAGCTACCTCCCAAAGTTAAAGCCACCAATTAAAAAGTCAATCATTAAATCCTTATAAATAGACTAAAATTAAAACAAAGTTAAATAAGATATTGTAAAAACAAATAAAGGCAGGATTAATGTTTGAAAGTTTTTCTCTTTTTTTATTCATTTTTAGTGTTTAATTTGGTTGTTTACACTATTTTTATTACTCACGATACGGTTCTTTATGCATATATCTTTAGTATCTTGTTTATTTTTAACAAGGTCTTAAAAAACACCATATTAGTAATTGTGAGGAGAGGCTTTACTTTTGAGCAGCTAACAATATGGGCATAACAATATATCCTGGTGGGAGAACATACAGATGCATAAGCATATTTAGTGTATATTAATATTCCTATTCATATGCTGATAATTATTAATAAATTCCCAACTCTTTTTAATATAAAAAGCTCATTGTCAGTTACCGTGAAACTTTTATTAAAGCATATCTCGAGTGTTAGACTGAAAAGAAACTCGGTCACAGTTTATGTCCCCTCTCGTTTAACAGTTTTATATCTACCCACATATTGGTCTCCCACGGCAGAGGGTCGGAAGCTGAGAGTCTTATTTATTCGTTAAGTAAAAGTTTGTGAAACTTGTGTTCGATAAGGGTAAGAGAGGAAAGGCACAACTTCAATTTTCTGGAACACGGTGAGGAAAAGTTTAGCGGCTCTTGTGAAAGTGCCGTGGGTCGGTTGTGTAGAAAATACACCCCACCTGGCCTTAGGTTAGACCTTGTATCTTCCTTATACATTTGAATTATGTTTTTTTTGCTGGTCCGGTTGATCCCTACCCCAAGGACTCTGCCCCAGGCCACTCTTGTATCATATTTATCGGTATTGTTAATAATAATATTATAACGCACACTATTTTAAAATTACACTATGTGAAAAACCAATTTTTCACATAAGACTTTAGTGGACCTCCAGTCATCCATTTTTACTTACACATAAGTCGACCATATAATATATTCCTTAAGTCTTTACAACTTCCGAAACATCGTCTGTTGTAAAAATTTATATTCTACAATCTTTATTGCGATAAACGTAAAACAAGCTGTCTTTTATTGGGCAATAATTAACTGTGATCAATGTTTTATTTACAGCTTCAGATTCAATCGCTCAATCATACAGTATTTACTAACAGCCCAGATACCTCCCAAATCCATATGGTTGTCATCTCCCTCCGTCAGCCGCGTTACCGGATACGACCTTGTGGAGGCTGATGAAGAGCGCGAGAGCTATAGACGATTAGGACATGATTGGAGAAACTGGCCATCGCCAGGTCTCCCACTGTCATGTATTTAAAGCAGGTCACGTGGCCTCGTGCCGTTTCAGTCTCCGAGGAATAGGGATGAGTGGCGCAGTGCAATGACTGTGCTAGGGGATTAGGGTGGGTGGATAGGTTACTTTGAAATTTTATGAACTTGGAAGGAATTAGATCAAGTATATAGCGTATATTAAGATCATTATGAAGGATTTTATTGCTGACTTAATAAGGGGATTTAACTATTGTAATCAGGACTTTTGGTTGAATGGATTGGATGTGCTTGATGTTCGACTTGTTTGCTGTCCCCCATAGCTCTATTCCGTATGCCCAGATTGGCTTTAGTATGACCGTAAATTAGTAATTTATTTTCTATTGAGTGATGGGATGTCCTTCGAAGTAGTCTATTAGTTGTTCCAAAGCGTATGTTTGGTTCTTGCATTTTTAGCCTTGTGTGTAGGTTTTATGTCAGCCTTCTATCGAGATCAAAGCCTAAATAACGTACTTTCTTGGATAAAGGAAGAGGGGTGGAATTTCGGCAGAGGGTAAAGATAATGTGGACACATAAGAATAAAAAATAAAAAAATTATTATTCACATTGTGCAGTTTTTATCGTAAAGTAATTTCAAAGTTATGGATGTTGCTGATAGCGTGTAGCTAACTGGATTGATTCCACTGAATAGTTCTTTTTGGTTCCTATATGATTTGTCACCGAAAGGTTAAATATTACAGAATTTTACAACCACAGTAAGAACTGAGAATTCATATTGACTATATAACGATTTTGATTTCTACGTGCTTTAATAGTTTTACTATTTTTTGACATATTTTCTTCAAGTTTATGATATTCCATCAAATATTATCCTACCCTTACATACCCCTTATAAATAACACTGTCAGTTATCATACAACCCTAAAAGCCTTTGTTACTGAAGTGGAAGTGTAATCAAGATTTATTGCGACCAATTCTTTATTGAGATTTCTCATTCTATGTAGACTGACGTGACAAATATATCATGAAATAAATAATCTCTATTTGGGAATAGACAATGTCTCTTATGGACATACTGTCGCTGTTATTATATTCTATATATAAAATTATTTTCAAGGAAGTATGTAAATTAAATAATGATTTGAAGGGCGATTTTTATAACAATTTACATAACAAACTATATGAATAGTGAATAATTAAATAAAATATCTAGTGATAAAATGCATACAATTAATTTAAGAAGAGAAAAAATAAAAAGTTTTAAGGTTTGTTAACATACCTAGTAGAGATTTTAAGATGCTAAGGATGGGGCTCAAATAAGGGTGAAAGAACTCCAAGGAGTAATGGCGATTGAAACAATGAAGCGGTGGAATAGTGATTGTATTAATGGTTTGGAAAACGTGTGAACCATGAGAAGATAGTGTAGTGCCTCCGATCCCAGCTTCTTTATCCCTGAGTGGGTCATTTGAGCTAGTGACTTTGAACGTAGTCTTCGATTGGTGTCATTTATACTTAAATTAAGTTTCGATGTACACATATTCAGAAATAAAATCCTTAAGAAAATTGCATGTATTCTGATCCATCGATCTTGAATTTAAGTGGTTACGTTATTGGCAGAAGCTCCCACTCTATATTATTGTAGCAGCATTGTAAAACCCACTGGGCTACAACAAAAGTCATCAGGGAGGCGATTTAATGCTGTGATAAAGCACACGAAAGCCACTGAGCTTCGGCCAGCAGACGAATCCTTAATGTCGGATTCGCGTGTTCGCTGATGACAGTGACCGTATGATCCCCGATTGCCTGCTTCGGCGAAGGGACATTAGACCGATTTCGCAATCCCTCTTGGAAAACATCCCGCCCAAAATCGATGCATGACAAAAATAGCCGTCACAATCTGTCACAGGTCCGATTAACGTTTGTGGCTCAGCCTAACGATGAAAAAGTAGATCGCGTCGCTCCATCAATCTATAGAATAATTATGACCTCTGTTGCCGTGTAATCGTTATCAACTCTCAAACTCCGATATCAAACCTGAGATCATCATCATGCATTGTCACAGAAGAAGTGGTCGTGAAATAATACCAGTCGTAAAACTAGTAGCGCAGGGTAGGTTCGAACATCAATAGTCAGAGAGCATTCTGGTTTTCTGGTTCACAACCATGTACGGAGCAATTGTCTTCTGTCGGTAGGTTTGCAGTTTTCTATTTTTTAGGATAAAGGCTACAACAGTAATGAAAATGTCTGAAATATCAAAAATATATTCAACATCATTTTCAACTAACGCATCATGTGTTCTGGTAACGATATAGTAGCTTGAAAAATAATGAATTTTGTTTAATTTTTATATTTTGAGTGCATATTCCAAAAACAAAAAAAAACGAATCATGGTATTTTTCTAGTCTCAATAGGCTGTACTTTAAAACTGTTTTCGTTCATATGTCTTTTTTATTTATTTCATTTTATGCCCCTTGCAAAGTCATGTGGACTAAAGCACCAATCACGAGTTGAGAGCGAACAATTTACATATTTATTTTTAAATAAAAAGAGTTTTCCATCAGAAGAACACCTTTTTCGGCTTTGTCCACACTCCCGTAATAAGTGAGTAGATCAAATATCCTACTCACACCACCAACAGCCAAAGTTAGGTGTTGAAATCTTCATTTTGGTACAAAATTATTTTTCCCTATGATTCAGTTGATGGCGAATCGCTTCCCTTTTAATTATTTGAGTGTACTTTTTTGCATTAAATCCATGGTTTTTGTTTCATTTCATTTTACTAGTTTACAAATCATCTTCATTACCCTATCTTCAGTCCAATATACCGTCTACTTACCATTTCTATGGTAATATCACCATATATGTATATATGTGTTCCCTTGCTTACACATCATACAACAACCATACTGATTTTATTCATTTTACAACCTCTAACGTTGGTAATTCAGTAAAGGAGAAATAGCTGGTTCAGAGTAAAAAATACTCGTATTTGCCTCTCAGCAATTATTCGGTTCTACCTATCCTTTAATATAGTCGTATCGAGAAAAAAGTCCTCTATCATGGTCGTGATTTGAGGACATCCGATCTCTCATGTTTTCTGGTGAGAACTTGTCGTCTGGAAATAACATTTTCAATCAATAGAAATCTTCCTTTTTTTTCTATATTTGGGCAGTATGATTTATATGTATTTGTTTATTTATTGTTTATTATTTACTCATGTTGCGTCATCTGCTGTGTTTATTGGAGAGATAAACGTTTAGTGGTTTTAGACTGGATTGTTTAAAGAATATAGCTTAAACCTGATATTATTCATCAGCTACACGCATAGATAAGTTAATAAATAGATACACGGATAGAAACATAGTTAGATAGACAGAAAATAAAACATTATTTTCGGACCAAGCAACCCAAGGTTAGTAATAAAGTAAAAAAAATCAATACCAGAAAAAATAGTTTAAACTATAAAAAATTAAATTTACTTAATGTTGTAAAAATATAAAACAATAAGAATAAGCCAGTAACATACAATATTCAATTAAAACAAAACTGAAATTACTAAGAGATAACATATCAGATACTATAAAAATAAGGAAAAGGTCAGCCATACATTAGTATAAATAAATTTAAAAAAAAATGGAATGTAGTAAAAATAGAAAACAATTCAAAAAAGTCAAAAAAGAAATGTTGAATTAATGTGAATTTTCTGGACATATAAATTAAAAAAAAAGTTTAAGTATTTTGGAAATGCGTAGTCAGAAATAGTAGCAAAAGTTGCTGTGTTACAGTAGCTCTGTTACTGCAATTTTTTATTACGATGCTCTTTGGTATGGTCTATGATGTCTCTTTTGTAAAGTTTTATTAAATATTCGTAAGATGAACGAAATTACCCCGAAACATTTATGTTACTGAAGTAGCATTACTTCATTTTACCTATATAGCTGAGATCTGTTTTGTTTACTTCAACTACTCTTTTACTTTTAAAATTCTGATCAGAATGTCATCACACGGGATTTCGCCCATGAAATCATGTGTTCGATTTGGGGTAGGAGAATATTAAATAAGTAAGGTTATTAGCAAAGAAAAATATTTTGACAAGGCAGTGCTCCGGTAGTGTGATCTTCCCCTAAAGTTTCTTTAACTTTCCTCTCACCATTCGTCAGTCCAGTGGAGGTATACTTTATATATATTATGGTTTTTAAGCCAATAATGTCCTGTAATTACCAATAAAACAGCAGTGGTAATTGTGTAATTTCCCACGAATGAAAAATGTGGTCCTTCTGAAACACCCACCGTCATCGTCTGTAGTGTAATTAATTTGTGTAAAATTTTTTCAGAATTTTGATTCTTCCTTATTGAGATATAAACTCTAAAAATATGTAGACACCAATTGTCTTCATTTCTCAATATGATCCATTCGGGTGAACAGAAGTGACAGAAGGCTCTTAGCACAAGGTACACACAGAAACCTGAACCACGGTGAATATTGTGTTACCGAAGAAAAAGGTGAACAGAAATCTGCTCTGACAAAGGGATACCCTTCGTCTTTTTTTCTTTATTATAATGGCAACAAGAACGCTGATGGGCAAATTTATGGATTTTCCCACTATACTTTTCTTTTGTTTATCAATCGGGGGTTTTGCTCTTTACAGCTCACAAGTTATTGCTATTTTTTGCATATTTCAGTACGCAGCTGAGGGCACGATAACGAGAATTGAAATAGCCATCATCGATATTCCTATAATAGTTACAACGTTTTATTCAGATCTCAGTTTACGTTTACTACGTATCGTTTAAAAACGCACAACCATTTTTATTTCGTCGTTTCGAACCTGGAACCAGCAATGATACCTACATTAATTATTTTTAATGGAGGATTCAGTGTTTGTCATGCCATTGTCAACAAAGTAACATCATGTAAGATCTTCACTCAACTCAGAATATCCAGAGACGGGAACTAGTGAATTTTAAGGGAATTAAAAAGGTTCTGAAAATATTTCTTTACTTTGAAAAAAATTATTAAAAATTTTCTTTTTTATTTGTTTTGTTCATGTTAATATTGCTTTAGTTATGCCACCTTCTGAATTAGCTCGTTACGAGTTGTTAGGTCTGTTCAATAGAGTAAGATATTGCAATACTCAGAGTTGCAGTCCTTCAAAATGTTTTGTACAGTCAACATCACCTACCTGGGGACTGGCAAACTATACAGAATATGTCGAAACGCTGCTTATTAACAAATCTGATAAAACTTAGCAAATCTTTTCCACATACCTAAGACAAATTCTGAGAAGTAATATCTTTTTGCCACGCTGTTCTCGAGTGGCGTTTGGATTGGATAAGGTCTTTGAGATACTGAGGTAAAGGATTTTGATTGTGAATTATCAGATGACGGTGGGGTGGCGATGCATCCCAGGGCGATCTCTGGATCAGAGTAGTAAAGGAATGCACTGCATCATCTAGGTCTTGGGATGTTTTCAGAGGTACTTTGAGGTCTACAGAGTCTGTAAGAATCTGGCGGAAGTGGTCCCAATCAACTGGGCTCCTAATAAATGAAGGAGGAGGCAGTTTGTGAATTGGATTTAGGGAAATGGAGAGGTCATCGAGGCGCTTGAGTGAAGAAGTAATATCTAATGTTTTTACTTAAAGTGCTTAGTTGGTAATGAGACATGAAAATAATAATAATTTGTAGATGTTTTGTTTGTGTATTTGATCTTATAACTAATTTTCTAATAAGTGGATGCTGATACGTTTCAAGTATTTTCAGTATTTAAGACGTTGGTGGGAGGTGAAAATAATCATAGGATGCCTGGCTTTTATCGGCCAGCAGTTGTGCAGTGTCGGTTCTCTTTTTCAACGCGGGGAATGTTTTGTAAACGTCGTTCAGGTCCAGACTGCTCTCGTCAGTGGGCAGTAGCTGGTCGGTCCACAGACTGGAGAGCATGTCTTTTGGGTCAACCCAGCTGTCATCACTGGTGGAGGACTGCTCCTCCTCACCGTCACCTTCCTGGTGTACCTCCTGCTCTATGTTCGGGAGAGACTTCTGCTCGATGTCAGAGAACATTGATATCCGATCCAGCTTCAGGGGAATATTTGGACCATACTCCTCTTCAGATTCGATCACCTGCAGTTGGCTATTTTTTGATGCCTTAGAAAGAGTAGATTTGCCATGTTTTTTTGATGAGGAACCTTTCGCCGAACCCATTCTTGAATTTTTTAATCTCATTTCAGGTATATATGCTTTCTTCTTTTTTTTTTTAACTTTTGGTATATGGCTCCACTTGTGATACTTCATAGATCCTGTCATGTACCCTTCCGGTGCATTCTCATCCTTACATGTCATATCCGATGCTATGTATGATGATGATTTTGACCCCGTCGTAGATGGCCCGTCTTTCCAATTGTACCTAACGTTTTCAGATAGATGATAGACTTGATAATTTGAATTTAGATTCTTTTGTTTTTTTAGTATCAACTTCCTTAACTCACTTCGAGTTGTCATACCGTTAAAAATCACTGATTTCATCTTGTTATTTTTCTGGGAATCGTCTTTATTAAAGTTCGTAAGCCCTTTGAAACGTTCAACGGTTGATCTTGTTTTATGAACAAATTCTTTGTCATTTCCAACCTTTCCATATTTTTCCGGTAATAAATCTTCAAGTATGTATTTATTTTTATATGGTAACTGTATACTTTTCATTTTCCTCTTGTTTTTTTCAACTTTTTCATGAGCACTCTCATCGCTTTTTTTATTTTCATTGAAGTTGGTATCATTTGATTCTGATCCTGCTTGGTCACCAAATTCATCTGGCTTACAGTTTTTGGCATTTACCGATGAATTCCGAGGCATGTCTTCTGCGATACAGATTTCAGATGCACCACCGTTTTTATCCGCAACGATAGTGCTTTGGTATTTTACGCTCTTATCCGTCCTAATTGTCAAATCCTCCAAACCTTCCAACAGTTTATTTCTCTCTTCTAATGTTAAATTATGTATAGATTTAACCGTCATTTCAGATTATATGTTTTGGAAGACTAATCCATTACATCTATACTTGATTCAAGCATCACGTGTGATTTGCGGTTTTGTATTTATCAATATATAGATTTTACACATGTTTATAATAAATGGACAAAAGAAGTAAACATATGTTATATGGGTAAGTCACGTATTCTTGACAGAAATTTTGTCCGTGAGATAAATAGATTGTTTTCACACATCAAACTCACTACCGAACGAATTACTATTTCAAGATGGGCGACCATCCATTTATGAGCAAACCCCTGATGCAGCTGGAAGATTATAATATTATTATTATTATAATCATTTTTTTTTTGCCGAATTTAAGTTTAGGGTTTGACTGAAAATCAACTATATGCCTCCTTTTCTTTTACTTGGGAAATTCAAAGGATTGTGTATTTTTAATTTAACCGTTTATTTTAATTTATTTTTTGAGAATCCATTATTTAAAAATTACCCCTTATAATATATCTTGTTAAACATAGTGTATCAGTATCTGTTAACCATTATATATAATAGGATGTAATTTCTTAAATAATGGATTAAACAATTTTTGTATGCCATTAGAAACCTGTCTATTTTTAAAATAATTGAAATACCTTTTCCTTCAGTTAGTGACAGAGGAGCCTGTTTTTTACAAAGAATGAATGTAAAGGCTATTGCCCGGCTAGGGACTGTGGCTCCAGTCTCTCCACTTGGGAGGGAATCAACCAGAAATAAACATTTTGTTAATAAAACGAAAAATGACATTATTATTTTGTACGCTTACATTTTTCATCTTTCCTATGCATAAATCGTTGGGATCTAATAATGCTTTCGTGATGCTAGCACATTTTCAAACTCTTAAGTAGGAGAAAGGTTTGTTGAAAGGGTGCTACCTTTAAAATTTCAGTTAGATATTGTACAATAACCTGCATTATAAAAAGCAACTGACACATCTTTGACTTGCCTGTTGAAAATAGAGTTTTTCCTTTTGGGTTTATCGATCGAATGTAACCCACTCGTATCAAAATTTAAAAAAAAGAAACTTTACAACCCACGACTTTTTGGGGGGGGGGAAAGAGAAAGCTGTATTTGTGAGTCGATCAGAGTAGTTGTGTGGGGACATAAGGGTATGTGTTAATGCTATTTGCAAGAAGTTTCAACTTAAGTTTTTCAGTTTGTCCAATTACATAAAGTGTTATAAAATGGACAATATTATTCACTACTAACTTTTCTAAGGAAACCTAATCACTACACTATTTCAATTATAAACAACAAGTATTGCCGAAAACAAAAGGGCCTGAACGCAAACGCTGATGAAATTTCAGGTATTGAGGAAAATTTAAATTTAATAAACAATTTTAAACATAGTTTATCTGGACCTACTGTTATCAAGAAATGTTTTTCGGACAATCATTTTCGGGCCGAGAAAATTCGAAAATCCTACTCTACTCGAACTGTCGGGTGATAAGAGAGTTTGTTGTTATCTTGCCCGGTCTCAAGCGAGGAAGCAGTGATAAGAGCTACCGCGAAATGGTATTAAACAAAGGCCTTTTAAAACTGGCTTGTACTTCTCTTATTTTTTTTTAGAGCCGCTTTTTTAATTCAGCTTTTGCATTTTTAATTATATTTCCAATGGCATTGTTCTACCTGTTATCTACAAACATTAGTCTTAAATATTTTACTTTATTTTTGCTGAAGTTAATTTTTAAAGCAATTTAGGATACCTTCTTTAAGCTGTTATGTACGATATCGAGGGAACCACAGGGAATATGAAATAAAATTCAACCTTTCATATATATATATATATTAACTAGGGTTCGGGCTATTGTAATTTGACCAATGAAAGCTCTTGCGATATATATATATATATATATATATATCGCAAGAGCTTTCATTGGTCAAATTACAATAGCCCGAACCCTAGTTAAAAAGAATTTAATGTGAAAAAAGTAGGCCATGTATCGTTAACATTTTAAAATTTCACACGTCACAACTAGGAAACTAGGTAATATTTAAAGTTATGAGTTCTCTTTTACGAATAAACACACATTAAAAGTGTTTTTAATGCCTTTTATTTTACCTTCTTATTTGTTAAACATGAGCTTTTTAGTGATTGAGATGGTATAAAAAGAAACATAAATATTTATGGTCAAAACATACCTGTTTAGTAGTTTTGTTTTCAATAATATCAATATAATATTTTTAAAACAATGACCTTGACTATCTCTGGATATTGTTCTTTCTAATTCTGCTGATAAATATTCCCAAAATAATTGCTATATCAGCATTTTTGAGTCATTAGGTATCATTCTAATAAACTATTAAATCATAACAAAAGCAGTCAATACTCGAGATCATTCAACATTATCAAGAAACCGTAGTTCGCAAGCTGGTCGGGGCTTGTGATAGGCCTTACCAGCACAGCCGCTATAGCATGCCGGTGGGGTATCGTTTGGGGGCTCTTGAGCCTGCCCCGCGTACGTGTGTGCTCTCTCCGAATATTTACACATGGGTATATTGGACAGGTCGGAATTGCAATGTTTGTAGCACGTCCCATTCTCCTCATTTGCACAGGGAAAATTCCCCGCCTAGTTACCGAATACAGAATACGTTCACAGTACCACAGTCCCATAATTGTTGCCTGCGTCTTTATATGTTCCAGGAATATCCTCAATTCGTATTAATATGATCATGATTAAGTCTCATTATTTAATAGACCGTGTTTAGTTTTTTATGTGTGACCTTTCATTAATCGAAATCGACATTAACCGGATTCCATGTCCAGTATTCTGAATCCAATCCTGCTGTCAGAGGCGCTAGATACCTAGGACTCATGTACACACTGCTCACCTAATAATGCAGTTATTCCCAATTTCAAGTCTTTACTTTGACCACTCATCTCGTACTCTTGCCCGAATCGGACTACTTCTTTTATCAGATAAAATGTTTAACGAATAAAAAGGTAAAATAAAAGGCATTAAAACACTTTTAATTTGTGCTTGTTCGCAAAAGAGAAGTCATAACTTTAAATCTTATCTAGTTTCCTAGCTGTGACGTGTAAAATCTTCTTCTATTACAATCTAAAAGACAAATTTTATAATAAAGAGCTAAGGACGCTCCGTGTTTGTTAGAAACCAGCGAATTCAGAACGTACTGGGAATCGCGCTACTGAATGAGCACATTAACCGTTGTTTTGTCACAAGATTTTTCTTCACGTGTTTATGTGCTTCAGGTAAACCTATCTCTTAAGATTTGTAAGCCATTTTAGGCTAATTTTTTGACATTTTGTGTCAAAATACTTGCTAGTTAGGTATATATGCACTCACGTGTACTGAAATAAACCATTAACATTTATCATAAAATAAACTATAACAATATATATATGTTATGATGTGTCGGGAAGTGTCACTAGGGGAGTGCCCAATCACTCTAGCCCTGGTGACAAGGGCGAATTGTTCAGGTTTGTAACCTGGACAATCGTTCCAGGTCGGTGTTAATATCTGACTCCATTTCTGATAGGTATGTGCCCCGACAATGCACTATGTTCAAGGGGTACAGAGGATTCATAAAGAATAAGTCAAAGTTTCAGAGTTCGAACAGAAGCAAGTATCACGGAGGAACGGTCGCGAAAGACTGGTCGTCCGGGGCTAGCCGCCTCCGTTAAATATGTCCCACGCCTCCTCGGAGGGGCTGAAACAAAAAGGTTGCTTAGTGCCTGCGAGATCCTAACATGTGGTGAGGACCATGCCGATTCTCAGTAATCTGCCAGGCTGCTGACAGGACCACTTAGCCTGTGGTTTACATGTGACAAGGGTCCGCAGGCCTGGGCTGTAAGGGTCTCTCTAATTTATGACTGACAGTCGTCGTCCCGTCTCATGTTACTTGCTTCCGCGTTTTCTTTATTGCTAAAAGATTTATAATAATTTACTTCTGTTTATAATATATCTGCAATAGTATAGGGTGATTTCCTTAAATACTAATAATGGCCACATGATGGAATAGTTTAAAATCGTTTCAGGAAGAAAGTAACTGTTTGTTTTTTTTAGTTTAATAAATCTAGTTTTCACATATTGTATAATATTTAAATAGGAATAATCTTATCATGTTCTCCAAACATTTAGCGCATAAATCTTTCAAACGATCAACAAATGTCCACTAACTACACTTAATGTAACAATCTTCTTGTAAATCAGTCTTGGGCTCGATGAGCTCCAAAATGATCTCGACATTCACTAGTTTCTTGTTCCTTTCAATTTTTTGGTCTTATAGGTAATAATTATAGGATTATAATTAACTCATTCGCAGTGGAGTCTTGGAATTTGAGTGTTTGCACGTGTTGTTCAACGTTGTTGGTCTTCTTTTAATTTGAATTGGTATCCACAGTTAAATAATCTTTGTAGTGGAGAGTCTTTTAAAAGAAAAGAAAGAAAACCTTTATTATGAAGTACAAGCAAAACACTGGTATATACAAGTATTAAGAGTTATGTTACTGGGACTAAAGCTGAGACATGTGTATAAGAAAAGGGTAGTTCCGGGAATAAGGAGGGATGCGGTCGCTTACTTAAAAAATAACAAGAAACACCAGTGACTTCCATGAAGTCACGAGACAGGTATATACTAGAAGGGGCTTCTAGTATATTATATATACTATATATATATATATATATATATATATATATATACTATAATACTAATATATTATATTATACTCACGACAATTTGTCTGGAAGTCAGATCCGACTTTAATATAGAAAAAAAAATGAAACGTTGTCGTTAGTTTTCGCGGGGGACAGCACTGACCCAGTTCTATTTAAATCAGGTTGCAAGGAACAGCATTATGGAGTTGCAGATGTTTTAGGTTAGATAGGCAAACCTAGTAAACTACGAATGGTAGTCCCCCCCCCCAATATGTAAATAATACGACGTATATTGCGTTGTACGGCTGTACCTCGCGTACCTAGCGGAGTTTAAAGTGCTGGTCGCTAGGTACATCTCAAAATTGACACAAACACCTGGAGCATATCCTAATTTAGCACATTACTGCCTATCCAAGGCTAATTAATTAATCTTTTTAATTAATTTTATTATCAACAAATATTTAATATCGATTATGAACTCAATTGTGTTTCTAAATGAGCAAAAAAATAGAAGTGATGAACCAATAAAAACTAATTTATTTCCTTTGTTGATCCATCTATGCCACTCAACATAACCTTTTCAACAAATAAACACTATCTATATGATTACACGATGACTATTTTTTTGAATATATTAATTTTTAAAAAACTCTAACTTTCCTATCGTTTAACAGTTTATTGTTTCAATAAGATAAATTTATTCTTCTCCTAATAAATCTCCTAAAATACCTAAAATAAAAGTTTACTTGATTCTCAATCATTTGACAATTTTTTTACATTTACTGAAAATATGTTTTTAAAATCAAATTTAATTAACTTCGACCCCCCCCTAAGCCCCCCGGGGCCAATTTAAAGCCTAAACTTCTGTGTAAGCTTTATATATGTAAATTCAACTGTTCAAAGGTTGCTGTCACATCACTGTATTTTTATTTCCTTTTGATCTCCCTCGTTTTCTTTTGCTTCACATGTTATTTTTTTTTGTATTTAAAGTGAAAAATTATTCTCTATATAGAAGGGTATAAATTATTGTTATTTCTCTGTGCACGGATCAGTTTTATACATAAATAGACTCTCGATAATTATGTTCACTATTTAGTCATTAGATTATTTTGCTTTCTACGCATAATTTTCCCTTTATTTTTCCCACATCTTATTTTTTATAAGTTTGAGAGCTATGGAAAAAAAAAAATATATATATATATATAGATTCGCATGAGGATCTATAACTATATATAGTTATCTGTAAATTTGAAGGGGCTATGAAAAAAAAATCAAAGATATATGTTAGTACTTGTTATAAAAGAAGGTAACCTATTCATTGTAACTAGTGCCATTGTTTTTAATTGCAACGGAAAAGAAAGAAGTTTTGAAGAAATTGCGACGGCGATGGAGGTCGAGTCCTCGAGGAAGCGGCCGGTTGCCACATATTCAGCCGAGGACAGCGAAGAGGGCTTCATTGCACCCAAAAACCCAGCCAAGGCCAAGAGACCGGCGAAGAAATCCCCTACACCGGTAGGGAACAAGTACGAGGCCCTCGCAAGCGAGTCGCCAGAAAGCCCTAAACCAGCACCGACAGTGACAAAGAAGCCACCGCCGATAGTTGTCTCTTGAGAGACAACTACTACCCTATCCCAGCTGTTCAGAGAAGCAGCAATAAACAAATACGCCCTCAGGCAGACGAAGAAAGGCGTCACCATATACACCGAGCTGGAGGAAGATAGAATTAAAATCCTAGACCTACTCCAGCAGACAGGAAGACAATTCCACTCCTTTGCTCCAAGGGGTGGACCCAGAAATAAGAAGTATCTTATTCTTGGGTTACATGTCCAGGAGAACATCAACGAAATAAACGTCGCTATTGCAACAGCTGCTCCCGACGTCCACGACATACGAAGACGGACTCCAGTGGGCAGAAAATAATATAGATATATCTCCTGTTCTAGTGACAGCAAAACCCTCCGTGACCCTCGGCGCAATAAAAAAGTTGAGGGCCATAAATTATGTAATTATTAAAATAGTCACATACAAAGAGCAGCGGGGAGTCCCATAGTGCTACAAATACGAAGCAGGCCAATGCCCAAGGACGGAAGGCACCCCCTCAAGTGCTGCAATTGTGGAGAGCCGCACCCGGAGAGCACTATTGGCCCGTTCTAGGCCGAGCGCTCGGCAACAGCAGCTAACACAACCGAAGAGGAGAAAGTAAGGACCGCCAAGACCTGTACCAATACTTCCCACTCTACCCCAGGCCGGACCGTACTGCAGACACCACACCAGCCAAGACCCAGGGATCATCCGATACCGGAACAACAACAACGAGCAGCTACGCGAGGACCGTAGACCCCCGCCTAACGTTTCTGACCCCGACCAGCGCCGAAACCTGGACTTAGGACCGAGATGGGTGATTGTCCTCGTGGCCCTTTGCAGCCAGATGTTTGCTGCCTTCATGCTAAGTCACCTTATTCTCAATTTGGGGAAACCCATTTACATTACCGCCTTGTATAGGAGATCGCACGCGTCTCTCCAGTAATGCACAACCCTGCTACGCGTATGCGCACAAAGTTCAAACCACTGGGTTGAAGGTGACCTAAATTCTAGGTTATGATATCACACCACAAGTAACAAGGCTGGGTGACTCCTGGTGGAAACGCCGTTTTCCGTTTACTGTCGTACACCGTCAGACTTTTACCTTTCGTCATAGAGGCAACCCTCAAGCCACCTCGACTATAGACTTACTAGTGACCCGACAGACACACCTTATCACTAGTTGCTCCGCCCTTGACTTTATTACGTCTAACCAGAGGCCAGTAGTGTACGCAGTGGGTTGTCCCACGAGAAACGACTATGGTCGTGCCGACTGGGACCTGTATTGGATGCAGATTTACCACATCTGCATACAGTGCGAGTTCTCCGCCCAAAAGAGGAAGTAGATCGCCAACTGTCTGTCATTAGTGATGTGATTGTCGACGCAGCGGACACTGCTATTCCAAAGTACAGCCCCATGCCACCGACCCAGCGACCACCTCCAGACCATATTCTGAAGCTTATTGCCTTGCGCAATAATTGGAAACAATAAATGTTACAGGACCAGAGATCATCGAGGTAGCTGTGAATTCTCTCACAACGCAAATCCAAAGCTTGATGAAACTGTGGAAGACAGCACAGTGGCATGATCAACTCCGTAGCACTCACGACAATCACAGAAAATTCTAGAAGCTGTTGAAGACTACCAAAGACATAACATCTGCCGTCCGCCTTCACGAAGGCGACCTTCTTTGGACCGCGAAGCAACAAGCAAAGAAACTGGCAGAAGATTACGATAGGGATATCACGGCAAGGACAGGCGACTACTAACCACCTCTTCCGCGAGAAACAGAAACCACATGTTTGTATCTCCGACGAAGCTCAAGCGATTCTTCGCCGGTGTCAGGGCAACCGAACACCAGGGCATGACGGGATACAGAAGGTTTTGTTGGAACAAATGCCGAGGAGAGGAATAGTGCAACTCGCAAACTTGTACAATTCGTGCATAAGGTACTTTCCCGACAAATTGAAACAAGCCATCTTATTTCCATTACTCAAACCCGCCAAGAGCGATGACCACCCAGCCCACTACCGCCTGATCAGTTTATTACCTCAAATGGAGAAAATTCTATTGAATTATCTCAAAGATTACTGCGCGGAAAATGACATCATTCCCCCAGAACAGACTGGATTTCAATCCAGTCTGAGTTCAGAATATCCTCTTATGAAATCACAGACAGAAGCTACTCGAAAGTTGCTGCTTTCGCTGACGATATCGCAGTGTACAGTAGCAGCATGAGCGCCAAGTTAGAACTTAAACAGGCCGAAATAGCCTATAACCAAATATTTGAGAAATTGGGGAAGCTCAATCTCTGTAAATGTGGGTAAGACCGACTTCGTGATTTTCTTATTTCAAAAGAGAAAACGTCCACTGCCTTCTGTAGGACACTGTAGGAACGCAGCTCCCTAGCCAACAGCCTCGTATATCTGGGCGTTAAAATGAACCGTCACCTTCGTTTTAGCGGTCATATTGCCAGGATAATAAAATAAACACGGACGAAGTCTTACCTGCTCATGCATCTATTAAAATCGCCCAATCTATCATTACGCCTTGAGCCAATGATAAATAAGAGTGTACTCAGGCCTGCTCTGCTGTACGGTGCACCGCTTTTTCGTCATTTGGCTTAAGCGACAGCGAGACGACTCCAACAATTTCAGAATGGAATCCTCATGAAAGTGGTCAGACACACTACATTCGAGCAGCGGAGAAACAGTGAATTAGTGGAGTGTGCTCCACGAGAACTTTGAGCTGTCTACGGTGGATGAATTTATTCGCTGTAGACATATCAAATTCTTTGACTCCCTACAGCACATGACAAACCTCTTCTTGTGAACGCCGGGAAGACCAACTGAGTAATCTTCTCCCTCCAAAAGGGTAAAAACGCCTTGCCAAAATCCTTTACTATCTATAGAAGGGCAAGAGAACTCGCCGACTTTCTCAAGTACTTTCTGGGTATAAAAATATTTTTGTACTCATTTTAGTAACAAAATAGAAAAACTACGGCACAGGTCTTACCGGCTTCACCACTTGCTAACTTCACCAAACTTGTCGCTGTGTCTCAAACTAAGGCTATATAAATGTGTCCTCCGGCCGGCTCAGCTGTACGGTGCCCCGCTATATACTCACTTGACTGACAATACAGCTAAAATTCTCCAACAATTCCAGTATGGGATCATGAGAAAAGAGGTGTGACATAACTCTCTCGAGACGGTAAAGAACGCCGACCTGCACCCGTTGCTTGGTGTGCCATCGGTGGGCGAGTTCAACCACTGGAGACACATCAAGTTTTTTGACTCGTTGCTGCACCTCACAAATCACACAGTTTAACACTATGACCCCACTACCCTCAGATCAGATGGCAACAGACTGTAGAGGAAGATTTTATTGTTAGTTTAAGTCTATGATAAATAAAGTGAGCCCCATCACTTTTAATAAGTTTAGTCCATAATTTATAATGTAAATTATTATACTTTTTCACTAATTAGACCACTATTACTAGAAAACAAATTTGTATAAAATGTAACCAAGCTACAGGAAATATAATGAAGTAATTAATTAAAATTTAAATAGATTCATTTGTAGAATCTATATTTTGGATCATATATTAAATTTGTAACAAGGGGATATGGGGGGGGGGGAATACAGGCCGTAGCGTAAACTAAGATTTTATCTTTTTCTTTTCCTGACAACTTCACTAATAACGGTTTGAAGTTACCTGCTTTGAGAACAGTACATAGATACATTCTTATCCATTATTACTTTAGCTAGTATCATTACTCATCAAAATAATAAACACATAAATCTATTATAATACATCATTTATGTAATAAAGAGCGCTATTGGCATCCTTTAAATATGCCAAATATTAAAGTCGCCAAAGGCGAGATAATTTACCCACAAAAATACAGTTATCAAGATGATAAACAAATTTTACACGAACATAAAACATTATAACACGCATATAGTTATAATTATAAGACAGGAGAAATAAAATCAATATATATCAACGATCAACAAAATTACAAATCAGTCATACCACGCCCCTATACCCATAAATATATATATACTTATACATATGATTACGTGCACACACCCCAGACTCCTAGGCCCCTGTATCAATTAATATTAAAGAGGCTCAATAAGCACCTGAGTAAGTCCGCCAAATTTCTCAGACACAATGTGCTAGTAACTAAAAAGTCATTTTCGTATTGACATATATTTATGAATCCCCACTTCGTGGCTCGTTAACTATACCGAAACTTGATTTATTTTTTGTAACACAGGGCAGTACTGCCAGTTTGCTGGTCTAGACTTATGCAAATCCATTACAAGTTCGCATGGCCTGAACCCTACAACACCGGTTTTAGCATCTCTGATGGAATTAATTCCGGCAATAGCTTACGTTGTCGGATGTGTACTGCGTGCGTAGTGGATGTTCTGTGTCCTAAGAGCTTAGGGAAATCAACCCTGCAAGGGAAAATAAACGGCTCTTCAGGGTAATCCGTGGTCCGTGCCAGCGTCATTGTACGCCCTTCAGTGGCTGCTATTATGTACTGAACTCTCAACCACACCCATATCGGTGTATTTTTCATGAAATATGATTTTATTTTTATCGAAAATATTTAAACAACTTGATTGAACCTTCAAGCCACTTTGAAAATCACTGGCGGATAATGTCATTTATCTCTCGTCAATTTATTTCCTCCTGACGTTTACTGGCCGGTTTCTTCCAGCCCCCCCCCCCCCCCCCCCCGGCCAATCAAGATAATACACTTGCCGTCAACCACGAAGAAGAAAGATCAGCCCCACCCTAACAAGCTGGCAATCAACGGCCTGGATCAAACCAGATCCTCTCAAACTTGCCGAAAGATTCAAGGACTCTTCCACTCCCTCTAACTCAAACATGTGTCAGGTATAGGAAAGACTTTACAAAAAAATTCAGCAAATCAGATCTGCAATAATATTCCTCAAACCTTATGGAAGGATTTCCCAGAGTCGAAAAAATTGACTTATGTTCAGTACAGTTTTAGACACACATGCGAATCCAATCAAATCAAAACAACTGCTAGTTTCTGAATGTAACGGTATCCGAATAAAGTTGCTTTTATGGTTTATTACTAAATAGGCAAATCAATGTTAAAGTTTTGATTTTGATTCTACTCATTATTTTAATTATTCAACTTCATAATATAGATTTTATATTAAACCTATCACTAATATGCAGCTATGTACGTATATTTTTAGAAATTGCTATTATTTCATTATGTGCTTATCTAGGAATGTATGTAAACATAAGGAAGGTATGTTAATAAGTTAGTATATATGTACGTATATGAATACAAATATGTATATATGAATACTTCTTCATACAAGTATCTCTCTCTCTCTCTCCCTCTTCCTATATATATATATATATATATATATATATATATATATATATATATATATATATAAGCCAGAGGCAATTTCATGTTGTAAATTAATACGATCATGGGAGGTGAACAAACCATGATCCTATGTAGGTCGGATTACTAAAGACAATAAAGCACTTTCTTTACAGAAGTTGGAGAGTGTAGTTCGTTTCCCTCTTTCCTATTCTTTCTTTAAGCTTGACCGCTGACGATTAACTTTTGTATATATATGTAATGATAATGATACTATATATATATTATGGTTCTTAGGGACGACAGAAATCAATTTAAACAAGGTTGTGTTGCTCTGTAAAACAAAGTTTATTTTCTTTTAATTGATAATTAGTTTACGGGTTTACAAATAAAATCTAAATTCATACCTGTAAAACAGAGAAACGACATTCAATCTTTATTCTCCTGTCTATTCTGTTTGTTTTATAATAACAAATAATTAAAGACAAAGCTTACGTTTAGCTTTTCACTGCTTGCCTATCACTCACGTAACCTCCCTGCTGATAACGCTAGTATCATTCTCTTCAACGCCTACATTATCTACGTTGGCGCGGCGCGCTAATTCAAATTAAAGAAATACATACCTGCTAGAGGCTGTGAGGCAAAGTGCCGTCGTAGAGGTGTGGTATAGAGAGAGTAGACTAGCGGAAGATTCCCAGGGCCAAGTGGCCCTGGTGTAAAGTGACCAGAAGTGCGGCTGTGCAGACTAAGAGACGAGGTGTCTCAGGGTTTTTTTTTTGTTTTTTTTTTTTTTTTATTTCAAAACCTCAACAAAACAATACAATTTACAAATAAGGAAAATAACAAAATATTTGGATTACATATTTCTCCTCTTTCTGCATTTACATGCATTTGGCGGTGTGCCTGTTTAACATCCACTCCGTTGTGATGATGGGTCCTGGGCGGCTTCGGATGGGGATAGGTCGGAGGAATTTGCTCTGCATCTTACCCATACTTTCACACCTCACCTTTCTCATCAAAGCCATACTCACAGCACAACTGTGGAAGATTTCCTCACTTCACCTATTCCTCTCTCTCTTCCACCAAAAGCCGTTAATCCCTCTGAGGTCAAATACCTTCTGAAAAACTTACCTTACCGAAAATCCCCTGGATATGATCTCCTTACTCCTGAAATTCTCAAACAACTTCCTCCTAAAGCCATAATATTCCTAACCTTCATATATAATTGCATTATCCGAACGACGCACTTTCCTCTCCTCTGGAAACATTCCATTATTGTCCTATTCGCCAAACCCGGTAAACCACCCAATGACGCCTCATCTTACCGTCCAATAAGCCTACTCCCTATCCTCTCAAAAATATTTGAGAAACTCCTACTAAAACGTCTACTTCCAATTGTTGAATCCAAAAACCTTTTTCCCACACACGAGTTTGGTTTCCGCCAACGACATTTCACTGCTCAACAAGGCCTTCGCGTTGTTGATCACATCTCCTCAGCCCTTGAAACCAAAAAGTATTGCACTGCTGCCTTTCTTGACATAGCTCAAGCTTTTGACAGGGTTTGGCACGCAGGTTTGCTCTACAAGCTCAAAAGACATTTACCACATACCCTTTTCCTAATCCTACAGTCCTACCTTTCAAGCCGCTTCCTCCAAGTCCGCTGTGGTTTAGAATACTCTAACTACTATCCCATAAAACCAGGAGTTCCACAGGGCAGTGTCCTAGGCCCCATCCTCTATAACCTATACACCGCTGATATCGCCTCTGCTTCCAATACCTTCTTGGCCACATTTTCAGATGACACTGCAGTCTTGTCATCCCACCCAGACCCCGACATAGCATCCCATAACCTTCAAAAACACCTTGACGAGATCGAGTATTGGTGCAATCAATGGCGGATCAAAGTTAATGAAGCAAAATGCTCCCACATTACCTTCACCCTTTGTCGCAAGACTTGTCCACTAGTTTATTTTAATTCTATTCCTCTCCCTGTAACCGAGACAGTACGGTACTTAGGCTTCCATCTCGACAAACGACTGACCTGGAACCCACATACGAGACTAAAAAGACAAGAACTAAACAGGCGCTTTGGACAACTGTACAGACTACTTCAAAGGACATCCCTATAATAATAAACTACTAATCTACAAAGTTATACTTAAACCAATCTGGACATACGGAATACAGCTATGGGGGGACAGCAAAAAAGTCGAACATCAAGCGTATCCAATCCTTTCAATCCACAGTCTTGAGAACAATAGTAAATGCCCCTTATTATGTCAGCAACAAAACCATTCATAACGACCTTAATATACCCTACATTCTAGAACTCATCCCTTCCAAGTTTATGAAATTCCACAGTAGCCTTTCCAACCAACCTAATCCTGTAGCCCAGTCTTTGCACTGCGTCACTCATCCCTATAATCCTCCTCGGAGACTGAAACGGCAGTGGCCTCGTGACCTGCTATAATCGCGTGACAGTGGGAGTCCTGGCAATGGCCAGTTTCTCCAATCATGTCCTATTGTATGAATGAACGAGTGAATGATGACTGCAAATATGGTATGAATGAGATCATTTATCTGTATTATTATTGCCTTATAAAAGGCAGATTGTAATTATTGCACAATAAAAAGATTTGTAAGATATTAATTATTCTTTTAATATAGTTAGATTATATGAATAACAAACAATTGACAATTAATTCCATGTTTAACAGCTGTTGACTTAGATAACAATCCTTCAGTGTAAGTACCTTACATGTAACTGAAGTTTAAATAATGGATAGTCAGATACGAAATTTAGACTAAAAGTAACTATTTAAAAATAATACAATGGTCATGACATCCATATTATGTTTATAACACGAAAAATATGAAAGTTATTTTAATTGGAAAAAATTACTTTTCCTTTATTTTGAAGATTACCAAAATATTTAAGAATTATTTGTTATTAAGTTTTAATTAGTTCAATTAGATAACCTGCATAATAACCATATAATGTTTCTTAGTAAAAACACTTTTTTAATATGAAAGCATTTTAAATAATTAATCATTCCCTAAAGAGAAACTTAATTCCACAGAAATAAATACATTTCATAAACAATCACTGGGCAAAGTCAATTGCTGCTTAATATAAAATTTATTATCTTCTCTTTGGAAAATAATAATTGGCCATTATTCTCATAAACTTAAGTTCATCGATCAAAAAAATCTAATACAAATAAAACAATAATATCACTACGTTTCTTTTGACATTTCAATGCCTAATATAACTTAAGTTTCCACGTTTTTGAAATATTATTGCGCAAAAGAAAACTTTTACCACATGGAAAAATAGTAATTTACTTCTTTAATAATGCAATTAAGGGGTTAATTTAATTTAGAAAAGTATGAGCGTACAAACAAAAATTAGTTAAGACACTTAATTGTGTAACTAGGCGATCTTTTTATTTTTCTCAGACCAAATCCTTTATAAGGAAAATTACACGATAAGTACATTTGCGTGATACGCTAACACGTAAAATAAATCATTACTTTTACACTGCATTATACATTCACAAAAACAAAGCATTCTTATGTTGGATATCAACACTATTATTATCAATACCATAATAGCTTAAAATCAAGACAACTAACTCGAAGGCTCGATAGTTGCGTAAAGTAAACAATTGATTAATTCCTTTAAATGATAGGAAAAACATATCATATGAATAAAAATAATACTTATTGAAAAATAACCTTTTTTAAAGAATAACTATACAAATAAGAACATTAGACATAATCAAATTTATTGAAGCAAAATAAATTCAATGTGAAATAAAGAATTGTTGATTTAAAACAATACATCATATTCTTTTGTTCAAACAAAATAATATATCAGATTAATGCTTACTTTCATGATTTGTAGTTCTATATTTTATTCATAATAATAAAGGTTTTCGAATGGTAAATCTCCAATATACCGATATAATATTCAAATCAAAAGAACACATATCGAGGACAATCTTAATATTGAAGACTGATAAAATTAACTTTATAATTATTATTGTAAACTTCTTTATGGGCATAGAATATGAATGTATATAACCCATACACATATATGAACAAATATCATTAATAGCACATATACCAATACACAATAATATACGGCCTTAATCAATTAAATGGATTTAAAGCATTTAAGGAATATTTACGATCTGCGAATGGATTAAGTGATAATGAAATCACAAAGCTTCACTTGGACAGGATTTAGGTAGAATCATCTTGACGATAATTCCATAGGCTTTACTAATTCTAATAATAGTCTTTTTAGTATAAACTTTCTATACACTGTTCATTATTCATAAAAATGAAAATAATAAAAGAAAGAAAAAACTTTTTATTTTATTTTTATAGCCATATTCTATAGCACAAAAAACATCCCTGCAGTTATTTTTAAATTCCTTCCATTCATTAATTTTAATGTTGTTCAAATCAAACAAGGCAAAAGAAATATTCACCAAGATGAGTTGGAATTTGAAATTCCAATTTCTTCACATCCAAAACTTTATTTTGAATTATATTTATTTTTTTCACATTATTGCTGATTGTTTGCTGATAGTCTGTAATTTTATTTTGTAATGAAATTACTTCTCCTTTCTTAATATTTGCTGTATCTTCTAATTCTAAAAATTTATTTTCCAATATTTCATTTCGTGATTCTTCCTCTACCTTCTCTATTTTATTTTCCAATTTGCTGTTCTTAATCGTAGCTTCATAATCTGTAATTTTATTTTGTAATGAAATTAGTTCTCCTTTCTTGATATTCACTGTATCTTCTAATTCTGAAAATTTATTTTTCAATATTTCATTTCTTAATTCTTCCTCTTCCTTCTCCATGTTATTACTTTTATCACGACTTTCTTCTTGAATATTACTGGTTATTTTTTCATATTTAATAATTTTATTTTCATTGTTTGTTTCTATTGTTTGTTCATTTTCTAAAATAATATTTTGCGATTGATTTATTTCTTCCTTAAAATCATTTTTCTGATTTTCTATAATATTTATTTCATCCGTGATCTGTGGATAATTACTTGTAAAATCTATTTCATAATATTGCTCTAGAATTATTAATTCTCTTGTATTACGATCCCAGTCATATTCTGCTAAATAATCTTTTAAATCCGTGATCTGCGGAAAATTACTTGTGAAATCTGTTTCATAATATTGCTTTAGTAGATTTAATCTCTCTGTCAATTCCCCTATACTATGATCCTGGTCATCCTCCATGTGATGCGCCTCATTTCCAACCGTTCTCATCGATACTGTTTGTGGATACGCTTGAGTTCGCTGGTTATCGTGTTGCGTCGATCTCGGTCTTTTAAAATTATGTAGTTCGTCTCTCAATCGACGGTTTTCGTCAGTTAGTCGTCGTATAATGCCATGTCTTTGATTACAAGGTTGGGGTTGATCGTAATATGGTTGTTGTCTTCGATTATAATTATCTACTTGGCAACTATTGTTCGGTTGATTATAATACGGTTGTTGTCTTCGATTGTTAGGATTATATTGTCTGTTATCGTTATAAGTCTGTCGGTAATTCCTTCGGTTATTTTCGTATTTCTTATCTCTATAATCCCTGGACAATACGAGATGCCTCATTCCTCTATATACGTCAATAAAGTACGTAATCATGGGGTGTAAGTTCTGTACCGCGTGGTGACTAATCTGTTTGTCGTAAAACTTCATCTCCGTCGCCCTTGCTTATAACATTTGAATCCGCATATGTTCGCGCGATTAGATCACATATTTTTGCGGTTAACCTTGATATGTATAATAGCGGGTTTTCATTGTTTACTGGCCTTATCGCAAGTATTTCTGCAATTAGATGTTCTCTCGATCGCGAATCTTGATATTTTCTTTTTAAGAAATTGAATAGTTCTTCTATTGATCAAAAGAGCTTATCGAATGTCGCCGTTTCCGCATCCCCTTCAAGCTTTTGCGTTGTTAATTTCGTGATATACATTGTCCGTTTTTCAGTACAAATTATACAGAAATTGCTCTCCTGTGATAAATTTAATTAATTATTTTGGATTTCCGTCGTATGACGGAACTAATTCGAATTCACTAGCGTCTATTTCCATGTTCGTAATCATTGTTTCGTGAAAGTTTCTGTTGGTATTCAGTCTGTCTGTTATAGACATATATAAAAATATAGAGATAGAAAAAAAATTTCGAACCTTTTTTTTCCTTCTTCTTAAGATGTGTTCTGATGGGGTGAAAGATCATTAAAAAAAGATGTGGGCTGAGTAGGGTATTGATATACCAGTAGATTCCCTTAGAGCGCGTTCAATACTTCTGTATGATGGATCTTCGATGATCCGGTCATTGAAGTGGTTTACAACCGTTCTGATTTTGAAAAGATTCTTGGATGAATGTTTTCAAAGTGGAAACTACCCTCAGGTCCCTGTTCGTCGGGCGCCAGTTAAATAATATTTCACCGTTAATCAGTTTTTAAAAACACTTTATTTCAGAAAGCTAAAACAAGGTAGACTGGTCTACACATGGACGAGTCAAAAGAACAAAATAACTTATAAAAGATAATAGATAATAATATAAGAATACGAGTAGCGATAGCAATAGGAAGAGGAATAGGATTAAGTCACACTCCGAGAGCCTACATATAGGAGAGGAACATGGATTAGCAATGTTTAGGTTTATAATGTTTAGATTAGTTAAGGGGCTTTAATTATATATATAAGGATAATGATGTTATAATGTTATTACTACTATTACCTAACTTTCCAAGAGTGGTACCTTTCCAGAATTCGGGCCACTAAATATATTGGTATACATTTGTAAATCGTCTGTAAGTTGACATGAGATAGTTTAAATGTTATGATAACGTAATGTATAATTATTATCTTTAATAATTTTGTATTATTTTGGTTGCAGTTAGGAGACGGATGATGGGGCTGACGGTGTCCCCACTGAGGCGCAGGCACCTCCTCTTCGCTCTCCTCATCATCTTCCTGCCGTGCACGGTCTTCATCCTCATGTCATCACCAGGTCAGTATCAACATTTCCAATGTCAAGCTGGATTTTTTGATATTGCTCCTCGGGTACGGGAAACAGAAAAAGTCTGCATTGAATTCAACTTAACATTTCAGTATTTTTTTAGCGCTGTCTTGAACCTGTGAGATAAAAATTCTCTTCCTACAGCAATATGGTGATATCGACCTCTTTGTTAATCCATTTCAGTAAAGACAGGAGATGTACAGACTTATTGCTCTTCCGAAGCAGCCTTTGTACCGTGGACGACGTACATAAATTGAAGATATTCAGGGTTCTAATAATAATGGAAATTTATTAAAACACAAAGAGAGTCTTCTATTTGCGTGAACGAGAACTAAACGAAGATAAATAATGTATAATATAAACAAGAAAAAAGCGACAATGGCCATATTGAATCAAACGTTCACGCACACGCTATCCAACTTAGTAAAACAACATAAAATAGAACATATAGCATAAAATGAAATGAGTGTATTGATGTGAAATCTGGTGAAGCTAAAGTGAAATATATGAATAAAACTCTTACCTTTAACCCTGCATAGAGCCAATGCGTTTATGTTACAGAACGGACAGGGTTACGGGGATGTGGGTTTTTACTAATGTCTGTTGGGACGCCTCGACCACGACGTTTATCAGCAGTCAATAGAAACCTATTATCAACGTATTTTTTTATATGTATAAGTCTTCATGACAAAGACTACAACAAATATATCTAGGGGAAAGACCTTGGGGTTACTGCGTCATCACGGTTGGTGCCGTCGAAAAGGCCCCTAAGGATCAGATATCTAAACTAAAATCCACTAAGATGCGACCTCTAATGTATGCACACACGGGTAACTATAAAATAACCCTCGGAAATACGGAATCCTTTGATTGAGAATTTTCAATTTATAGCACTTATTTTATCGATCTGTTCGCTACTACATGAAAAGGATCGGAGGAAATCTTGTCAAAGAGGGGGGGGGGAATGAGCCACTCTTGCAATATTTAATATAAATAAAGAAACGTTTGACGAGCGCCCTTTTTCATTAAAGTGTTATTAAGGGCAATGACCTTGAATTAAATTAAAAGCATCAAAGTGACCTTTATCCAGTGTAATATACATCCCTCTGGATCCGGAACCCCTTCTTGCGTGCTCCACTTACAAATTATATATTCACCCCCTTTGGCAATTTCTTTTTTTGGACCTTTTTTCTATACCAACTTTTTTTTGGGATGTTCCTGCCATGACAAGATACCGATGTATGCTCAATATTTATTAATTAGGCATGAAACAAAATTGTTGTAAATTTCTCCGCTTACTTGTCAGTTCTTACACTTCTTGTACAGTTGGAACATAAGCCTCCTTCTTTTTTTTATCAAAATCTGAATTATTTCATTTATGAATATTTTTTAACTTTGATACATTTAATTCCATTTTCAAAATATGTTCATATCAAAGAAATGAAGAAGTGAAGAAACAATATTTAGGTGTACTCTTTTAGGTTAAGAGAATCAAAAATCCATGTGATTTTCTTAAATCCTAATTAAATAAGAGGGATATGTAATCACAACAAAAAAGTTCTGATTTATGTGCAGCATTTGAATAAAGTAGTCTTTTGAACAAAGAACCTTTCACTTCAGTTTTAACCTTAAAAATAATTAAAAAAATTAATTATACTTAAAAAGCTCTGTAAAATTATGCTGTGCTTTCGATCATATGTACGAGGGTAGTCTGAAAAGTTTCCGACGTAACAAAGCTTTTATTTTAGCTTTGATTTCACTAGCTTTTATTTATTTTATTATCATCTTCATGTTGAGGTCGGAAACTTTTCAGACCACCTGTGTATGGTCGTAGAGGACAAAGATCATGAGAACATTACTTGATACTTCAAGGCAATTAAAATCCCAAAGCCATTAACAAGTTTTTATCTTCCATCTTTTAATTACTATTACTTAGAAGATGAAGTGATCAGTTCACATTATTTATTTTGTAAGTATGTATTAAAATGATTTTCCATATATTTCACTGTATCAGTCCACAATCAACCTATCTAATGCTCCGACTGTTCCATGAATTTACCCATCGAGAAGAATTAATCTGAATTCAATGAAAACAGTGAAGTGAACTATTATAAGCTGTTCCCAGAAATATTGTTGGCTGCGTGTATATATATTTATAAGTTAAGTCCAGGCGCCGCTAGTGCCCAGCCTTAATCCCCAAACATATGTTATCTGTATATATGTTTACAGGTAATACCGATAGATAGAGGTATCTTTGAATAAATAAAACAGTCTTGTTACAACGTTCTACGTGTTCTTATTACCAACCTGTCTTAGCATGTAATTCAATAAACATTAACTTATATATATTGTAACATTCATGATATTTGAGAATAAAGATCATGAACCCTCACATATGGTAAGGGTCATTTCCCCTATTACTCCTAGGAGTGGGGATGAGCTGAAAACCAGTCTTAGCACAGCCGTCGAGAAGAACGCAGCCGACAAGCTCCCGAATTGGCGGTTGCCATACTATTGAAGAATCAACAGTAGAAAGTAACGTTGGTTGAATTACAGGAAGATTATCGATTGAACTGAGAGACGAAAAGAAAAGCAGTTCAATGTCTATTGAATACCATGGTGGGTTGAGACAGATGGGCAAATAAGTTGTAGGTGGGTGTTAGGAATATTGTTTATTATTATGGATCCATTCATAGAAAATGAGCTCAAATTCATGTTTTGTAATTAGTAGTAACTGATAATTTAAAAGGATTTGAATATTTTTTTTATACATTTTGTCAATACTCTATGTTAATTATAATTATTGTCATAACCATTTTATTTGAATATATTTCACAATTCCTAGTTTCTCAATTTATTAATAACCACAACATTAGCCTTGAGATCGGGCGATTCAATTGGGATAAATTCCTATGTCAATGACATAAAACAATTAAAGATCTCATGACGGACCTGCCAAGTAAGTTAAGTTAAATTGATCAAGTAAATTATATATATATATATATATATATAAAAGTTATAATAGACTGAATGTCCTCGATCCTCGGGAGAGGGTACCTCTTATCTACGTCGACCTCATTCAACTTCCGGTAGTCCACTACCACCCGGTAGTGCTTCTCGCTACCCTCGCTCTTTTTCTCCACCACCCACAAGGGACTATTGTAGGGGGAATTGCTGGGACGTATGATGCCCTGCCTCAGGAGTTCCTCGAGCTGCCTCTGTATTATCTCCCTCATCGATTGCGGATACCGCCTTTCTTTTACGTACACGGGGGTCTCTGACTTCGGAATACGATGTTGTGTCCTTTCCGTAGTGGGTAATATCTCAGATTCCGAATAGGTCCCCGTTCGCCGATACCAGTTGGCTTACCGCGTCGCGCGCACACCCGGCCGCTCCGATCCTCACTCCCCCCCCCCGTCGTTCCGTGACAATTTCATAATTACACCCCCCCCCCCATTTCGCACTCCCATTTCCGTTGCCGGACCTTTAATTTCATTCCCACTTTCCGTAGAATGTCACATCCTACTATCAGGTCGTAATCGTCTGCTAGTCTTTTCATAATGTGCATCGTGACCCCCCCCCCCCCTTGCATCCCGCTATCTCGCGAAGACTCAGCTGTGCTTCCCCCTCCGTTCTACACTTCCCGCTGACTGTGGTTACCGTGCATTCGCATGTTTTCCGGTCCTCCCAGATTCCCAATTCTTTCGCTCCCTTTTCGCTTATCAGCGAGTGGGTACTCCCCGTGTCGATTAGGAATCAAATTCCGGACACCCCTCCCCTCGCCACGGGCAACCTGAACTCCCTTTCCCCCTTTGTGCTATTATTTACCCTTAATGTGCGCGTCGGGTTGCCCCCCTCCGTATCACACCCTCATTCGTTCCTTCCCCTTACTACCTCGGCTCCCGAGGGCCACCCCTTCCACAAGTTTACCCCACTTACCTCGTGTCTCGACGCCGGGGTGATGCGCTCCGACCGACTGCTGATTCACCTCCATTGGTTCCGGTCGGAATCCCCGTCTGTTTCCCCTCGCATTGCGTCGAGGGCAGTCTTTGGCCATATGTCCTTGCCTACCGCATTCGAAGCATTTAGTCTGGCTGCACTGAGCCGCCACGTGCCATGGTCGGTTGCATTCGTAGCATCTCCTCTCTTGTTTCTTCCTCCTCTCGTCCTGCCCTCTACCTGTCCGTCTCACCGTGCCTCTGCCAAATCCAGTCTGTCTCGGCGGGCTCCTCCTCACATTCCTCACCTCGGTCCAACTCGTCTCCGGCTTCCTGGGTCTGAGCTCTCTTCGTTCCCTCGCATCGATGAGGTCGTGGGCGCAGTCAATCACATCCCTATCTTTCGGTAGTGATCCCGGCCTGTCCAAATAATGGTTCAACTGAACCTTAATTATTTGTCTTATAAATTGTAGTCTGTGAGTTGCCTCTTCCTGTCCGCAGGACTCGACCTTCTACGAGACGATTGTGCATAACCATGAGTTTCTCCGCAAAGTCCTCCTCTGATTGTCCCTGCGTTCGCTTCTCCTTGATGAGGTAGAACACATCTTCCTCTGGGGTCCACCTACCCCCTCCATACAGTTTTTTCAGCCTTATTTTCATTTCCTCCCAGGTCTGCAATACGTCACCCTGTATGGCGTTCAAAACCCTCCTGGATATCCTGCTCACGAGGGCTGTCTCTAAGACAACTACATCTGTATCGGTGATCGTTCCCAGCCCCTTTCTTGTGATCATCAGGGCTTTAATCTGGTCACCCCCCTTGAGGAAGTGATCAAGTTCTCCCAATGTTCCCGTGAATGGTTCCAATTGACTGATGAGGCCGTGAATAAATGACGAGTTTTGTGTTCGTACCTTGGCTAGATACATCTGCGATCTTTCTTGCTCCCTGAATATTTGCACGTTCAGCCGTTCCTTCTCCTCGATGGCCTGGTCAAATCCGCCTCCAGCTTCTTGAACTGAAGCTCCATCCCGTTTTCCATCAACGTTTACACTTATCGGTCACGAACTTGACTGGGAACACTCTGCTCGCGGCACGACTCTAGGCTCTAATACTTCCTATGGCTGTCCCGGGTTTCGGCACCAGTTATGATAGACTGAACTCGAACAATAAAAAGGAGAAAGAGGTTAATGACTTACACAGCGGTTAGACGAAGAATGGCTTTATTTAACTCTTGACATCTATATATAGTATTGTTAATCCTTCCAGGGGATTAACTGGGGAGACTTACCTATGTTATCTCCTCATAGCACCCTCTCCAGTTAACTTATATATACACAATTCTACTAACCCCCTACTACTACTACTACTACTACTACTACTACTACTACTACTACTACTACTACTACTACTACTACTACTACTACTACTACTACTACTACTACTACTACTACTACTACTACTACTACTACTACTACTACTACTACTACTACTACTACTACTACTACTACTACTACTACTACTACTACTACTACTACTACTACTACTACTACTACTAATACTACTACTAATACTACTACTAATAATAATACTACTACTACTACTACTACTACTACTACTACTACTACTACTACTACTACTACTACTACTACTACTACTATACTACTACTACTACGACGACGACGACGACGACGACGACTACTACTACTACGACTACTACTACTACTAGGCCCAGCCACCGGTGGACTCTCACCACTGTACCGCAACAACCAACCTCTACCGAGGCTTCCCACACTCCTTAATTCCCTCACACCACCTTCAAGCTGGTACTCCTAGTACAAGGATCCGCTCAGCCCAAATATTCCTTTATTTTTCCCTCATCCTTAATCTTCTAATTAGAGAGCTTAGGGAAAAAAAAAAAAAAAAAAAACCCTAAAGAGAAATTAAATCAGTTAAGAACAATATCACGTTGAAGATAATCTTCGGAGCAATCATCTCATGACTATATAATTTTGATATTTCTGAAATTTTAATGGCATATTCCATTTTATCTCAAATAAGGTACTAGTTAAAATACAATAATAGTACATATCAATGTACTTTTCAAGAAAGTACAAATCACTTAATCGACAGTATTTCATATGATTATATAGATTTCTAAAATAATGCTATTTTAGTTGTAATTGATTTTGATGAAAGTATAAATTAGTTTCAAAAAGGAAACTGATTACATATAACTTCTATTACGCTTAGTATAACAGTACAAACTTTCATTATCATTATTGTACCTCAATATTTATTTACCTATACAAAATTAATTGGAAAATTTGGTTAGAGAGGATAATGCTTATTTTCTGACTGTGCCTTTTGTTTTGTCACACTGTTACTGTTATTGCATATAATTTTTCAAACAAAATTGTTTTCTATCCATCTATCAATACTTGCAAAAAAAATATAAATAATTAATACTGATCATATACTATATGATACTTACTCTTTAATATGTCACAGAAATGAAGGCCTCTGTGCTGGAATTCGGGACCGACAGACTGGAAACATAAGGGATTCTAACACTAGAACTAGAGTAAAACTAGATCATCTGCGCATAAAGTAGTTTAGAAATTGGAATTTATCGAAATTTTCTAGTTTTATGTATGCGGCAATCGCACTCTAAGGGGACTAACTAACTCGACTCATATGTATATGCAAATCTCAGCTTTGCAAGCGGATTCTATCTCGCGCTTGAGCGCATCGCAATAAAACGGAACTCTCCCACACCACGATGTTTTCAATTACCCCTTAGAAATTACAATCCCCGTGCCTGTCTTTGAAATGTAACAAGAATGTAATTGGCCTAGGCGCTGTTCGGGAAGAATGCAGCCCTAGGCCGCTTAAACTAATTACTGTTAACTGTTCCGTCGGCTGGGGAATACTTTGATCCAGTCTTTGGCGAGGCGAGGCTACGTTTACGGGAATTAGCTTGCCTCTTTTGACGCTTGGATGAACCAATCCTTTTTGTACTGCCTCTCTTGCAACGGCAATGGTATCCCATCGATCTGCTTAAATTTTCTATAGGAAACAGTTTTAAGGAAATTCCGAAACTCCTCTCTTCCATGTTTAGAGAGTATAATGGTTGTTCTATTAATGATCCTATCAACATGATATGGTAATCGTAATTTTAAAAAAATCTGCATTCCGCCGATCATCTGTTTACTGGAACGTAAATTTAATTATGAGAAACAAGAGTAAACATTAAAAAAAAAGTATGGCCTGCTTCATGCCTATTTGTATTTACATGGCTCGTAGATCAGAACCAATTCAAGGCAAATAGTTTTGATTTAATACTTAGCTAAGTGTTCAGGCAAATGAATTGCCCAGTCAAGAGATCTTTTTACATGGAAAATTAAACTATTCATGCTATATAGTTTTTGTTTTTTGAAGTGCCTGCTATACCGTTGTAAAGTACCTTTCTGTCTTATATGACCGGCTGTCTGCAATAGTGTCATAAAAATGAATTTCATTGTTATTTTAGAAATTTTTAATTTTTTTATCAATAGCCTAATTAATAATTTTTCTTTTCTGTGTCAAACAAAACTGTAGGAAATTTAATTCGTAGTAAATATAGATAATCAAATTTTTGTCTATAATAATTGAAAAATGTTTTGGCTGTAGAATTATAATCCTCATAAACATACTCTAGTTACATTTGTTGTTAAAATATATAGTATTTAGGGGCCTTCATTATTATATATAATGATAATCTAAATAACTGTTCATATAAAATACATGAACATATAGTGTGCCAACTAATACCACGTTCAATTGTCCTATATTAAATTAGGCGGGGCAGATTCCTAGTTCCAAACATTAAAAGTAATCCTAATTCCATCAGAGCCGCGCCAATATACTTTTAGTAGTGGTGTATTTGACGCTAATTGCCCTTCAGACCTGGGCAGAGGTCCTTTAGGCAGTAATTGGGTCCACCAATTGGCTGGGTTGGGTTGTTCCGTTTGAAATCTCTATGGAAGGCCTAAAGGTCCTTCCTACCTTCTCGCTGTAATGAAAGTCGCCCCAACCTCTCCCCGGGTGGGGAAGAGTAATGCTCATTGGATGGGTACGTCTACCTTTTCATTTGTACCCAGTATGCCGTCTTACCCTCCATACACAGCTATTTCCTTCTTCTATACAACCGTAAGTTTATTACCAATAGGCCCCTCGCATTCTTGACTTATTACTTTAAGGTCTATGCACCAGTTTTCCTGTTAATTTTTGTTTTTGATTAGTTGACTCATCTCAGGCAATGAAAACCACTTTAAAAAATAATATTGTAAATAACACTAATGCTACTTTAACCAGGCTACACCGATCGATGCCAACATGCTATCCAGGGTACCAGGGTGTATAGTTAATTCTAGCCTACAATCTTTCTGGAGGGTGAGCTGCATCACCTATAAATTTCAAAATATTTGCATCATATAAATGCATATAATAAGTTAATTAATCAATTATATTAATATGTCAAAATAATAGTTTCTTGAAAAAAAACAACACTTTTTTAGTGAGTTCCTAGTCCTAAGCCATCCAACGTAATTACGCGTTGGCTACTACACGTTCTATAGTAAAATTATATATATTATTCTAATATTTATTACTTATATATATTTTAATTATATATGTTTTCATATAATTTATAACTTTATATTTAACTTTTACGTTATCTCAAGGTTCTGTTAATAAAATTTAGGAAACTTCTGGCAAAAGGAATAATGGTTTTATTTACACACATTGATTTTAAAATTGATATACAAATAAATTACGTACGTAATAAAAGAATACTAATAAATCTTAATTGAAATGGTACCTTATAATTATTCGTAACGTTATACTAATACTGGCCAGTGTTTTTAGTGTTGCTTCCTTTGATGGTCGTCTTCATTTCCGTGATCCGGATTAGCGCCCTTGTTCTAAACTGCAGCGCGTGGTTCACTACGTCTTCCTTTGTTGTCGCACCGGGTGAAAGTGCCTAGAAGCCGGCCTCGTGGTGATCGTCTCCGTTGGGCTGTCCGTGCCCGAGTGCCGCTTCTTGGTAGGTCTCGTCTCTCCGGTCCCAGGTGAAAGAGTGTCTGTTCTTCTGCCCTCATGCCGGGTCAGACCCCAGTGACCTTTCGTTGCCATCTTGATCTATTGGCCTCTTTGGTTGTTCAGATATTTATACTTTGCTTAATTAACGTAGTTTATAAAATAAAATATTTATATTAAATTATTGATATTATTTTTATTATAAATATTAATAGTTAATATAACGGCAATAACAATGTTCATACTTTCATAGGCATGAACCACGGATCGTTATTAAGTTCTTCAACGCTCGCTAATTCCGAGTTTATTTCAAAGACACAATCAAATATCATAACAATATATATCATTATACACAGACACGAATAGCAAATATTGTGTGTTAAGGTCATGTAACAAAGCACGGAATTATTTTTGAAAGCATCCAAGCAAAGATTAGTGGCCTACTACCCGACTAGAGTAATCCATCAATAATAGCCAATGAAGAAGAAATATTCCCCAGTTGGTGAAACATGGAGTGTCATAACATTTTGAATGATCGGTGCGAGTTTGAAACTACTGTATCTACCCAACTGACTATAGGCAGCTGAAGTAACCCGGTAAACTCAAAAGTACTGATATTCTTGTTAAACGTTAAAAAGACAATGATCTATGGAATTTTATAACATATTTAATAACTAATGAAAACATATATTAAGAAATAAAGTGATGTGCTGTAACCTAAAACAAAATCAAAACCTTTGGGGAGAATTGTCAATAAAAAAAGAAAGCCTATTAATAAAACTCTTTTCTAGTTTTCTTTGGAATTTATAGTTTATGTACATTTCAAAGAAAAAACGGTACATAATAATAATAACTACGAATTAATTTTAGAGACATATTCATCCGTGTTGAAGGCCTTGGTTTTTCAGATTGATTTTAAATGTTTGAGAATTGCTCATCTGGCTATTATACTGGAAAACATTGAAACTGCTCTATGATTCATAAGTATCTTGAATTATAACAAAATTTTTCTTTTTATTCTTAAATCACCTGTGTAAAACCTGTTTTTAATTTATAGGTTACCAATTCAATTATGCTTAAGTTAAAATACAAATTAACGTGAATTAAATGAAAACCTAGTTGAGACGATCTTAAAGTTCCTTGCATTCTTGAACTCATCCCTTCCAAGTTCATGAAATTCCATAGTAGCCTATCCAACCACCCTTATCCCGTAGCAAATTCATTACACTGCACCACTCATTCCTATAAACCTCCTCGGAGACTAAAACGGCAGTGGCCTCGTGACCTGCTTTAAATGACAGTGGGAGACCTGGCGATGGCCAGTTTCTCCAATCATGTCCTAATGGTCTTGTAGCTCTCGCGCTCTTCATCAGCCTCCACAGGCTCGTATCCGGTGACGCGGCTGACGGAGGAGCGTGGGGGACTTCCAAAGACTCCACTTCCTCTTTTGCGTGCGAGGGAGATGACAACCATGTGGATTTGGGAGGTCTCTGGGCTGTTTGTAAATGAGAACATTACTTATTGCCAAATAAGGCAGATTGTAATTTTACCACAATAAAGATTCTTCCAAATTCACATTTAAGGCTTTAACAACAGAAAGGGCCTTATCAAAGGTAGGGAGACTTTCTTTCATGGTTTTAGTCAGTTTTCGCTTGTCGCTACGATTAAACTGCAGTGAAAAACATTCCCCAGTTCATTATAGGAGTGCGATGATGTCTATATAATAAAACAATTGCAATAACTTTTCAATGAAATAATAATAACCAATTACTTCTATGTATGATGTATCTATCTTTTTACAGTATTAGTTCACATTTATTGGTTGCTTTCGGACATATGTCGGACACAGGTAGGGGACTCCCTTGCGTTTCGGGTCCCTACCCAATTTGTCAAGAAGCATCCACCAACCCCCCTCATACTTCAGTGTGGAGTTATTGCTGCAATAATTTTACCAAGACCAGTTCCAAACATCTGGAGGTCTGATGAAATATCCTGGTATTCGGTCATTCGTGCCATACATAAAAGTAAAAGTACATTTCTATCATTGATGTTAGAGACAGTGTGTTCATATCTCTTCGTAAGTAATTTCTTCTGAAGTATGCCGTCTAAAATTGTTACGGTTGTTTTCCACGTGACATTGTTTTCGGTTTTGTCGTGCAGACGAATTATGTCAGGAGATGGCGATATTAGTGATAGTAGCTGTCGTGAAGTGATAGTGAGTGAAATAAAACAATTATTGTTGTGGAAATGATTCAGAAATTATTATTAATTTTTAGGTCCAATAAAATTCAGCGATATATGTCAGTTAATGGACTCTTTGAAAAAGTTATATATTTATACGGCCTGAAAGGTTTTTGCATTTGTGAATACATTGTATGATCTTTGTTTATAAATATTTATTATTCTGAAGTGATAAGAAATGGTTACTTTAAACCAGGTCAGATGTTTACACGAAATTGCAAGCAAGATAATAATGTTACGTTACGTCTAACTGTTTTAGTTACATAAACCCTATACTACTACATTTATTGTGCAACATTGTTATTTAGCTCGTTTGCTATTCAAAAAATTATATCCTTTCATCCTTTTAATATAATGGTTAATAAGTCCATTTCATCGGTTACCCCAAATCTGAGATCACTAAAAACCAATTTAAATTTGACATATTTTTCATTTTATATTGATTTGTATTCATTCAAGAGATAAAGGGTTCCACCCCCCCCCCAGCCAACCACAAGGGTCATTGATGCCCGCCGGCTGTTCTTTAGATTCTGAATATAGATTGAATCCCCTGTTGAGAATATGATTAATGGTTAAATATTCCTCATATTATGTCTGTCAGTTTTTTAAACTAAATTCTAAAAGATTCTTAATGGGGATATGTTTCGTTAGTATTAAAAAACAGATTATGCTTGACTTTGAAGAGATGAAAAAGTACATTTAATTGGCAGCGTCCCTTTAAAAAAGTAACGGCTGGTTGGTTTTCCTCTTTTTCCCGCATGATTTAATCCTTCTATTTCCTCTTTCTGGGAAATCCTTTAGACTTCATATATTAAACTTATACTTTTAAATTTAGACTTTCATTCGTTTTTATAATGTTCTCGGCCAAGTTTTATTAAAATGCGTTCACTTATTTAGTTTTCGCTTAACAGTAATAAAAAAGCAACTAAACTCGCTAAACATATAATAAAAAAGAAATAATGCAAAAGGCTACTATTTCCGTCCAAAGGCTTATTTTCCGGTTAATTAATTATTTGATGTATCATTAGATAGTTAAATGGAGTTATGTTGTGGTTTTGGTGTTGACAAATTAGTTGAAAGTTGACAATCAGTTGAATAGGGAAAAAAATCATCGCGCGTCGTAAAAATGTAATCTATGTTGTAAAACCCATCGTGTTGGATAGCAAATTTTTAGTGGATCCAACATACTGAAGCTTTATCTCTATCTTCTGAATTGAGATAAATCTGAAAACAGCAAAGATCGCACTTTGTGAGGGCTTAGGAGAAGAAGTCCGTGGTGGGTAATAGACAAGGATAAGGAGAAGTGAAGTCCCCGCCCCGGGCAGTAGAACCAACTTAGCGCCGAAGGTTACTCGAGTACTTTGTCAAGAGTTATGGCTGGTGCTTTGGTTCTCTGACCATCTGTTTCTTCATTTCTGAGGGACTGAATAAAGAGTTTTTCACAGTATCTTGTTACTGTAATATAATGTCAATGTGTCAATAATCATTGAATTAAACATATTACCAAGTATTTAAAAATAAGTGTAAAGATCCATGTTTCAAAAAGAACATAACATAAACTACATGTAAGGGTTATTGCTAGAATAATAAATCTACATTAGTTGTTTCGGCTTGATAATAATTGTGAAGCGGAATTGAAAACAATTGTGCCTCAAAAGCACTTTTTGAGAGGTAAATTTATTGATCCATTAAAACATGCACTACTTGAAGTAGGGCTTTTGATGCGACTAATTGTCAAACTTATATTGTTCGTTTGTATGAATTTTTGTAAATAATGTTAGAATGAGAGTGTTTTTGATAGTGTGAATAATACTATTATCACTGTGTAAATGTATTTATTTTAAACTATTTAATCCAAAGAACAGTAACCTTTTTAAGTATTTTTTTTTCATTAAATGATTTTTGTGTTAGTTTTTACCGTTTACAATTTGTTTTACAATTATTTTGAAGTAAATTGAATTGACAGGTTATTTACTAAAATTTTAGTGTGCACCACTAGCGTTGTAAAATTAATAAATAAAATCAAAGTTAATACATTAATATAGTTCCTAGAAGTTATAAATAACTAAATGCGCTGATAAGACTCATGAGAAATATTTGCAACTGTAACAATATAATCTGTTATAGTACAAAAAATAATTTGTATGCGCTTTATGTTGGTAAGAACGTCCATGTCCATACATTGTGGGATGTTTGTGAACTACGCATAACTGTGCAGTTTCTGCCCTTGTCTCATCATTTGCATGACCAGGTATAGGTATGAATGAATGAGAAAAAAATTTGTTCTCGGACGATAGACCCCTATGAATAACGTAAAGGAATGCAAATAATTTATTCACTGGCGTGGTGAATTGTATTAAAAATTGAACAGGACAACACAAAAAAAAGGCTATTGTTCAAAATAGTTGTTTTGTTGTTATATCCAGCAATTAAAATAATGCAAAAATCAGTTATAAATAACCTATGCTAATACTGGTTGGTTACAAAAATTAGTAAGAAAAGTTGTAATATAAACAAAATAGAGGAGTAACCATAGTAAACTTTAAACCAACAAACTTTTAAAGTTTCAAGATTAAAAAATTTAAAAGAGGAGGGGGCTTGGCGATTATTTTGAGGAATATAATTCCAGAATCTGCACACTTGAATCATAAACGATTGTCCAAAGAAAGGTAATCAGTAATATGGTTGATGGAGATTGGTTATTTAATGCTCACATTTGAGGATTTAAACTGAATATATCGAATATGCTTTTGTTTGGTAGGATGAGGTTAAGAACCTTCCTGAAAGGGCTTCCCCTATTCTAGTTAATGAATAAAAAAAAAACAAAGATATCATTACCAAAAATCGTTATACAAAACCCTAAATCAGAAATTCTACACATTGATCCAAAAAATGAAAAGGTTGGTTATGTATTTGAAGTCTGAATTTAAATGTTTTACCTCATTTTCTCCCATCAACCGTCTCCCGGCCAGTATGGAGTCTCTCGCATTAAAGCTTGGACTTAGTAGAACTTTGCCATGTTACGTTAATTACAAGCTCCTTCATTACAGAAAAATTATTCCCCTTAACTTCTCTAATACTACTTCTTTTACTTTCTTGTTTCGTTAACGATTCATCTCCCATCTTTTTGTTTTTTCTATGTTTTTTTTAATTGAAGTCCTCCAGATGAACGATCAAACAATGAAGTTAGTTAATTAAAATGATTCATTATCTACAACTGTTCTCCTTAGGAAAGAAGGGCTCGTTAAAAAAGTCCTTCAGGTAAATCCTATTGTCGTAAGGAATCCTTTGCTCTGTAGGTGATATTTAATGATTTGTCACGCATTTTCCTCTTCTTAAATTAAGTTTGTGAAGCTTTTTTTTAATAACGTCGTACTCTAAGAATTATATCTTTCACTAATCTTGGGTCTTTTTATGATTAGCCCAAAACAGTTAAGCATAAGTAAGATGACTGTTTTGGTTCCCTTGTTCTCAATTTAGAATCATTAATAACTGAATCAATTGATTCCTCATTTTTGTAGTATTTTAAAGAAAAATGCGAGCTTTCGGATTCGTCATTGAGCCTATTGTTATAAGTGCTAGTAACAGGGCATTTACGATCAATAAAGCAAAATTTATGAACTAAATGTCCTTCCTCCTCTTGTAATTATTGGTGTGCACGTGCTATTTTACTTTTGAAATAATTAAATCTCGCTCTAAATGAACACTTAGTCAGGTGAACTGAGGTCCTTTAGGACGGATTGTGGTATGGACGAGGTAACAGAATTAGGAGGATTAGGTGCGGGGAGGCAGGGATTATGGACATGGTAACTCCCGTGGGAACTGCCGGTTCCAGGACGTCTGTCCTCGCCATCCCTCTCATCCTCTTTTAGCCACTATCGATGGCTCTTCCCGTCAACCACCAGTTGATCAGATGTCGTAATCTGTACAATGATATAATGAAGGTTTATTCGTTATCAATAATCTATATACCATTCTTCCTGTAAGTTTTGAGATGATCAGTAACTTTGATTATGTATATATTTAATTTTCAGAGAACGTTCATGCTACATAAAGATAACATGTGTCGAAAACCTTACTTCTCTTCAAATTATCTGTGAGATTAAGGATCTAATAGCTTGCCTTGAAAGTTCTAAAACATTGAAGATAATTTAAAAACATTTGGCATGAAAACTGTACGAAGGATTATATGAAAATCACTGGTACCGGTCAATTTTCTCATACCTCGAGCGTCTGTTGCTCTTGCACTCTGTAACTGCACTTCTATTATCTACTATAGAAGTAATGTTTTTCCTGCAAGCGTGGAAAATCTTCCCAATTCTTGCGTACCCCTTTTCCTTGTCATTATTCACTATTGTATCAGCTATTTTTGTTTTCATACAACATACTTACATTATTAATAATTTACATTGTATTTTTGGTATTTTATATTCATATAAATATACGAAATTAGGGACATAGAAAGTAAATAAACAATATCAGGGCACGTAAGAGTTTCGTGGGTCCCCGCAGCTGGCTGATCTAAGGATCAGTATCCTTGTCATATTTTTTTATTAAATAAAATGAAAAATATATCTTTATAGAATAATTATTTTAGATAAATAATAACATTTTATTTTTTATTGCAAATAATAGAGAAATAAATACATATTCAATGTATTCAACTACAAAGCTTAAATATCTTCCGAACTGTTGTGACTCGAGAAAATTAGCTAAACTGGGCCGACTTTTGACACAATTTTTTTAGATGTCTGCGGTTAATTTATTTTGATCAAAACCAATTAGTATGTTTAACAGTATACATAAGAACATTCTGATAGTTAAAAAATGTATCTGAATAAAAGTAGAGATTCTCCCGTCAGAGCTGGTAGTTACATCTTTCTTTTAGATACCAGTTTGTTATAAATAAATTAAATTACATAAAACAAATTATGCCTAAGAAAGAACAAGTTAGCATAAAATGTACGGAACGCTGTTTTGGAGTCGCTAACTGAAAACGGTATGCGCCTGCCTGTTTGCTGAACGAAAATTGTCGAAAAATGTGTTGGAACCGGGGTCACCTGCGGGAGAAACATTTCAAAGGCTCCCATTAATTTACTTCCTCTCTTTAATTCCACCACCACTTTTTAAACCAGCTGATGAACTCCTTGGGAGTTAATTAAACTTTCAACTCTTGGTTAGAGTAAATGCTAATTTCCCCTCATGTTTAATTACCCTGCGTGAGAGCCATACGCTTTACATTTCCATGCCAATGTTGGTTTTTTTTTCGATCTCTCGGTCCTGTGCACCAGGACGTTTAATGAATTGTTTTGTATGATGGCTCATCGAAATGCTAACGAGCTATGGCTATATTTAATTTCAACCGCCATGTTTTGTGAACACACAAGTGATATTAAACTGGATTATTGAAGGTGTAAACCCGTGACCGTTATGGGTGTTGTTGTTATAGTGTATATATATATATATATATATAGGGTATAGAGATGTTCCCAGGTCATGTGTTTACTATGATAAGATGTAGCCATAACTGGGCACAAAGCAAAAAATGATTTTTTTTTAAGCGAATTTTTCGATCAACCAAATGAATGACCTTTTATCAGTGGAAGCTTGTATTTTATTAAATTTTGATTCACAATAAAAATAAAATAATATTTATAGCCAAAGCTACAAAAATTAAATTAAATTTTATTCCTTTTTCAATTATAGAATACAAACATGATAAATATCAACTCATTGTGGATGGAGTCCGGGAACAGCTTAGAGGTGCGGGGGGAATGCGTGTTCGTTGTAGACCCTAAGGGCAACGACATGCGTGTCGGTTTTGACCGAATCGTTTCATGATAGGAAAAGTCGAGAGGTCGTTTAGTGAAGTGAACGGGTGATGATGGACCGAGCGAGCCGAACCTGCTGGTGGTAGTAACCTATTTGGTTAGTGGTTCTGCCACCTTCCTAGTCGGATTTTAAAACGCCTGGCAGTTCAGTATTATTGCCCATCCTTGACAGACTTAGCTGTTTAGTGAGTGGTTCGCACACCGTTTGTAGAATCGTTTTTTTCTAGTTTTTTTTTTTTTATTTTATTTAACAGTGCAATAGATCGATGCCGAAAAATTAATTGGTGAGGTAGAGAAACGTCCTGCTCTGTGGTACTTGAGAACCACAGAATATAGTGATATTTCTGTCAGAAAACAGTGCTGGCAAGCAGTATTTGACCCGTTTGCAACTGAAGACATTGCAGCAACAGAGAGGGATGAATTAGGTAAGTGAAAACTTTCAAAAAATGAACATAACAATAATACCCTGTTATTGTCAACAATAACAATAATATCGTGGTATAATACGTCAATGTGGAAGGTCTTTGAAGACTTCAGGTCCGTCTCTATATCTATTTATACAAAACCAGACATGCGAATTAAGTTGTGTGGCTAAAACATGACTAGAATATAGGAAAAGGTTTGTAGAGAAATAATGGTCTCTCAGAACTTGTGCGGTGTGACGACATATTTCACTACTATCACTTTCCGTGCGGATGTGGTTCCCGAACCCCACACTGGGCTCAGACCAACTATTTTTCTCGCATAGCTATAACTTACTTTTAGTCATCATTATACTTTGTGTCGAGGGCGCCCACCGGGAGAGGTCCCGCAGACCCAGCCACCACCCGGCAGGCGTCAGAAAGAGATAAATGAATAAATCTTTGTGTGGTCTTTAAACCTTTGCTGACGTCCTAGTCAGCGGGCAGCTTAATTCTTAATTATTATTGATCTGACTCCAAAAGATCTTAGAAGGTGTGCCCCGATAGTGCACTATGTTCATGTGTAGAGTTACTGGCTAGGTTTTATAGGAAGTTTACGTAGTCTTGGTATGACTATAAGAATTCACACTAGGTCAGAGCAGTGTTCACTTAAAGTGTCTGATTCCGACTATCTGAAAAATCTCAGAATTTCCTAGTTGGAAAAAACTTACCAGCATACAGTTCCAGTCGGTTCCCGGGACAGGTACTCGCAGTTGTACTTGTATGTCGCAATACTGTCTTCATATTTGACCTCTGAACTTGCTATGTTTTAGTCCGGCGTTGTCTGGACCGACATCTTCCTAGTGGGATTCTCTGGCTTTCTCTCATTAAAATGGATAGGTATGGGACCCCTTCCATATAGACGAGGGCCTCTGGGGCCGTACAAAATCTACCTAGTAGGGTCCAGTCTGTCTCTTGCCTGTTCACATTCGTTCTTGGGGACCTAACCTAAGAATCCATGCTTAGAAAGGAACTTAGTGCTAGTGGCACTCCGGGACCACGTAAAATCCCCAAATCCTAACTTATACCTCTTCTCCTTGACACAGTGCACTGTCGGGGCACGCGCACCCATAAAAAAAAAATTGAGTCAGATGGATCGATGTTATTATACATTACTAAGCCATTGTCAAGGTCATAGACCACCTTACTCTTTCTCCCCCACCAGGAACTCTCTCGTAACATTTTGACCACAGTGACGGCATTAAAAATTAAACTTAAAAATTAAAATTAAAAAATATAAACATTCTTTTGTGCGAAATTTCAGATAATAGATAACAAAAATAGTCTTATTTTCGAATCGCGTGGAAATTCAAAGCGTTCGTAGTAAAACAGAAACTACTCGAGTTACCTGCTTGTGGAGAAGATTTGAAACTCTTCTTCTATTTTTGGTGATAAGTTTACCTATGTTAATATCCCAAGGAGTGCAAAGTTTTTGCTATAGCTATAACTATAACTTAAAACTTAAAGCTAATCCATTCCTGATTCTTTTTATTTTTCCACTGAAAATCTGCTTTTACGTTTTGAGGAATCATGAGTTATGTATACCTCTATCCTTGGTTGAAAATTGATTTGTGTAATTTTATTCTTGGTTACCCAAAATGAGTGGAAAAGGTCAGTAGGGCGCACCGAAGCATTTGGACTCCTTGCTCCTTGGCTTGGTGCATAAGAGCGTGTAAATAATCCCTTTTGTCCGTGATTGCCTGAGGCTTGGCCGCTAACGAAGGTCTCTTGGTCTTTGTTGGTCCCGCCGTTGGGCGCCAAAGCCCCCTCCATCTTGCCCGCTAAATGAACTCCTTTACTCAGAGGGGTCTTAATCGTTCTCTTTACTCTTCAGTTTCCCTCCCTCCAATTTTAAATTTTCCATTGAGTTTTTATCCAACGCCGGACTGAGGATATAAATAGTCTGAAATGACGCCAATTTTATCGAAAAGGCCCCATCATCGATTTAAAAGGATAACGTGTTTTGTTTCCAACTACTATTAAGAACAGCTTCTGAATTCGTTTAAGTTTCGGTAGTAAAGTACCCCATTACGCTTTAGTGCACAACATTTTGGCTCTTTCAAAACCAAATGGAAAGCATCTGATACTTCATGGTTTTCATTTGAGCATGTGTGAGCTCAATGTAACTCGCTGGAAAACATGCTTGTTTGACGTTAATGTGTTTTGCTGAAAACGCAATAAAATATCCTAAACCTTAAGAAGTTAACAGATAAAACGATTCTTTTTTCCTTTAAAAAGTCTTACTGCCCCTGGAATGTGAGCGTGGAATGGATAAAATTGATTTAAAAACAATCATGAAATATAAGTTTAATGTTAGTAACGAGCAAAATTTACATAAACGTTGGAAGGGAACGAGTTTCACAGTTCAGTAGTTGGGAACAAGCTAGTTTTAATCCGTGCTCAGCACTTGTAATCAATCCATAATGTGAGGTGAAAACATAATTTAACACTTTCATTTATAATTGCCAGCTTTAATAATAAAGTGGACAAAGAACATTAATTAATTTAAATAGAAGCTTATTTTGGAGGGATATAAAGCTATGGCCAGTAATTTTTGGTGACCCCGACTAAAATAATCTAAGGAAGGAATATCACTGCAATATACACCCAAATCTATTGAACAAAACAGTTTTTAAACCAATCACCAGCTTCAAAAAGTAAATTGAATGGTTGCCTCATTCCGACGCTATATTCTGAACCAAACAGTAAATATTTTAGAATACTAGTATTGCAGTATATAATTAAAGAAATATTCTTCAAAAGTGTAATGTTTATAATTTTTAAACCCACGTTGTTTTGGTTCTTGATATGAACGAGCGCTAACAAACGTAGGTAAGTCCGTAAATAAATAAACACAATTATTATATTAAATAACTTATATTTCTGATTTTATTGTATTTTTAATGATGAAGTCCAAAATAACCATACATTAGTTGTAACTGTAGTTTAGTATTTGTAACATTAATACCTTAACTTAATAACTCGAGATGTGGTAATTAATTGGTCAAAAATGATTTACTGCATTTAAAAGTTTCTTAATGTTCTAAAGGGGTTGTTACCTTATCGGCATTAAGAATTTTTTTATAACCAGAGCCGTAAATTACAAATTACGGTTGGATTGACCTAGCGCATCGGACGTGTCGCTTGACTTGCCGAACTGTACTTTGATGATTCAGTACTGTACTTTTAGCCAACCTTGAGTTGTAACGGTCCAGGTTCAGTAGGTATTTTCATATATTCAATGTTTGTTGAGAATCAGATACTACAGACGGCAGACACCCAATACGGCCAACTTGACATCCTTATGAAATAAATGAAAAAAAAAACTATTGCCTGTGGGTGTACTATAATTGGAGTACACTTCTGATCTGTTTTCTTTCGACCTTGTCATTAGAATATTTCGTGGGGTGTCAACGAACTTACCTTGGATGCCACAGACTCTTACGCATAAATTTCTAACTAATAATCATTGTCTAATTCCATAAGCAAATGAGCCGTATAACCATAAAATTATTCGTTAAAGTTTAAAATATTACCTGTAAAGTGTGGGCACCTGAAAGGTTTTAGGATCCCTGATTGTCAATAGTGCCTCTCAATCGATCAACCGTCAAATCTTTTGGAGAAATCAAAACGGCGTTTTGACATGTCGCTAGTCAACATTCAGACATTGCTAAAAACCTTTTCTTTTTATTCATATCTTCCAGTACCTTATATGGTGTTTTTTAGACACATTGCTTATACCTATAAAGTGACAATATGATATACTTACCCATTGACAAAATTGTTATTTAGACAGAATGCCTACTTACTACTGAAAATCACAGTAAAACGTGATTAAATATTTAAATTAACGTATCAAAAAAAATCAAATTTAAGAAACTGAAATAAGTAAGATATAAATGTGTTATTGAAATTACGAGAACTAAGATTGTAATAATAAATTTAAATAGAAAAAGATATTAATCCATACAATGAAATCTTCCTGAAACCTGTTTCTTGATGCCATCAAATTTATGATAAAATAATACTGATATACATTGATGAGCTGCCACGGTACGGATCTTGGATGCAATAAATCAATATTGACATATTAATGGTATTCGCCTCTTGCTGAACCCACGTGGCCGGGCAGCTGCCGCTTGCGCCTCTTGTACAATATCCAATTGAAATATCCAACTGGCGCCCAAAATGGACGAGGCTCAACGACAATGATAAACGGCACATTTGATAGTTGCGAGCTGTCACCAGGTCGAACACCGTGAATTCTGAAGTGTCTGTTGCCGCTAATCGCTACAATTTATTTTATGCTAATTCAGATAGCCGTTAATCAATATTATTTGGACCACTATTATAATAGTTTACAAAAATGATACAATTAAAAAAATTAATTAACTAGTTAATCCTCGGAACCTCCGACATTACCGATGGACTAACGCTGTGTAAGTCCATACTGGGTTTCGGGTTTTCTCGAGGGTCTGGAATAATTCCCAGATCACAAATTTAGTTAGGATCATGCAAAGTGCTTATTAATAGACACAAAGTAATAAAAATTGTTTTTATTATCAGAATAACAAATACATACTAAGCAGAAACTAAAATAATTTAGACACAAACGTGTTATTCACTTTACTATAAGATAACTAACATAGTAGTAATAATAAATTTAATTGAAATAGATAGTAACAGAAATAAAATGTATCAAAAGGAATAAAGAATTCTATAAATTAGCTTCTAATATGTAAAACACCACAAAACGCACCGTGTCTAAAACAAGCGCTTTTATTTAATTACAAAAAGCGTATTTTTTTTATGGCTCTTTGTTGTAATTTCGTACTAAAAGTATTAGTAATAAAACAATAATAACAATAATATAGACAATAGCTTCTTTTATGTATACCTCACCAAATTTGTTTGAGCAGTAAGATGGTCGCTTTAATATAGCTTATAGCCACCTATTGGCCATCAGATCCCAACCGAAATCCAGAACTCCTTGAATTCTTCTTCTACATTAGTTTGGGAACACTAAACTATTCACTCACGCGCCTCAATGACCTCTCCTCCGATCGTAGCCCTTTATTATTAACCATTTCCCTAAGACCAGTTCACAAACTGCCTCTTCCTTCATTTATTAGGGGCCCAGTGGATTGGGACCACTTTCGTCACCTTCTTACAGGTTCCGTAGACCTCAAAGTGTCAGTGAAAACATCCCAAGACCTTGAAGATGCAGTGCATTCTTTCACTACTCGGGTCCAGAGGTCAGCTTGGGAGGCATCATCGCTCCTCCGTCATCCGAAAATTCACAATCAAAATCGTTTACCTCAGCATCTCAAAGACCTAATCCAATCCAAACGCCATTCCAGAACAGTGTGGTAAAGATCCCGGCATCCTGCTGATCGCAGTTCATACAATCAGTACTGCAGATTGGTAAAGCGGCAATTGATTCTTTCAATTCCCACCTCTCCTCTCTGTCTACCAGGGATCACTTCCCGTGGAATGTAACTAAAAAAATCCTAAAGTATCATTCTGGTTCACACCCACTCCGTCGTGATGATGGGTCCTGGACGGCTTTGGATGGGGATATCAGTTCCTGGATCGGATCCCCTGGATATGATCTCCTTACTCCTCAAATTCTCAAACAACTTCCTCCTAAAGCCCTAATCTTCCTAACCTACATATATAATTGCATTATCCGAACGACGCACTTTCCTCTCCTCTGGAAACATTCCATTATTGTCCTATTCGCCAAACCCGGTAAACCACGCAATGACGCCGCATCTTACCGTCCAATTAGCCTACTCCCTATCCTCTCAAATATATTTGAGAAACTCCTATTAAAACGTCTACTTCGAATTGTTGAATCCAAAAACCTTTTTTTTATACATCAGTTTGGCTTCCGTCAACAACATTCCACTACTCAACAAGGCCTTCGCGTTGTTGAACACATTTCCTCAGCCCTTGAATCCAAACAGTATTGCACTGCTGCATTTCTGGACATAGCTCAAGCTTTTGACAGGGTTTGGCACGCAGGTTTGCTTTACAAGCTCAACCACATTTGCCACACACCCTTTTTCTAATCCTAAAGTCCTACCATTCAAACCGCTTCTTCCAAGTCCACTGTGGTGTAGAATATTCTAACTACTATCCCATAAAAGCAGGAGTTCCACAGGGCAGCGTCCTGGGTCCCATCCTCTATAACCTATATACCGCTGATGTCCCCTCTACCCCCAATACCTTCTTGGCAACATTTTCAGATGACACTGCAGTCTTGTCATCCCACTCAGACCCTGATATAGCATACCAAAACCTTCAAAAACACCTTGATGAGATCGAGTATTGGTGCAACCAATGGCGAATCAAGGTCAATGAAGCAAAATGTTCCTACATAACCTTTACCCTCTGCCGCAAGTCCTGTCCGCTAGTATTTTTCAATTCGATTCCTCTCCCCGTGTCTGAGACAGTAAGGTATTTAGGCTTCCATCTCGACAAAAGACTTACATGGAACCCACATACGAGACTAAAAAGACAAGAACTAAACAGACGCTTTGGACAACTGTACAGACTACTTCGAAGGACATCCCATCTCTCAACAGAAAATAAACTACTTATTTACAAAGTTATACTTAAGCCAATCTGTACATACGTAATAGAGCTATGGGGGACAGCAAAAAAGTCGAACATCAAGCGCATCCAATCCTTTCAATCAAAAGTCCTGAGAACAATAGTAAATGCCCGCTATTATGTCACCAACAAAACCCTTCATAATGATCTTAATATACCCTACATTCTTGAACTCATCCCTTCCAAATTCATGAAATTCCATAGTAACCTATCCAACCACCCTAATCCCGTAGCACAGTCATTGCACTGCTCCACTCATCCCTATAATCCTCCCCGGAGAGTGAAACGGCAGTGGCCTCGTGACCTACTATAAATGCGCACAGTGGGAGTCCTGGCAATGACTCCCATGTGGACTTGGGGGGCCCCTGGGCTGTTCGTAAATATTGTATGAATGTGCGAACGAATGATAAATTGTAAATATGATATGAATGAAAACACTTATCTCAATTATTTATTGCCTATTAAGTAGGCAGATTGTAATTTCATCATAATAAAGTTGTTATTGAATTGTAAAAAAAAAAAATTTTGTAACTTAATCGTTAGCTACATAGAGATGTAATCTCATAAATCAGGTATGGGCAACCTTTGACATGTTATGGGCCAAACTTTAGTGTGCAAATACGTTCGCGGGCCGCGTTTAAAAGTAGTGCATTTTAAAGTAGTGTTCATAATTTTTAGCGATAGATATCAGTCAGCCATGAAATAATACGACAATGTTATTACAACACAATTTATTAAAATAACAAAATGAAATGAAAAAATAGGTACCTACAGCATTAAATTAAATCGTTAAATTTAGAATTGTTACAAACTACGAAAGTTAAATAGCGACACCGAAATCAATGAGACACTTGAGCTTGAATTTGGGAAACTAATTCATCGATGTTTGGATTAATTCCACTGGTACAAAGACGTAAAGAATTTTCCAAATTATCGTCAGTCAGCCTTGTACGATGTTTTGATTTATTAACTTTCATCAATGAAAAGAACTGTTCGCATTTATAAGTACTGCCAAACGCACAAATCAATCTTCTTGCAAATTTTCTAAGCTGCGGAAAATGGTCTTCTTCGAGGTATTTTTTGTAGAAATCGCACAACTCCACGTCTTCAAATTTAGATTTTAGGAGTGAGTTTTCTTGAATCTCGATCAACTCCATTTGCAAGTGTATTGGAGCATTTTGTACATTACTTTTTGTTGGAGTAGCAAATAAATTGAAACAGTCTTCCATGTGTTTGAAATCGCTAAATCTGATCGAAAATTGCTCCGACAGTAACTTGAGTTCTTCAGCATATTGAGCGTAAGCAATATTTTCATACGCAGAGAGCGTGGTGAAATGGTAACTGTTACCAGACAGCATATGTGCCTCCCACAAGCGGATTTTGTTCTGAAACGCTTTCAAATGGCTGTACAAATCATTTACTAACTGTCCTTGTTTTTGAAGTTTCAAATTTAAATCATTCAAATGGCCTGTAAGGTCGACAAGAAATTCTAAGTCACATATCCATTTTGCGTCACTCAATTCAGATAGTGGTTTATCTTTTATTTGCATAAATTCTGCTATCTCATTTCTAAGCTCGTAAAACCGTTTCAGCATTTTCCCTTTGCTTAGCCATCTGACTTCACAATAATATGTTACGTCGTCATACTCGGCTGATATTTCATCCAAAAACGTCTTGAACTGACGATGGTTAAGCCCTCGGGATCGAATAAAATTGATGGTTTTTACTACCACATTCATAACATTCTGGAGTCGAATGGACTTAGAACACAAGTTCTGTTGGTGGATAATGCAATGAAGGACTATCAAACCATCTTTTTGCACATTTAATTCAGTTGCTTTTTCATTCAAAATTCCGATGAAACCTTTACGTAAGCCGACCATAGAAGGTGCACCATCTGTGCATACTCCAACTAATTTCGACCATGGCAAGCCAAAACTTGTGAATACCTTTTGAACTTCATTAAAAATGTCCTCTCCTGTAGTGGTTCCTTTTAGCGGCTGTAAAGCAAGCAATTCCTCAGTAATAGTGAATTCTTTATCAACACCTCGAATAAATATAGCCAGTTGAGCTATGTCAGACAAATCGGTGCTCTCGTCTAATGCTATGGAAAATGATTCAATACCAGTCATACGGCCAGTCAATGTTGTTTTTATATCATTAGCCATCATTTCTATACGTCGTACAACGGTTCGTCTTGACAAACTAATTTTTTCAAATTCATTTTTCTTTTCAGGACACAAAACACTGCAAACTTCTGACATACACTCCTTGATAAATTCTCCTTCGGCAAATGGTTTCAATGACTTTGCCAATTTTGAACTAACTATAAAACTAGCTTTCACAACATTATCAAGTTGTGTTCTTTGTCTATGAAATATTTGCTGCTGTTTTTCCAAATTTGCGGTAAGTTTCTGGATTTTGTCTTTTCTTATTTGTCCTGTCAGTGAGAGCAGCGTAGGATGCTTAGTTGAGTAATGCCTCTTTATATTGAATTCTTTCATCACCGAAATGGATTCATTACACATCAAACAAATAGGCTTACCATTGTGCAAGATAAAGAAGAATTCTTCAGTCCATTTTTCTTGAAACTGGCGACCCTCTGCATCTACTTTTCGTTTCCTTCCACCAGACATCATTTTCATTTACTTATCGTTCGATAAACTTAATAAGAAAATAGGTATAATTAGTAAGCACTCAAGATGCACACAAAGTCACAAAGCAAACTTATCACCACGGTAGCTCGAATAGGACTGAACTAAGTTCCGGCCATCCACCCGCTTATATAGGCAAAATGAAGGAATGATCTAGAATCGTCTAGTGTAGAACAATACAATTGCGAAGCAATAATCCTTTGTTGCGCCGCCAGTGTGGCGGCAAACATCAATGGCTTTGAACTTTGATGTTTGCCGCCTCACTCTTTGATGATCACCGCCACTCGGCTTGCTCGCTCACTTGATTCCATGAGTATGAGTAAGTAGTGTATTTTTTTTTTTTAAATTGGGTTTTTCAAAATGTCTCGCGGGCCGGATCAAATCTTACAGCGGGCCGGATCCGGCCCGCGGGCCGGCTGTTGCCCACATACGTCATAAATTATCAAACAAGCATGATTTTTCATTATTGTTAATGAATATTCAATTATCACTCAAAAACAAAATAGCATAATTTAAACATCACATGTTACTTGTGTGCTTGTTTTCTTTCGGCCTAAAATTCTCCGGTTGCATCTCCCTTGCCGACTGTCTTAATGGGTCTAAGAGATATGTACCAGACGATATCGAATGCTGAATCTATGACAACAAAGAACAGCGTCATAAATGTAATCAGTTATTCATTTATTTATCTACACTCTTGCAACTGTACAACAGCATTGGATAGCTATTGGTCAGAGAGATTTAACATAATTGTGCTGCCTAGTAGAACCTCGAATGTCATGGAGTTCGATACTTATCTGGAAAATGCTTATATTTGATCCCGGGAAATAAATTCGCCACATTATTCATCAGTATTAGATACCTCTACTGCAAACTTGATAGCATGAGGAGTGCATTAAAACCTACTAACTTCGTGCGAGAGGAGAGAGACGGTTTTGTTGGCGTGAGGCATCTATCTGGCTTTTTTTTGTTGGAAGCAGGTTCCCGTAGGGTTTAATGCTCCGCAGAACGGTCATTAATTCTTAGCTGAAAGCAGCGCAGCTATAAATTTTAATGCCTCTAGTTGGTAGTTGAGCTTTGGATCTTTAGCAAAGTATATTTATTTAGCGCTGCCCACGTAGACCACGCTCACTGCTGTGGTATCGATTGGCTATTTTTTTCTGCTCTTTTTACCAGCAAGCCAATTTATACATATACGAGTAGGAGAAAAGTGCAGCAACGTTTTATGTGAGTATGAATCGATAGGAACATTACTCTTGCACATCTGGACCTCGTACCGCTTCCGGCCGGTAGCGAATTGTTCCCATTCTCTAAAATTTTGTCGCATTGTGTTCCTTTCCACCATATTATGTGCTACATTTACTTTGCATATTATTGTATGTTTCTGAATGAAAGGCAACAAAGTTCATCTAACTAATATTAGTACTTAACACGGCATTTATAATATGGATTATATAATGGGGATAATATGGTTTAACATAGTGACAGGAAGTAGTATGGTACAGAGGAAGTTCTTGATCTACAACAAGGATTTGATACAATATGATCTCCAGGTCTTCCCTAAAAACCTAGAACATTACTACCCCACACGTACTATTTAATTATGTTAATCATATTTCGGATAATCGCTTCTTTAGTATTCGAGAAGTGCGTAAGTCGAAAGTGGCAGGATACTTTGTAAGAAATGGTGTTCGGCAGGGGTCAATACTTTCTCAATACTTCTTTACATTATTTACACCCATAATATCCCTACGTCCACAAACACTTGCTGGGGCTTAGGCTGAATACACAGCTATTCTCTCTATACAGGACAATCAACGTTCTACCCCTTAATTCTCCAAATCATACAACTCGCTTACACCAATGGTAAATACAACAGAAAACACAAATCCATATAACAAAGTCACTACGAATTACAATTACAACCCGTCGTCCAATCTGTCCCCCAATATCAATCTATCATCAACTTACGACTCAGATGGACACAGTCAAATATCCTCGCACATAGACTCTACTAACAAGTGATATGCTACCCTCACACAATAAGTAAAATTTTATAAATAACATAAAACAAACGTAAAAGTTGAAGACATACACTTACTTCAGACCATTCAGGCATATGAAGGGGAGCATAAATATAAGTAAATGTTTTAGCATCTTTACAATGCAGAGATTTCAACCTAAAATACTCAGGCTAATGACAGTAGCACCATCATACAGATCCATATATATTCAGTCTCACGTGAAGTAATAATATAGGCACTTTCATGACAATCTATCTATCCGATAACTTATTAGCACCACGTTGATATTGAAACTGTGTGTAAAGAAAATAAAAAAAATGATTTTAGGCTACAGTCTCATATGCCTTGATGAATAGGTTAAAGGTTGGAGAACAGTAACAGAGGATGGAAATGGAAATTGCACTCCCGATGGTGCTGATGGTGATGTTGATTTGTTAGTGAACATTTTTAAAACAGGAAAGTTCTAATTTAAAGGTAGAAAAAGTCAAGGCAATATGTCGTCGTCACTGTGATGAAGTAACGAATTCGAAAATGCGTGGTTCTCAGGAGAACTTAGTTTTCATATTCTAACTTGCCCTACCCTTTCTCGACGAATGTTAAATTGGTAAAATTGCAATGTGACGTTATGGACGCCTGCCGTTCGTAATGGCGGTGAGTTCACCCATAAATGTGTTTTTCTTGCTCCTGGAGGTAAAACTAAAAATTTTACTTATACGTTTTGAGTTAAGTAGTTATTAAATTGAGTTCATAATATATTTTTGTTTATATTTTTTATTCTATTCGATTTGGCACTGTAGATTTAATTATTTTTCCAGCTTAATTGAAATTGGGATAAATAAATAACCTGGTAATGCCGTGTGAAGTAACATTTGTTTGTTTATTCGAGTTAAACTCAGAAACTGCTGAGAACCCATTCTGAAAATTGAAACTATATGTTCCTTAGACTTTCCGTTAACATGTAGGATAGCCAACATAACAGACAGTTCTATATGAAATACTATTTAGCTAAAACTAGTTGAATTTCCGCAAAGCCATTTTATGAGAGCAGCCATTACTTGGAGGGTGGTTAGCCAGTCCCGTTCATCATTATAGTTAAAGAGAGAAAATTTAGTGGATACTTACATTCTGTTAAGAGACCAACTCGTTACTGGACGGGCAGGGTGACTTTTCTGAGCAAGATCCTCATTATTTCGTAGAAAGAGTTTCATCATTATCATTATGTTCATCCTTGAATCCACTGATTTTCAACTTAGTGAATAATTAGTGAAAATAAGGTTACACCTATATAATTCTATATTATATAGGTATATAATACACAAGTATAATTTCTTTAGATAGGTCAATCTGTATGAATGCCAGGAAACCCTTTGAAAATTTATTTTTTCATTGCCATGTGAGTTTAAACCTGTAGATAAACGCAAATTTAAATAGTGAAGAAAAAATTAACTTTACAAACATAATGAAACATTAACGGTCTTACTACTTTCGAAAGTGTTTGCTTGCAAAATGTATACAATTATTTCTAAAGTCTAGTGTAACAGGTCTAATATGTAAGATCTAATAGTAAGGTTTAAACAATCCTATTAACTTGGATGCTTTAAAAAATATAAAACATTTTTGTGTCTTCTTTTCTTCACGTGTTATTCTAATAATTTACAGTAACACATTTGAGTATAGATTTTTAGTGCATTTTTTCTTTGTCAAATAATTATTAATAAAGCGTTGTTTTTTTAGGCTGCCTCTGGAGTGGCGTACATGTTTTAAAAATATATTTCGTCCTTCACTATAGGAGAATTCTTTAGAGGCTTCTCTGAGAAAGTTCTCCTGAGAAGCCTTTCCTTTGAAGAAGCCTTCTTCAACGTGTTACAAAATATTTGGAAATCCCTGGAGTAAAGTTTTAAAAACACAAATGAGAAACATCTTCAAACCTAGCAGTTAGGTATTAACTGAGTCATACATATATATATTTTTAAGTCCTCAATAAGTACGTTATATATGATTAGTATTTCGTTAGAAAAAAAATGTAACAGATACCAGATACCAAAATGTAAACGGCGTCTTGGTCCGCAACTATTTCAGAATTATACGGTTTTTCGTTGGGTACTGTATACAATATCAGGAAAGCCCCATTCTCCTATCTCTAGTCCGTATTCGTTTTACCTACAATTATAAAAAATGATTAATTCCATGGTCCATAAATTGGCTATTCATTCTATCAATCAAAAATGATTGACTAATCTTAGGTAACAAAACAGGTGTAGCTTTAAGGACAAAAAAAAAATTATAAGGGTTCAGTATTTTTTAAGTAAGTAATTAATGACTATTATATCTTCAAAGTTAAAGGTTGTTATGATTAACAGATTATTTTACTACTATCGTAAAAATTCAAAATAAATATTTATAGGCCAACTCGACTCCTGAACCTCCCGAGTTTCCAGTACTAAAACTGTGTTACTCCTGCATAAGTTAGGATCCAACAATGATTTTAGCCAAAAAAGCTAATGCTGGGAAGGTTCTCACTCGTGATCATCGAGTCTCCGACTGGTCATTAGGGAACCCCTGGGTTCGTGTCCCGATCTTGTTATTATATTGTCGTTCAGCTAATAATTGTTAATAATAGGTCCTATACCACAACGAAGATTGACTAAAATACACTGACAGGCAAAAAATTTCACCCACAAAAAATTTTATCTGTATATAGTACATGTTAATTGTATATAATAATTATTATTTATTGAATTTATAAAATCTTTTTTACCTTTAATAAGGTTTTTAACGTTTATTAAATGCGTTTTTGTTTAAAAATTTTAAATCAAAATGTGAACTGCTAAGAAACAAGAAAAAAAATTTAAAAATAACCATTTTTATCCTAAAATAAATTAATGACAGGATCATTTAATAGTGCGTATTTCCTCCTCTTGCCTTTATTACTTCTTGAGCACGCCTCGGCATACTTTCCACCAGTCGGGTAATGTCCCTTTGCTGGAGGTTAGCCCATTTTTCCTGAAGATCCCTTTCAAGGTCCTGCAGTGTATCAGGAAGTGCTCTTCCAAGGTTATCCCATAAATGCTCGACAGGGTTCAAATCTGGAGAACGAGCTGGCCAGGCTAAGACCTCAATGTTGTGCTGATGAAGGAACACCTGTACTACGCGAGCGAAATGTGGACGTGCATTAGAAATGAATGATCGCTGATTTCCATGAGGATAGGCAACACATGAGGTTCCAAAATCTCATCTACACAGCGAGTGGCCGTCAAAGACCCTCCACGAACAACAACCAATTCTGTGCGGCACTCCATTGAAATCCCAGCCTACACCACTAAGAAACCACGTTGAAAAGATTGGCTCTGGGTGAAATTACAGGCTGCATACCTTTCATTTATTCTTCTCCACACCCTTTCACGCCCGTCTGGAGATCTTAGAGAAAATCTAGATTCATCTGTAAAAAGTACAGCACACCATTCGTCCATCGTCCAATGACTGTGCTCTCGAGCAAAAGCCAGCCGTGTAACTCTGTGAGTTCTGGTCCTCTTACTGGGCGAAAAGCCATTAGTCCATACTCATTTAATCTTCTCCGAGCAGTACGTTCAGACATTTGCACACCTCGAACTTCTTGGAACTGATGAATCGCTTGAACAACGGTAACGTGCCGGTTTCGTAAAATTCTTAAAGTAAGAATGATTAAAGTAAGAATGATTAAAGTAAGGATGACCAGTGGTTCTGTTGCCCTTCTATGGCTTACCATTTACTTACTGGCTTACCAATTCTAGGGCCTTAGCCCAGTTTCTCGAAAACGTGCAACATCCTCAGCACGAAGAAGCTTTTTAAACTTAAAATTGAGAAAATTAAAATATCGAAGCCGAAAACTAAGAAAATTGCTGCACCAGAACGCAAATGACACTGAATAAACATTTTTAATTCCATGGAAAGTATACATTGAGAACGACAGTCCTTTGATTGAATTAACCATTATGGGTTACTATCCTCTATATTGACATTTCTAATTAAAAACAAATAAAAAAAATACATATTTATTCATAAAAAAAATTGACCAATCCAAAGCAGAAATATTTTGAGATGAAAACATGAAAAAATCAGGTGGGTGGAATTTTTTGCCTGTCAGTGTATATTAACTTTGTAACATTTGTATATCGATTTATTATTACAGCTTACTTTTGTTATATAGAATTCCACATTGAAGTACTCTTCTTTCAGGTAAAGAAAAAAAAAATAGGTCCTGATTGTGTAGCAGCTGTGGGATACATTAGGCCAGTGGAGACTCTACTAGGCAGAGCAAATCACAGAACTCATTTACTCCTCTTCGTCAGCGGTCCCCTTGAATCCTTAATGTACAAACATGCAGAAAAAAAAAAACCCTCTTCAACGGACTCCGTTGACTTCAAAAAGGCCAGTGACTCTTTTGAATTTTACACGTCACTGGAGTCCTTTTAGAGGTTGGGTACTGGGAGCTTTATAAATATTCACCAGCCTACTCCACCTAATTCAACACTTGAGCTTATAAACGAGTTCTATGATGTCCTTCTTTACCCTCGGTAGCATTTCCCTTATTTCCCACCCTGACGGAAAAACTTTCCCGCTCTCCTTGAGTTATCGCACCTACTTCCACTGCAGGTGTATTCCAGCCTCTGTTCACATTCCACTACTCGGTTTGTACGACATTACCATTTTTTTTGATCCCCTGCATTATTTTAGGAAAATAAAGATCCCCACTGGGAGGAAGAGATAAGCTCCCCGCTCTTAAGGGAATACATCACTCACCCCATATAGGTAGGTAGGTTTGTATAGTTCTATGTTGATTGCCGCAATATCTGCTGTTATTTTATTTATTGAAGTTATATAGGCATATCTATAATAATTGATCGGAATATCAGTTATAGTATATGAGAAAACATACATGCATTTAACATATATATGGCATACGATATGAATGTGATTGATTTTGGTCAAAGTTAAAACGCTGTGCCTATTAAATATTTTCCATTCAATACTACATTCATTTTAATGAACGAACCTGTTACACTTTTAAACACACAAACATTGTGAAAAACAAGATTTTATCATTAATAGAAATTCATCTCATTACAACATGACTGAATTAGTTCAAACTTTAAATTGCTAGACTTTTGGAAAAAAAAAAAAGTAAATAAAAGCATTGCGCTTGAAAAACTAGATGCAACTTGCAAAGTTAAGGGGCTTAACTTACTGGGTAAAAAGAGTTTAAAAGAAAGGTAAAACGATTCAGACTTACTTAGAGACCAGGCGACCCCATCACCAGAGTTATCGTCACCTTTAGTAACTTTAACTTCTTAACCGTTTTTGTAAGTACTAGTTTATCTACATTATTTAGCAACGTCACATTAGGACACGTAAAATCTGCGATTACGTTTTGTCGAAATCCTGTACAATCTTAATCTTAGTTAAGTCTAGTTCCGAAAGTACTGTAATTGCTGAGTTCGAAGGGTTCACTTTGTACTGAAAATTGTCATTCGTCTATAAGTTTTTCTTCAATGTATCAACATTTTCAGTTTATATCCCACAGAATCTCGAAATGTTCTGATTGTGTGTTGATTAAAATTTAGTAACGGGATGTACGAAAAAGAAAATTGAACATGAAAAGATTCGGGCCGAACAAGATTGTCGTATATATTCCCCAAAAAGGTTTTCGAGAAACAACCACAGAAATGGTACTTTAATATGGTTCAAACCAGTTTTATTATTATTTTTTTAAATTATTATTTTATCTATTAACAGTTTAGCTCAAAAGTATTGAAGAAATAGTTTCTAATGATCTAGGTGGTTACAAAAATAAAATTAAAAAAATGAGACAAATTTCCCAGTCATGTAATAATTAGTTAAGAAACTTACCCGAAGATTGCAGGCATTTAAATGTATTGCTTCACTATGAAACGATGTAAATCAAATTAGACGGTAAAAAATTTCTTTGATTTAATACGAAACTGATTTTTGTGTCGACAAGAATAAAACAGAAAAAAATTTTATCCTGGGGCTATGTCAACAAAAGGTAGTAATATATCACATATGAGGGAAAATAATTAAACTAATGAAATCAGAAAACATTTACAACTATTCCCTTAAATGAATGCATGACATTGTTTGAAAAGTGAAGAAAAATCTAGTACACAATCACATGTAAAATTAAAAGAAAAATGAAGACTAATTGGATCAATTAATATTTACTCTTTTTCAAGTCTGTAGATCTATGCTTAAAATATGTCAGCTAAGAGAGCAGTAACGTGTAACACACGGTGAATTTAAATGATACCTACAAAATGCATAATATATCAAAATTAGTATTATTTGTAGTATAGACAATAAATTAACACGGGGGGAACTGCATAATTATACCTATGTATTAAAACGAAAACTACTCTCTGACTTGTGAAGTCAATGGTCACTAAACATCAACTGAATGGGCTCATGAAAGAAGGGCTTTAGTCCAATTGTTATCAAAATCGATTTTTCGATACATTTTTTGTTTAGTAAGTAATTCACGTTAAAAGGTAATCAGTCTGCGCTCTCCTTCAGGGTAAAATAACGGTGGGAGTGGGAAGTTGTTTGGAAGAAGGGCAAAAAAAGATTGACGGTGAGAATACACTGTTTGAATACATACCAGAAAAGTATAAGAAATTGTAAAGAGCGAAGATTATGAAGCTGACGCTGACGGAGAGGGGACAAATAATGATGAATGAGAATTAGCATACCTGCTTTACGGTTTTAATTGTGCTCTTTTTTTTATTTTATTTTTGTTGTAAAATAAAGCATTAGTGCAAAGAGAAAATCTTTTCTTGTTCCTAGACCTTTATAGTTGACTTCTTCAACTCGTTCATGGAAGAAGGCCAACTGCCCACGCATTTTAAAAATTCGTCAAAATTTGATGACTGCAGGTAATCAAATAAAAATCAATCAAGTTGACACTTATTTTTCTTTCTTTTTTGCATCACGTAGGTAGACCTATTTATAGAACCCTGAAGCTTTTTTTATTTTCCCAAAAGTCATGTCTACTGGACCGATGTCCTTCTTCCATGCATGCATGGATTTGTTATTAAAAATTAATATTATTAACGTTCATCTAAATTCTTTGGTTATTTCAGCTATTCAGATTGAAATGATTACGTGATACGAAAAATGCAGAGGTACCTTCTTGTTATCCGTTTCGCAATGTTTCTTCCATGCAAAGCTCGATGTCCTTTCTGCCAAGTTTGTAAAACTTTACTTCCCAAAAGTTTTTGCAATCTTTCCCTTTTAGCCCCGTTATGCGCCTGGCTCCCATCGAACTGCCGAAAACCCACCCAGTGATTCACGGGTGAGTCGAGGGGAGACCGCAAACAACCGGTAGGGGTACTCGACCAACTGATCTGAAATTAATGAATTCTCTGAGTAAAATTGTTTGTTTTTTTCAGCCATCACGAGCTAGTGAAAAATGGAATTGATTCTATTGCAGCTACCGGCTGGTGAGAAACTTGATAATATGTAATGATTAATTTGTCTTATGTTTATTTCAACTACGTAATTTAGCATGGAGAGTTAAAATATTCAGTGTATAACACTTTTAATCTTAAATTTGAGTGAATACGGTCAAACAGTACATTAGAGAATGCGTGAATAATTTTGTGCAAACTGACGGCAAAAACCTCGAGGCGTCACTAACACGAGAGACTGCTGAATGTAAAACCTATAAAGACTATCGTAAAAATCCGTAATGACAAGCCCTACTCAATCAAAGTACTTTGTTTCATAGCAATCTTATATGGGCCATGGGGTTGGGTCAGTATTTAAATGAAACATTCCTGTCAGTCGGTATTGATACTTGTAAAAAGGTTTTTTATTATGTTTTTCCTTTTGAACCTTTTACAGTGCTAAGTTGATAATCTGTATAATTATGGTTAAATATCATCTGACAGCCTCTTACAGCCGCATAGGGCTTATGAAATATATACAGCTTTTGAAAGTAATAAAATTAACATTGCACATATTTATTAAAGCTACATTTGACCTCGCATCAACTACAGTGGTCGTTGATTTTAGAATATAAATAGAGTAGAAAAAACAATTATTTTTATCTTAAACACGACAATTATTAACTAATAAAGCAAAAACTTTTAATTATTCTGTAACTCCTTATCAGAGGGTTGCAATAATATTAATGTTATAAATCATAATGTGGTAGTTATTAGAATACTTATTACACTATTTCTTTTTTTTCCATCTATCAACAGTACAAAGCGATCGTCCATAACATAAATAAGTATAAACACAGGCGATAACTTACAGTATTTAATGGTATCCTTTGTGGGGAATATAGTTATGCAAAATGATATAAATGATCTCTTATATCAGTAATAATACACTTACTTATTATTAATTTAAAGGGGCTAAAATTGACAAGAAAATGAGTTTTTAGGGACAAAACTGATTTTTAAATAGACCGGAGACTATTTCAGCAGTCATAGTTCCTCTAGAAGAATTGAACTGATCTATCTTTGTACGATTTGGTTCAATTTTCCGAAAAAACATTGCCTAAGTCTAAAAGTTACAAAAATAATTAAGGTAAAAAATGAGTTTTCAGGGTAGCAAGTCATTACCCAATTTGACGAAAATACGAACTCTCTAAAATACGAGGCCGTTATTTGACCCTAAGGATTCACTCTGAAATATTTTAAGAATCTCTGTGAAAGTACTTAAAATTATTAAAACACGACAAAGGCGTTTACTGTATAGTAGAAATGTTCTAAATCAATACTTGCCCTTCTTGAAATCTGATGGTGTTATTTCATGTTCTAATATACCAATTAAATTGAGGAAATATTTTATAGGTTTGAAATAAAGAAATTTGTTGAAACAACTATGCTCAGACTTATTGTTTGACCTTTACTAAAAACTGTTTTGCCAATCTGGACTTGATTTTTTCCTCCTAAACACCCTTTCAATACGTCTGCACAACCTATCTGAGCAAGAATCTAGGCATGTCTTAAAATTAAAACAAGTTATACATGTGTATTACTTTGGTTATGTGATAAACCATGTAGGGGTAGAAGAGTATAAACATTACTGTGACACTGGAAATGATTGCTTGACAGACTTTTCTACCCACGTGAGAATGAGAAATTACTGGCTCCCTTTCCGATGTGAGAATAAAAACTAGGCTCCTGTACATTGAGCAACCTGCGAAATATATGTGTGCTACATAATTACTACAATGTCTCATTATGCTAAGAGAACAATATCAGCACTAGAGTGCCGTTACATAATGTTGCAAGTGTGAATAGCACGCAGGCCATTAGGTTGATTATACATTTTCGTGAATGCGAAATATGTTCACGCCTAATTGGAGAGGTTCCATGCTAATTCTGAAATAATTAACACTTAAGTTATTAATTTTAACTAATTGAAAACAGCAACGTAAATACATTTTAAAATGTCGAAGAACATTTATCTGGAAATTAATGATGTGGATGTTGTGAGCTACTTATAATTCATATTATTCTTGTATCTCTCTATATTAAGCTACATCTATCGGAATTAATGGAAATACCACTTTATTCTGGGGCTTTCTCCGTTAAAATAACAAACAAGAAAATTTCAATTATTTAACCTCCAAGAAATGTATTGATAATTGAATAAGGGTACATTTATTTACGTCAAAATCACCTTCTACGTGTGATTAACAAATTGGACATCACATTTGGGGCAAAGAAGAGTGGTGGATTATGCTAGGACTGGATATTTGTTGACTAGGAATGAGCTGTCAAACCAGGTGGTTCCGTGGGAAATAGAATGGTCCACGATCAAATGGGCGAATTTGAATTACCTGGGTGACTATAAGTTAGTTTTTTGTTTTTTTTCAAAACCCCTTTTTATTCAAACTTTTTTACAATAAATGATCAAAAATACAATGAACAAGATTAATAATATAATAAAGTTAAAAGATCAATAAACAATATACAGGACTAGGTGATGGGGCTCACCTTCGGATTACAAAGTGTAAGTGAGGTTGTTTTCGATCTTTTTTTTTTTCCATAGCTCTCAAACTTATAAAAAATAGGATGTGGGAAAAATAAAAGGAAAATTATTTTGGATTGATGGGGGCCTTTCACTAAGGGGAGTCCCATTTGAAGGATGTATGAGAAGGATATGTGGTGTGGGATGTCTAAAGGAGGCGGGTGGGTTCGGGGAGGTAGTAAGAGTCTACCTATGGTGGAGCTTAGGGGTACTAGGCATTGGTTTGTAGTTGGCCAGGTCATACCTTGGCCCGCCCCTGAAGGGGGCTGCACTGTGTCGGCCTATCGGCCGGGAGATCGACCCACCCTGAGCAGGTAGAAGGGGTCATAGTGCTTCGGTTGAGTCAGCCGGGAGATCGACCTCGATCTCTTGGCTGTATGTGGATCGTCAGTCTCCGTCAGGGAGCTCGGGTTCTATAAGGTCCATCTGTCTCCAGGCTTCGGCGGTCCAACAGTGCTTCCATCGGACGGGCATTGGTGGTGGTTGAAGGTCGGAGAATAGTGGGTTGTGGCAGTGTTGAAGTGAATCGTAAAATTTGATGCGTCGTCTCTTGATAAACTCTCGGATGGTGAGCACTTCAAATTTTTCGAGGATCTCGTCAAATCGTCGTGGATTTTTCGTTCATTCGGTTGAACGGGGTATGTTTGAGGGAGGTGCGGAGAACTCTGTTCTGGAATTACTGGAGCGTTTTTAGTGTGTTAGGAGTTAGATACTTGAATAGTGGGGTCCCGTACATCAAAGCTCTCAGGACGCTCTGGTGAATCAGCAGCTTGAGGCGTACCGATAAAGCCGGGCTGTGAAGTAGGTGTCCTAGGCTGTAGAACTTTTTCCTAACACTCTTTAACTTCTTGCTGAGATGTGTCGTGAACAACAAGTGTCTACCGAGGGTAATCCCAAGGTAGCATAGCTTGTTGCTCACGGTGCACTCTTTGCCGTCTACGGCGAAGGATTAAGGTAACATCTTTTTTTCAGATTTATAACTAAATATAATTCCTTGCGTCTTGGCCGGGTTTACTTTGATGTTTACGGCGTCGAGTTTCTCAGCAATGTGATGACTGGCGCTCTCAGAAAATTTCAGGGCTCTGGTGGGATTGATGCTAGTGCTGTAGACACCTATGTCGTCTGCATACGCCAATACCTTGCAGTTAGGGTACAAGGCTCCTACGATGTGAGCGGTGTAGATTTAGAATAGCAGGGGGCCTAGCACTGATCCTTGGGGGACACCGGCAGTGTATTTTCTTCGGGTCGTAGACGTGGTGCCTATCCGAACTGAACAAGTTCTGCCTGTGAGGTCTGAAATCATCAGGTTCTGCAGCCGATCTGAGAATTCGTATTCCCTCAGACATTGGAGTAGGGTGTGGTGGTCCACAGAGTCGATGCGACGTGTTGCAGTCTCACCAAGTCGTTGTTCGCACTTAAGCCTGTGCTGAAACCAGTCTGCTCTGGTGGGATGACTTCTTGCGTCTCGCAGTGCTCGGAGAGATGTAGGTGGATAATTCTCTCGAACAGCTTCGAGAGTTGAGTCAGCAGACTGATGGGGTGGTAATGAGAAGGCTCATAACCGCTTTTTGCAGATTTCAGCAGGGGGACGACCGCAGCGTGCTTCCAGTTCTGAGGTGAATAGTGCAGCCTGAAGCAGGAGTTCAACACGTTAGTGATGTACGAGATTCCTTTCCTCGGTAGTTCTGGATCCCATCTTCACCTGGTGCCTTGTTCCCATTCGTTCTTCGAATGAAGCCAGCAACCTGCCGGTGGGAGGTGTAGGTTTCGGTAGTGGTGCGGAGGGAGGGGGAGGTGGGTCAAGGGCTCCTATTGGCTCACCTTGGCCACGGCTCACAGCTTCAAAGTGATCCGCCAGTATGTCCATCCTGTTCGGTGGTGGGGATGAACTGCCCGTTCACGGCCAACCTTACACCGTTCTTTTTGGACCTGCATGTCTTCACGAGTTTTCCAATTGCTTGTGGATACTAGTAAGGCGGTCTTCCCAAACCGAGTTTTTCCACTGGGCTCGTCCGAGTCGCAATTGGCTCTCGGTCTTCTGTAAACTCCTGACACTATCATGTCATTCGTGAGCGTTACGATGTAGCGGGAGGGCCCTAGGGTCACGGGTGGGGGTAGTCTCCTATAAGGAACTCCGTGCTTCACTCAGACTGCAGCTCCTCCAGAGATAGTCTCGATGTCGTGGTGGTAAGTGGTATAACCCGGGAAGCGGCAGAAGTAGATCTTCTTCAACCGGGTATCTGTGTTTACGGCAACGTCTGGCGAGTGGCACCGTAGAATTGCCTCTACGTCGGCTTGTTTGGGCCGAAAGCCGCTGACGTTGTAATTTAAAATTACGTACCCCATCATTTAGATGTTTGATTTTTGAATTCTGTCATCATCTTCGTTACCGCCTTGGTGAGTTTATTCATGGCAGCGGTCATGCTGCTTGTTGTGGCCACCTCTTAATCACAAAGTCACCCTCTTCTCGTATCAGACCTTGTATCTATATCATCAAATAATATCAGAAAATATGTATCTATCATTTTTTCCATATCTTTAATAAATAAATATTATGACGACAGTGAGAGTAGGGGAAGGAGTCAGTAGAGTAGGGCCCATCCCCACTTCCTCTTTAGCCGCCTGGTGGGGGGCCATCCCCTCCAGGCGAGCCGGCTATATAAGCCCGAGCCTCTGAGTCAGAGCTCAGACAAAAAACAACCGGGACCTTGAACACTTCTTTCTCTCTCTGCACTGGCGCTGCTGCTCTACTCAAAACCATTGACTTCTCATTCAACTACCTCTGCATCTCTCTTTCCTAACCTCGCTATGTTGTAATCCAACGTTTGTCAGACCCCACACCATCCTAGTGGGAATCTCTGCCACTAGCACCTCCCCTATAATATACAATCTCCCTCGCGGACGACGGTTGCCGTGGTTCTGCAAATTTTACCAGCAGTGTCTCCCATTGCAATCCTGTCTTCCTCTCTTCGGTTCACACTCGCCTTTGGGATCCGGACGGTTTTCGCCTACCCTTAGATACCGAGTGTGAATTCGTGGTCATTCCAAGAACACATAAATTACCTATAAACCTACCCTCTTCTCCTTAACACAGTGCTTTGTCGGGGCACACACACCTTCTAAGACCTTATGGATTCAGATCAAAGCGAATTAGGCTGCCCTGCCGACTAGGCCGGTGGCCAGGGTGAAAGACCATAGGTCCACCCGCCTTATCTCTTTCTGGGCGCTCGCCGGATTGGGGCTAAGAGGTTGTAGCAATCCTAGCCCGCAGCGGGCGTCTCCTTGCCACTTTGGGGATACTCAGGTATACTGAGCCCCTAGTGACGACCCGACACTGCTCAACATGTTCATCAGACTGCCCAAGATGCTCATCAAGGCATCATTATTGTTAGCAGTGGGTCGAGGTAGGGACTCTGGGAGAACTTCAGGGGCCCTGGTGTTTCCGGTTGCCATCTGGGCATAGGAGGCAGTCTGTCTTGGTGGAGGGGGGGGGCAGGCATGTATGTGGCTCTTCTCGGCACGGCTGTAATGTTCTTTGCCTGCTTTTTTGTTTTCGTAGTTTCTATGAGTTTTACCCTGTACGGGCCCTGTCGGTACGTCGTGACATGATTTACCCCGCACCGAGGGAAATTGAAGCGTCTCTTGGGCAGTATTTTATGTCGTGAGGCTCGCTGCACCTCACGCACTTGGCCTGCTTGAAGCAGTACCTTCTGGTATGGCCGTATTCCTGGCAGTTCAGGCACATCGGGATCCCTTTTTTTCATGGAAAGTGCTCACTCGAAAGAGCACATTATTTATATGATGGTGCTGCTCAAGGTCTCCGCCTTCAGTGTGTAAACCCCTGTCACTAGTATCGGTTCGATCTCTGTCCGAGCGCCATTTCGGTCGATGCGCCTTAATCGATAAACATCGATTATGTTGCTACCCATGCTATTTATGTGGGCTTTTATCTCCTCGATTGGATGAGAGAGATCGAATCCATGAAGCAGGTTTTTTTATTAGGCTTAGTACCACGGGGGGCGAACGTGTGAAAGGGGATTTTTGATTCCCTAATTGCAGTCCAGGGTACCAAGGATTTACCAAGCAGTCCATAGTTAAGGATACCAATAAAAGTGGTTCAAATATTTTGGACCTGGTTTTAGTTTATTTTTATGTCAAGTTGGCTTTTTTTACATTTGTTGAAAAGTTGAATTTGTGTGACTCAGAGGGTTAAACAAATAAAACAAAGTATTTTAGGTAAAAAATGTGGAATAGTTTTTTTTTTTATAATCATTATGGATATAATAATTTACGTTATACATAATAGATATCGATATAGTTTCTCTACTGCCTACCACCTATACAGTGTATATAAACAAATGTTTGTATATTTGTATATACATATAGATTATGTATACATAGATATTCTATATATATATACATATAGATTATATATACATAGATATTCTATATGTATATAGATATAGATAGATATTGTGTGTATATGTATATATTGTAACCTTTTTACCATTTTTCTTTTTATTTTATTTGATCAATTTAACTTAACTAATTTGGCAGGTCCGTCATGAGATCTTTAATTCAAATTGTTTTATGTCTTTGACATAGGAATTTATCCCGATTGATTCGCCCGATCTCAAGGCTAATGTTGTAGTTATTAATAAATTGAGAAACTAGGAATTGTGAAATATATTCAAATAAAATGGTTATAACAAATAATTATAATTAACATAGAGTACTGACAAAAGTAAAAAAAAATATTCAATTCCTTTTAAATTAGGATAATTACTACTAATTACAAACATGAATTTGAGCTCAATTTCTTTTAATGGATCCATAATAAGAAACAATATTAATATCACCTAATCGATGATCTTCCTGTAATCCAATCAACGTTACTTTCTGCTGTTGGTTCTTCTCCTCTCTTCCTGTATGGTACCCGCCAATTCGGGAGCTTGCTAACTGCGTTCTTCTCGACGGTTGTGCTAAGACTGCCGGTTTACCTCATCCCCACTCCTAGGAGCATAAGGAAAAATGACCCTTACCAGATGTGAGGGTTCCTGGTCTTATTCTCAAATATCATGAATGTTACAATATATATAAATATATATATATGTTAGCTGGAGAGGCGGCTATGAGAAGATAAACATAGGAAGTCTCTCCAGTTAATCCCCTCAACTGATTAGCGAGCCTATATATAAATCGCATAGTGTCTTCTTCCCTCTTTTACGATTCTAGCCGAGTTTATCGTAACTTATATATATACATATACACATAAAACAATTGTTTTTATATTTGTTGGTGTTAAAAAATATTGGGGAATATTGTGATTCCAATGATCCTCAGATCAACAGGTTAAATATATTGATTAAAATTAATCCGACTAAGCAGTAACAGCAGGATCTCACAGAAAGTAGTGTCTGCTCAAGACTTTTCCCGGCGACCAAAACTCTAAATAACCACGCCGGTATCTCTTAGAGTAAGTTCGATGCATCTGTTGCTGCTAAGTCTTCGCCCCGGCTGAGCCTATCCCCATGCCACCCGGCAACATAAATTATTCCCGCTGTGGTACGCAGTCTGCGCAGGTAAACTTTCTCAATTATGCGAATTCCTCGGACGGTAGGCTAAATGACTTGTGCCTACGCTCATAACTTCCCCCCTGGCATGAATCCTTTATGGCGTTCCCTCCCGCGATCAAACGGCTATACCTATTGCATATTATTTAACATTCTGTCTGATCATGAAGGACCTTTTATTACAGTAATTAAAGGAACTTCGGTGCTACATTTCTCTTTGATTTATTTTTCATTACGTCCTAAATATTACTCAAACTGGCGGAAAAAAAAAACTAATACTTTCTAGATAATTAGCCCTATGTTATGAGCTCTCTGACGAATGACTAATTAAGACTATTTATTTCATAGGAAATTCACGAAATGATTTTATAAGAATGAGGGGGGAGGCATGTGGAATCTCGAATATCTTGGACTAAGTTTTCACCCCAGTACTTATTTAGGCTTAACGAGTGAGATGTTGAAAAAAGCCATGATTTTGTAATATTCAAAATATTCAATGAAATGTAAAAAGTTCGTATTCCCACCAATATCATGGGCAATGTAGACAATAGAGAAAAAATATAGATAAATAATTTGTGTTTAGTCTTGCATAAACTATAATTACTGAATATTTTATTTTTGAAAATGAAAAATAAATTTGACATAACCAAAATATTTAAGGAAGAGAAACCAACTCTATGCACAATTCAATTAAACGGCTACTCTTATTGCATCCAATTTTTTTGGGGGGACTTGCTAACCACTAGGGCAATTGACAATGCACATTTTCTGTAATTAAAAACCGCAACTATATACCTTATAGATCCGAGTGAACACTCTGATGCCTGCCGACCGGGATAAAGGTGTCCCCCCAATCCCAAATGTTTCTCTCGTAGGTAGGTCAATTTTCAATTCGATGACACGAGGACTGATCGGAAGATATGGATAAAAACCATGTTGCCTACCGATATTTCATACATCTACACAGTCTACTGATGTTTACTTTTTTGTTTTATATGTTCACAATAGCTTTAACTTATTCATAAGCGATTTCTAGTATTGTCGTCGAATAAACATATTTTTAGGAATATCTAAAGCTATATGACTAGCTATTTGTATTTATTTGATTAAATAATTAAATATATATATAATATGTTAACTGATCTAAATTATTTGTTGGCTGACTTTGTTCTTGATGAATGCAAACTACATATAGTTTGAAATAGTACCAATAGTGCCATTTAACATATATGGTACCATATTACAATGTATGTTAAAACTGTATGTAAACACTTATCATTTGTTTACGTTGGCTCATATTGCTAGGCATTCGGCAATTTCAAAGATATCTAATTTAACTACAATATTCAAATGAGATTTTTAGTATTAGATAAATTTAGATTTTAGTAATTATTTTCACTGAAATTGTCCGTAGAAATAATGCATGATAATATAACACCGATTATACTTATAAACCATCATAAACAAAAAAAAATTTTGAAAAAGGTAAATAAATTTATAAGCAACTGACAGTCACTAGAAACATGGTGGCCTAATTGGATTTGGCTTTTTAGGGGATATAAAGATTACGGTCCCCATAGAGATTTTTTTAATAACGCGATGATCTTTCCATTGACAAAAAATGACGTACAGGATCTCATTAATTTATTTAATTAAACAAACCGTTCTCGAGCTACGGGCCAGTGAAAAAATCCTTTTTCGTGTAACCACACAGGCCACAACACTGAAAGTTGTGTAGTTTATTGTAGCCGTTTGCTGTTGTTTTTTTCAATCGACGGAATAGGGTATGAGTTCAAGGATAATTTTCGTTTGGCCTTTGCAATTTAAATTGTAATATTCTAACAGCATATTGCAATAGTGATTTTTAGAACATGACTCGCTAGAGTATATGGTGGGTTTCTCTTCCTTGATTGTTTCTCAGTCCATGATTGTTTTCCATCACTTCATAGACACTTACTCCATTTTTTCTGCACGCTACACTATATTACCTACCAAGTTTTATTATATATTTAATTTATTTTATGTGGTATATTGTATTAAAATCAGCAGTTAAAAACAAACTCAAAACAATAATTATCATCAAGTAATAAATTTTAGTACTAGCGATAATATTTTGTATTAAATTCAAGGTATCGTAGTAGCTTCCTAAATCATCAGGATTGATATCCTGTTATTCTTCGTTACACTAATTTTAACTACATTCAATATTTAAAAAGCCGTTAATTTAGTTCGTAGCCCGTTATTAAATCAGTCACTACCCCTCTTTGTGATTGGTAATCTATAAAATATAAACAATCCTTTGAAACAATTTATTTTCCTTAATGTCAAAATTACGCTGTAAAATATTACTACAGTCGTATATTTTTGCTATTTGAGCTAACGAAGAGTTATTTACATAATGGAAGGTATCGTTTTATTATCTTATGGCAGAGTTTATGACCATAACAAACATTTTACGATTAACCCTTTTATATGCTATTTCCTATTTGGTAATAATAATATTAATTTACATCCTCTTCTACTTCTATGACCCGATGAGTCATTCTATCCTGGCCTGGTGGAATATATTCTGCATTGCTCCCTCTCACTCTCTCTCTCTCTCATTTCTATATTAAAAATATGTCGCATACTTGAGATACTACGGATCTCTAGAATATTTCTAGAGAGCTAATATTTTTTTTCATATTCCTTCCAATCTGGCTATTTCCCTAATTTTACCCGTACATAAAAAAGGCAGTTGTTCTCAATTGAGATTTTTTTTTCAAAGAATATTATAAAAACGCTTCTATATTTTTTAATGGAAATTTTAACTCCCCGGGTAATGCGAGACCGGCTGGCGAAAAATTCTAAATAGGTAATAGTTTGTAACATCTTAGCTAACTTACGCCAACGTTTGTTTATTTCATTTTATCGTTCCTGAGGAATTCAAGGCGTTTGCTCCGGCCTAGAGGTTAGCATGATGGCTTCCGTTTGAACTAAGAATACCGCTTGATTCCAGGATTTTTCAATGGAGGGCAGATGTTATTGCGGTGCAGTCAGCCTTGTGAGAATAAATGAAAAGCTACATGAATGAAAAAGTCATGGATCCTCTTAAAAAAGTCCACAGCCTTGTTTCACCTGCCAAATACAGTGACAACATCGGTTACTTTACCCCCTTATAAAGTGTTGCGTTAATGATTTAGTTATTTTATTATTATTTAAAAATTCCATCGGTTAAAACTTTATTGCAATCAGAAAAGTTACATATTATTGATAAGAATATTTATATCGTTCACAAATATGATAGAAAAACTTATAATTATTAATAATCCTTGATTATTTGTCGTATTTTTTATTTTTGGCACCATCCAAGCATCAAATTAAACTTGCGTACAAAATAACACGTATCCACGTAAAAAATGTGTTATTTTAAAGATGTGAACCCGCTAATGGCAGGTTTACTAAATTTAGTAATATTATTGATCAGGAGCTTGAAACCATCAAGCTGCTACTTATGGTAGTTTGCCAGACTTTTCTTGCTGGATAACTCCATTCTATGTGACTCCGATATAAAGAAACTGTTCTCCCGGGTGAGGTTCTTTCCGGAAAAAGTTCTGCCATCATCACATCACACCGCCAAATCTTCAAATTTTATTACGAACATACATATTTTTGTTGCATATTCGAACAAATGTGTGGTTATTCACCTCAACAGGAAAATCAGGAGATATGATAATCATTTCAAAGCACCTCCCCCCCCCCTCACCAAGAAATCTGCACCAACTCCTACTGACCTCGTTTACATATTTACACTTCAATCATACAATTCACTTCATGTGAGGCAATGTAATCCAAATTATTATCAGGTTTCTCTTCGGTGATTTGATATTGCAGCCATTGATGCATTTCATTGGTCATTTTTCCTGTCAATTTAAGTTGCATTAATGTTCAATCACTAGGCAACCATGTCAACAAAATTTTATGCTTGTTCACTTCCATGTAAATTTCCAGTTTTAAATTTTTATTTCTATCATATTGTCATCGCGGTAAAATATTAAGTTTTATTCTTTTACGTATATTGGTGTACTCAGCCAATGTCTGGAAAAGGGAATCCAGTGATCCCCTCTCCACATGATTATATATATGATTGACCGTTCATCATTGTCCAAATTTTTAGAATCATTTTTATTTTTAGTTAATTCGTTTATAATGTAAGTAAGATATTAGTAAGTTATAGGAAGTTGCCCCTTGGTTTTTGGACAATGAAGACAATTGACTCGATATTCAATCTTCTTATGATGTAAAAGCCATGGTGTCTCTGGGTGCTTGTAGGTAAATATTGAGAAATTTATTCCCAATCCATATAGATTTCAAAGTTTTATTACATATTATCGTCTATCGGCTTTAGTAGATTACAAAAAAAAGAACGAGAGTAAAGGGAAATGATATATCAACAACGGCTAGGTTTAATCTGTCTTTATTCCGCTTCTAATCCTCTATATATGTTTACAACCTTTGTTTACATGGAACTACGTAATATTAGGCCTAACATTGCCATGCCTCGCGTCTTAACTCATATATATATATATATTCATACGCACACACATTTTTGAATGGCGGGAATAACAAAATAATACCTTATCTAGAAAAAAACCTTATTTACAAATTAAATAATAAATGTTATCACACAAGATTATTTGAAGTACAACAAGAATATTAATAAATTAAATTAAGGCAATCTTAGAAGATTTTTATTTTCACACCATAAGTTATTATGCATATATTTTTTTTTTTTACACCATTTTGGGTACCAAAAAATACCTTTTTTGAATTTAGAGTTTCGAACCCCTACTCTAAATGCAACAAAAAAAATTAATTTATCAACCGATGTTTATTTTTTTTATGAATGTACCTTGTAAGAGATTTTTTGCTGTAGTTACCAATCTTCCGAATTAGTGGGTTTTCAGAAGCTTTGTTTCGTTGAAACAAGTTTCAGTTTGAGAACGGACAAATTATTGAATTGTGGGGAGTTGTAATAGTTATTTTTGTGCAGCGAGGGTAGATATAGATGATAAGCATTAGCAAGGAAGAGATTTAACGTCCAAAAAGGTATAGATCATCAGTCTTTAATCTGTTGGCCCTATTTTAAAAAATAAACCAACGGGCTTAATTTTGTTTTAAGTGTATTTCCACCAAAGCTTGAATTAATCTGGTAAACTTTGGATCAATATTAAAGACAGGAAGAAAGGGGAAAAGCATTTTCATTAACAAACTTGGTCCTGTTTCTCTATCCTCCGTGTTCCCATTTAATATAGGTGAACAGATAACCTCACTGAAATTTAACGCAAGTATCTTAAGGCATTATCATCTTTTCGAAACTTCGTTAAGCTTCCTAAGCTACTTTATAAATGTTAGCCAACCTTCACTTATAAACTTGGTTAAAACAACGCTAGAACTATATAGAAGTGGAGTTGTCTGCTAATCCACTTGGGCTAACAGCATCGGAGAAGACCTCAAATATAGGCTTTGGAAAGTGCCTGATTATGTTAAGGTAGTCGAGATAGGGCTGGTATAATCGGCGCAGGCGTTCAAGCCCTAAATTGTTCAACTCCTTCAACATGCCAAGGCTTCACTGCAACTTCCTTTTAATTTCCTTTCTTCAGCGTCGTCCGTATTCATTATGACCCCTTTATCAGCCCTTGATCATATTATTTAGCATATTTTCATTATTTTAAAAACGAGGCTACCATCAAGGGACTTCTTGACCACCTCGCGTACAGCACCCGAATAGGATGACGTGTTGGATAAGGATCGTTTTTTTATTCAAACGTGTGTATCATAGTAATGTGTTACCGTTGAGTCAAATTATAGGTGGTAGGAAAGGGAATACAATTTCCTTAAAATTCGCTTTTACAGAATGTAGTCAAAATAAAACTTTTGGACGAATAAAATGGCTACATCTGACCAATAAATAGGTTTGCGCAACTTATATATCTCATTTTTGTACTTCGAAATATGTAGGGGACTGTTAAAATCTGGATTTTAAAGAAATGTACTTCAAATCATTTTTCGGAAGAAAAACATATCCCCTCTTAGAGTTGTGGTTAGCCAAAGGACAGGTATTTATGGAATATTTAGTAGCTAGGACTGGATTTTAAGGTTTCGATGACTCAGACTTAAAATACGATAATATCTGTAATAATAATGAATGCAAAGAAAAGGTTCACATAAAAATGGTGTTGATAAAATATTAAATGTGGTTCGAACAGCAACCTATCCCGCATGGCAGTTGAGTGTTGCGGGTTTAGTGGGCATTGGAGCCGTTACTGTCAAGCTGTGTCTCCACTTTGTAGGTTTAATCAAAATCAAAATTTTCACCCTGATAGTTATCGATATTATCGTGATACACCATTCCCTCAATCTTTCTTTTCTGCGATTTATAGTTCTTTGCTAAAGCCAGCATGACGCATGAACTCTCATTCAGCTGAAGGAGCAAGCAAACATTAATTCTTAAGCATGCTTTATAAGATTTATGATGATCTACATTTTACCAAAGCTTTTGTCTTTGGTCTAGAATAGTTAAAATGATAATCCATTTAGAACCTTTGATAATAACAGCCTTCCTCAGGGGCCTTTTAAAACAGGGTTTTCTTTTGCTGAGGAAGTAAACCCGCTAAAAAGCACATCTATTTGTGTTTCCCATCAGGAAATTTGTTTCATATTTTAAAAAAAAAGTCTGTAAGCCTCTCTAGTGATTGTATTATTTAAGAATATTTTTTTTCATAAATGCTACACTTTGATTATTACTGATTAGATAAAAATTATATTTTTCAGGTAAGACTCGATGGTCTGTCACATCTCTTGGAAATCTGGCAAGTTAATTATTTCTTTATACATTCTAATTGTGGACAATATATTCTAGTATCACTTATTCTTCTCTGTATGTGGAATAGTTGGTGGCATAACTTGACAGTTAATCACTTAAAGATATCTAAATACTAATGATGATACTATGTTGAGAGTACTCTTGACGTACGAGCGTAGGGATAGCAAAACTGGATACCTCATAAAACCAACGTTACCAGCCGCATCTCAAAGGGTTTTTTCTATATCCCTCCTTTAAAATTTGTAAATCCTTACGAAATTTTCATTATTGAGATTAGAAATATACTTGCCATTTCATGGTACTATTTAAGATTTTAATATATTAGTTACGATAATTACTTACAGCGGTGGTGATGTTCTTGAGATGTGTTATTACTGTTTCATATTTATTTTTGATAATCATATTTAATTACCATCATGAAATTTTTTTATTACCTCTGCTAAAGTTCTTAGGTCTTGAATTGATATGATCACATCACGTAAAACATAGTTAGAAAAGTCTTCTCTACAAGTTTTTGCTGATTATTTATTGATTTCTAAATGTGTATCCAAATTTTTAGTCCGCATTCCTATGGTGGTCCGATTTATCAGCATACGTATATTACATACTACTTATTAGAAACTACGTAAAATAATATACTTTTACTTTTAATAACGTTATCATTAATTGACTTTACGACTCTTTCAGTATTTTTTATTTTGTTAGTTGTATATTCATAGGGGAAACATTCATGCACCACATCACGCATCTGTATCAGAGGGGTTGCAGCTGCGATTTTAATGATTTTTCGCGACTAAAGCCCTAAAGCATACTATGTATTATTGTGTCAGGTCTTAAAAATTTTAATTATTACTGATAAAATCTTTCTTGTGATAAAATTACAATCTGCCTTATTGGGCAATAAGTAATTGTGTTCAATGTTCTCATTCATACCATATTTACAAACAGCCCTGAGACCTCCCAAATCCACATGGTTGACACACCCTTCGCTTGCGAAAGAGGAATTGGAGTCTTGGGAAGTCCCTCACGCTCCTCCGTCAGCCGCGTCACCGGATGACATAGTTGGAACTGGTCATTACCAGGATTCCCACTGCCACGTATTATAGCAGGTCATGAGCAGTCACTGCCGCTTTAGTCTTCGAGGAGGATTATAGAGATGCGTGGTGCAGTAAAATGACTGAGATAGAGGATAAAGGTGGTTGGATAGGTTTTGATGGAATTTCATGAACTTTGAAGGATTGAGTTCATGTTTGTAGGGTATATTAAGATCGTTATGAAGGTGTTTGTTTCTGACGTAATAAGGGGATATAACTATTGTTCTCAGCCTTTCTTTTGGTTGAAATGATTGGGTATGTTTGATGTTCAACTTTTTTGCCTGTTCTATTCTGTATGTCAGATTGGCTTTAGTATAACTTTGTAAATTACTAATTTATTTTCTATTGAGAGAAGGGATGTTCTTTGGAGTAGTCTATAAAGTGTTCCCAAGCTTCTGTTTAGTTCTTTTCTTTTTAGTCGAAAAATTAAATAAAAAAAATATGTGTTTATACAACTCATAATTAGGTATCTTGCTTACTAAGTTGCATAAGATACTCATTTAAATGGAGATTTGCATTACACCTTTGCAATTATTGATATTTATTGGTGAATTCGTGAAAAATTCTCTTTTCTATTTATAAAAAAAAGTTGCGATTGCTAAATAACACACCATACTTTGCTCTGACATTACTCGCATAATGATGAAAATTGATTTATATTGCATAAATATAAACGACATTAAGTTCATTGATAGTTAGATAGATAACTGTTGTGAAAAACTTATAGACATTTTTGTCAAAATAAGTTTGATTTATTTTCATACTTTCTCATAATGTATTTATACGATCGTAGGATACACAAAAATACACCGACGAAATACAGCTCTGCAAATATAGTAGATTTGGCATTTTTGAGAAGAGCGACTTGAAAAAATCATCCCACAAATAAATTAAAACATCAGAGCTTTTTAAAGTTGTGCACGTTAGTAGACAATTTATTACTCTTGAACACTTTCTTGTTTTACTGAGTATAAAGCTACAGATTGTCTGGAAAATATTGTAGAACTTTGTACATTTATGTTTCGTTTAATTATTAATTTATTGGCCTTGAAATGAACACCTTAAAGTTTTAGAGTTACGACTTTTGACTAGCTTACTTCATTTTTATTTCTAGCGCCTCCACTTCTTCGCTCTTTTATGCTTTTTAACAGAAGGCAGGGGAACTGATCTGTTCATTTTATCAGAGTCCAATTATACCATCGACGCTTTTGATCCAAACCGCACTTAGCCGATGGAAAGTTATAATTGAACCTTTTCAGAAGGGCATATACGGGGGGATGTGAATATTTGAAGACGCCCTATAGTGGCTGAAGGGCCTGCATGCTCACGTGAAACATTCATGCTAGCCCTCGCTCTTTTAACTGCTCCCTGGAGCGGCACTTGTAAATAATTCCTGCTTTTCTTTGTCTTGGAGTACGCGGAGTGCACGACGTGTACCCGTGTCACGACCCTCGCTCTAGCTTATATTTGGTGATGTTGCCATGGCGGCGATAACCAGCCATGTGAGTATTCCGTAGACAGTCGTGAATAATTGAGCAATCCCTCAAGGCAAAAGGTAGCCGAATAATAAACAGTTGCAGTTAACCATCAGAATATGCTGATTCTCAATACCAACTTTTATGGGCTGAGCTCTTTCTGCATAACCACGACCAAATAATATACGACGTGATAGTAGGATTGCGATAATGTAGCATTTAAAGTTTTCGTTTATTCATTACATTTGAAGGACTATACTTGTAATTTAATTAAATGAAGCATAATTGTATCAAGCGATACAATATTTTCGAAAGACAATTTGTAACTCTACGCTACAAGAGAAAATCCTCCGGTTTTTTAAGGGATTTAATTCTTTTAAAACAACAATATATAGTTGAGCAATTCCACAATATAACAAACAGTTTGTGTTTTATCGAAATTGAGTGGAAACTTAGTGGTTCCTTCTTAAAAATGCCCTTGAGAATGACGTCAGAGTCCGTCGGAAACGTTAGGGTAAAAATCATTAAAGCTGTGGAGAGACAGAACGTCTTGAGAATAAATTAAACTTGTTTTGACAAAAGCATCCATTAGTTTTTCATAACAGATTAAGTTAATAGAAACGTGATTTTGTTTGTATTTATCAAAAGGAATAAATTTTCAAATTTTTTGTTCATATCTGATGTCCCCGGTAAATGTTACAATAAGATGGTTAAGTAGTTTTTTAGCAATCTAATTTTTTTGTTTATCTGAATAAAAAGTTATAAATGGTGCGTCAAATTTTATACAAATGTAATATTCGAAAATTTAGCGGCTTCAAGTGTGTAGGAAACCCGACAGAGCAGCCAGCAAGAGTCGAAGGGCGACGATACGTTAAGCTGCCAAAGACGGGCAACTGATCCCTTGATAAATGCACAACAATTTGTCAGCCGTGATCCTCGCACCGCCTCCGCCCTTTAGCCTACCGCTCCCGAACACAGGTGATCTCTTGCCTGCAGGTAAACTGAAATATTTCCCTCGGTACGGGCCAGCACCGATATTGATTGGGAAACCGCACCTGGGAGTGGCATTAGCTGGTCTTTGTAGTGCCCCTCATGTCTAGTGAGTGGTCTTCGATAAAATATCTCCTTTCCGCTTAATAATGTTAAATTGCAGACAGTTGCAATGTCACCATTTTTCCGGAATTTCTCGCTACTATAAACTCCGATTAGCTCTTGACCACCTCGGGTGTTGCTCCGTGAGACTTGGCCTTTAGCGTCGATCATGACTTGTTTTTTACACATTCTCGGCTGCCCTTAATTGGCCGGCCCAAGTAAACAACTGGTCCAAACATATGTATGTTTTAGGTACTATGTTTTTCTTTTTTTCTTTTTACAAAACAAAACGATTACAAATAATCCCTTATGATTATAAAACATTCATACCTCTTTCTTTAAGTGCTTCTCCCTATATTCTGAGGGAGAATGTGCGAACTCTCGGGAAAAAAATTAATTATGACAACTTAAACTTTGATACGAAGCAATCATGAGTAACGGTTTTAAATATCTCTTAGTGCTCTTTTAATGTACTGTAATATTTTAGGTTAGGTTCAGGGTAATGCTTCTTTATTAGGTTTTACAAGAAACTAAATACAACACATCAATATCGATAAGAAAGGTTTTATAAGTCCTTCTCTCTCCACACTCGCCACTTGATTATCTACAACCAACACAATCTTACAAAAAGCTTCAGTTCAGTTAATCCGTTAAGGTTAAGTTAATTCGTCAGCACTGGACGGACGAAACCTCAGCGATCAATAAGGCCGTTACATTAATATTGACTAAAATGATAATTTATGTAATAATTTAATTCCATTGTTTCTGTAACATCGTTGAATTGATGTCTAAAATATCTTCCATTTTCATGAAAGTAAAAGTTGCAGATTTAAGTAAATACATAAAAAAAATGTTTTTTTTTTTTTTAGGAAAGCAGTTTGGTCATCAGGTCTTTTCAGTTTATAATTGTAACACGTTGCAAGTTATTATAATTAAATTAGTTATTCTAGTGAAAATAATGTAACCGTTCACTCATCTCTGTTAATGGAGAGCACTACAGGTTGGTCTGCCTCAGACAGCTCCTATTGCACTTATTAAAAATTTTAAAATCAAATTTCTATGAATTTGGCTTTTCATGTTTGGGAAATAATAATTATGGTTCGTCACAGAACTTTTTCTTTTGTGTTTGCAGCTAAATTTAATTATTTAATTTTTTTACTTTTCTGTTTTTCATAATCTTCTATTTATTGATTAAATCAGTAAAGTGATTATTTAGTTTTAGCTCTTTAAATATTTTCCCTTCCAGTTCGGATATGTAATCTATTCATGTTTATCATGTGAATTGTTCCTCATCACAAAGCAGTTAAACACGCTGTTTAAACTTTGTATGGTGGCCTCAGGTAAGGAAAAAGCTGAGGCGGTATTGTTAAAAAGGTAAAATTATAATGCGTTTTTCTCACTTGATGCGTTCTACCGTTGATGATTGATATTTTATTTGTTTTTATTCTAATATTATCGGAACCTACACGTGTTGTTCCAATTACACAAAAGCCGAAATCACTCCGACAAATACACACAGATACATAATAGATGAGACGGTGAATTCATTCATACAAGGTCATCTCCAGATTGGATATAGTTTTCGCCCAATATAACTGTCCAATATCCGCGATTGCTCGGTTGGCACTCCATTGGTCCAACAGTACGTGCTCGGACTTTCCTACGGAGATCCAATACTCACTCTCTCTCTGTCTCTGTCTCTGTCCGGGACGTGACGAGAAAATATGGTCTTTTCTTTCCTATTAACATTTTTTTCTTTCTTTTTTTTTAACTAGGATCGTAAATAAACCATCTCTTGTCAAAAACACAAACAATTTTGTGACCGCAGATATTATTTTCGATCGTCCAATGATTAACCTCCATCTAATTGTTATTTCATTTGTAAATTTTTTTTCTGTGATGACCAGCTCACGTCTTCCCTAGTTCCCTATGGTCCTCTATTTCTCCAGTGATTAGTGTTTATAAGAGATGTCCAAGCAGGAATCCGACTTATAAAGTTTTGCAAAGCATTTGTAAGCCATACTCATACTAATACGTTTATTCGTAACAATATCAACCCTACACTAAAGCCCAAGACGGGCTTTGGTATTCGAACAAATTCATTTCTGTTCTCAGCCACATTCCTCCAGTTTCCAAATACCAGTACTTTAAAATCCTCCTCTTTTACGCTCTTCCTCTTTTTTTTCTGAGCAGAACGGCTTCTACAAGTGATAATAAACACCCTTATTGAAGGGTTAGTTACACACTACAAAGCAGTCCCATTAAACAATAATAATTTGCACGGGGCATGATGATGTGTCAGTAATTGGCAATGTTCTGACATCCTCAGACCTGGCTTGCATTAATAGCCTACGGCAGATTGATGTTTGCTTGCAAATATTGACTGTTTACTAATTGTCTAGTGAATGCAGGCGTAGAAACCTGGATCAAATGTATAAGTACTCATTTTCCATTATCATCGTGTAGCGTGTGTTTTGATAAATATGAGTTCATTCTTCAAATAAAAGGAAAACGTATCCAATTCGCTGATTATTTGTCTCTATTTAAAATAAAGTAATGATAATGATAATTTCTTTGTATTAAATAAAACTTGAGAACTATTTTTTTTCCTTTTATGTTCTTGTTGTAAAAAAAAAAACTTTAACGTCGAGTATTACTTTTCCAATTTAATTCACTTAGTGTTTCACTTTCAATTAGTCATGTAAAATTACGATATCTAATTTAGATGTCAGTTTTGTCGCTTTAATTTCATTAAATTTTTTGCCATTAATATATTAGCTACTTAAATTTTAAATATTGGTTCTGGCCTGGAAAATGGGAACAATAACCAATAATTTATAATTACAAATGGTAAGATGAGTAGAATGTACAATACTATTCAGTGATGTTGAACCACGGATTTCAATTTCAATAGTTCTATTTTAAAATAAAATTGTATTCAAATGATTCTTTTAAGAAACTATCCCCATTTCTTAAATGGACCTATCCTACCTATCCTACTACCTATCCTACCGCACCTATAGATCTAAATCTATGAATTCACTTCCAATACATCACACTTGTTTTATTAAGCCAAAATGTTGGTTTCGGTATACAAACTATAGAAGTGGCTCGATCAATTCTCAACGTCATCGTGGACGCACCTTTGTACGTATCAAACAGGACTTAGAACCAATGACTTAGTTCTAGCAGGACCGGAGCTTGATCCCGGAATCTTTTTATCTCCTGTCGGATGCTCTATTTACTGAGCTCTCCCTGTCCAGGCAAACCCAAAAGAACATTGTGGCAAAGATGAAACGCTAACATAGATACCACATCTACACAATTACTTACTATGATTTCACATTTACTAGTTGTTGCTTTTTACGTGATGGATATTACTTTTTTATGAAATTAAACGTGGCTATTAAAGTTTATTAAGGCAATTTTTGGCATAAAAGGGATAATAAAGCATCAAGGCTCATTCATCAGGTCTTTTGGGAGTTACTTAACTTTGTACACAAATCCATGTACAAAACTATCACCTTTCTGCATTCGAATCGGGCTTACCCAGAGAATGGAGAGTGGATTCGACTCTACTGCACCGTTAGCACTCTCGCTCTAAAAGTGGAAACTTGACCTAGCTCCTGGTCGGAAAGGGGATAGAAACATGATGCTCCACATCGCCCTATCTGTCGTCGATTGGATTCTCCGCTTTTACCGTACAGGTTTGGACCGTAGTGCAAAAAATATACATATACATATAGACTAAATATAAAACATTCATAAGATATTATAAATAAGACTTATATATATATATATAAATATATATTGAAACCTATGAAACCTACCTTAGTTTTACCATCTCTCTTTACTTTACTTAACCAATTCAACCCGACTAATTTGGCAGGTCCGTCATGAGATCTTTGATTCAAGCCGTTTTATGTCTTTGACATAAAAATTTATCCCGTTTGAATCGCCCGATCTCAAGGCCAATATTATGGTTGTTAATAAATTGAGAAACCAGGAATTTGTGAAATATATTCAAACACAAATGGTTATGACCAATAATTATAACTATACAATAGAATATTGTTCATATAAAAAAAAAAAATTTCAAATCGAGCTAGAACAAATAATTATATAATATGAAATTGAGCTCCTTTATATCTTTTTTATGAATGGATCCACGATATTAATAAATGTTGGTGACACCAATCTACAACCTTGTTCGCCTATCCCCCCCAACACACCATGGCACTCAACATAAAATTACCTGTTTTTTTTTCTTGTTTATTTTTTCGCGCAGTGTGCCCTCTGTTCCTTTGGTAGAACCTTCCCTCCTTTTCCTTTTCAGATTCAATCAATAATTTTCTTCAAATATGCATTCTTCATCGTTTCACCATTTGGAAACCGCCAATTCGGGAGCTTGCCATACACGTTCCTTTTCGACGGCTGTGCTAAGACTACCGTCTTTAGCTCATCCCCAATCGGTCAGTGTTCAATTATAGTATTAGGGAAACTGGCTGCCTACCATCAGTGAGAGTTCATGATATTTATACTCAAATATTATGAATGCCACAATATATTTTTCTATCCGATTCCCAATTCAGTAGGAGTTAGTACAGCACAAGCTAAAATGAAGGCTACATGTGAGTGGCCTACGAAGCTCATTATATAGCTTGGACGCAAATAAAAGTGATTAAAATAACAAGTTTAGCACGGGTTAATGTTTGACTTATTCAAAGGCACGATATTTCCTCGATATTTAGATTTGAAGGTCGTTAAATAAATATTTAACGATTGTATTAAATACAATTTTAGATTGTATGTTGGTATTAAATTACTGATTTTGACATAATTATTACTAATATTTAGTTAACCATCAACAAAATAAGTGAATCACTGGTATAAAAAAGTTACGACTCACTTAACGGGGGGCTTCGTCTTACGTTACTTGAATATTTTTGATTAAAAAAATAATAATAAAATATCCTTAGTGAAATGGCGCGATGAATTGCATCAGCAATATTGCATTACATTCTAGCAATGGACATTATTACGTGTAATGTAATCGTTTAATCGAATGCAAACATTGACGCTTTTATGATTCAATATCAGAGTTCAGATTCTATGGTATCTTATCTCAAAAAACCAATATTAACAGCGGGATTTGGTATTTTAGCGTTTAATCATTCCAACTTAAGTCCTTATTGGACAACTTAATCCTACTTGTAGAATCATTGGCCTTTCAAATTTTACGTTATGATTGTATAAACTAAACTAAACTTTTCATAATTATATTATGTTCCCTTTATAATGTTTAGTATATATAAAAAAAAAAAATTAGTAAAAAGGTGCGGACAAGTTTAACGACTGTTTTTTTTTTAGCATTGAATCAATAATTCTGAAAGAAATTTGTGTAAATCCTAAACACCTTCAAACGAACCTTCAAAATGGTTATAGACGACAGGATTGATCTGATAAAACATTGGAGCTCCCGGGTTTCTGTAATTTTTTCTGTTTGGCTAGTAATTATTTCACTTTTAATTTTTTTGTCATATTAACTGCAATTTTATTGTGGTAAGCGCAGACCATGCATAATTTTAAGTAACACTGGGTGAAAAACAGATTTGTCAAAGAAGGTACAACAGTCTTTCGAGTTGTCTATTTTATTATTATTACATTAGACGACATACCTCCTATTCAGGCATCTTCAGGACTAAATATCAAACACATACGTATAAAACCCATAACTACATACATAAAGTATACAGAATAAAACTAGAGGTCTATGCATGATATAATATTTTCACAACCATCTTTCTCATTCTTCTAACATTACACACAGAAATGGTAAAATCTTGCAAAGTTTATTAATGGTTTAAAATGATAACTACGTGAAAATATAACTTCGTTAACTACATTGATCAATTATAAACCCAGTATATAAAAAAAAAATTATATTTTAATAATCGTGATGGAAAAAGTCATTTCCATCCTCCAAGAAAGAAAGTAATACTGTTAGTGTAGGTTATATAGACTTAGGGAGGAATATTAACCCTTTGCCCCTAAACAGTGAAAACATTGTTTATCTACACCATAAAATCGAAAAACCTAAAAAAACGAAAATTACTATAAAGATATTTTTTTTTTCTTAGACCAGCAATTGTTTCACTTTTAATTTTGTTGATATTTTACCTGACTTTGTAAGCTAACTCACACACATTATGTACAATTCGAGGTTTTAAAAAATACGACCATTGGCTTGTCATTCGCAGACAATGCTTGCTATCAAAACACACCGCCTACTGACTTGATAGTTAATAGATTGGTCCTGAAAGGGCAGTGGCCAGTCAGGCTCCTTTCACACTATACGGTTTGACCCCACGCCTAGGGGCAAATGTTTTTCAGATTGACCGTGACGTTGGGGTGACAAATTTACGTCTTGCGACCCGTTTTGTAATCGTTTTCAGTCTTGAATCAGTAAAGGAGTATACCCAATGTCGTAAATTATGTTTTAAAACATATTTTTAGCATACAAGAAGGCTTTGTCGTAGCACGCCAATACAGTCTTGACCGTGAATTGACACTAGTACGCGTTCGCTTAAGTACATACTGATTCAAAGCTGAAAATTATTCAAAAACTTGACCGAAGGTATATGTCTACTACCTATCTAAAAACATATTTCCCTAGCCGTGAGGTCAAAAATGTTTAGTGTGGAAGAAACCCTGCGAGTCATTTTTCTAGATTGACGAAAATTTATATTTCATAATTCCAAAAGGAGGTAAAATTCATGTTCCCGCCTTGCTTTAATGAAATCATCAATGAATTGACTGAGTGCATTTAAAACATTTTATTGGAAGAGCGTCTCCTTCGACGCCCACATTACTTCTTGTTCATGTGATTTGATGAAGCAATCACTCGCTACTGTTGAGGAATATCTTCCCTTTAAGGCATTCCGACAACGAACAATATATGATCGGATTAACATTTATGATTGATTACTTTTAATAGACAAATTAATAAGATTCGAAATTCAATTATTTCGTGCCAACGATTTACAGACCCTACTATAAAGCGCGTTAATGCCAAGCAAAATGGATTATGTGTTATTATTGGCTGATGCCGCATACGTAATGTTATTTTAACAGATTTAATATCAACGTCAACATCATGGATTACCTCAGGCACAGATATAAACTAGGAAAGTTGTTGGATATGACTGTTACATAAAGTCCAATAAATCAGTGAATATATTACCGCCGCATTGGCCACTGATACTGTACAGTGCCTCAAGAAAAATAATCAACGTCGAATTTTTTTCTCCTAGTCCTACTCCATTTATACTTGTAATATTCATGATTATTTTCTGAAACTGATCCCTGTACTTTTATATCCCGAATATGCAGTATGAAATAGCCAGATAGGTATATGACATGAATGGCCAAATTTCTGCTTATATGCTTTAATAAATTTAATAATCATACTTGTGTATTAAACTATTTTTTATTCTGTTCTAAAACAATTATATCAAAGATGGCTCTAGCGATTAGTTCCTGGCTCGGGAGCTATTTAAGATGTATACTCGTATATTAGATCTGTTCCCATGGTTAATGACAAACTAAAGGCGGTAATTTCCTTTAGTTAAGATTGATAAAAAATAAGGTTTTGAGAACCAACAGTGTTTGGTTGCTTTTTTCCTTGTTTCTTTTGTTCCAACATTACCAGACTTGGTAAACTGATCACCCAGATAGATGGAAGAGCAGTTTTTTTAAATTATTCTATTTACCATGACATAGTTACTTTTCTAGCAGATGATTTAATTGTGAACTGTAAGTATACGTCAAATGGGATAATTGATCACAATTACACATTTCCCAACTGGGTAAATTGTAACTTGTAAATTTTCTAAATTAACAAATCAGGGAGAAGACACACTTAATCCCAGAGTGATTAAAAAATGATCTTAGATTTTTAAAATATTTATTTATGGGCATAGAATATTTAGGTTTACATCAGGTGTTGAAAACAAGGAAAGAGCCAGTTAAAGTTGCCAATAATGTAACATTGGTGATTACAAAAATTATAAATAAAACGTCAATATAAATAAAGAAGTAATATTTTAAGAAGAAAAAAATTCCAAAACAAGGAGTTTCTTCAATAGTTTTTACTGTCAAAATTATTTTCCGTTTTTTTATATCTTTTTGCGTTGCCACTTTAAATGTTTCCTTACCCATAAGTAAACACTTTGGTTAGTTCGAAGGTGTTAATTGAGAAAAAACATGATAACAGTTCGACTTATTTAAACTTAACAATGTAAGTCTGATCGGATTATAAATGCCAAGAAAATATGACATATTTTTTTTCAATTATCCTAAGCATATTTCCAACAACAACACCCTCTCACAACATACATCAATACAACACTACACAATGACCTACGTATACAATACATTCATTACAATAAATTACACAGTAACACACAAAGAAATCCCAACCATCTCATACAGGTATTTTCATCCATCTCACCGCCCACAAACCCACATTAACAACTCAAGTGCAACCTTGAGACCTGCTGGGGGATTTTCTTTCGAAATCATTGTTGTAAATATAAATAAATTTGATAAAAAAAGTTTTCTATATTTAAAGATATGTTATTTTATTAAAAGGAGTAGCATATGTTTTTAAAATAAAACGACATGACCATTTCAAACATTTATACCACGTTAATTTCATTATAACTATTTCAATTTTTTTCATTTTTGTCAGTGACGATTAGCTCAGTGGTATGACAGCCTCCCTTTTTAAACTAGGGTTACTCATAGGTAGATTAATGGAGTCTACAAATAACGGCAATTCTAATACAATTACACTTGAGATATGTGAACACGTAACTCAGTAAATAATCACGATAGCGATGCTAACATTCTTCCCAACCCGCAACTGATTGAATGTTTGTGCACATTATCCACCATGCATACGACTGTTCGGGTCCTTGTATTCCTTTTTCGTAGTTATCATAGGGAACCTTCTAGGCATATGTCCGAAATGGAGGGGTACAAATGTCAATAGAGGCGGTCAGAAGTAGCCGTATGTGACCTTATGTTAGGTAAAATTACCGATTCTATAAAAGTGGTATCTGTTTCTTTTTTCTTTTTGTCAGTTTGTTTTAAGGCATGGCGACCACAAGGGTCGTTGATGCCCGCATGTATATAAGCATATCCTAGATTATTGTTCTACGAATTGTTTATTATTTTGATTTTATTTGATTGAAAGAAATTTATTAACGTGTTTTGGGATTAAAACCCCAATTATGAACACAGCGATTGTACATATTATGGACCCGAGTGTGCACGATAGCGAGAACAAGCCTCCTCTGAGATCGAACGGAGGCGAAGGTGGCACCCAAGTCCTGTCTTGTAGGCAGGTCATGTATTCTCATTTTTAGGACTGATTGGAGTATATCTATGTTTTAATTAGTTCGCTATGTCAGGAGACAATTCAATGATTTCCCGACGTTAAATTAAATTGAGGCAAATTAGATTGGAAGGAACCCACTATAAAACTAATTCCACGTTAAAATTTCATTTTAATTAATATTAGTATTATTTCTAAAAGAAAATTATAGATATATTTCTTTGTAGATTTTACATAATATAAAAAAAGAACCAAATATATGGAGCAGTACTTAAAATTTTGCTTGAGTATCAAAATAACATGAATAATGTTTCATATGCAGATCATTATCAGATTTTGTTCCTTCCCTTTCTTTTTTTATTATTTCAGGGTTTTAAAAAGTATACTTGCCACTTTCACTGGATACAATTTTTAATCTTTTATTTATTTTTCTTCTTGAATACAGTTTTACATTTTCTTATCGTAGCTCTTTTTACTAATGGAGGCCTGTCTCTCTCTTCCCTTAAAATCCCTATAAAATAAGGTACATTTCTAGCTAGGAATATCATTTATAACCCGATACGCTTTTAAGCTTTTACTGTTGGACGAGGGTTAAGGATAGATAGGGGGCCGGGGCTTAAGCGTTGATAAAGGGTTTTATATCGACCTATGGGATTATTTTTTCGGGGGGTTCTCTCCACCAGGTGTGATGGAGGGGGAGTCTCCGTTTTGGGAATCCTCTCTCCACCTCCTTCTCTTCACCCCCCCCCCCTTCACCGGGAGAGAATTCCATTCATGCAGGGTTTTTCAGATAAGCCCTGTCACTGCCAGTCCCTTATCAAGAGAGTTGATTAAAAATCATCTTCTTCCCTAAGACGTCGTTCTCGTGGATGGCCCTTAAGCCTGATAGCGTGCCGAAACGTGATGTCATTTTATCGAAAAGGAGTGACTAATGATCACCTCGATTATATAACTAATAAAACTTTGACGCGCGAAATTTATCATCATTCTTCCTATAATTTTCTGTTTTTATAACTCATATAACGATTAGGGAACTCGAGTGATCGGATAAAGTGATCAGTTGCAAATACACATTTATCTACAAGTATGCTCTCGTATCTTAGCAGCTATCATGCAATGATTTAGTAGTTACAAAACCAGTTAGTTATTTAAACCCCTTTGTTGTGGGTCTAACAATTTTTTCCCGAAATTTTGTATTCAAGATAACTCTCATACGAGTTCCCTCGGTTGACCAAAATCCAATTTGCGGACAAGCAGAGCTAATCACGGAATATATGAAACGACCACATCACTGGGAGCATTATGCGCTTATTTTTTTCTAAAAGCTGGTTCCTGCGTCGTAGAGTTTGCCCTCTATACGATGGAGAATTTAGAAAGAAGCCGCCAAGAGGATCGATCCAACAATAAATACAGCCGCAGTAAGAGTGCAACCACAAAACTTCAACTTAGCCGTTACTTTAATTTTTCTTTTGGTTACACTTCAGTTTCTCTATCAATGCCTTTAATTTCTATTTTGTTTATCGGTAAATTCCAATCTGTCTATACTAATTAATTACAGGTAATCCTTGTAATAGATAGATAGGACGTAACATATTCTATTGTAAGACCAACAACTCGGAAACTAGGGAATAGGTATTAGTTGAACACCTGTAAGTTCACCATCGTAGAACTTCTATTAATTTAAAGTTGAAGACGTTTGAGATGCACTTCACAAGTATATACTAGGGAATAAACTAGATCATTATTCGAAATCTCCCTACTCCTTTCTTATAGAAAATAAATAACCAAACAGATCTAGATACATTACTAAGCTATTAGCTCAATCAGAGGAAAGTGCATACATCGGCAATTACAATCTCGGAAATAGAGTCAAATGTAGGAATTTATATCTTTCTCTTAAGTTCTGAATGGTTTATATTTTTAGAAATTTGAATTGCAACTACCTCAGTCCAGCTCGAACTAGTATGTATCTTGTGCTATGAACTTCTTATGACAATAAAATTTAAAATAAATTACTCTAACAGGCACGATTTAAAACCATCTAATTTCAACTCTAAGCATATTTAATAAAACGTAAATTGAACTTTATTGACGGGAAATCAAAATAACACATGATCTAGGTTCTATGAACAAAATAATCATAAGTTTTCTTTAATTTAAATTATAAAAAAAACACATGTTTACAAAATTTATCCAATACATATTAGTTTATTATAGACACTACAAACAATTTAATGTTTGCCTGTTTATCTCAACATTAATTGCACATTACAGTTATTCACATTGCATATAAGTACGCAATTCAAAGAAAATGATTAAATTATTCATCACTTCGACTGTTTATTTATTTCTTCCTCGTAATACAGGATTTTTACATTCGCCGGCATTTCTAGCAGCTCAGTAGTTTTCTACTACAGAAAATTGCCTCCGACTCCCGTCAAAAATATTTGGCAAAACATCATTAGACAATGTTTTGCAATATTTAAACGCGTCGTGTTCTACTGATTCAAATGGCACCTTTGGACTTTAGAAACTCCTCGATACTGGAATGTCCGTGACGAACAGCTATGGAGAGTGGAGTGGAGCCGTCGGTAGCCTTTCCACGTATTTCCGCGTCGTGTCCTGCCAGCAGGGTCACAACGAGGAGATGCCCGCTCTCAACGGAAGCGTGCAACGCCGAGCGCCCGCAGTCGTTCCTCTTCCGTACGTCGGCTCCGTGGACCAAAAGGAGGAAACAAATGTCTAGGTGACCCTTAGCCGCGGCCAGATGAAGTGCCGTGGAGCCATTGTTATTGGTCTCATCCACAGGCAATCCCCGATCAAGGAGCCAGAGGACCGTTTCCTTGTGCCCCTTTGCTGCCGCTGTATGCAGCAATGTCTGCCCTGTTGGTGATCTGCTCCCTAGGTCCGCACCGGCCTCCTCTAGTAGCTGCAACACTTTCAGGTTGGCCTTGGTCACTGCTACGTGGCAGGGGCTTCTCCCCCAGATGTCCTGCCTGTCCAGCTTGGCACCGCTTCTGGCGAGAGCACTCACCCCTTCAGTACAACCGCTTGAGACCGCCTGATGTAAAGGGCTCTGCCCCATGTCATCTGTGGAGTCAACATTGGCCCCGATGGCGCAGAGCAGATCTACGACTACTGCGTTATTGTACCTCGCTGCAACCCCAAGAGGCGTTTCCTCACTATTGTTCCTGGCGTCCACCGTTCCCTTCAGTCTGACTAAAGTCTCTACGGCAACCGTGCATCCTCTCGAGGCTGCCATATGCAGTGCTGTGTCGCCGTTATCCGATCTACTGTCGACGTCTGCGCCACCTCTCACCAGCCGCTCTATGATGTCCCTGTTCGAGCTGATATGGAGTGGTACCAAACCGAATTTATTTTTTAGTTCCAAATTCGCGCCTAATTTTACTAACGCGTCGACTGATTCAACATTACATGACGATACGGCTATGTGCAATGGGGTTTCATCGGCCCCAGTATTTACATTCACGTTGACTCCGGCCGCTATTAGCTCCTGGATCACCGGCACGGAATTTTTGTGAACTGCGTATACCAGGGGGATCAGTCCGGTGCTGTTACTGATTGTAGCATTAGCCCCCGCTTTGAGCAAGATTTTGAGGCTGTCCAAAGACCCGTTGGCTATTGCTATATGAAGCATTGTGTTGCCATCTTGCAATCTCTTGTTTATATCCATCCCTGCCCCGATCAGTGACCTGACCATGGTTGTATTGTCACCTTCTACAGCTTTCTGTAGAAGTATAAGCCGGGTTATTTCCCTCATGCTTATCACTTTTCTAAAATATCCTGGCGGCATGACACCTTTGGACCGCGCCGCCTTATTGTTAAGATTAGACAACTTTACTTCTGGTGGTTTGTGGTTTGCTCCATCCATAATTTGATCATGGCTTGTAACTTTTGATAGATTCTGTTCGTTCTTCTCATGCTCATAGTCGTTAGTTTTAGTCTCTTCTACCTCGTCGTCATTTATCTGCAACAATAAATTCTATTGAAGAATACTTCTTTAAAGGTTCTTTCCCAGACAAAATTATTTGGGATTGGACATAGTACAGGTTTGCCATTGATCCCGACGGAATTGGCATAACTTAGCATGGATAACTAACGTTTATGATTCATTAATTACATTCTGTTCCGTTTCGCTTACATTGTCTTATGTTTCAGCTCAAAATATGCACAATATTTTAAGTAATAGATATTAATGTGAAACTAAATTCGAAGATATTCCGGAAAATCAAGGTTAACGAAAAATCGCTGGAATAGGCCGTTGTTATTTTTAGTCAACAATTACGGCGTAGTTTATTAACTTGGGAAATAAATGTACGTATATGCACGCCCATGGCTTGAGTCTAACGCATCCCCTAGAGTTTCGCTCACATCCATTAATTGTTTTTCATGCTAATAAAATTATAGTCCACAAAAATATATTAGGCTTGCTGCTACGACAACCATCTTAGATCCAAATTTCCCGACCGCCAAAAGATAATTTATTTGCTACTGAGATTCTTATTTTTTTTTTTTGTGTTTGGAAATAAATATTAAATTAAGAAGCCAAATAAGTTTATTTTTTATGGAAATGATATAAGTTCACGTTATTACTAGAGTGTTTTGAAATCGACTTATAAATTTTCTTTTAACTACCTTGTTTATTGACGTTCCCCTTCTTTTCAGATAGAAGGATGTGAACGACGGTATCCTAATTATTCCGTTCCGACGCACACGAACATCGTACTTGACCCGAAGAGGAGCTACAATGTCGATGAGATGTTGCGGGATGTGAAGAGATCCGCTGTCCTGAATCTTCCTCATGAAAGTCATCCCCCTTACAAGATCATTCTTGGCGAATGAGAAGTCGTCCTTAATCCAGATCTTGAGGTGGGTTGAGCCTATCTGCTCGACCCTCCGCGACTCTTCGGCGATGACCGCCGTCAGGCCCACATCTTCGGTGATGAGCCCGAACAAGAAAGTCAGGACCACTGACTGCGCGGTGGTCAGCTCCTCGATGGTCACTTCTCGGCTGTAGATGGATGTGTCTGCTGCGTACTCCAGGGCGGCCGACATCTTCTTCCCGATTAGGCCGTTGCACAGCTTCGCTACCCTGGGATTCTGCGAGATGCTTACTGTTGGCTTGTCGGACTTACCAACTCCCTTTGTGTACTCCATCTGTAAATTAAAATTATATTATAAAGCTACCATTGCCTAGTATGTTTTATAGATATATATATATATATATCAATTGTTTGTTTATTACCTTGCGTTTGTTTGTTTATTGTTGCGCACTACTGCGCGTGTATGAAAGACAAAGGTATTGAAACTTTGGTTGTGAAATTGTAATAAATATTATAACAAAAATAAAAATCAATTGTACATGTTGAAATAAAAGAAATTATTTAAACTAATAAACTGCTATATAAAAAGTAATTAAAAAAACCCGTAGACTTTTAATTTCGGTTTCGGTGTTTTAAAGGTCCCGGCATAGCATAACTGTCCTCTAGCTGTGTGCTGTTCATGTAGGAATTACAGTCCTGCTTACCAGCTACTAGATATTCCACCATTGCTTTTTTATGTTGAGGAGCAATCCTGACCATTTAGCAGTTTAGCAACTACTTGACCCTCTGCAACCTATTTTGCAAATGCTGGAAACAAACAGGAGCAGTGACTGAGATGCTGCGTCTTTAGTCATCATACACTTAGACCGGAAGAGCTTTTTCTCCATAAATATTCAGTAGGATTTTTGTCGTGACTCAAATGACTTTAAATCTGGTCATGACTTCGAAGTGCATGAAACTTAGCTGCATTTTCTGTAGGCCTCGTATGGTTAAATTAATTTTTTATGGCTGATTTTGTGTACTTCAGGTATCTAAACCCGTCTAGTGATTTGTTCGGTTTTTTATTTCACTACCATACAGTTCAAGAATAAGATATTTTTCCGCCTGAGTAATGGATGCTTGAGAGTTTCTGAATTTTTAAGCATATTCCTTTTAATGTTGCTGCTTTTTCAGAAAAAAAACAAATTTCCGTTTTTCCATGACTCAAAAAGGCAGATATAGTGTCACAACTAGTAAATGCATGAATGAAATGTATATTACATGTGCTTCTTGTAACCTGCTTTATCGATAGTATCCTAAGAGAAATAGTTTTTCGAAACCCTCGGTGCATAAAAAGTATTGAGTTTGAATATTATACGAATCTGTGCTTGTTCGTAGTGGAAGGAAGGTTTGAGAGAGGTTTACCTGGCATTAAACCTACAGATAAGATCTTTACCAACTGCTGGGGGGGGGGAGTCGTCAAACTTGTCGACTACAGGAGATGTCAATGACAAAATTAGTGTCGTTATTAAAAATTCGTAAACATTTGGTGACTCCGGTATAAAAACGGCTTTACAACCACATATATTATTTCTATTAACTAGAAATGCAATAAATAACAATAAACAATTATTATAGTCATGATAAAATACATTTTATATGCATATATGTAAGTTTCGTATTTAACCTGTACCGCTTCAATAAATGCAAATTGAGTCACATATAAGGATGAAATCGTAGTTATGGGAAATTATGGCTATTATGAAAAATGTTATGCACTCATAAAAAGCTGTATCTAACTTATTGCTGTGTGTAGGAAAAAATGCTACGAAAAAGCATTGTAGCTAATTTGGTTTTATTTTAAATTGATTATCATTACGATTAACTAGAAAAAAGTAATTTTCCAAAAAAACAAAAATCATAAAAATAGTCGCAATGTTAGAATACGGATTACTTAACTTGTCGGAGTGTCGGAAGGCATCCAAACGTTAATGTCCTATAATCCCAGTTAAATTCCAAGAAAAAAGTTAGTAAATTTAGCAATCAAATGGTTAACTTACAATAGCCAAAATTATGTTGTAGGTTACATAATAACAACTCTTGAGATGAGTTTTTTAGATTTATGATTAGTTTTCTGATTTAATTATAGTTAAATTTTAGTTGAATTTTCAAATTATAATCAGTTTTTTTTCTTTTTCTTAGTTCTCAACTGGAAATATAGGATGTAAGAAAAATAAAGGAAATTATTTGGGATGATGGGTGCCTTTTACTAAGTGGAGTCCCATTCGAAGGAAGTGTTGGTATTTCTAAACTCGTTTGAAACTTTGATGAAACTGGAATTAATTAATTTTAAATTCTATTGTTTTACATGAGTATATAATGGGATCATTTCAAATTTATTTTTCTATAATAAGTTGCAGCGAAAAATTATTCTTAATAGAATAATTTTTAAGCAATTGTCCATATTAATTGTATTTAAAAACTAACTTGAAAAATGAATAGTTTAACTCAAGCAAAACTCTTACCTCGTTAAATTAGCAAATAATCAAAACGGCTTAGACTCCTCCTGTGACCGACGAACACCAACTGAACTGTTCCAGGTAGCTCACTTAGGTTTTAAGATATTGTGAGTCACGCTCACAACTTAAGATAACGTAGATAAGATAGAGGGGCTATGTTCTCTAAATTGTGACATGTTTGTGTCAGTTCTGCCTAATCACATTAATATTACTTGCATGCGAGTGGTAGGGATGTGTCACGTTCAAGAGCAATGTCGGCCGAAAGCAATCCCGGCGAAATTACTTTAAATAATCATCGGACATTAAGGATTAAAAATTTCACGTCACTAGAAATATAATTGATTGTTTAATTTATAAACAATGCCGTAGGCAACGGATAATTTACAACCAGAGCTTCAAAAATCACTGGCCTCGCTGTTTCAAAAACCCCATTTTATGATTAACTGTAAGTCGTTAATACCATGTTCACAACTTTAAATCAACCAGTTTTTTTTGGGGGGCCTAATATTTTGTGTGAGTTTAATGATAGTGACGTACATAAATGTTATTTTATCATATTGAATTATGGGTATCAAATTAAATATTGTAGCGTCCTAACAATATGTAACATTCTCACTGTTACAATTACGCAAAATCTTTAGAACGGTCTTCAAAAATATATTCCCTGCTTCTATACCACCCCAGTTTCATACAGAGGGATAATATTTTCCAGACAGCTTTACCTGATTCTATTCATTTGACAGCGATGTTGCGAATAAAAGAAGTCACATAAAAAATGAAGAAGATTAAATTATTAGTTTATAACTATATTATAATTAATTAATTAAAGGATAAATATGTTTCTATCTTATTAGGTTAGATTAATTTATACTAATAAAATATGTACATCAAATGTTTATTTCCAATGCCCATCTTGGGGTCAACGTAGATTACATTCTCTCAGAATTCTGTTATCTTCTAAACCAACTCTCATTCGCTCCTCCTAGATTATTCTGATACTCTGAATCTATTCAATTTGCGTTATTGTTATTGATACTTAATTTCAGCAGTATTATAGTTATTTTTTACATTAAGGACCTGTAACAAATGTGGTAAGGCGCAAATAAAATAATATTAAGCATGCTTTTAAAATTAATGCAGAGTAGTTCCTTGCAATTGTTTAATAAGTTTTTAACGAACTCAGGCCGATTCCTAAGAGTGTGTATTGTTTATGCACATTGATACACATAAAACACACAATTTTGACGATAATCTATTCTAAGCAAAATGAAATCAAAACATTTTAAATATTAATAAAAAATTGCGCCTTGCATCACAATTAAGGGTTAGATTGTTGTAAAAAAAAGTTTAATGACGTTTTGTAACTGCAGTAAACTGGTCCTAATGCGTATTAAATAATATTAATCAGGATGTTATGATGTACAATTTGATGCTCCACTTAAAATGAAATATTTATCTTTTGATTAACATCCAATTGAGTAAATTTGCCCGTAATCATTTGTCATATGGTTTTATTGATATTTCAAATTAGTATAGGATGAAATCTATCGCCAAAATATGAATGTTTCTAAAAAAAACTCGTTTTGTTTTGATTTATTTTTCATTATGGCATCAACTATTAAAGAAATTATCCCGCTAGATATAATGTCAGTAAATCTAGATATTTAATTTGATGCTCTATTAAAAGATTATTGAAATCCTTTTTTTTTCCAGCTATCCATTAATGATTAAGTTAATTTTAAATCATCTTAGATGTGAAAGACTCGGTTAAGGGAGTGATATGGAAGGAGGGGGACTTTGAAAATGTTGGAGATCAGAAGGCCTACCGTCCTGGGCACGAAGGCTGGGAAGGTATCATTGGGTCACTTATATAAATTGTAATTTTTTTTGGTTGATTGTTGTAAGTTCATTTTAATGAATCGTGTTCTATTAGTAATGTATTTAGTTACTCCTGATACCCCCTCCCTTACAATGGTTGTATTTTTCATTTTCATTCATAATATCACGATCCCAATGTATGTAAAATTTCCAATATTATGGTACCTGTAAATCTTGTATGAACAAGGAAAACACAAAGTCCAGAATTGGGTGAAAGACGCTCGGTTTGTTAAGGACTTCTTATATTTAAAACCATGGAATTTGTATAAACCAGCAAGGGAGCCTGTATGTTCTTAGTAAGTGACCGCCACTAACTGCTCGATAACTGCGGAGAGGAGATTGGTGGTTGTAATAAGTGTAAGAATAATTAAACAATATTGTAATTATTAACATAAATCGAAATTTAGATCATTTGATATAAAATTCCTTCAAATGAGATTGGATCACTCAAGATAAAAGCTACGAAGTCCCATGCGAAACTAACGTTAGAGTATACAGTTCAATTATTATTATTCAATAGATCGTTCCGGTTTCATCTAAAGCATCAAATAATTTTTCCTATGTTCAGTAAAGCAGGAAATATGAACCCTCTCACTACAGTTACGACTGTATTTGTAGTTATGGCAATTTTGTAACCAGTTTCATAGTGAGCCCATGACCCAAAATAAGTAAATAATAATGGTGCTAAATCAAATTTTAACAAGTTGCCGATATTTTGTTGATGTCACCACGACATCAAAGGGAGCTCCCTGTAAAAAGCCATGCTTCTATATCTAACATATGTCTCATAAAATCCTTTACAGAAACACAGACACTCGGATGGAAACATTGCTAACGAATATGTTTTATATTCCTGACTTCACGGAACCACCGGATACAAGAGAGTTAACAGAGAAACTTCATAATGAATAAATTTGGTTAGCTCCGTAATAGGAATGTACAGTAGTGGTGTTTATTTAGGATAAACTATTATGTTGTTTAGCTTTATCTAACATTGGTTTAGTAAGGATAATGTATATAAATAATTTATAAAATATATAAAGAGTCTATCTGCTCACTGTTAAGTACTCTTGATCTCTATTTATTACCCTCTATGAAAAAAAAATAATATTGTATGCGCGCTAGTTGAGAAATTTTGTAATAGGCATTAAACGATGCTACAATAAAAAGTTAAACGGTATCAAAGTTATTCGCACGCCATAACATCTTCAGAACTAATGTAATGTTTTACCTGTGGTAATCATTGGATAGAATAATGTTTAGGAAGCAAGAAGGTGAGTATTAAAAGAAGGATTAGACTTTCCTGATGTATAGATTCCACTCTAAAATAAATACTTAAGTGTAACATATCCTGAGATGACACAACTGCTTTGACGAGGTCTCAAGGGCCTCCAACCAAAAAATGATCTACTCAGCCGACGGAGTAAGGTATCCTAGTGCCAAAAATAGGGCCTAGACCCATGCTACCTGAAAAGGTTGTCCAAAGTTTGTACAGAGGTGAGAGTTACTAAAAATCACTCGTTTCAAATCAAACTAAATCTCAAAAAAAAAAATATATATATATATATATCACTTACAAGCAATGTCACACAATCTCCTTTAAAATGTCATGTAATATATAACATTCTAGCCTAAACAAATTTCATTTTTAAAATGGTGAATCCCAAATAATTTTCATGTCTTTCATTTGTTTCATAGATGTTTATCACTTAATTTTGCTTATCAAGCTAGTTAGGTTAATGAGTATTCGGTCTGATTGTGTAACTTTATCCGTACTGTATACTATTGTGCACAGTCACCTTAAAGTCATGCGATCCCACGTAAAGCAGCGCCAATGATGATTTTCAATCGTTTTCTGGCTTGAAAAAGAATTTGTCTGTGAAGATATTTTTTTGGCTAAAATTAGAAGTAGGCAAATCCTATTTTCTTTGGAATAAGTAGCAGGTGTGAGTTCAACTTTGATAATTGATTAAACTAACTTTTGTCTGCCCACAGTTTTTTATTATATTCATTATAATCCAATCCTTTGGTCCGTCATTTCGTTTAGTTAAAGGATTTATTTTTAAAATTGTCACTGACTAAAATTTCTTTACACTGGTTGTTAACTAATTTGTACCTACTTGTTTTTGCATACAAATGAAAAAACAATGTAGAAATAATTCAAATAGTACTCAGAAATATTCCCAGTACTTAAAGGGGTGGCCTGAAAATTCATTTAATTAATGCCAAAACTATTACGTATTTCTTAATCAAACATATTTAGATTTATTTATTAAACTTTCACCGCATGTGACACCGTTTATTTTCAGTAAAAAAAGCCATTTCATCGAATAAAACATTGTGAATAACCGAAAATTTGCCATTATAAGGCCTTTTGAAATTGGCTGGAAAGTATTACAATAAATATCAAACTATATTCTCAAAGAGTTATATCGTTTTTTTTTTTACAGGGATATCTTTTTTACAATTTTTAGTGTTCGACCAGTCTTTGATGTGTTAACCATAAGGATAAATAAGAACTTTAAATGATTTAATAAAATTTCTATTGAAGCGTTTTCGCCGGCGACGAACGATAGACGATCTCCGTGTACCTGAATAATATTAGAAATTTTGCTTTCGGTTTTGGCAATAAATTTCGAAATATCCAATGTTATGGAATATTATCAAGGGAGTAATCATTTTCATAAATATGCTCCCTTCCATATTTTTCATATTCAAATTATATATACTCTGATAAAATGTATGTTTTAATTTACTTTTTTTGTGTTGTCTTGGCTTTTATGCGTACAATAATCCTACAAAGCTAATAAGGAGAATCACTTACGCGAATCAGGAGAAAGTTTTAAGTATCGGCCAGAATCAAGACAGTATCAGCCAGACACACCAGCTAGAAGGAGAACTGACTAAAAAGACGAAGATAAACCCTTTGAAGCCCGATTGACGTAGTCTAGTAAGTGTCCCTTGTACCACGAGAGGATTCCAGTTAGGCCCTTCAAACTTACCAAAGGGATTTAAAGTTGTCGCTCAGAAAGATAAAGGGGAACATTGGCGAAGTAAATTAAAGTCGTTGGTGACTCATTAATGGGTTTCATACTTTGGAAAGCGATTAATTAAGTCTGGATTTTTGGGATGCCATATTTTTGTCTAAATTATATGAAAATAATTTTTTATTTGCCTAAACAACTTATATTATGACAACGTCGTAGTAAATTTCCCTTAGTAAACGATATGGAGGTATTTATGTTGCCGACACTCCTGGGGTGTGTGACATGAAGTTGGCACGTTACTCTTTGAGCGTGAGACATTTTGCCAGCTTCTCTTTAGCCGGCGAGAAGAGTTTTGTGAGAATAACGTGTAATCACTGAAAAAAGTGTGCCTTAAATTCGGAATTGGTGACGGCCACACAAATATACTTCGCCTAGTGGTAAAAATTCTAAGAAATTACATTTTAGAGGGTCCGTATTCACATGTTTATATTTTATCATCATGTACATAATTTTTTTTGAAAACATTACATTTATTTATTTATGTTAAATAATTGTTAATAACCACTCTTCATTTGATTGACTTGAAAACGACGGTGGGAAAAGCTCTAGCTGCGCCACACTACCATCATCGTGTCTTCAATTTCTACTTTGTCCTTTCCTTTAAGTGCCCCGTTTCTTCTTCCTCGTTCGAGCCTGTGACATCAATTCCTCCTTAGGATGAAAATATCGCGTTGTAGGGTTTGGAGAAAGCAATCACACTTCCCCATCCTGGCTCTTACAGATCTAATCTAGCAAATTCCCTCCCAAACAGCAAAATCGGACACGCGAAAAACCTCCGGTTCCCCGCCCTGAGGGATTGGATTACACATAGGAAGAGACAGGGACCGAACCCATCGAGATAGAGACCACGTTTTATTTATTTACCTTATTATACTGCCTTAATATATATATCTATATAATAATATGTGTATATCTACTCAGAAATATGTATATTCATATATATATATATATATATATATATATTACAAAAATAAATTGTAAATAGATTCGCCTGAGAATCTATAATTATATATAATTATCTGTAAATTTAAAGGGGCTATGAAAGGAAAAAATATATATATATGTATCCGAGGGACCAATGGAACTGGCCCGGTTGAAAAAAAGTCACGTATGCTTGGCCACAAGTTTATTTTTCCATCCCAAAACCTGACGTTCCAGCCCTTGGCTTTGGATATATTTATTGTTCCATTCAACTCTTCATTGATGAGTGTTGAAAAGTTTTTCCTAAACTGTGTTTCAGTTTTTTGCTGTAGAATACGTGGTAGAGAATTTGTCCTATTAAAAATAACCGATAAGCCCCTCCCTACTCTTATAGTCACGTTTTTTTAACCATAATGTTACTGTTTAAGTTATTTCGAATTATATTTTGACCAATTGGTCGTTGATTAAAAATTCCAGTTTTCATTGTTTGTGTTGATATGTGAGTGAAAATAAATCCTATAGCGTGGAAAATCCTATAGTCATCGAAAGTTGTCGCCATAGGAAGCGCTATTTCTTTTTCATAACCTGAGTCTCTATTTCTTTATTAAATTAGCTACTAATTTATGGATGACGATGAGTAAACTCGGACCAAATTCATCCCCTCAAGAAAAGACTCCTTAGGAGATCCGGGAATCGAACCCAGATGAAAGAGTGCAGGAAGCGCACTAACAACTAAGGCATGGATGGCTTAGTAAACAATAATATTCATATAAATTATTTCTCCGAAGTAGAAAATATACATATACCAGGGTGTACCCAAAAGAAACCGAATTGCTTTATGTGGTGATGTCTTGCCGGAGCCGCTAGGACCGCGTTAAGCAACATTTTACGAGTCAGTATGCAAAGTCCCGTAACTGTAGAAGGTTACATTCTGTTTTTGTTAGTTAATTTGTGACAGTTGTTTTGCGCGCTCGTCGTTTTTGTGATACCTGATTTTCGTTACTAGCACGTGGAGAAATTTTGTTTCTTGCTCGGAAAAACTGGCACAGACTCTTGAAACTCTTGTAACTCTTGAAATGTTAGAAGAGGCCTACAAGGATAATGCTATGGGTATGGGGAAAACTCAAATGTTTAAGTGGTTTTCCCGTTTTAAAAGTGGGAAAATGACAGATAATGATCAACCTCACTCAGGTCATCCTTCAACGGCTCGAACTCGAGGAATCGCGGAATCGTTTTGGAATATCGACGACAAACAATTGAAGAAGTTGAGGAGAAGTTTGGAGTGACTTGGAGTTCAACTTTTCAACTGCAAACTTTTAAGTGAAGATTTGGGGATGAGAAGGCAACCACGACAACGCTCCCGCTCTCACGGCCAATTATTGACCAAAAATTGTATGGCCACTGTCCCCCCATTCTCTCTATTCACCCAATCAAGGTCCCTGCGACGTCTGTTTATTTCCCCAAATGAAAAGGCTCAAGACAGCGACAGCACGGGAAAGCTTTTTGCGGATGTAGAAGTAAAGACAGAAACGACAGAGGCGCTATCTGGCATCACAAAAGAGGAATTAAAAAATGGTTCGAACTGTGGAATATGAGATTGGACAAGTGTATTGACTCTAACTAAATCACTTTGTACAAAAATAGTTCGGTTTCTTATGGGTACGCCCTATTACTGATCTAACTCACGCTCAATAAATACAATTTGCTGATAGTTTTTTTTTTTTTTGTTTTTTTAACGACCTTAATATACCCTACATTCTAGAACTCATCCCTTCCAAGTTTACGAAATTCCACAGTAGCCTTTCCAACCACCCTAATCCTGTAGCACAGTCAATGCACTGCGCCACTCATCCCTATAATCCTCCTCGGAGACTGAAACGGCAGTGGCCTCGTGACCTGCTATAAACGCGTGACAGTGGGAGTCCTGGCAATGGCCAGTCTCTCCAATCATGTCCTGAGCGTCTGTGGCTCTCGCGCTCTTGGTCAGCCTCCACTGGCTAGTATCCGGTGACGCGGCTGACGGAGGAGCGTGGGGGACTTCCCAAGACTCCGCTTTCTCTTTGCGGTGGATTTGGGGGGTCTCTGGGCTGTCTGTAAATATTGTATGAATGAGCGAGTGAATGATGAACTGTAAATATTGTATGAATGAGCGAGTGAATGATGAACTGTAAATATTGTATGAATGAGCGAGTGAATGATGAACTGTAAATATTGTATGAATGAGAGCATATATCTTAATTACTTATTGCCTTATAAAAGGCAGATTGTAATTATTGCACAATAAAGGAATTATACTACTGATAGTTTTTTATTTAATATTCCAACTACAAAAATAAATTTGCTTTCAATAAACGGAAAACCATATCTCCAACCAAAATCTATTTTTGTGTTTTCTTTTTTTTATAATTAATCTTATCAAAAATTAATTAGTTCCCGTTTAATCGTTCGAAGTTTGATTAAAACATTGGTGTAATCTTTCCTCACCAACAGGAGCCTTTTTTTTTTAACACGAAAGTGGTCTAATGTCATCCATAGAGGTCTATTTATCAAATTAATGTGATGTCAGTCCAATTTACTTACAAAATATATTAAATTTTAATCAGATGCCATACTATCTCCTGGGGTGACATATTTATCACTCACACTTAAAGGTGCTTGTGGACTGATATGTTTTATTAGTCACCTGCTAGGAAATTTCATTATATTTATGTTTCTGATTGACCCTTGCATCGGTGCATCGAGTTTATATTTCATAATGCCAGTAAAAATATTTTTGAGAAGGAGTCCATCCGACCTGCCAATGTATGTTGTAGCCCCAAAAAATGTTTCATTGGGCAATTTTTCATCGTTATTTCTTACTTTGCTTCAACCAACGTCTTGGAGAAATAACGATGAAGGTATTGGGCATCTTTCGGTCATCAATCACCCCTATGCATCAATCTCCCTACCCTGCTCCTGGGCCCAATGTTACAGCTGTAGGCTGATCGTTTCATTATAACATTGTTATAGAGATTTTTCTGTACAACCTTTGAGTAAGATCTAAAGGATAGATCCAGATCTCAACCATCCCCGTAATCTAGTTGTCAGCATTCTGACTTCCAACAGCGGAGACCCGAGTTCGAACTTGAATTATTTGTTTGAGGGTCTGTTTGGGATTAACTCAGTCTCGTGAGCATAGATGAGTAGTAAACTGGCACACAAAACCAGCAACTCCGATTACGAAAACTAGAGTTTGGAAAATGTACCGCGTAGTGCTCACACTAGAACCTCAGCACCACCTGCCAACTTTGGTAGCAATCTTTGTTGGCTCTATTTCATCATGAGGTGTAAATAATATATATAAATAATTACTATTTAATTAATAAAAAGACGTGAAGCCTTTGGGCCAAAAAATACACAGCCTATCAAAATGGCATACTGGAAGGGGCCAGGATATAAATATTCATTGGTTTTATTTAAAATTAAGCATTATTACTCGAGAGTTTTATGGCTAAATGATAACTTGTACCATTAATAAAGAGGTCTTCCAATAGAACAATGAACATTTCTCACTTGTAATATTTGATTTCGTTGAAATATGTTCAAAAAGTCAAAAGTTGAATTATGAATGATCTGTTAAATGATTAGTAATGAAGACATTTTCAAAAAAGTAGTAAGAGGCTACCGCATGAAAAATCTTATAGCAAACCTATTGCCTTATTTATGCCCTGGTAATTAAGCCCAAGTTGATAAAAATGATAAAATAGACAGATATGTCATTGGTTAAAAGGTGAAGTGTTTGAGAGATCGATGATTTCATTCCTTGGATTTTGTTTTCAATTTTCCATTCACACATTTAAATCAAAATAGGATTTTTGCTCAGGTTTTCGATGGAGAGGGATTTGACTAATCTAAACTTAGAATGTTCCAACTCATTTCTTTGGCATTCTTTAGATCGAGGTCCCAATAAACATTGGTTAGTTAGCCCGTGATGAACATGAACAGGCCGAGAGTGTGCTCACTGAGTGAAAGAGACTCCCGGATTTGAAGGCTGATGGAGTTTCTGCTCTGAGTAATTTGACCAAGTGATCAATGTACTTACCCAAATGGCTAAAACAGCAATGAATCTAACAAACACGCTTATATGGGTCCACTTGAGGTCTTTTTTCGGAAATTATCTAAATCAAAATTTATGCACTAAGTATTTTTTATTTACCAGCAAAACCGATATTAATGAAATAGCTAACTATTCCAGTTAATAGTTTACAGAAAATATCGATCAGGAATGTTTTAACTGTGTTCAGCAAAAACGCTGTCCCCGTTACAAAAATATTAAACATAAAATCCGCATCTATTAACAACTGGTCATGCATACTCTAGTCAAACATCAAAAATTAATAAGGAAACACATCCAAACAGGATTACAAGATTATCTGAGAATTAAATAGATTATCTTTATTTAATTTAAGAGTCAGCAATAGAAAAAGTAAATTTGATTCCACCATAGATGGTCTTATTAATTTTTTTGTTAATAGTTACATTTTTCGTATACTTACAATTATAAATCATCGATGCTATGGTCAAAAATAAAGAATCGTTTTTGTTAATCTTTTAATTGACAAATTAAAGAAACTTACCTGCAAGTTCCCTTGAGTAACTTTAGTATTTCATTCAACGTTTTTTTTTATTCTTCTTAGCGATTTTGCTACAGCAGCCAAATAACCTCTTTGCGATTGATTTTTATTTTATTTTGTTTTAGTGGAAGGCTGGTAAGAAGCTTATAATGATGTAAAAAAAATTATTCGGTAAAAAATACAAAAACACTTGTACACAGTAAACGTAACAAATGGTATAATAATAATAAGAGGACACAAAATGTAAGCTTCGCATTTGTTCTCCGGTAACTGTGCCTCGGTAAACTTTACAGTTTAATATCGAGAGGTAACATCTGTTCCTTCTTATTTTAAAAGGTCCCACCAAGGCGGTAGTGATTTGCGAGTACGAAGTAATAGCAGCGGCTAAAAACGGGGCGGTGGTGTATGCCTCGAGGGATGGGGGGGCGCATACCCCTAATGAACCCCCACCCCTTTTGTCCCTGCCATCTGTGAAAGAGAAAGAGTCGCCCCTCATTAGCGGGTGTCAGAGGCAGTGATTCGTTGGCTGCCTCTGTGGACCTGATGGAGGGTCTACCGCTGTGAATAATGCATGTACTCATTGCCACTAGCCCTTGTCTCTAAGGTTCTGCCTTAGATTGATCTCTGTACGTCTTGCCTATTTCATTAAAACTCCATTACACAGACATCACGGTGTAGTCCTATCATTATTTCTTCTTGTAACCATTTGATATGCCTAACCCAAAGAAAGGCTTACTCCACTCATTGCTCCAATAATACTCTAAGGGCCGGTGCACACAAGCGGTTTTTGAACGTGTGGTGCCATAATTACGGTTTGAAGTACATAAGGTGTAAAGAAGTAGTGTGCAGATAGCTCCAGCAATTTTTCTGACCGGTATGTCCATCTTACTCTTTCACAACGCAAATTTGTGGCTTGATGAGGAATTGGAAAACGACAATGTGGCACGAACGTGGCTTCGTGGCTTACATGGCGATCACCGTAAGTTTTGGAAGCTCCTTAAGATCTCCTTCAAAAAGGAGTCAGGTATCCATCTTAATGACACCGACATCCTTTACACAGCGTGAGAAAATACTTGCCGACCACTATACCACAGACAACGCCGCTAGTATAGGTAACTACCACGAACCTTACCAGCTGGAGACATGGCAGAACTACATGTTTGTCTCCCCGAAGCAACTCAAGGCGAATCTTCACCCGTCTCAGGGAAACCGAGTACCAGGGTGCGACGGGGTGCAAGCTGTTTTGCTGAAGCAGCTGCCGAGGAGAGGGATTGTCCAACTCGTTAACCTGTACAATTCATGTATCAGGAGTCCGTACTTCCTGACAGCGTTGAAACAGGCTTGTTCCCGCTGCGGAATCCCACAAAGAGAGGCGTCCACCCAGCCCACTATGGCCCGATCATGGGGAAGATTCAGTAATGGATTCTACTGAACTACCTGAAGGAATTCTGCTCGGAAAATTCTATCATTCCGTACAAACAGACAGGTATTCGGGCTCATCTGAGTATAGAACATCCACTTGTGAAGGTAAAGACGGAAGCCCCACCCTAGGTGTCAGCAGGAACACAGTAACTGCTATGATCTCGTTGGACTGATCGCAGGCTTTCGACTCGGTGTCCCACGGGATGCTGTGCCGACAGCTTTGCGACTGGGAATGCCCAAAGCAGTTATACACCATGTTGGTTTTCTTCTGTAGGTTAGAATGGTGAGGGTACGGGTAGGCCTCTCTAACCCATTCCCTTGGACTTTACCAAATTATTAAGAGCTAAACACTTTCGCTAAAATCTCCAATACTGAATCAACATGCCTTGAGTTTTGCACGAGTAAACATTTCTTGTAAAAAATCTTTAAAACAAAAAGAAAGTTGCTATAAATATGTTTGGTTTGTCTGTCTGTTCGGCCAGCGTTCCTAAGCCACCCAGGAGGTCCTGACCAAGGCTTCGTTACCTTTTTGTTTATAGTGGAAAGGTATCGCCTCACTCAATGCGAGGAGCTGGATGCAACCTCCACAGACTGAAGCCCTAAGAAAACCACTCTTTCATTATCAGTGAAACCTCTCAATCCACCACTATCGAACTATTTTGAGTGCCATCCCACTATAAACAAGTTTCCACTGACAATATTTATTTTATTGGTTGTTCTATTGTTTCTTCACAAAACTTAAGAAGTTGGTTTTATTTAGATGCCCATTTATAACCAAATTATTTCTACTCTTTAAATTATCCCTAAGTTTTTTTGACAGAAATATCCCATTAAAAAATACGGATACTTAATTATCTCTGATAATTAAATATGACCATTACAAACAAAACTTTATCAATAAGTGGCATTTTTCTTTCTTGTTGATTATGAAACTTTTCTATATAATAATAACTGGTACACTAAAAATTAATTAATTGCGTATGCTTATTTGGCCACGATTTTTGGCGGAGCTATATGTATATATATACTTGATTCGGTCGAATCTTGATATATATACCAATATAGCTCCTGGTAAATCTTACATGTTAAAAACTAGCCGAGAGGACCAGTAACCTCTCTTATTGTTTAATTATATTAACAATGACTATTGAAAATACAGTGACTTTATGGTCTAAAGGAAATTAGTCTATTTGTATAGTGACAAAAAGTTAGTAGTGAGCTGTGTGGCCGACCTACATAAAAGGTTAGCTGCATTTACGAATTACACGCATTTCTATCTTATATATAAAAGCAAATTTATTACCGATCACGTGCCAGAATTGTATGTTAAATTTAAGTAGCGATGGACAAAGGAACGACGTTTACCTATAGACTACTTGCGGCCATAGGACTCACTAGTACCACCAAATATAACTTAAAGAAAATTTTAATACTTACTCTATCAGCAATACTTACGGTTAATTGCTCAATGTTCGTTTATTTTATGATTATGTCATTACACGTTTTCTTTTTTCGATAGAACCATACGTTTCTCAATCGTTTAAATCAATATTTAAGAATTTATTTTTGTTGACATTAGCTATCGTATTTCAGAATTATGAAACGTAAGTGTGAAATCATGGAAACATGATTTTATATTAATATTATAACACTGGGTTTGTAAAGGGAGAAAAAAAAAAAAAAAAAAAAAAAAAGGGTTTGTGAGGTATTGTAACGAGTCGAAAACTTGATGTGTCTTCGATGGATGTACCCACTCACCGATGGAACACCAAGGTGCAGGTCGGCAAGGCATTTTTCCCCTTTTGGAAGGAGAGGATTACGAAGTCGGTCTTTCCGGCGTTCACCCTGATGTTTAACCGATCCCGTCTGCTACTGATTACGTTAAAAAATGACTCGATTTTTAGCAAGAGCTCTTTGTGCTCTTTACTGCTTCACATGCGTCTATGAGCACTATGAGGCGGAAGCCCCACCCACCACCTTGGGAGAGAGGCTTGGGCTTGACTGGGGGAGGGGGCGACGAGATACCAAAGAAGTAGTGTGCAGATAGCTCCAGCAATTTTTCTGACCGGTATGTCCATCTTGCTCTCGTATTTTCTAATCATTTTCGATAAGTGGGAGTATCCAGGATCGTCAGTTTTGTTCTGAAATATAATTTGTGTACACTAAGCAAACAAACACAACGCGTTCTAGCCCCAATTCGTGGTCAAGTGTGTATTGAATTGCTACGGCTCCTTAACGGCAACGAAGGTTTTATAACCGGACGTGTGTAATGATCCTCATTCATATCCATGTCGATCGTCTTTCACCTGTCTGTAAGTACGGACGGTCATCCGTGTGCGATTGTGGTCAGGGAAATTATTCCATGCATCTAAAATTTTAAAATACCACCAATACCTCGAAATGTGCAGCGGGTGAAGTGAATTTTTCCGGGTCAATTTGGATGTAGGATTTGGACACCGTAATTAACAATTAAAACCTGTTTGGTGGTTGTAGTTATTAGATGTTTATATTTCGTACTACCTGATCTCCCCTCCCCATGTCAGAGGTCCGTTTAGACGACCATAGAACATATCGGAGAAAACGGAAGCCAGACCTCTCTGAACAGAGAGAAAGTATTGTATAAACCACTGGCCCTTTGTTTACTTTTAAGAGTAACTTAAAATGAAGCTCTCGTGCAGGAGGAGCCAATCGCGACCCTTATGTACTTATATTATATATATATATATTTTTTATATACCTTTAGTATATATTTTGGTTTTAAATAAATAAATGAATAGGGGTTCAAAAGTGGGTTGGATGGGGTGACACAATTTGGCTTATATCCCAGCTTAAGATAATCACTCCGGTATTTCACTTCTGTGTTTCAGTACTCGCCCCTGCACCAATGTTATTTGGAAGTATTGATAATTAAAACAAGTGTTAATGTACTGTCTAGTTACTTCTATTTTTCTTATTAGCTGTTGTTTGTACTATCCTTATTTTTGATGTTAAAATCGTGGGCAAAACACCTGTACCATAAACGTCTAATAACAATAAAAATAAATAAATTGTTAAAATCAATAGCCCAGTCTCAAATAAATAATATAAAATTTTAATTGTAAAAAATATAAAAAACATAACAACGGAATAAAACATTTACACATAGAAATTTTTAGAATTTATACAATATATATTTCATATTTTTTAAGTTTGATGATTTCATCTATATATTCATTATATTGATGTAGTTTCATTTAGATGTTAGGTTTTAATTATTGTAACCGTTTTAACATGTGTCATCATGACGTATTATCCTAGAATTAGAATGTGGAACAAATAAGTATCTCTTGAATGTTACAGCTTGAACCCTGGAGGATGACAGCCTAATCCGTGAAAAACGTTATAGTATAAATCAATAAAGCAGTGAGGAGAGACAGAAGAGATTTCTTAATTTACACACTCCACAACATTAATAATATTATAATTGTGTTAATTGTAGAACTCGGCTGTTTTTGAAAGCGCATTGCCAAACATAAAAGTTTCCTTAAAAATTCTTAAAATTTCATATCTATTGTTTCATTAGATGCACACAAATACATGCAGACGGCTGAAAGTAGAGCCCTCTTCCTTTCGTTAGAACAGAAATATGTGGGCGTATGTTATTTATTAAGATATGGTCCTGTTGTATTCGCTTTGGGTGAGAGAGAGAGTTGCTCGGTCGAGTAGGCTAACAGCATTAGGGGTTGAGAGGAGGTGCTGGTCATCATTACTTATTTAACATACCGCCCCCAGCTATCGAGATAGATACTCGTACAACAAGGGATGAAATTTACATCAGCCGGGATCAGATGATGGTCCAACACTCTCGGGTTTAAATTTGAATTATTCACTCTTTTAGTGTCCGTTTCTCTTCGTAATCCAATATGGTACTGAGTGTTTTCTGTCGAGCGTCTCACTAATGGATATTGTTAGGCTGTTCTCAAGAATAGTGTTATTATTAAAACTTGCTGCAATGGCGTAAAGTTTTTTTTTTTAGATTAACTAAAAATAACTTTATTATTATAAAATTACAATCTGCCTCATTGGCTAATAAGTAATTGCGATAAATGATCTCATTCATACCATATTTACAATTTCCATTCACTCGCTCATTTATACAATATTTACAAACCCCAGAGCCCAGAAACCTCCCAAGTTCACATGTTTTTCACCTCCCTCGCATGCGAAAGAGGAAGTGGAGTCTCGGGGAAGTACCCACGCCAAGAGCGCCAGAGCCACAGACGCTCAGTACAAGATTAGAGAAACTGGTCATTGCCAGGACTCCCACTGTCACGTACTTATTGCAGGTCACAAGGCCACTGCCATTTTAGTCTCCGAGGAGGATTGTAGGAATGAGTGGCGCAGTGTAATGACTTTGCTAGGGGATTAGGGTGGTTGGTTAGGTTACTATGGAATTTTATGAACTTGGAAGGGATAAGTTCTAGAATGTAGGGTATATTAAGGTCGTTAAAAAAAGGTATATTACGATCATTATGAAGGGTTTGTTGCTGGCGTAGTAAAGGGCATTTACGATTCTTCTCCGGACTATTGATTGAAAGGATTAGATGCGCTTGATGTTCGACTTTTTTGCTGTCCCCCATAGCTCTATTCCGTATGTCCAGATTGGCTTAAGTATAAGGCGTAAATTTTTAATTTTAATATTTTTTTATCATTAATTTATTTTCTACTTAGAAAGTTCCATATTTGTGAAGTTACAATCTGCTAATCCAGAATTAATAATTGCTATTTAAGAGCTCATTCATGCCTACATACAATTCCACTCGCTCAATATTTACAGCTCGCATTTATACCAGCGTCCAACGTTCATATGCCTGAAAAATCAGCCCAGGAGATCCCATGGATGCACCAAGTGAATTGGTTGGAAATCGGGAGCAACGAAGCTCCTCCGAAGCTTCCCTCCCACCGCGAAGACCTGAAAGAGTCGAAGAGAGACACAGACGCTCATGACATCAGTTGGGATGGCAGCTAGTGCTAGTGCCCATAACGTGCTCATCTATTTACAATAGATTACGAGGCCAACACCGCTATAGGCGAAGACGGAGATTGTATGTATGTGTGTTACTGCATATGGAAGAGTTGGAGATGTTTTTATGGAATTCGGTAAATCTCTATGTTTAAGATCAAGGACTGAAGGTACATAGAGATCACTGTGAACAGATGGGTTTGTGATGTACAAGTGATATCAACCCATAATAGTAGTTAGAATTGGCCGGCCTTCTTATCATAAGTGTAATATAATACCTATCTATATTCTCTTAAGTCGTCGTGGAGTGTTGTAAAGTAAGTCAAGTGTGGAGAGTTCTTGTTTGCATCAGTAGGATTACCTCGATTATAAATTATAAATGTTCTTAACCAAACAATCAAACGCACAGGTTTGAGTTTTATTTTCACTAAGCCCCTGATGAGTTATTCTACACGGGCAGTTTAACACATTATGTATTAATAAAAATGTTAAAACCTCTTTGATGTTTACCACTTAAGTTATAGTCCGATTAAAGCACATTCTATATACGATCAACTAAAAAAAGATTATGTGTATTCAGGGGAAAGATGTATGAAAGTAAAAAAAAAAAAAAAATGTAGGGTTTCCGTCTTAGAGGGAACACCTTTTAAGCGAGCATGTTTTTCATGAGAGCAATATCACCAGGGCGTTCCAACCCTTTACCATTTCACCCCCTCCCCCACCACCAAGCCAGCCGGGAAAGTAGGTTGAATATCCCTACTATATATAAAACTGCAGATCCGCGTTCGACTGGGAAAAAAATTCTTTGGAAATTCCTTCCATCGCTGGCTGTGGCTTAGGGAGGAGGGGAAATCTCTCAGCCATCCCCTGTCGGTGGATACTCCTTGCTCCCGTATCCTTAGCAAGCGGCAGGTCCTTCGGGAAATGTTCAACGCCAAAGAAACCGCGCCGAAGCCGTAATCTTCTCCTTCGGAAGAGGCATTGAGTGAGCGACCGGAAAACTGCGTAATACCTGTTCACCCATTGTTTATGCTCGCTGATAATTGCCTCGGTCTCTACTGGATGGTAAGAGTTGGTTGGACTGTAGTTGGTCAAGGAGTCAGTGTCCAAGGACTAATTTTATTTATTTATTAATTAATAGCTTTTTGCTAATTTAGTTACAACGTAAATTCAATTGTATTTTCTGGACTATAAATATAAACGTATGGATAGGTAGACGATTTGAAGGACTGCCATATTTGATCAAGGCCCTAGGTTATGTAATGATTAATTATTATCATAATATGCACTATTGTAAGGATTTTTCAATAACTACTTACCTTATTAATTATATTGCTGTGTAATCATCGCTTAAATAATTAACTTAAGGAACGAGAATCATACTTAAAAGAGACTTAAAATGAGACCTCGCGATATTTCCACTGAATTGACCCTTGCAATATAAAACAATCATCCAAAATTCCAAAATGTGTATGCTTGTAAGATGGCTAGTCATTATTTTTGGTCAAAAGTACTTATTTGATTTAATAAAACAACCTCATTAAGTAAAAGTCACATCAGCCAATATATACAATACAAATTGCTTAAATATTCACCAAGATTTTCTAGAAGTAATTTTCAAGTAGTTCATAATAGAATGGAATAATGAAGTTATAATAGAGTTTTTGGATTTGTAGGAAGGAGAACCTTGTATGTAATCCACAGCATCAAGAACTTAAAGATAGGAACCCTGCGTGTAGGTAAGAAAGAGCACCGTCCAGATACCATCCACCAACGCCTTTTGCGTTTCACCGTTCTCTTCTTCAAAAACCCACCACTTGACAGTGCTTGAGCCGCTGCAGCACAAGTTACTAACTCGTTACTCTCTGATTCACAAACTAAATTCTTTTGGAACAACTAAACAAATGAAACTGAAGAAGAAACCACAATACCACAAGTACAGATCTCGAGCACCTTAAGGGTTGTTACCCCACACGCCGGGGAAACCAGGCTTGAGATATACCGGTTTACCGACGGCTTTCCCTTTGGGTTTGGGGGTGATCGACCCAATAATAATAAAGGGAGTTATATAATTCAATGTGTTTATCACCATTGACCGTCTCACCCAAATAGTGGGGAATGAAATGATATTTTCTAAAGAAATCCTTAATGGAGTAATGCACCACACGCAACTGAATATTTTTGCAGTTAATTTAACTTACCTTGTAGAGTCAAAAAGTAAATCGTAAGAAAGAAAATAGTGTTTCTTTTTCCGAGTGGTAAATGGTGAGGAACGTCCCAGAAAATGTTCTATTTATTCTCTTTGCGTCTAATTTAAATTTAAGCTTCTCTCCGACTTCCTAAGACGGTGGTGTTTTTTTAAACCTGATTCTCTTAGCGTTTCCGTAATCTACTATTCGAAGCTTTTAGAATATTTAACTACCACGAACTGCAAAAAAATATCAAACTGGAGTTGTTTTAATAGTTCACTCATATTTCTTTGGATTAGTAGAATCATGGGGTTGTTCCTTGGGAAATTGTTACCTGCTAATAAACAGGAACATTACATTTTTTGGTATTTTTTTCAGACTGTACTCGAGAAACATTGCTGTTTCCTGTGGTATAACTTCTCTAGCTAAAAATATTTATAGTGAATCCGGGGGACGATTTTTTATGAATTCAATGCGATGTGGCATGTGAACAATTGCTTCTCATTGTCTATTACAATTAGAAAAATCTTGCTTCTTCATGTGGTCGAATTTCGGTAGTGCTGATCGGTGTGCAATTGTTAGTAGCATTTGCTCAAACTTCAGTTTTGCTTACAAAACTTTGATTCTAACACCATCGATTATTATGTGGCTATCAATAGCGATTATTATTTAATAGACTACCGACACCATGTATTTTGAAGGCTATTTACTTTATGTCCCATTAAAGGATGACTCAGTCGGTCTAGTACTCAGTTAAATATGCTAAGATATGTGGAAATTAAAGACAACTAATTTCTAACTAAATTTATTTGTTAACTCTAGCATTATTTTTTTATTAAATATTAAATTTGATTTGAATCACACTATTCAATTAATACCTAGTCTGCTTTCTTATAGCTGAAGAGTGCTGGAATCTTGTCTCTGAAAAACAAATTTGTGAAAATTAGTAAAATAACTAAAGAAATAACTACAATGTTTTTTCAACAAAATTTAAAAAAAACTAAACAGCAAGTTTATAAACATCTACATATTTTGTGTTGTTAATGTACATGTAATTAATTAGGACATCCAATTATTAAAAATGGTTTTTAAAATCTTCATTAAAAAAATTATGAGTTGCTTATACAAAATTATTGATTAGGATGTAAGAATTCATTCATACTTATATACAATCCACATTCTGCCCGGAAGCCTCCAAAGCAGTTCCCCCAGGAAGCTGGTGGAAGGCCAGAAGCAGCCAAGCTTCCCCCGCCTCCTACTCCGACCGTCACTAATGGGACGAAGACCAAAGAGAGGGCAAGAGAGCCGCAGACGCTCAGGACTTGAATAAGGACCAGGGCCAGGGCCCCAGGAGATACATTTCTATATAAAATATATCACAAGGGCACCGCCGCTTTAGGCAACTAGAAGGATTGTAAGGATAAGCGTTAATGGACCTGGAGTTGGCAAGATAATTTAGGTGAGTGGATAGGTTTTAATGGATTTTGGAAAATCATGGGGGTGTAAGATAGGGTCAAGGACAGTAGGGGACGTTGTGAACATTGTGAAGGAGAAGTTTGTAACGTAGAAGGGAGTATTGACTACACTTCTGGGGGCTTATGGATTGGAATGTTCGTATGATGTTTAATGGTTTTTCTATCTCCATAGTTCTAGTACGTAAGCCTAATGGACTTCTAACTCAATAAAAAAAATAGATCAAATCTTACTCTATAGTCTATAAGTTAGCTTAAAAACTCTCAGCTGAAAGATTGTTTGACGATTGAAACTCATAATTAGACTACAACATCACATCCAGCACTTAAACGGCACCAAAGATAAATAATTTTTCATTCCAGGAAAATTCCAAAAATTTGTAGGAGGGTGTAGGTACGGGATGGACCGTCGGTCGTGAGTAATGGTTTCCTCTGAAGGATTCCCTTCGCGTATGTGAGAGATTTGTTAAAGGAATTCCGGAGGAAATCGTGCAGACTGGATACAGCAGTTGTTGTATACATATTTTTTCGTAATTTCTATATTGCAGTAGAGGCACCTATCGCTAATACCGGAAATACTGAATAACAAGCTGTGTATAACGTTCTACAAAGTTGGATTATTTAAAAATATATTTAAGTTTATTATTTAATTTTCGAAACTTGTACTTACGCGTCCAGGGGAGAGTTGGATGTGGCACAGCAGTATCTGCCACTTCCGCAGCAGTAGCGGCTGTTCGGGCAGCATGTGGTTGCTGAGCAGCAGTGGGAACCGTTAGCGCAGTAGAAAGATGAGGTACACCATTGGACTGAAAAATGTAAACATTTAATGATTAAATCCTTCATTTTATTCAGACTTACGATAATTACCTAGGGATGTGTGTGATGGTTGTGGGTTAAACTTATACCTTTCAATGACAACGTCTCCCCACAAAATATTTTTAGCGTGCTTTTATCTTTTATTTATTATATTATTAGTTTTAATCATATATTTTTAACTTTTACTTGTGTTCCAATTTTTAAAATTTACATTACATATTTTAATGTGTGTGCTTGTTTGTTGGCCTTAATGAATTATTTAATATTGTTTTTAATCCATAGAATTTTATATATCGTCGCTAACCAATATTTTATATTTTATCTTAATAACAATGAAAATTTTTTAAAGATATTTGTAGTAATTAACAAATGTTTATGTATTTATGGTGATAATTGTTCGTTGTAGCACTTAGAATGGCAGCGTCAGCTGTTAAAGCTCTAGTTTATGTTAATAAATAAAATAATCTGTGAGCAGACTTTGTCATTGAAGATTATTTATCTTCGGTCATGCACTGTTCCAATTGAGGCAGCCATGCTGACCTTCAAACATACTAATTTTTTTTCTATATTTACCTGATGTAGTGTGAAAACTGAAAAAGTAATACTTCGCGATGAAATTCTTTTAATCGATTTAAAAGTGAAAAAACAATATCTACTCGTGGTATTTGGCGGTTCCCTAAATACATTTGTATTATTATTTTAAATGTTGTTATTTAACCAAGATCAAGTCAAGAAATGCGGTATTCGTCCTACTAGTTTCAACAATTGACAGCCAAATCAAAAATTATTGGACGGTCATGTTCTTGTATACATTTTAATTTATATTTAAATTAAATTGTAATTTTTAGCTTCCATAGTAACTTAATGTTGTCATCAAAAGTTTCTTAGAACGAGCATAATCATAAAGAGTTGATTATTTAAATTGTGAAAAAAAAAAATCGTTCGGTAATACAAATATGGTTAGTAAGTTGGCAAATTAAAAGTTTCCACAAGTAAGGATCCGAGAGCAGTACTGAATATATTGTATTCTAAAAAGGCTGGTGCTCGTGCAGGATTGCTCAGAGGTAGAACACCCGATTGGGGATCGGGGAGGTCCCAATTACGTAAGATAATTAAAAAGTGACCTATTTATTGAAATTGGTTAAAACGATAGTCATGTATATAATTTTATACAATTCTATTGGAATGATTGTTAGAAAATCAGATTCCTTGATTTTATTTTTAAAATTAAAACATCTTAATTTTCTGTATGTGGCATCAACCCACTAAATAAGATATTTGTTAAGAAAGTGAGACGCTGATTAATTGTATTATGTTTAGAGGGGTATTTAAAAGTGCCCCTATAAAAAAAATTACGCTTTAAGAACTTGGAGGGTGAGGGGGCCCTTAAGGCATCAGCTCATGATGAAATATGATGCCCTTCCCGAAAGGAAATAAAAAAAGTGTCTCCTTTCCCTAATAAAATTAACAGTAATAAATTTTATTATTTTATGTAATTAATTGTAAACAGTATAAAATCATTTTTACTATGGACTCACCGGTGACTTGGTTGCTTTCCTGAGTGGCCAACACCACAACTGCGGAGAAGATCAAGACAGCAGCTAAGATCAGAGCACGAGCCATATTTGCTTGTTTTGTTTGAGCTAACTGAATGGAACTAGTCTTTTATAGTTATTATAAGTATACTTGAAGTCTTATCTTATTGGTTTTTTTGCGATTGAATCACTCAGTCTTATCTGTTGTATTTCCATGGATTGCCATTTGTATCAATATTAAACTGTTATTAACTGATGCATTTTTTTTAATAATCAAGTGATTCACGATTCTTTGCGTTTCAAATCAGTTTAATTAGATCAAAGATTAATACACTTAGTGTATAAAAAGAGCCGTTTTAAAGCATTCCGAGAAACCTTCAACTTTTGTTTTTTGTTTTTAAATCACTACACTTCGATGTGTTTTCGATTAATTAATTCTACTCACATAGATTGTAATATGTCAAGACACGCTCAATAGAGGTCCTATGACGCCTTAGGGTTTAAAGTAGCCATGACGCTCTTTATTACACTTATTAAGAGAAAATTTTAGATTGGATTTGTATCACAAAACGACCATTTTCATGCAAAACCTTAATCACAAAATATTGTCTTTATATTCCGTACTGAGATTTATGTTCGGAACTCACTGTTTTGAATTGATGTCCTAATGATAGAAAAAAAAACCATTAAAAATGATTGGGGGCATTAATAAATAATATATGTTTATATATATTTAGTATATATATACAGTTGTGCTCAAAAGTCTCCGGACACTGATTTTTTTATTCATTTTTTTGGATGTCACACTATCAATTTTTTTAATAGTTTTACGGGGCCTTCCATACAAAGGTCGGTCACTCAAGCGCTTCCTGAATTACACTTTTTATAGTAAGTCACTTACAGTACTTTTATTAGCTTTTAATATTTTAGCGATTTCACTACAATATTTCCCTTCAAGTGAAAAACTAATAATTCTTTCACTGATACCTATGACTTGAATGACGAACCATTATCTTAATGAAAATATTGTTTTGTATTACATTAATAAAGATTAGCGGGTAAACAAAATTACTCATACCATCAATAATTTTCTTATTCAAAAATAAATTTGCTCAATCTAATATTTTTTTAATTAATTATGCCCTTGTTTGATCCAAAAAAAAATATCCTCACGATAGCTTCTAAGTATTAAGAAATATATGACCTGTCCGTAAACATTTGACCACTACTGTACACATAAATATATATATATATATATATCAATTTGGCTATACGTTTTTATGTCTCTAGCATTAATACCATCAAGCCCGACTCTTGGGTGAAAACAAGGAGGTTTCATTGGTTTTTCTAAAAACCAAAAGCCTTAGAAATGTGCCTAACTTCAGTTGATTCGCTCCATTTTTTCGTTTATGTCATGGTGCAAAATCCTAGTAAACCTAGGATATCGTAAATGGGTTTATGTTACGAGTTATCTCAGGGGTAGCGAGTATCCTCCAGGAAAAGAACTTTTTTTCAATAGGTATTTTATTTGTTAAGTTTGTCAAGGAAGAGCTATTCCTAGCTTAAAATTAATTTAATCAAAATATAAAGTATATGTCTACGTAAAATTCATAAATAAAACAAATATATCTGACTACATTTGAACTCTCAATTAACCCTGAAGCCTCCCTCATTTAATTCTGCATGTGAATTGTGAAATGAGGGGGAGGAGAGGGGCAAGTTTACATAACAAAACCTTCAGCGATACTACAGGCTAACTAACACCTTTTTAATGATTTTTTTTTATCACTGTTAATGGTTAAATTTTTCTAGACAATGCTGACTGACGATAGTATACTGAAATATATCAGTAAAGTCTTTGTAATAATAAAATAATTCTGGACAGACTATAAGCCTTTATTTGGTAAAATATTTTAACTATTTTTGTGGTTAATATTAGTTATTTATCAGTTATTATCTGCCATTCACGTCAGAAATATCACTTGAGTAGATATGATGCTATTATTTGCTTATGATCTCGATTAGTTTTACAGCCTTCGTTTCCTCTTTCAGTTGGTATTAATGTTCCAAGAAATTTTTTTTACTTTGACTAAGCAAAAATAATCCATTTTAGTAAATTGACCAATCAATTATAAGTTTGATAATTAGGATTTACAAGTTTCAATCTAATTAAATGGAGAGGAAATTTCTTGGTTTCAACATGAAACATTAAATTTAATTGTAGTTCATTCGTTTATTAGTAATTTTTGCGATTTTATTTCCGTTATTTTTTGTTTTGTTTTATTTTAACGTCTGTGATAAACATTGTACAGATATTCTTTTAAATAATATGCATGTGAAAAAAAGCTGTTAAAATTTTAAATATTCGAATACCATTTAGTTAGTTATTATAGTCGGTTTTTTCAAAAATTTATTCGTTGATATTTTATATGATAGTCATTGCAGTGTCACATATTTTTAATTATATTTTAAATAGTAAACTTATAACCACCATTTGCTTAACCACCTTTTTCAATTCAACCAATTACTAACCACCATCGCATGACCAATTTGAAACCAATCAGCGCAGGATATCGAACACAAGCACTTCAACAGATAGATGGACACCGGTTGCCGCTTTTATTTCTTCGCAGACTTACTGGTTGACAGCACACCCCCCTTTATCCTCAAAATAACTACTCTTCACTCGAAGACATCATGAGAGACACTGGAGGCGTAAGTGGAGGCACGCGATAAAAACCTTTTTGGTATTTATTTATGAGGACTAACAAGGCCCACAGAGTGTGTAACCACGCGTAACCTGACGTTTATCGAGGTAGCCCTTACCAACGAAGTAGGAGCTACAATTGATACCGGGTATTATCCCAATTTAAGTAAGACACTGTCGTCAGCAACTCCGCTACATAAATATTCCCTCAATTGTACCGTAGACATTTTTTTTATTTATTATTAATGCAGAAGATCTATTGCTTGTTGTAATAACAAGGAATATTTTTTTCTTAACAGTGACTATTTTTATTGGTTGAGAGCCTCAAGATCTTTTTATGCCTCTCAACAACTTAAAACCCTGATATGCATGGGTTAATCTTACTGAAAAAGTTAGGTAATTTAATTTAGGTATTGATTCATTAAAAAGAGCAGTAGCGGGTGTTAGATTTTTCAGCTAACAATAAAATTATTAATCATTATCTTCAAAATTATGTTTCCTCTCATACTTTATGGAAAGTTTCAACTTTTTGTGGACAGCAGGAATTCTACAAATTTAAATAATTATTTTGAAGAAATAAAATGAAAAAATTGTTTTCTGTCGAATTAAGCAAAAACAATAAAATTTTCGACTGAGTTTTGTTGCCATTACGTGGTAATATTCAGTGATAGATTGCTTGTCAAGTTTATTTCGTTACCGTACTCCTAAAAAACACTGTTTTTTCGCTGTAGTCGACCTCTACTGCCACAGGCTTAAAAGGTCGTCCATGCTAGCAAAACATTGGTCTTAAGTTGGTAACCCATATATATACATATATATAGTCCACAATCATAATAGAGGATTAAATAACGTGGTGAGGTTATATATTTATATATAATTTTTTATATCAACTGCCATTTAATTGAGTTTCGGTATGTGCCCACATGATATGCAAATGATACACAAACCAGTGATATTATTTAAATACCACTTCAAAACTAGCTTGTTTGTCACTAAATGACAACCACTGTAGAAGTCTCAATTATTGGTTCTCGGGGAATACTGAAATTCAGAGGTGAAATTCAGACTACAGGTGAATAAAATGGTGATTAGAAAGTGACTACAGGTCTATAAATAACCGACTTTACTGACATGAAAACAGTATAGGCACATCAAATAATTCAAAAAAAAAATCATAGTAAATCGGCAAAGAGACTTGAATTGAACAGTCAAGAATCTCGTTGAAATCAAATCATTATTTAAGAATGATGCACGCGAAGAAATTGTTCTAAATAGACCAAGAACAAGACGCATACTCACCTCTTTACATACTACTAACATTTACTTTATAATCAGTCAATTGACGGACTTGCTGGCCACCAAATGACCATAACATTTTAGTATATTTAAACCTGTCCCTCCTACATGACTAACTTTCGTTAAACAATTTCGTTAGCAATAATTTATATGTGAAAAGTACTAAATGGCTGTTGACATAAGTCACTTTTTGTTTGTTGGCACAATACTAATTAAAATATGATCCATCTCTGGTGGCAACCTACCTTAACCTATCTATACCATTTTTATAACAGTAGCAATGCTGAGTTGAACGATGTTACCTACCAAAATTATAATTCAATTCATTTCCACCTATAACCAAAACAGCCGGTCACAACGTGGACATAACACATTAACCAGGTAGATCTTCCTATTGTGTATTTGATATCAATGGTATTAATTTTCTGGGAGGGTAAATTTTTATATTTGGAGTGGTGGTGAACGACTGGCTCACCTGATAAGTTTAACCTCTTATGAGTCGTTAAGTTCCTCCACTCTCTAAACGTCCTTGAATGCCCCAGTGCCCACGACAGAACTGCCTCAGCAGCAAGTTGGTGCAAACGGAGCAAAACGGGAGGCCATTAGGCGCTGGCAGGGTGCCTGTGTAGGTCTTGTTTGTCTTTGTGGGAGCCGCAATTGGCCAGGGACTCTGTCTGATCTTTCAATGATCTAGTAATGTTTAATGATAGTGAGTGGATGGACGTTATATGCATCACAGACTCGGAGCCAGGAACGAAGTAATACATAACATTATAAAAAAATTATTTTTCTGGGAGTACGTGACCATGAAGAAGGTACAGATAACTAAATCCAATTCTGGCCAACAAAAAATGAACAGGACATCATATAGGAGTAAAATAAAATAAAGGATATACCTCAAATTAGAAAATATTTACCATTATTTTAATTAATGTAGTTCAACTATTTTAACTAATAACAGTTTTTTGTGGAGCCGTCAAGCTATAGTGATCATTCAAATTTGTATTAGATATAACAACTACTTTTCCCAAATAAAACAAAAATGTCGTATAAATAAATTATTATGATCTTGAAGAATACCACATTTTTATTTCAAGTTTTGATTATGCCTACATAGGTAAGCTTTTTTTTTACAAACAATTATTCAGAAGGAAAAATTCCATGTCTGATTTTGATTTTGATTCTCTTTTTTTTTGGCTTCTTGCCCCATTCTGTGACATTTTAGTTGAGCAATACATTCATTTGTTCGAATACAAAATAAGTCTAATACACGATAACATAAAAAAATTTCAGTGGTTACTATTTTGCTAGGATTTAGCTTAGGGTTAAATAATGTATTTTTAGAGAGAGAGTAGTGAAGTTAAAACAAACAGCTGAGTTAAATGATGAATAAATAATGAGAAAAATGCAAAATATCCCGAAACTTTGTGTGTTTGTTATTATAAGCTCCTATTACAATGCTATGTTATGCTGCAACATATATACATGCACGAACTCCATAAACACTCTATTTATGGCTTGTGCAAATCGAGTGCATTATTATTGCTACAGTGGTGACTGGTTGGCAAACCGCTGTTGGAGGAGGTGGAATTCGATCCCCGCCTGCGAGCGAAACTTAATCAAAACCATAACTTATTACATTCCATCACACAGGATGTTATTAATTATTAGGCAGGGGTATAAGCCCACCGGATCACGCGGCAATACCTCACAGGGAACAAGTAGTATTATAAGTCATGATAATATTATTAAATGTACGATACAATGGTAATTAAAAACACACGCATTAATTTCTAGGTAATGATATAATATTACTTTAATTGATCAGTCCATTGTTATAGTTCTACAGGGCTAGTTCTAGCTAGAATAGAAGCATTGTTTTTCAATTTAATTCTTTAAATTGAATAAGTACTGCAATAACCTATGAAAACAAAGTAAATACACATTAAAAATGAAACACTGTCATTATAAATTTATTTGCCGAAGAATATGAATGTATTATGAATAAATATATATAAAAAGTAGTTTACTGACTACTGAAAAATAGAGTTTTGCATAATTGTGCCTCATTCTACTCTGTATTATTACAAATCATGCTCTGGCTAGAGAAGTTGTAATAAATTCCCCTTAGAAGCTCTGAGCTTTCCACTGTTCTCGGCTACTAAATAACTTCTCTACATCTTTGCAATAAAACATTTGTATGCTCCAGTTAAGGAGTTAATTTTGAAGTATAAAATAAAACTATCCAAGAATAAAGTCAGTTAGACATTGAAAAATGACTTCACTGAATGTCTGCTATACTTAAAAGGGGAATAAAAACTTCTGTTATCAGAAAAATCCACTCCAATATGACTATAAAAAACATTGCACTGAAAATACACAGCGTGTTGCTTTAATAAAGGCCTGTAAGCTTTGAGTCAAAGGGCCCCGCTAGTCGAATGGAGAGCAAACATCCTGCAAAAAAAGTGGCGCTAGTCCCGTTGACCTATTTCCCTCTTAAGGCACAGTTACCTCAAAGAATAATATTGCCTAATTGTCTAAGAAATCTAAATACACATCTCGTTTAAACTTAATTAAGCAGTTATGGTATGAATGAGGACATTTATCACTATTACTTATTACCCAATAAGACAGATTGTAATTTTATCATAATAAAGTTTTTGAAAAAAAAAAAATTAAGCAGTATGTGGCTTCAGGAGCAGCTTGGGGGGGGTCCATCCTAATCCCTATTTCCTCCTCTTTTGCTGGGAAGCTGATATTCCCACAGGGAGGTTCCTGAGCTTTGTATGCCTGTATTTCGTATATTATGAAAGAGAGAGAGTGCTTATAAAATTTAAATAAAGCCTAAAAAAAATTACTTGATAAAGAACGGATTATCTGTGCGCAACAAAATTAAATTATGATAATGCCTTGACTTTCTGCCGGTTTTGTTTGCTGGAATCATAAATTTAGGTAATTCATATTACGTTTTCTCGCCCTGGTCAATTAACAAGGTCAGCGACTTGAATGGATACTCATATTTGTATTAGCAGCATCACAAAAGCTATAGCTGTCAATATGAGTGAACAATTATGGAAAGTTTTGAAACATAAGGAATAATACCATTTTGTCCATGCCAATAGTTTTGTGCCAATTGGTTTTATATTATTTGTCATAGTTTACAGGTTTCCTTATTTTCACGTACATTTCAGAAATATTTTAGGTTATTTCTTTCAGTGTACATATTTTTTAAATCTAAAATCCTTTTGTTATTACTGACTTTAAAACTGTCAGTAACATTGTGATCACAGTTATTAACAAAAATTAGTTGTCTTTCAGTAATTGATTAATTTTAAACGTAGTTTCTAATGTAAGGTAATCTTTAATTTACCTACGAAAGGAAACAGGGCGAGTTCGGCTCTTACTTGCGAGAAAAGATTTTATTGATAGATAAGCCCTATTGATTAAACTTATTATATCCGTGTGTGATTAGAAAATGCCTATGAAACCTTTAGGCAGCCAAATCTTGTGAAGTTAACCCTAGATATAACTTCGATACATACAATTTGAGTACATTTTTATGAGACTTTATATTCATGTTCACTTAAGTGATATTTTTATTATTTTGTTTAATATGTCTTTTAAAATGTAATACTACATAACTTCTGCAATATCTATAACTATATATGTATATATATGTTTAGGTGAGTGTCTGAGCTGGGACAATACTTTTTTCCGAAAATATGAAGGTAAGGGGAATATTATTCATATGAACTTTATGAATCTCTGTATATTATGATGTGTTTTGACCCTCAATTATTATGCTGACCAGACTGGGTGGATCTATGCCAAAGAGCTTAACTATACTGTTTTCACTGGGTACATACGTTCTTTATTCGCATTATAAAATAAAATATTCCTTGAGAAAGATATTTTATTATAAATAAATTCCGACTTCCTTATGCGAAGGTTGGACGCAATGAAATGGGGCCCGTCAGTTGCTGACAGTGTCAGCATTTTTACGACGGGCCTGGAAGAGAAGAGCGGATGATGGGTCTTTTCTGCGGTTAAGTTACCTTTTCTCAGCTGTGTTTCTACAGCATAAGGGATTTTCAAGCTTCTTATTGACTTCCTTGTCGCTCATCCAGTTTTCTCGGGCTTCCCAGAATAAATTATAGTTTTTCCTTTGGTTTGTTTCTTTTTTAAATACTTGATTAGGCTTAGAAACAAACACCACGATGCAATCGCAATCAATATATACATTTATTCGGATGAATACATTAGTGTTTCACATAAAGTTTATACAAAAAAACTAAACAATAATAGAAAAACATTAGAAGCCCTTTCTCATCATACAAAAGGCTTACTACGGTCTTGGCTCGCTTTAGTATCCGAGGAGGAGTGGTGTGTGAAAAACTAGTACATATTTCTCTACTGTTGGTGGCGTCATTCATTCCATTAATAAAACAATTTTTAATTATCGCTTGTGTATGTCTATTACTACGTTGTATGGTACTAAACTGAGATTAGTCTAGAGCCTTGTCTATCCCCAAAACACGCTTCACGGGCCTACACCTCGTGTATCATAAATTCCTGTTTAAAATAAGAATTTTTAGTGTAGAGGTGGAACTCTGATTGAGCTCCGATTGGTGGGCGTGTCTATTTATAAGAACTCCCTTTAGTATTCTACTAGAAAATTTTCATATTTAATCTGCTGACATAAGATCGTGCAATAAAGATACGCTACTCTTTCAGTTTAAAAATATTAAAATATCTCGAGGCATAGACAATTTTTTTAATTTAGTTTATCTCCAACAGCTTACTGTGAAAGTTATCGAGCTGTCAACTGCTATTAGAAAGTTTTATCAGGGAGGAAATGAGATACACGAAGAGATATGAAGCGGAAGCTAAAAGGGTCCGTTTGTAAAAAGCTTTAATTTTATATAGTCCATTAGAACGTATCTTCTCTTATCCGGCATTTTTTCAGCCCACTCTCACTTCCACTTCTAACTGAATTTGCGGAATATATATTCTGTTTCTTTATTTATGTCCCATTACCCCGTGTTTCTTTTATTGTATTTCCCCATGTTTTGTTGTCGATAAAATCTTTTTAGCAGTCGGTGTACGAGCAAAAGTATAATACATTCGTAATTTATTTTAGCGAACAAAAAATTTAAATTTTATACCAATGTACTCCAACCAGCTGAAAGTTGGGTTAGGTATGACATCATTTTTTCAAGAGCTACTTATTCAAGCTTCATATTATATTGGTTTGAAAAAAATAAATAAATAATTTAAGCATGTTGGGTCAGCCTACCTTGGAGCTCTTCCATGGAAAACATGCTTATAATCTATTGTAGAACTTCATAGTGCCAGACGCGTTCCTTATCCTAATGCAACATGTCTTGAATTGAAGGCATTGTCTCTTCGATAGCTGTTCACAAGCTTATCGTAAATAGATTTCCAGAGCAAACTCATACTTTGTAACAGATAACCAAACAAAAATTCACAATGCCCCAGTTTGAGAACTTTATTATTCCATTTCTACCCCCCCCCCCCCATTAGTTTTTATTTGTTTGTCAGCACAGAACCAACTTGAACTGTGTATCTAGAAATGGTCCGTCCCGGAAGCGTCATTATAAAAGATCGTATTGTATAACACTTATCCATTTTGAGTTTAAAAGTTCAATTTAATATCTAATAGCAGCAATCAATTTTTAATTGACTACAGTAAAAAATAATATAAAAACTAAAAAAAACTTTGAAATAATAGAAAAAATAAATGGCGTGGTCTCTGATCGTTGTATTTAGATATTTGTATAGTTTATTGTGATATCCTAAGGCAAATAATCTAGTTGACCTGAGGAGTGGCTTCATCATTTTTGGATATCATTGTCAATGATTTTTAGTTACCGTCACATCAATTATGTGTTAAATTTTCGTTTTTGAAATGTAAATAAAACGAATATAAAGGAACAATATCTTATCTTTTATCATAAGTACTACAATTTTATCTGTCAAAGTATTTTGGTCACTAAAAATATCTTTAAATATTGCATATTGAAATTCTTAGACATACATGCAGAAAATAAGCCCAAGCGCTTGTTTTAAAGTATAGCTAAAATGGTGTTTGTGCTGTGCAAATATTGAAAGAAAAAAAATACTTGAAAAAAGGAATGGAGAGAAAGAAATCCCACCCTGGTGGATCCAAAGTCTGCTAAAGGAGAGGGGCCAGATCTAATTCTGCCCTTTCGGACACGGATTGGATCTTTGAGGGGCATTATTTGGCGACTTCTATTGGATTTCTTCGGTATCCTACCAACACACTCTTACTCCAATAGTAGTTTTTACTTCTGGCCTGGATGATAGTTTGCTTATTGATTCAGTGGATCCAGATGCTCCAAAGGTTTCACGTGAGAGTAATTAGCTAGAAAAACAAGAGTTTGTAGGTGATGAATCATAGCTTAATGGTTTTAGTACACGAAAACAAAGCTATAAAAACATCAAAAAAAAATAAATAAATAAGCGTAGGGTATTTTCATCTGACTCACAATGTTTCACGAGTCTTTCTGAGTCGTCTGTTTAAAAGCTATAGCTTTCAAATATGACGAATAATCTCAAAAAGTGGTTTTTGTATCTATCCTACAATTCAAACAGGTAAGGTATAAGGTATTCAAACAGAAATTAGTAATTATAAGTCATGATATGCAATCTCACGCTAATTATAATTATGATTCCGTATTATTTAATACAATAATAAATAAATCGTATATTGGTTGTACCTTGAATGTTAGCTACGTTTGAAAGGACTCAGTGTTTTGATCCTGTAACTGTTTTCTCTTGCCCTTTTATCAATAATTACATAGATCAACACAACATGCAACCCAACATGGGAAAATAAAGAACAACTGGCATTGTCGGGCTCAGATATGTGAGTCCCCAAGGTGGGGTGGAGACGCCCGCCGCGGGCTAGGGTCACTACAACCTCTAGCCACCGTCCGGCGAGCGCCCAGAAAGAGATAAGGCGGGTGAACCTGTGCTCTTTTACCTTGGCTGCCGGCCTAATCGGTGGACAGCTTAATTCGTTTTGATCTGATTTCATAAGATCTTAGAAGGTGTGTGCCCCGACAAAGCACTATGCTCAGGAGAAGAGGTACAGGGTAGGTTTACAGGTAGTTTATGTGGTTTTGGAATGACCACAAATTCACACTCGGTATCTAAGGGTAGGCAAAAACCGTCCGGATCCCAAAGGCGAGTGTGAAACGGAGAAAAGCAGACTGGATTGCCGTAGGTGACGCTACTAGGTAAAAATTCGTAGGGCCACGGCAACCGTCGTCCGTGAGGGAGAGGTCTCTCCCAAGGAGGTGCTTGTTTTAGCGAGACGAAGGCAGAGATTCCCACTAGGAAGATGTGTGGTCTGACAACGCCGGACTAAAACATAGCGAGGTTAGGAGAGAGAGATGCATAGGTAGTTGAATGAGAAGAACATGGTTTTGAGTAGAGCAGCAAGCGCCAGTGCAGAGAGAGAGAGAGAGAGAGAGAGAGAGAGAGAGAGAGAGAGAGAGAGAGAGAGAGAGAGAGAGAGAGAGAGAGAGAGAGAAGTGTTCAAGGTGCCAGTTTGTTTCTTTCTGATTTTCGCCCTATGGGGCTCTAGTTATATAGGCAGGCTAGCCGTGGTGGCTTCTCCCTCCGACTGACGTCATAATCTTTATTTGTACAAATGTGGTAACAGATATTTTCCGGGCCCAGATGAGGGTAACTTTTAATTATTCGTAATTTAGATGTGGCCACAACAGGCATTTTCTTCAAATGGGCTTAATCTGCTCATCAACCCACTTACAATTATTTTTAGTTACATGCATTAGCATTTTCAACAGCTATCAGCAGCCATAGCTATCTGTGGTTTTGCATAAATTCTAGCTATATAGTGATTCTTGGCAAAAAGCATTGAACAAGTGTAAATAAAATATAATGTCTTAGGTTTAATGTGTTCCTGGCATCTAATTTTGAGTGTTCTATATGCCCTGTCCACAGATGTGGCATAACATTTCCCATTTTATGAAAGATATTTTCTCTATCGTTTTACTGTTCTGGTTCTCTAAGCAGCATATGTTTTAGTGTTGTGCCGACTTCTTCACCGTGGACAAATCGAAGTTACCCTCTTCACGGATTAGTAAACACCCGCCACCGTTCCATCAGTATAGAGAGATCGAGTAGTTCACCGGACGGTTTTCGCCTACTCTCAGATACCCAGTGTGAACTCGTGGTCATTCCAAGAATAAGTAAACTACTTATAATACTTTGCCTGTTCCCCTTCTCCTGAAAAAGTGCACTGTCAGAGCGCACCTAACATCTTATGGTGTCAGATCAATAAACAAAACGAATTAAGCTGCCCGATTCTATTGAGGCTGTCATGACTTCTTTCTCGCTGAATTCATGTAACGTCTTCTTTATTTTAAATTTGCTTAAAACAGTTTCACTTCCTCTACGGGCACTGCGAGTCACAAGAAGTCATCCCACCAGAGCAGAATGGTTTCAGCACAGGCTTAAGTGCGAACAAGAACCTGGTGAGATTGCAACACCACGTCGCATCGAACGTCCGGGGCAACAGAGCTACCGCTATGATTTCACTGGACTGTTCGAAAGCTTTCGACTCTGTGGACCACTACATCCTACTCCAACGTCGGAGGGAATATGAATTCTCGGATCAGCTGCAGAACCTGATGAGATCCTATCTTACAGGCAGAACTTTTTCGGTTCGTATAGGTACTACGTCTACGACCCGAAGAAATTACACTGCCGGTGTCCCCCAAGGATCGGTGCTAGGCCCCCTGCTGTTCAACATTTACACCGCCCACATCGTAGGAGCCTCGTACCCCAACTGCGAGGTATCGGCGTATGCAGACGACATAGGTGTTTACAGCACTAGCATCAATCCCACCAGAGCCCTGAAATTCGCTGAGAGCGCCAGTCAACAGATCGCCGAGAAACTCGATGCCGTCCACATTAAAGCCCACCCGGCCAAGACGCAAGGAATCATATTCAGCTATAAATCCGGAAGAAAGAAGCTCCCGAAATCCTTCGTCTTAGACGGCAAAGAGTGCCCTGTAAGCAACAAGCTATGCTACCTGGGGATTACCCTCGGTAGACACTTGTCGTTCACAACACATCTCGGCAAGAAGTTAAAGAGTGTTAGGAAAATTCTTCAGCCTCGGACACCTACTTCACAGCCCGGCTTTATCGGTACGCCTCAAACTGCTGATATACCAGAGCGTCCTAAGACCTGCTTTGATGTATGGGACCCCTCTCTTCAAGTATCTGACTCCTAACACTCTCAAAACGCTCCAGCAATTTCAGAACAGAGTTCTCCGCACCTCCCTCAAACATATCCCATTCGACCGAATGAAGGCAGACGAGATGCATAAAAAATGTGAAGTGCTCACTATTCAAGATTTCATCAAGGGAAGGCACATCACATTTTTTGACTCACTCCGACACAGCCACAACCCACTATTCTCCAACCTTCAACCACCACCAATGCCCGTCAGATGGAAGCACTGCTGGACCGCCGAAGCCTGGAGACAGATGGACGTGATCGAACCCTAAGCCCCCTGACGGAGACTGAAGATCTACACCCAGCCGAGAGATCGAGGCCGATCTCCGAAGCTACGGAATACGGAAGCTACAAGACCCCATCTACCTATTTAAGCAGGGTCGACCTTCCGGCCGAGAGGCCGACTTATTTCAGGCGGGCCAGGCTTGACCTGGCCGACTACAAACCATTGCCTAGGTACCCCTAGGCGCCACCCTCGGTAGACTCTCACTACCTTCCTGATTTCACCTGCCTCCTTTAGGCATTCCACACCCTATATCCTTCTCATACATCCTTCAAATGGGGGACTCCCCTTAGTGAAAGGCACTCATTAGTCCAAAATAATTTTCCTTTATTCTTCCCACATCCTATTTTATAAGTTTGAGAGCTAAGGAAAAAAAAAAAAAAAAGTTTCACTTCTGAATGGTTCGTTAGCAGTAAGTGGCAAGTGGGAGTTTATTAGTAGCAATTTCCGATGTAGAAATACGTGAATCCCCTGTTAAATACCTGAAAAACGCGGGACAAATGGTCGGTCGACAGGCCGTAGCCCATGAGTCTTCTGCCACCGGTCCAATTTCTCAAGGAAAGGAAAAATTAATTACTCCTCTTCAGCATCCATCTTAGTTCCGCGGGGGGGGGGTCCATCTTCTTTTTTTCTTGGGGCATCCCATTAATGGTCTCCCCTGAAAGATGGGTTACCGGTAGGGTGGTTCCTCTAAATTGTTTCATTTATTTATTTAAATGTGGTTTGTAAATATATATGAAATATAATTTAATAGATAAAATAAATAAATGGTGTATTGGCAATAAAATAAAATATTTTGAGAAAAAAACCTTAAATATAAACCCAGGGAGTGAGATCTCAATGGCATTTACAAGCTGATAATAATTGGATAATAATAACTAACAAGGAAATAATTTGAGTAGGGGACAGTACCATGGGCTTATTACACTTTGAATAAGTTTTACGTAACGTCTTTGCTCGATTTACGTTTGACTCGCAGAACCTATCGTACAAATAGGCAGGACATTCACAGTATAAAATTTTACATACTAAGTATCCCATTAAGTAGTCTCTTTTTTCCCTTAAGTTAAGCCAATTTAATTTCCTCAAGTAAAAATTGATGTACCTATTCAGATCTTGGAACGTCATACATAAAACGAACACTAGCTCTCTGGAGCTTAATGTTTACCGTTTCAATCATACCTTTATAGAATGAGCAATTGTTATCAAACCAAGGAATAATCAATGAAGAAATGGTATGTTGATGAATTTGCAACGAGAGGCAGACTTTATTTCTTTTGAACTGGCCAAGAATTTTTAAGCTTTTGTTACATATAACATGGTTTTGTGTCCAGGGTAAGTCATGAACATAAGAAGTTCCCATTAATTTTATTTCTAGTTCATAATTTAAATAACTAGCATAAGCACAAATTTTAGGTGGATCATTAGTGAGGATTGTTTTAGTCAGTCGTTTGTTTGCAAATATAATGGCTTTAGATTGTGCGGGGTTTATGATTTTTTAATTAATTTAAAAGTGAATAATCACAATTTATAAGTTTACAAGCACAGCATTGAAAAGTGTAATCAGGTTATTCGAGCGTACGATTATTTTGTTTTATGTTACAAAATAATTTTCAGAAAAAATACATATACGATAACACATGATAAGGTAAAGTTTAAAAATACCTTAGTACTTCGTTCGTTAATTACTCTGTACCTAATGATGAGCTCACTTCGGTCTTACTAAAGCCCAAGGACGGATGCTAGGGATACAGGAGCGTATAAATACCCCCTTCACCTCCACAAATACAAAGTAAAAAGGAGACTAAGAGGGAATAAGTTGGCTTTATGCCTGAAGTTCTGGGGAAGTTGGGCCTCTCTGTGTTACATCTGCCGGCAAGTTAGCCACCGTCAGCCCCACCTGGCCCTCACTCCTGCTATTCCTTTAGAATATTTATCGCATTTAGTGTCATTACTTATTTAGTACTTTATAATTAAATATGAGTTTAATACAAAATTAAATCTCTAGAATACAATACACCTACCGATATAGCTGAGGTATGCACTAAGATTAGCATAGTTAAATTAATTTTAGTTTTCAAAGTGAATCCAGTTTGAACGCCTTTATTCAAATACTCCCTCACAAGGGCATATGGCTTGCGACACTGCCTAAAGTTTAATTATATTCTACTTTTTTTCGGTTTTATTTTTTCCACTAACTTACACTTTTGCACACCTAACTAGGCTATGGTGAAGCCGATTCCAAATATCCCATATTTCAGTTATTGTTTTTTTTATAATTTTTCTTTCTGTCCTAGAAGAGTGGGAGTTTATTTCTGATATGATTCCATACAATGATTTCCTGTGTTTCACGTATAAAACTTAAAATTTAATTGATTTTAATCACTTACTTTTAAGACGTTATTGGTTCATGATATAATTTCTAATCAACGTAGCTATTTAGTACAAAATAACAGAAATAAAAAATAAGTAGATGTATATTTACTATTCTACTTGCTTTATAATGCAAGTATGCATGAATATGAAATTAGTGGTGGCATCAAACATCGGACTGTCATACTACAGATGTTCCCATGTTAGAGAAGTTTGCAAGCACCCATCTGTCATCGAAGCCTACCAGGTGGAAATTGATCAAAGGGTGATCGATTTGTGCGAACAGTTCCTGCCTAATATGGCTCTGGGTCTTTCACATCCTAAGCTTAAACTGCACGTAGAAGATGGGTTTAAATTTATGGAAAGGCATCAAGCTGAATTTTATGTCATTATTACTGATTCATCAGATCCAGTAGGTTAGTTATTTAATTGGAATCTAATACTTGAAAATAATTAATTTTCTTCAGCGATTTTTGTTTTGGTATAGATCCCACTATTATTGATAATTAACATCCGAAGATACAAATAAGCTGGCATCATCAGAACTAGAACAAAATTAATTGGTACAGCTCTAATTAGATATTGGTGAGATACCGGGTTTGAATCCTGCCAGTATATTTTTTCTTAGGCTGTTAACTAATGATTTTCTTTTTTGCTACTTCCATATTGCTATTAAACATAGAGTATATGCCTCAGCCTATTTCTGAGAGTGTTACATAACAATTGGAGTTGGTAGGATCCCATATCCCCTTAAGGTGAGGAAACAAAGAACAAAAGAAAGGTCACTGAAGTAGCTCTATCCTCCCTCTAAAACAGATAAATAGACGTTTGTTCGTCTTATCTACTGTGCCACATTGGGTTATTTACTAGGGCATACTCCTTACCGTTGGAGCTAGACTATCCCTCTTATATCCCTGCAATGGACTCCTTTTTCTCTAATGTCTTTCTTTTTATGAAACAATTTAGTTCCAAATTTTAGCTTGATACTGTCATGCTTACAATCAGCCAGCTGTGTAGCAGCCAAAATAAATTCATTTTGATCCATCTGTGCACATTTTTCCAAATCTCCGTACATAGAAGATAGTAGAAATTATAGTTAAGTTCGTGGAGGAGGGGGCAAATATTAAGTTTTCATAGCGCCATAAATAGTATTTAATATTTTATAATTTCTGGCCTTGTTCATTAACTTAATTGTTCTGCGTTTTGGAAAGAAATTGCGAAAATAAAATGAATGATCAATCATAGAGATGATTTATTGCGGTATGGAGATCTTAAAATAATTGAAATTATTTCAATAACTACTATTTCATATTTAAAAGCAAACAACTGTTGATAAAATTGTCCTAAATTACACGTATATTAAATTGTAGTTGCCGTGGAACCCTTCAGGTGCATGGACTAATTAAACGACCCGGAAATTGCCTACACACCAGAGCCTCCCAAGTATTTTTCCCTGTTGGTATAATTGGAGCCCTGCGTGTGTTGGCAACTCTGTCAGTCCCCAACTGTCTCAAAGTCTAACCGCTGCTTCCAAGTTTTTAGGCTAGTTACTCTCTCTAACTTGGCTGTGAGATTTTAATGGAGTACATTGAAACATTTAACCTGTAGTTTTTTTTTGTCGGTGAAAAACGCTACTCTGACAATTAAAGCTTCTTCTTGAGTAAAAAAGAACATCATTGTGTTGCCTGACTTGAGTACGTGTATAAAAGCTAGCAGGTGGAGAAGCAACTACCGGCTTAATCAAGTCTTTTTTATTACTTTTTGTTTTCTTTTATCAACAGTAGTATTGATACTAGCGAGTAGTAATGATGAGTGATGTAGCATGATAATTATCGATTGCTTATAATTTTGATGCAGTAATTATTTCAATATAATCAACAAAAAAAATCCCAACCCTCACGTATCATATGAGCGTTTGGCCCGACAAACGATTATGGAACAAGGCGTTTACGTTGAGGTCAGACCTTTCCACACGATCAACCACCAGTGGAGACAGTGCAGTTTTCATTGGAGTTTGTCACGGGTACACAGAAGTTTGTCTTTTTGTGCAAATATCCTGTAATTACCTGCTGCAAACCACTTCGTGTAGGATCCAGACAGTTTGTCAGAAAAAGTGGTAATTAATTGTACGTGTTGAGATGGGCAGTCCCCATTTCAATAACTCAACAAACGTACCTGAAGATTGCAGTATGAATCTCATAACTATGCATAATGAAGCAATCAATATTTATTGGGTGGGGGCGCAGTGACAGAATTTACTTTCAATGAGATACAAGGTCGCGTAGTTTTTCTTTTGTCTTTTGATGTGTACGTATATTTGTTCTACAAGGTCGTGGAAATGGTTGAATTGATTTGAGATATGTAAGATAAATGTAAATACGCCCAAGCTCTACTTTGTACTTTTTGTCTAAAATATATAACTGGAAGTATGCTAAACTAAATTAAATTTGATTAAATCGTGCATGTTTTTAGAGATCCACAGAAGCTATATTGGATTTGAAATGCAGGACACATTAATGACAGTACATACAAATAACTTTAATTTTATTCCAAAAGATACATTCTTAAGTGACAACATTAGAAACATCTAGTACGTTTTTCACTAAAACTTAATAAGTTTATAGTAAATTAGTAATACTCTCATAAAATGATTGTAAAACTTACCACTGGTTGAAGGGTCCGTAGTGAATAAAGAAATAATACACCATTAAAATGCGGCGTGCTACGAGATTGAAAAACAGTACTCAAATGAAATTGGTTAAACTTACGTTCTAATCCCAGAAGCATGTTGGCATTTCTTTACTAAACGTGTGTGGTTTTTGTCAATTGTTCGATGCCCTGTGCGTCGTTGGCCGGCCTTAAAATGTTGGTACATTTCGTACAGTTTAACGTGTCTTGTCTCGGGAATTTTTTGTCGATTTGACAAAGTGAGCCTTGGTCAACCATAAAACGATAGCGTCTAGTCACATCACATTCTTTTGCGATGACAAATGAAAGCAGATGTAGATAAGTTTATTGGCCTATCATCATGTAATTATGAAAGTCTTTTAGAAACCCAAAAGACCCTTTATTTAATACTGAAATGAGATTGGAAAAGGAATACCTCATTTTTTTAGAACCCACTCTTTACACCATTTATTTTTTATACGTGAGATAGAACGCAATTTGCAGCGTTCAAGCCGATTGATGATTTTGTCTTCCGTTGATGTCATACGTACTTTTCTATCCTCACCTAATCAAAAAATATTAATACGAGGGTGTAGTAGATGGTAGTTCAAGTGTGAGGGTTTCCTCAGAGAAACTTCTTGCGGAGTTTCCTATACGTGTGTGAACCGTCAAATTCACTCTTTATTTCAGGAACCTGAGAAACCTGCCTGATGATGACAATACATGTTTCAAAATTGTGATTAATCAAAAGTGAACTCCTGTAGTTCAGTGGCTGGGGATTTAGCCCAAATGAGAATATCTTTGATAAATCTTTTGACAGTGTAAGTTAGTGATTCGGAAACTGCATACCGAGCGGGGAAGTTAAATCTACTCGTAGCCGAGAAGTTATCTGAAACTGATCGTGAGCGGTTAATTCAATTCGCCGTATTTCCCCTGCGATATAGCCAATAAAGTGCTATCTGGGAGCGCCACTCTCGTTATCTTACTCATTAGTTTCACTTAACCTATCGATTATCTCTGAGCTACGGCCAGCTCGATTATCATTTACGGTAGGGTTGTTCCAGAACTAACTGGAACCTTCCTGCACTGTCACCGACCATTTGTGCTTGCTCTACTAGTAGAGGCTGAACAGTTTTAGATCATTTTCAATTTAATTGAATTGTTATTTTCTACGTGCCAATAATTGATTTATGAATACAAAAAAAATCAAAATTTGAATAAAAGAGATAAAAGTGTGAATAAGATCGCTATTTATAAACCGATGCATCCATCAGGAACATTATCACAAAAACTAATATTGGCTAGGAAATATTTGTTCTCTGAGAAAAGAAAAAACAAATACAGGAAAAACCATCATCTGTACGTGAAATGTGTGTAGTTCATTTGTCTTGATCATCAGGTAAAAATATGTCCATACCACAGGGATTTATTATCAGTCATTATATTTATTTTATTTTTCGTAAATTGCTACCATCTATTTATTATTAACAACAATTTATTAAGATAAAATTACAATCTGCCTTCTTTATTAGGCAATAAGTAATTGAGATAAATGTCATCATTCATACACTATTTACACCATCATTCACTCGCTCATTCATACAATATTTACAGACAGCCCAGAGGCCCCCCAAGTCCACATGAATGTCACCTCCCTCGCGTGCGAAGGAGGCAGCGGAGTCTTGGGAAGTCCCCCACGCTCCTAAGTCAGCCGCGTCACTGGATAAGAGCCAGCGGAGGCTGACCAAGAGTGCGAGAGCCACAGACGCTCAGGACATTAGATAAACTGGCCATTGCCAGGACTCCCACTAACACTTAGTTATAGCAGGTCACGAGGCCACTGTCGTATTAATCTCCTAGGAGGATTATAGGGATGAGTGGTGCAGTGCAATGACTGTGCTAGGGAATTAGGGTGGTTGGATAGGTTACTATGGAATTTTATGAACTTTGAAGGGATGAGTTCAAGAATATAGGGTATATTCAGATCATTGTGAAGGGTTTTGTTGCTGACGTAATAAGGGGCATTTACTATTGTTCTCTGGACTTTTGATTGAAAGGATTGGATGCGCTTGATGTTCGACTTTTTTGCTGTCCCCCCATAGCTCTATTCCGTATGTCCAGATTGGCTGAAGTATAACTTTGTAAATAAGTAGTTTATTTTCTATTGAGAGATAGGATGTCCTTCGAAGTAGTCTGTACAGTTGTCCAAAGCGCCTGTTTGGTTCTTGTCTTTTTAGCATCGTATGTAGGTTCCATGTCAGTTTTTTGTCGAGATGGAAGCCTAGATACCTTACTGTCTCCGACACAGGGAGAGGAATCGAATTTAAAAAAAACTGGCGGACAGGACTTGCGGCAGAAGGTGAAGGTTATGTGGGAGCATTTTGCTTCATTGACCTTGATTTGCCATTGGTTGCACTAATACTCGATCTCATCTAGGTGTTTTTGAAGGTGTTAGGATGCTATATTAGGGTCTGAATGGGTTGACAGGACTGCAGTGTAATCTGCAAATGTTGCCAAGAAGGTATTGGTGGTGGAGGGGACATCAGCGGTGTATAGATTATAGAGGATGGGACCCAGGACGCTGCCCTGTGGAACTCCTGCTTTTATGGGATAGTAGTTAGAGTATTCTAAACCACAGCGGACTTGGAAGAAGCAGTTTGAAAGGTAGGACTGTAGGATTAGGAAAAGGGTCTGTGGTAAATGTCTTTTGAGCTTGTAGAGCAAACCTGCGTGCCAAACCCTGTCAAAAGCTTGAGCTATATCAAGAAAGGCTGCAGTGCAATACTGTTTGGATTCGAGAGCTGAGGAGATGTGATCGACAACGCGAAGGCCTTGTTGAGCAGTGGAATGTCGTTGGCGGAAGCCGAACTGGTGAGTAGGATAAAGGTTTTTGGATTCAATAATTGGAAGTAGGCGTTTTAATAGGAGTTTTTCAAATATTTTTGAGAGTATAGGGAGTAGGCTAATTGGACATTAAGATGAGTCGTCATTGGGTGGTTTGCCGGGTTTGGCGAATAGGATTATAATAAGGAGTGTTTCCATAGGAGAGGAAAATGCAGTTATAAATGTAGGTTAGGAAGATTATGGCTTTAGGAGGAAGATGTTGGAGAATTCGAGGAGTAAGGAGATCATATCCTGGATATTTTTGGTAAGGTAATTTTTTCAGATGATATTTAACCTCAGAGGGGTTAACGGCTTATGGTGGTAGTGAGAGAGGGATAGGTGAAGTGAGGAAATCTTCAACAGTTGTGCTGTGAGTATGGCTTTGATGAGAAAGGTGAGGTGTGAAAGTATGGGTAAGATGCAGAGCGAATTCCTCCGACCTATCCCCATCCGAAGCCGCCCAGGACCCATCATCACGACGGAGTGGGGGTGAAACAGGTTGATACTTTAGGATTTTTTTGGTTACATTCCACAAGGAGTTATCCCTGGTGGACAGAGAGGAGAGGTAGGAATTGAAAGAATCGGAACGGAAGGATGCCAATCGCCGCTTTACCAATCGGCAGTACTGATTGTACGTGCGGCGATCAACAGGATGCCGGGATCTTTGCCACACTGTTCTGGAGCGACGTTTGGATTGGATTAGATCTTTGAGATGCTGAGGTAAACGATTATGATTGTGGATTTTTGGGTGACGATGCCTCCCAAGCCGACCTCTGGACCAGAGTTGTGAAATAATGCACTGCATCGTCTAGGTCTTGGGATGTTTTAAGGACAATTTTAGGTTTACGGACTCTGTAAGAAGCTGGCGGAAGTGGTCCCAGTTAACTGGGCCCCTAATAAATGAAGGAGGAGGCAGTTTGTGAATTGGTCTTAGGGAAATGGTTAATAATAAAGGACTATGATCAGAGGAGAGGTCATCAAGGCGCGTAAGTGAGTAGTTTAGTGTTCCTAAACTATTGTAAAAAAAGAAGTCAAGGAGATCAGGATTTCGGTTGGGATCTGATGGCCAATAGGTGGCTGTGTCAGTAGTGATAGTGGAGCAATGTTTCCGTGTGAGTGCAGACAGCAAAGCACGTCCTCGTGTATTTGTGGATCTTGACCCCCAGTGTTGGTGCTTCGCATTAAAGTCCCCACCCACAAGGAAACGATGTCCGATGGAGTCTAGAAAGGAGATGAATTGGGAGTCGGAAATGGATTTATTGGGAGGGCAGTACGCTGATGCTAGTGTAAGAGGAAAAGTGAAGGTGGTGATTGACACTGCAGTGGATTGAAGGAAATCATGTAATACCAAAGGAACTAAGTGGTGGGATATGGAGTTATGGACAATGACAGCGGTATCTGCATGAGCTGTTCCGTCTGGGTGATCAGTTCGATAAGTCTGGTACTGTCGAACGGTAAATGGTCGTTTGCTCGTAAGTCTTGTTTCAGTAATAAGAGCTACGTCGATCTTCTTGTCGTGGAGTAGCGCTGTCAGTTCGTTAGTGTGGGTGCGAACACCATTCGCATTCCAAAGGAGAATGGATAAGGAGTCAGAAGGATCCACTTATGGATTTTGTTTAACGGGGATAAGGTAGGAGACAAGATTTGTAAGAAGGGAAATGAGAGGGGTAATTAGGGTTCTGAATTCTGTAAGGAATGATGTTAATAGGCTAGTGAGATCTGAAGAGCTTGGAGGTGAAGGAATATGCGAGATGTGTGGTTGAGGATGGGATTGAGTTTACTGGTTGGCGGGATGAGTGGAATGCTGGGGAAGAGATACTTGCGGACGAGAAGTGGGCAGTGCCTGTGACTGCTCTCTGTTCTGAACGGCATCAGCAAAAGAGACAGAAGGCCTCAAACTTCTGGTGGGGGCGCTTCTTGAGCTACCTGTCACTGGCTTCTCTTCTTCTGGCCGACGACGTTGCTCGCTCCTGGACTTGAGGATTCTATAGGCCTTACAGCCCTTGTAGTTGGCCGGATGGTCTTGCTGGCAGAGCACGCATACAGCAGGCGATTTTAGGGGCTTTTTGCACAATTCGCTTTTGTGCTGCCCACTACACTTTACGCACCTAGGAGGGTGGTGGCAGTACGATTTTGTGTGCCCATATGCCTGGCAATTATGGCATTGGACGATGTCTCTTTTGGGGTAAGGTTTTTCGACTTGTATTCTTGTGTAATACAGGGTTGTTCAGTCATAAATTTTCTCCACGCCAGGTGTCCGCTCGAGATCTACAAAAAATAACGGTAATGCCGTTTTGGTGGATTCGTTTTGTTGTCTGTCCTCACGTAAAACGTTGGTTATTTGCCGAACTTTGAATCCCAGAGCTGATAGTTCGTCTTCAATTTCATCAGCTGGTGTGGTCGGGTGCAGATATCTTATCACTACTCGAAGCGATCGTTCTTGTTTTAACTGGTATGAATGGAAGTCTGCATTGGTTTCTTCCAAATACTTGATGATCGCTCGATAAGTATCGGGAGGGTCTGGGGAAATTTTTGTATCCCGAGAGCGATTGAGGCACGTATATTTTCCGGTACCTACAACTTTGCTCATTTGTGAGCATAATAGTTTAAAATTGATAATATTCCTTACGAATATATCAGGCGGCTTGGGCTGTGTTGGTGTTTGAATAACTTCCATGTCGTCAGGTTGGCTATTTCTCAGTACCTCGAAGCTATTCGGTGTGAAGAATGGAGATTCTGCTACAGTTTCTTCTTTTGAAGTGCTGGAAAGTGGTGGTAGATCTTCCATAGAGCTGGCGGCAGATGAATTTATAGGTATGTTCCTATTTGAGCGTCTAGGTTTTCGCTTTACAGGCGACGTTGTCGGAGTTGGGCCTAAGGACCTAGATCTTTTTTTTTTATTTTGTGATATTAGCTGCTGATAAAATAGTAGTTTTGTTAACAATAATTTCCGAGTTCTGTTTTTAAAAATACAATTAACTACTTAATTGGTTAATAAAAATGTTGAAATCCTTGCAATAAATCCCTAGTAAGTATAATGGAAATATGTTTATTTAGCAATGCATCACAAGACACCACAAGGGAGCCTGCCCATTGAAGGAAATAAGGGGCTTTGACCTCAGCGGCACTAAATCGTTGAATCTTAAGTACTTTCTCGTGTCCTGCAGGACCTGTTTAGGGTCTGAGTCTCTTTCTCCGTGTGGTTACTTCCTGCCACGACCTCCTTTGTTGTAAGGAGAACGCCAGTGTCTCGTTCAGTTATTTTTCGATAAATTATTAGGTATTTTGAAGTCCATATAATATAATACATCCTTTCTTTATGTACTCTTCTCAGTATAATACACTTCCTACTGTAATACACTTGCACTACAAAAATATGCTCATGAGAGCATTTTTTTCGGAATAAATTACTAGAAAAAGTACATAAAGAAAAGGTTCTGTACAAACGTTGACCAACATTAAATATAGGCATGCGAAGGTTATGTATGCCCACAAATTCTTTCCACTCATCCAAAAGAAAAAAAAAAAATTTGTCATCACTAATTTGCTTTAGAATTATTTGGTTGGTGGTGGTTTTGGATGGCAGCTGGCGTTTTCAGTTACTATAATAAAAAAAATCACATTATACAATCATTTCCATATATAATAAATACTTCAATAAAAACTTCTATTTTTATTACCGGACAATCCTTTGACGATAGATTTTCCTATATTCTCACTTACACCACTTCTGTATTCTTTATTTTTTCGCCAACATCCGCCCTTTAAAAATAGTAACCGAAACTTATATTATTAGATAATACAAACAATTATTTACTCAATTTTCCCAACAAGGTTTAAATGACGATTAATGCTGAATTTCTCGGTATTTTGTATCCTGAGAGCTGAAGATTAAGAATGCGAGTTCGTTGCCAAAAAGGTAGATAGGGAGAGGGGGATGAGGAGTGTCGGCTATCACGTCCCGGTACATAGGACAAATGCCTTTTATCTTTGCCCCACCCCACTTTGCTCAGGGCATATCTTGCCTGTCCCATCTCGGGGTTCTTCCGCATTTTAACACGTTTCGTAGGCTTCTTTTCAAGAATATGCGGATCTTGTTCCTGATCTATCATTTTATTTTTCATAAGTATTATTGAATTTTGGTCATTCATCTGTAACCATGATATAACCACAGAACCCTATATTATCCCTCTCTTCCCCTTCTGCTCCTAATTAAAGTACAAAGGGTGTTTAACCCCTTACTGGCAAACAATAGAATTCATTATATAACCGTCATTTCAAAATTTAATATAGAATAATTTGTGCTGGTTTCAAACAAGCTAAAAGCATGTTATTCTCTCAACTCTTCAAAACCACAATGAAATTGATAAGAAACAGTATACACATAAATAACAATTTATGAAAAAGCTTAAAACTACCCAAATCTGACTTAGTTGCAGAAATGGCAGAATCGCCTGTTCCCCTAACCTATAGTTTTGTATATGTTTCACTTAACCGCGAAATACGGTTTCTTCATATATCACTTTTAATTGATAATTTGAAAGTTATCACATTCGATTCGGCTCCATTGTTGGATCAAATCAAAAGATGATAAAAGAAAGAAAAAATAAGACACTATATGGATGGTGAATGTGGTCAATGAGTTTAAATAAGGTTAATTGTAAGTATCTAACTATTCAAATATACAAAAACTAGACATATTTCTTATGAGAAATCTTTATTTTTACATTGGTCCATTATTTATAATTATTAGTTATTGACAGCCAAAGAAAACATTACCGGCAGGATCAGGGGACTAGATATATTTTAGTTATTGAGAAATGTCATTAAAGGGGTCGATGTTAAAGGCGCTATACGTATCACTTCAATTCTTTATACAAAACGAGGTTCAAAAACCCTCAGAAAAAAAAAAAAAGACAAAAGAAAGGAGGAAATAAAAGTGGTACTGAATAAATGAAATTTGTTTTACGGGTGGTGCTTCAAATTGCTTGTAGGGATACTTAACTGACCTTAGTACATAAACCTTCCGGTAACGAGCAGACCCTAACAAATGATGGGATCTCAAAAGCACGTCGGTACCAAAGTTCACCCTTCGCTTGGCCGAGGTAAGTATAATGAAAGAAGTTTAAGAGAGGATAGCTCGTAATCTCGGAATGGAAGTACCATTACTATTATAATGTATGTACGTGATGGGCGTGAAGTACAATCATCTCAATCAAATAAAAAAAATTGTAATTTAATTACAAGATATTTATCAATTGATTATTCAATGATTTATTTTCATCATATACCTCCCAACTGTCTCATTATTTAAATATAGACTTTTCCAGTACCTTATCCCCCTACAGTCTAACAGTTTTATTTTTATTAATTAGGTATTAATTCCATGTTTTATCATATATATCGTATTATATAATCATTCGGGCTCTTAATGTAATAATTCCTGTATTTTCTTTATTTTTATCAGTTGCAATCGTAAGGGAATTTCATTCACCTCTACGCGTTTATGTTTTATGTTACGCAATAGTTTCAATCTGATGTTGGTCCATTGTGGTCCTCACAAATGTTCACAGCCCTTGGTAATCACATCTTTGTAATATTATATATTTTAACATTTTTTGTCAGGTGGGCATAAGTGTTGTTTTTTTCCTGGTTGTTATTCTTAGGGCACAATGACCCAGTTTATTTCAGTTTATCATGTAAAACTTTCTCGAAAAATATAATCCCTCTTCGTGATACTGAGGTTGCCACAAATAAAATCCCAATTCCTAATGAATATTACCACCGAAAATCATTAATTGAATAATAAGACAGTAGAATATTTACTTTTACCAATTATTATTATTATTATTTGTTCCGGCATTTGTGCACCGCGGCCTCAGTGAGACCTATTGTGCGCCGTCCATGTCCCTGTCCTATATATGTGACAGGCCCACGGCCTTTGCAAATCTGAGGATACTGAATGGATCGATCAGTTCACATAGTTTGGGGTCTACAATGCGATCACTACCAAAGTGAAGGTATCGCCTTCTAGCTAAGTTATCACAGTCACATATTATATGACGTGCCGTTTCTCCCTCTTTCTTGCAGAATCTGCAGATTGGTGATCCCACTATCCCCAAATTAAAGAGGTGTTTATTTAACCGACAGTGACCTGTGTAGAGTCCTGTCACACTTTTGAGTGTCCACCTGTCCATTGATAGAAGTGCTGAGCTTCTTCTCTTACAGGGTCCATTAAGAAACAGTTTCGAGTGTTCCTGTTTCTTAGTTTCTCTCCAAGAAAGTCTTGCCTTGTCCTCTAAAGCTAATTTTATACGCCTTTTAGCGTAGCTGAGGCTGATACCACATATGGGTTCAGGTGCAAGAGGTGTCTGTTCTGAGCCCACCCTTGCAAGGCCATCTGCCTTCTCATTGCCTGTGATGCCTGTGTGTCCTGGCACCCAGTCGATTCTAACCTTATTGGCTAGCGAGAGTGTGTTTAAGTTGTTTTTACACTCCTCAACCAAATAAGATCTGGTCGTATAGCTTCTCAGGGCGCCAATGGCTGCCTGGCTATCCGTGAAAATTGTGATCAGTCTGTTTCTTACACCCTCCCCAATTAAGGTTTGGCTACAGACATTGATCGCCATCACTTCGGCCTGAAAGACCGAGGTGTGTCTACCTAAAGGAATAGAATTCCCAGATTCTGGTTTATCTTTCCTCCATATGCCGGCCCCTGATCCGTTTTCTGTTAGTGAGCCGTCTGTATAGCAATTAATCCCATTACACAGTTTATGTGGTTTGGTCTTTGTGTTTTCCGCACAGTATAAAACGTCTGTGTGTTTCTTAACTTGTAGGTCAGAGTGCATTGACAGCACCTCGTCCTCATCAATTCTTCTGAACAAGTTCCCATGTCGCATGTGAGTCATGACTTTGGATCTTGTTCCTGATTTCGCAAGTCTGTAAGCCACGTTCAAGGCTTGCGCTTCTACTTCTATGTGCAGTGGATTCAAGTTCAATAAGACTTCCATTGCAGCAGTAGGAGTTGTACTCATGGCACCAGTGATCATGAGACATGAAAGCCTCTGTAATTTGCCAAGCAAAGTTCTATTTTTACTAATACTACCTCTGTGCCACCACACCATAGAGGCATAGAGCACCATTGGTCTAACTGCTGCGGTATATAGCCAGAATAACATTCTGGGCTGTAGTCCCCAGGTCCTACCCACAGCCCTTTTACATGCATAGAGGCATCGAAGTGCCTTCATAGTAGTATTCCTGATGTGTTTAGACCAGTCCAATTTTCTATCCAGAGTAACCCCTAGATGCTTTACCTCACTACAAATGCTTACCTGTGTCCCCCCTATATAGGGTGGTCTAACTATAGCATTTCTTTTGTTAGTGAAGATACAGAGATTTATCTTCTGGGGATTGATTCCTAAACCATTCTTTTCACACCAATCCCTCAAAAGATCCATCGATGCGGAAGGCAACTCAGAAATGGTTTCTGAGAACTTGCCCCCTATGAGCACAGCAATGTCATCAGCATATCCCTGTGTGTAGAACCCTGCAGAGTTTAGGTTTGTTAACAATGAGTCAACGACCAAACACCACAGTAATGGAGATAACACCCCTCCCTGTGGACATCCTCCCACTGGCTTCATCCACAGTTTGGTTTGTCCCAATTGTGATTGTAAAATCCTATTCTCTAGCATGGTGTTTATCCAGCTAGAGGCTAAGGAACTAATCCCCTTTCTTTCTAAGGCTGATGCCATAGTGTTATAGGGTGTGCGATCAAAGGCACCTTCTATATCAACAAAGATGCCTGCCATTATTTCTTTATGAACTAGGGATCTCTCTATCCTGGAAACCAGGTGGTGGAGAGCAATTTCACAGGATTTTCCTGCCTGGTATGCGAATTGAGCGCTATGGAGCGGTCGTTCTACCAGTATTCCATCCCTAATATGTCTGTCTATGACCTTTTCCAAGGTCTTCATTAAAAATGAAGTCAGGCATATTGGTCTGTAAGACTTGGGTTCGTCATAGGACTTTTTCCCAGGTTTTGGTATGTAACACACTTTTGCCATCCTCCAGCTTACTGGAATATAGCTCAGTGCCAAGCTTCCCCTTAACAAGGTAAGTATAAGGGGCCTAATTACTGGTAGGCCTTTTTGTATCAAGGCTGGGAATATCCCATCAGTACCAGGTGATTTGAAAGGAGCAAAAGAATTAATTGCCCACTCCACTCTTGCAGAATTGACAATTTTATTTGCTTCTGCCCAGTTACCCTTGCAACTAGTGTGTTCACAGTTGGTAGGGTCATTATTAATCGTATCCATCAGTCCGCAGCCAGGAAAATGGGCGCGCGCCAGGGCACCGAGGGTTCCTTCCTCAGAATCCGTATAGCCCCCTCCCACCCTGACGGAGCCCAATACTCCCCTGTCAGACTGCTTGGATAAGATCCTATTTACTCTAAACATGGAAGTTGTATCGTTTATTTCGCTACAAAATTTCTTCCACGCCCTTCTTTTAGCCTTTCTGACTTCTTTGTTATAATCAGTGAGTGCACGTTTATAAGTGTCCCATCTGCCTGATCTTTTGGCCGCGTTAAAGAGTTTACGTGTAAGAGCTCTTAACTTGCCAAGTTCATTGTTCCACCAGGGACAGTTCCTGTTGGATCTAACATTACATACAGTGTTATTATCAGTGTATGACTTAATCATTGCCTCAGTCAATGTTGAGTTTAAATGTTCCAAATGCCAGTTGCTACTCACCACTCTGGGACAGCATTTGACCTCCTCCTCAAGCTGTGTATAGTAGGTTTCCCAGTTTGTAAGTTTGGGATTCCTATACACAGCTTCGGACGTGATGTTACCACTTAGATCAAATCTAATGTATCTATGATCTGAGCATGACTCTTCTTCAGAGACGTGCCAGCCTTTAACCCTTAGGCTTATAGTACGTGTGCTAAGGGTTATGTCAATGACCTCAGATCTGATTCTGTTGTTAAAAGTGGCAATATTGCCTCTGTTTAGAATGTCTAGGTCATTACTAGTTATGTACTCTACTAAACACTCACCTCTCTGGTTGTTGTTCTTGCTCCCCCAGAGCTGATGGTGAGCGTTCGCGTCAAGCGATGCTATAAGCTCGCCCCTTAAGCCAGTCCCTTCCGTTAGCTTACTAAGTGCCTCGGTCGGGACTCTTTCTTCATATGGGAGGTAGACCGATGCAATCGTCAACCTCCCACCTTGATTTCCCTCGTTGAGGGCCATTTGAGCTGCTGCTAAATCTCTAGAACAATATTGCCATAGAGGCAGCATTTTAAGACTGCTCTTATGCAGGATACAGGCTCTGACACGCTCGGGTAAAGAAATAATCTCATACCCAAGCATCGCCAGCCCCCCCATCCTGCCCTTATACAGGTAAGGTTCTTGTATTAGAATAATATCAATATCCTTACCTCTCACATACTGCTGCAGAACACCACATGCTGCAATACAGTGGTGTAGATTAATTTGCAGCAGCCTCACCACCATGATCAGTGCCCGCCGGCCCCCGGAGGGCCACCCCGAGGCGGACGCCGGGAGACAGCGCCAAACCCAGGCCTCCCCATCACAGAGGGCCGAGACCCAGCGCGCCCCCCAGCCCCCGCCACGGGGCCACCCCCCGCAGCCGCCATTGTCATCGCCTTGGGGCCATCCTTTGGAGTTGGCAAATTCGTCGTAGCGATCCCCTTCGACTCCACCACCTCAGGATCGCTCCTTGCCTCCTCCACCTTATCAGCCGGCTTCCTCTCCTGTACTACTTTCGGCGGCTTCTTCTTATCCAATACCCTGAGAGCGACCTTAGTGAACCCATAGTTCAGCTTAAGCTTCCGCTTCTCAAGGTATTCCATGCTAGTCTCTGGGGCAGACAGGATCGCAAAGAAGCCATGCTTCTCCACCTTGGTGCCCAGGAGTCTCCATAATCCAATATCAGGTACCCTAGAGTTTTGGGTCCTGATCCTCTTCATGAAATGTTCTTCCAGAGGCATTTCTCCTGTAATGAAGGTTCCTACCTTCACGGTTTTATGAAGCTCCTCCACCTTTCCTACACGGAGCTCCAGATCCCCACTGATGTTAAAATTGGGTACTATAATCGACAACCAGTCCTTGGTCTCCTGGTTGTCGCAGATTATGACACAGGCTCCCACATGTGGGTAAATTCCGCTGAATTCAGCCTGTGTCCCTTTCTCTTCTTCCAGCTGATCGACAAATTTCATCAGCTGGCCCTTCATTTCCTCGCAATTCTCCTTCGTCAGCTGAGTGGACGGATATCCACTAGGGATAATCGCCACCCTGCTTCCTCCGGCAGCAATCGCGTAGGATGCAATACTAGCATCCCCACCCCTATGCCTCTTTGCCGTAGGCGCAGAGGTACCGGGTGAGGACCTAATCCTTTTCTCTGGAGCGCACCCCGACCCTGCCGTATTCCTGGACCCCGAAGGTCCTGGAAGTCCGGCCGGATCCTCAGGTGGCCCTCCAGCCAACATTGCCCTCCTCCACTTCTTTCTCTGGGCTCCAGAGAACTTGTGCTTGGAGGTCTCGCCTGCATCCTTGGATGCAGCGTCCCTACCAGGCGCCAAGCTCTCTGGCTCCATTACCAGTCCGCTTACCTCCTCTACAAGCGTCGCAAGCGAGCTCATAGAGGCTTCGTCGTCCTCTACCTTAGCGCCAAGGTCCATTGAAGGCCCCTGGGCTGAGTCCTCTCCGCTGATCAAGCTGACCAGCTCCTCCATGTCTTCATTATTAGTTGTTGTAGTACTCATATTTTGTTCCCACGAAAGCGGGAGAAGTTACTCTGCAGGTACTGCCCCCTCTCCCTGCAGAGGGCATTTAATACAATGGGGTGCGCCTGGTGCCCCAAGGGGGTCGATTAAAGACAGTGCATTTTTATACACCCCCTGCCATTCGGCCACAGCTCGAGCTCCTCTACACTTGGCTTGGGTGTTAAGGAGATCTCCACATGGATTTCATGGGGAGATCCCGCCTCTGTCGTCCGCGAGTCCATCGGACTCCCCAGGGGGTACCACTTGGAGGTGACAGTAGGCGTTGGTAGGGATAGGTCAGACTGGGAGTTCACAAGCAGTGAGTAGGGCACTTAAGGCAGTGCTTGATTCCTCCGCTACGAGTACAGGAGACCCCCGCACCTGTCTCCCTCTCTAGTCTTTCCATTACCCTACCCATTTACCCCCCTTTTTACCAATTAACTAATCAATTAATGATACTTAATGATAAAACGTCGTCGTAATGTCAAATCAGACCTCCAAGTGAACTTGATGTGGTGCATTTGTGATTAAAAAAAAAGAGAACGAGAGTAAAAGGAACTGATATTTGAACAACAAATAGTGCACGAGACTCGCGAAGATCAGAAGAAGTGGCCGCAGTGGTGAAAAACATGTGCACAGTGAAATGTATACTCAATCATAGCTCAATATTAAGATAATTCAGTATGAAATATTCTAAGAAAATAATTCAAATGACATTCTGGAGATTCTATAACACTATTCTGAAAAAATATAGGATCGGAAAATGATCAACTTTACATAAAATATTTTAACAGACTTTCGTCATTTGAAACCTCTATGAATGATAGTTCTTTGTTGTTGCTTTTCATTTGGTATTATTAATGTTTATTATTTTTGTGTGCATGGGGTGTATGTATATTGTTTCTTTTTTTTCTGTGCATAAAAAAATCTAGACAAATCGAAATATGACCTAATTGTTGCTTTTTGCTTATTGGCTGTTTATGTTAACAATGTGTAACACTTAAAATCTCTTATATAGACGTATTTATGTATATATATGTAAGACAATTATTGAAGGTGGGGTGAATAAACTGAAATCAGTTTCTCTGTAAACAAAGTTAGCAATTTTATTCACTATATATTATATTATAACAATTATTAATATTGATTTACACAATCTTACCTGTAAACAAAGAAACGACAATTACAGTTTCTAACTATCAATTCTCTATTTACACTATTTACATGTTCTGTTATCTCACATAACCTTCTCTATCTGATAACTGATGCTCCATCTGGTGGGGGCCAGTGGAAGCAGCACGGCAAATTCAAATGAAAGAGAGATCACTTTCATTACATCTCCCCTCTCTGAGGTGAAAATTCTTTGAAAATTTTCAGTCTGGTAATATCGGAAGTAATTTTGTTATGTGAAAGAATCCAGTTTCTTGCTTTCCTCTTCCGGTATTTATTTTATATATTGAATTTGATATCTTTTCTGTTATTTCAAAGGGACCAATTTTTAATTCATCTAGTTTATTCCTGTTCAATTTGTTGCCATTTTCTATATATACTGTATCTCCTGTGTTAAATTCCCAATGTTTTCTTGATTTATCAAATATTTTCTTGTTGTATTCATGAGACTTTTTTGTTCTTTCTAAGGCTAATTTACTGTCATTCATCCAGTTCTCTTTATTGTTTCTTTTTTTTAATTCTTCAGGTAAAATGCTAGTATCTGTGCCATCCAATAAATACTTGGGTGGAAAACCGGTTACTGTATGTTCTGTTTCATTATATTTATCCACACATTCTTTAGCGACTGTTGTCCAGGCTCTTTTCTTCCCTTTTTCGTTCATTTTACATCTGATTTTATTGACTAGAGTTTGATTTAGTCTCTCATTTAAACCATTGGAAAAGGGTGCATTAACTGCTGTAAATATCAATCGAACCTCCTTTTCCCTTAGGAAATCTTTGAATTCTCTTGAGTTGATTCCTGGGTATTGATCTGTAAGTATTATACCTATTTTCTCTGTTTCCAGCACATTATTTACTAACTTGATGAAGTCAGTGGCACTCTGAGTTTTTGATGTTGAAATGAATGCATATCTTGTGAAGTGGTCAATAAGCAGGTGGAGGTCTCTTTTTGTTGATCGTTGTTCTCCAAAACCTCCAATAGTGTCGATTGACATTATTTCGAATGGTTTTGTTGCTGGCCCTAGTTGTGACATTAGCCCATATTTTTCTTGCCCTCTGGATTTGTTTTTAATACATATTTCACAGGTTTTACATACTTTTTTTATATTTGCAGTTATATTTTTTGCTGTGTAATAAGGGCATACCCTATTCATCATTTGTTTAATTCCTATATGGCACCATTCAGAATGTATTTCTTTAATGAATTCTAAACTTAAGTTTTCAGATAAAATTATCTTTTCTTTATTTCTTACTTTTTTATAGAACACTCCATCTTTTTCTATTAATTTTGTTTTGGTGTTTTGTAATATTCTATTTTCCTCTTGATCTTTTTTAATTTCTTGTATTTTTATCAAATTAACTATTTTTAGGATTTCTTCTTTATTTTCAATTGGTTCTAATACCGGGTTTCTGCTCAAACTATCTGCTTCGGTATTATCCTTTCCCGGAATGTATTTAATTTCAAAATTGTATTGTGACAAATAGTAAGTTAATTCACCAAGTTCTTCATCCGTTCTTGCTCTTATGTTTAAATTTTCTAATGGTTTGTGATCTGAAAATACAGTGAATTTTCTTCCAATTAACCAGTATTGCCAATATTTTAATGCCTCTTTGATTGCCAAACACTCTAAATAAATTGCTTTTTTCCTTTTTTGCGGTTCGCTTAATTTTTTTGAAAAGTATGCTACTGGCTTTTCTTTTCCATTGTTTTGTACTTGTTTCAAAACTGCACCAATACCTTCTAGAGATGCATCTGTATAAATTCTTATTGGTAAATCATTATCAAATATTTCTAACACTGGTTGGGAACATAGCAATTTCTTTACTTCTGCAAAGGATCTTTCACACTCTTCCGTCCATAAGAATTTTTCATTTTTCCTTAATAATTTATGCAGTGGATCTAGCAATATCGAGCTTTTTGGTATATACTCGTGATAAAAATTAATTTTTCCTAAAAATTGTCTGATGTTCTTTTGGGTTTTTGGAGTTGGAAAGTTTTTTATTGAAATTAAGTTGTCCTTTATTGGTCTTACTGTATTGTGTTGTATTATGTGTCCAAGGTATTTTGCTGATTCTGCTGCAAATGTACATTTTTTAAATTTTAATCGGAAACCTTCATTGACTATTGCTTTTATTACTTTTTCTATATGTTCTGTGAATGATTTCGAAAAAATTAAGATGTCATCTATATAATTTTCTGAAAAGTCTTTTAAATTGTGCTTTCTTAAGATGTTGGATAAAATTCTTTGGAAAATAGCTGGTGATGTCTTTAAACCATAGGGTAGGCATGTCCATTGGAAGTGCCCTTCTTGTGTGACAAATCCTGTTTTCTGTCTATCTTCAATGCGTAATGGAATTGACCAAAAAGCGGAATTTATATCTAGTGTGGTGAAGTATTTGCAGTTTCTTGTTTGTATTATTAAATCATCTATTAATGGGAATGGTTGAGCTTGTGGTATAACTAGTTTGTTCAATTCACGAAAATCTATACATAATCTTGATCGCTTGTTTTCATCTCTTTTGAATGCTAAGGTTACGGGGGCTGCGAATGGACTATAGGACTCTTCAATTAGATCATTTTGTAATAATTTTGCCACCTGATCTTCTATTTCCTTCTTATCTGCTATAGTGCATCTATAAGGCCTTTTGCTGCAGAATCTGTCCACCAGTAAATCAATTCTAGCTTCGTAATCCTTAACCGTGCCCACATCATATTTGTTCCTGGCAAATACTGTACTGTACTTTTCTATCAGTCTTTCTATCGTAATCTTTCTCATATTATCTAAGTGATCTAATTTTATTTTGAACCCGTCTTCTTCGATATGTTCATTAAAATTGACTTTAACTTCTTCATTTTTTTCTTTCTTTTTCTCAGTATTTCCTGTTTCATCTTCTTTCTTCTGTAATATTTGTAGATTCTCATTTTGAATTAATCTAAATTTTTTGATAATATCTAATCCTATAAGAAAATCTTCAAAATCATCTCTCTCTACAATGAACACATCAACATATTTTTCTATCTCAAAAATTTTCACTTTTATGGTTACTAAACCTTTTGTTTGTGTCACACCATTGACTGTTTTTAAATATATCTTATTAACATCTTCTGTTTTTTTCTTTATTTTAATTAATTTTGTATTTATTAGAGAGACTTGGGATCCTGGATCATATGTCCCATTTACCTGTAACTTCTCTTCTAATAATATTTTTACTTTAATCAATGGTGTGATTATTCGTTTTTTTGTTCTGTATTTAGATCTACTTCTAATACTGAGTTGCTTCCCAGTATTCTAGTTTCATATTTGTCTCTCTTTTTAAACCAGCATGAAGCTTCTGGATGATATCTGATGCCTTTGTTTAATTGTTCACAATTATTGCATGGCCTTTTTTCTTGAAATTTATTTTTACTAAAAAGTTTTTCATCTTTCTTTTTCATAAAATTATTTTTGTTCGCTAGACCCTCACATTTTCTAATTTCATGAAGTAATTTGGTTGAATTCTCACATTTTTCCTTATCTAACTTATTTCTAATGAACTCAGGTAAGCCTGCAGCTATAAGCATCACTAAAGTCTGTGAACTAATATTCTCATCCAAAACTAACAATAATTTCTCTTTTTTCATGGCGTATTCCATCAGTAGACCTTCTTTAAACCTATATGATATAGCATGCATTCCTGTACTCCATCCTTGGTCTTCAAAAGTTTCCAAAAATTTTTCTTTCCACTCAGACCACACAGAGTCCATTGTTAATATTGTTAGGGTTGCTGAGTACCAGTCTAAGCATGACTTTTCCAAAAACAACCTTAATATCTCAATCATATTACTGTCTGCATTGATTCCACATCTTCTACATTCTTTCTCAAACATCTCTAGCCACTGTTTAGCATTTGAGTGTTTACATGTAAACTTCTCAACCATGAACTTCTCTGCTATATGTTTTAAATTTAGCTCATTCTCTTTATTTTGTGTGGATTCAACCATCTTATCTTTATTCACTACTTGTTCTAAATATAAATTATCAAACATTACATTACCTTCTTCATCAAAATATATTGTTTTCATTTTCTCGGTTAATGTAATCCACACACTCTTCTGTTGACCTCTTTGAGTAAAACTGTTCCTCAATCTTTTATAAATAAGTGTCTTAGTCAATTCTTCATGATCACTCATAAAGCTTCTCTCTAGGGGCAACACATATTCTTCATTTTCCTCTGTCTTAATTGTGGTAATTGAGAGAACATTTGTCTTCTTATCCTTCGGTGATCCCACAAAGTTAATGGTGAATTGCAGTCTTTTCGCCATTGTAACTCCTATTGTCGTTTTGTAAGACAATTATTGAAGGTGGGGTGAATAAACTGAAATCAGTTTCTCTGTAAACAAAGTTAGCAATTTTATTCACTATATATTATATTATAACAATTATTAATATTGATTTACACAATCTTACCTGTAAACAAAGAAACGACAATTACAGTTTCTAACTATCAATTCTCTATTTACACTATTTACATGTTCTGTTATCTCACATAACCTTCTCTATCTGATAACTGATGCTCCATCTGGTGGGGGCCAGTGGAAGCAGCACGGCAAATTCAAATGAAAGAGAGATCACTTTCATTACATATATATATTGTTGTGTTATTTTAATGTTATGATTTTTGATTGTGTTTTTGAAATAAACTCGGAATTAGCGAGCGTTGAAGTACGTAATAACGATCCGTGGTTCATGCCTATGAAAGTATGAACGTTGTTATTGCCGTTATATTAACTATTAATATTTATAATAAAAATAATATCAATAATTTAATATAAACATTTATTTTATAAACTACGTAAATTAAGCAAAGTATAAATATCCGAAACAACTGGCATTGAATAACCAGTTGAAAGATCAATAAGGCAGCGGAGAGATGCAAGATATAGAACCACGAGACGTATGAGGGCACTCTCTTTCTTCTTGGAACCGGCAGAGGACGAGGCAGGACCAGGAGGGACTCCAGCCCAGGTAGCAACCCACGCTACCTTATTTCTTATGACTGTAAGACATTGTTGTACTGTTCTGGATGAGCACGGAATTATTATTTTCCGACCTATAAGTAATTAGTATATGCTTTAAGTGTGGATAAGTGGTAAATTGGAGTTCCCGACGGATGGTCAGGAACTGGCAGGGGGGAGTTAAAGCCAGAGGCTGACTATGTCGAATACTAATACGATCATGGAATGTAAACAACCCATGATCCTCTGTATGTCTGATTATTTTCCACAATAAAGCAGTCTTTTACTGGAGTCCGAGTGTGTCGTTGCATTTTCCTCTTTCGTTACTATCTTTTTTATCAATCAACCGCCGGCGATTAACTTATATATATATTGTAACATTCATGATATTTGAGAATATCATGACGAGCCACCCTCCCACTTTGTCCAGCATCAGCCCTTATGCTCTTAGGAGTGGGGATGAGATAAAGTCAGTCTTAGCCAAGAGCCAGAGAGCAAAGCAGAGCAAGCTCCCGTTCCGTTGACGGTCATCAACACAAGCAGAGGAGAAGAAGAAGAAGAAGAAGAAGGTTACACGGATATCATCGATTGGGTGATATAGATATTGTTTTTTTATTATGGATCCATTAAAAAGAGATTGAGCTCAATTATCATTTTTTTTTATATAACTAATTAGTAGTAACTATCCTTGTTCAAAAGGAATTGAATATTTTTTTATATAAATAATGTCAGCACTATTTATAATTATAATTATTTGTTATAACCATTTTACTTGTATATATTTCACAATTCCCAGTTTCTCAATTTATTAATAACTATAACATTAGCCTTGAGATCGGGCGATTCAATCGGGATAATTTCCTATGTCGAAGACATAAAAACAAGTTGAATTAAAGATCTCATGACGGACCTACCAAATTAGTTAAGGTCAATTGATCTATTAAATTAGAAAAATAAAATGGTAGAAAATGAGGTAGGTTTCAATATATATATATATCTTCTATATGTATCTTCTATGTTTTTCATACATATATTTATATAAGTTATCGTCTATCGACTTTAGACAATTAAAACAAAGAGAACGAGAGTAAAAGGAACTGATATCTGAACAACGGCTAGGTTTAAACTGTCTTTATTCCGCTTCTAATCCTCTGTCTCTGTTTACAGCCTAAGTTTACATGGGGCTACGTGGTATTAGGCCGAACATTGCCATACCACGAGCCTTTAGTTATACATATATATTTTACATGACATAGAAGATCTATAATTTATTTAAATTTTAATATGAATAAAATTTGTACTATTACTACAGGTTCAATTATATCTTATATCTTATAAATTATAAAATATGAATTCGCATGCTCTTATACAGACACTCTGCTCTATGACATGATGATCTAACAAAGTACCCTATGATGTTCATGTGTCTTTCAAAAGGTTTACTGCTCTTCAACAATGATTGCTATACAGTGCCCTATAGTGACTAATAAGATTTGTAATCTAATCTGCCAGTAGTAATTGCCATGACTAAGACCCCACTTATTGACGTTGGTGGGTGGTACTAATTGGTAGGTGATATCAGTCAAGCTGTGATGGTAATTCTAATTGAATTTTCTTAATAAATTATTATAAATTACATTATTTACGCTTACAAAAAACTATTTATTATTTCTGTTAATGCTTTAGATTTAAAAAAAATTATTTACTTCCTTAATGCTTGTTCTACTCGGTGGTTTTGCTTTGCCCATTGCTTTAGAATTTTAGGATGGCTTATTGAATGATAGTATGCTTGTACGTAATGATCGACATATTTGTTAATAAAAGTTAATATTGTCCCAAGTTCCCGTGGGTGTTCTAGCACGAGGAAATGTAGATTCGTGACCTAAAGGTTAGATAGTGCATTCGTTTATCCATGGTTCAATCAGTGGGATGTTACATGGATCCATATACATCTTGATGATACATGTAACCGACACGCTCAGTTAGACGTGAATTTATGCCGATCGATAAATCGATAGATTTATGCAATCGCTTAATTTTTCATTTATTTAAAAAGTAGAAATTTGTGTCAGATTTAGACTCAATTATAGCCCACTAGATTAAATTATCTCAAGGTTTCTTATAGAAAAAAAAGGGAGGACACATTTATGGTTTACGTAACGGCTGTGAAAACGATTTTAATAATAGTTTTAATAACTATTTAGGGTTTTGTTGATTTTTCCAAAATCAAAATCCCTCCCGTTTTCACCTGTGTTTCTGTGCTGTCTTTTTCATTCCTGCTCTTTGTGAGCACCATGTCCAAGCTATGAAAGCACTGAAAAAAGGCATGACAAATTTATCAATTAGTTTGGTGGTATTAAATAAATACGTATATTTTTTTATAATTTTGTGTAGGGTATCAAGTTAAAGTTCTGTGATTAACAATAGGTAATATTTGTAACCTTTGCCTAAGCACAATCATAATCAAACAATAAAAATCTCATTTAAATCGTGTTCACAATTTTAACTGTTATTTTTTTATGGAGCAAAAGTCGTTGTTAACATGACAAAAATATTAAAAAAAACCTGTTTGTATGAAAATAATAATACATACTAATAATAAAATTGTCAACTATCTTTACTTGTTTTTGAATGCATCCAAAATTTCACAGTTGCATTATCTTCAGATTTGTATTTGGCAAAATATTACCATGAAGCCTTGGTTTCCTCTCTTTTGTATTATAGCTCTTATTACAAGTATATTATAAATGATAGAACACCCTAAAATGATCTTCGTTGTAGCACATTTTAGGGTGTTCTAAAATGTGCTACAACGAAGATCATTTAATATGGATTGTGATGAGCCCATCGTTTCAGATCTGTTAATTGGTAATATATTAATTGCTAATATTGGTAATATATCTTCTTTATTATTATCTCCTGAAACTATCAGGAGCTATCAGCTGGGCTAAAATAGCTTGTGTGTTAACAATTACTACTAAATAGACCTCTTAGTGCTGAAACCCATTGTTCTATTTCTCAACGGGCCACCTCTACTGGAGTTTCCTGTTTTACTCTAACTCTAAACTCTAAGTAGGATTTAAACAAAAAAAAGACAATCCTTTATATAAATTGTGAAATACAAATAGATATTTATTAATTGTGTGTATACTAGACGAAGGCCGCCTGATGATACATAATAATTAATTGCTTAATGCTTATTGTATCAAATCTGATTCCATAGCTGACGTATCCAAGATGGGCGATACAAACTTTACTTTTCATCAATGGCTCCAAATATCCAAAGTTTACTCTCGGAATGAAACACAAAGAGATTACCCGCCAACGTTTTCAGATGACTCAGGTGGCCGTTTGCTCAGTGTACTTTTAATTTCCGCTTCTTAATAGAATTTTTTCATCTCCCCCGAACTGAATTATAAATTTGTCCATTACACCTCCCCCTTGTCTCAGGCAAATGAGCCATTGTCTTAATATTGCATTATACGATCGTCAGACCATTTCACCTTTAGCAATTTCTGTCTCTTAAATTCCATTCCATTCCAGATGGAACCTTAAATAATAGAGCATCTGAAAGGGTTTTACAAAGAAGAGAATAGTCTATCTTTTCTGCAAATATATTTATTATTCAAATGATCTATTCATTCTATTTCCTTTTGAATTTAATACATACAATAAAGTTCATTTTGTTTGTTTTACTTTCAAGCATGTACCATTAATATTGAACTTGAAAGTAGGTCGCTCCCGCTACCTTCTTTCTGAATTTTAACCTTTCACAAGCCTCTGCTCAGAAGATATTTATTAAATATTCAATACTGTGATTGTTTTTTCCCTCGTGGGTGAGGAGGCGAAAATACAAGAAATAACTCTTTAAAAATACCTTTGAATAGCCAACATTAGAAATCATCTCATAAAAAATAATAATAAAAGTCAGACACACATCATTTAAGTACTCGATAATGGCAGTGTGAGCTCCTGAAAGATTATGACTGTTAACATATACACTTATTTGTGCGATGTCGGGCTCAGATAACTAAGTATCCCCAAAGTGGGGAGGAGACGCCCGCCGCGGACTAGGGTCACTACAACCTCTTAGCCGCCGTCCGGCGAGCGCCAAGAAAGAGATAAGGCGGGTAGACCCTTGGTATTTCACCATGGCCGCCGGCCTAGTCGGGGGCAGCCTAATTCGCTTTGATCTCACTCCATAAGATCTTTAGAAGGTGTGTGCCCCGACAAAGCACTATGTACAGGAGAAGAGGTACAGGGTAGGTTTATAGGTAGTTTATGTGGTCTTGGAATGACCACGAATTCACACTCGGTATCTAAGGGCAGGCGAAAACCGTCCGGATCCCACAGGTGAGTGTGAACCGGAGAGAAGCAGTGGGAAACGCTACTAGGTAAAAGTTGTAGGGCCAGGGCAACCGTCGCCGCGAGGGAGAGGTCTCTCCCAAGGAGGTGCTAGTTTTAGCGAGACGAAGGCAGAGATTCCCACTAGAAAGGTGTGTGGTCTGACAACGCCGTACTAAAACATTAGGAGAGATAGATGCAGAGGTAGTTGAATGAGAAGACCTTGATTTGAGTAGAGCAGCAAGCGCCAGTGCAGAGAGAGCGGAGAGAGTAGTGTTCCAAGTGACGGTCCGGTTCGTTATGCTAATTCGGTTTAGTCTGGTTTCTTATATAGGTGGACAGCTGTGGTGGGCATGGGTTCCCACCTGCGGCTGCCCCCCCCCACTAGCTCCACCCCCCACTCTCACTGACGTCACAACCTTTTATTAAACATATTGAAACATAGATACATATGTTCTGATATTCATTTGATGACATAGATACGAGAAGAGGGGAACTTATAATTATTCATAATTAAGAGGTGGCCACAACATGGGAAGATAAAGTTTATTGATCTATTAATAATTGAGTCGATGCATACAGCCAGCAATAAAAGCCACATAGTGTAATAATCGTTTTAATGTCATTTCAGCCGCTCTCTGTCAATATTCAGATATTTATAATGTATTTGGTTTTTTGAAAAAGATATTTTTAGTGAGACTGAGATGGTTTGAAAAAAAATAAGACCAGGTTTGTGTAGTTGATTTCAATATCTATTCAAATATACATTATTTCAACTTATTCATCTTTGAACTTCTTTTGTTTTTTATCTTTGAAACTTCTTTATTGCGCTAAAATTACAATCTGCCTTATTAGACAATAAGTAATTGTGGTTATTGTGATATATGTTCTCATTCATTCAAATATTCAAATACTTTTTTTTTTTGCCTGAAAACCAAAAAATATAAACTTTCTTCAAATTACTACATATATCCAACCGTGAGAGATTTGGTTTTCGATGTTGCTTTTGGACCCGTAACTAGTATTTTAAAAAATACCGAAAACCTTATTTATATATTCAACTCCTTGAAGTTGATTATCGTTTGTTATTTGAGGTTGGAAAGGAACACATTTACTGCGATGGTATTGAGGTTTCTTGGTATCTTCCTGACAACAAACCCTATCCTCGTTTAACATCAAGGCGAACTCATCATTTTTTTTTTTCGTTTTAGTCCGAACGTGTACAAGCACATAGGATTTGGACTGCTACTTTTATTGGCTATCGATTTATTCGAAACGCCTTCCGCCTAGACCCTAAGTATCCTGAACTCATAAAGCAATCGTTGAGTTCTCAGTCCGACAATTATAAGAAAATAAATTGTGAGAAGACGACAGCCGTATTCGACGAACCGGACGGAAGAGGTTATACTTTCTTTAGTTTCCTATTTCAGTGTGTCATTCATTTGACCTGACATTCCACCGCATCTCGAAATATGCTTATTATTTTTTTGTTAGACAATTATGGGGTCACAGAATAAGTGGGTAGTACTCAAAAAGTCTTACTGTTATTGGATGTAATACCTGATTTTTATCTTTAGCTCTCAAAACTGATTTTATTTCTTAAATCTTAGAAATTATTTTTGCGCTACTGTCAACAGTACAGCAAGCTCGCACCGGTCATGTTTCACTTTTTAGCTACTTGATTGTAGCAACTATTCTGCAAAGTTTGATTGAAGATTAAGTCTGAAGAACTCTGGCCTTTAAAAATGGTTCTACTTTTTGACTACTTGTATTTCGTTCAATTAATTGATTCTTGCCAGAAATAAATTTTTCAATTTTTATATTAAAATAATATGATCCTATAGATTGGACCAATAAGTTTAAAAGGTAATTATCTGAATTCCATAAAGAAATGTCTGAAAAAATGTTTGTAAGTAATAGTATTTCTTTAGCTTCTGATTCTGACTACCGTTTGTGAAGTAATAGTACTGTGCTTCCACGCTTATATTTTTTATAACAAACTGCTTAATCCGCTTCTTCGCTGGATTGTCTGTTGTAAATCTTCTTTCTTTGTGGCTGCTCGTGGAGTGTAAGGGTATACAGCCCTCTGTGTATCATACACCAAGACATTTTTAAAGTCCCAGTAACTGCTTGAGATTCTTCATGCGGTCCGGCCAGGTATACCTGACAATTTATGGGTGGTAGTAGCTACCTGAGCTACCCACAGCCCACTGAATACAAACTCCTTCAGATATAATCCCGTGCGTGTCCTTTAAGGCAGAGAGGCCTACTATAAAACTATTTCTAGTGATTTCTGTGTTGAATAGTAATCTGCAGTAATACTCGTATATCATTTACTAGCCTAAAAAAGAGAATGAGTTAGTTCGGCAGACACTATGCAATCATCAAGTGTTACAAAACATAGGAAAGCTTTTACATAATATTAATGGTTGAAAAATTACTAAAACTGAGAGCTTAAATCTTCTAATAGACTATCCCGGCCCATGTCATGTTATCAGAATCACCAAAAATATATAATATTTAATAGTTTATCTAAAATTAAAAATAATCCTTCCCGTTATTTGTGATACCCGGGTGTTTCAACACTTACAAATAATATAAAATAAATTAAAATATCTAAAACTATATGAATATAATAAAACTTCTTGATTCGAGGGAACAGATACTTAACCATCTCCAAGGCTTACCTGTCAACTGCTTACTTAAATCTGTAAAGATAGTGTAGATTGGCATGAACTCGATATCAAAATATTTGTACACGTTTACTTCCTCTATTGATTCACTGTTGATTTCTTTGCTTTCATTTCTAACATATCTGTATCCGTTTTTAGAGATATTATTATTGATTAATTTCTAAGTCCCAACTCTTAATGAATGGCTACTCGTTAATCATAATAGCTCCAGTGAATTTCACTCTTCGTCTAGGTGTTTTACGTATTTCCTTTCGTCCATGCTTTCATAGTACGTATAACTATGCATCATTGTCACAAATGGGTAAAAATCAACTTCACAAATTGATTGTTTTGTCATTGTTACTTCAAATAATTATTATTTTTAAATTTCCTCCGTACTAAGTACTAGGGATGTTGAATATGAATTAAGTACCATTTAAAAAAATCGACCGATTTTTGGAAGAACAACTGTGTTTCGTATAGAATTCATTTCCTGTCAACACATATTAAAAATCATTTGTCAGAAGGTCGAGATCTTTAATCTGATTCACTACACAATAAGATTTGTAATTACTATGTGATTAATTATTTTGTAGCAGAGTATAATTATATTATGTAGAACGACTAGAATTTGCGTCATCATTATTTTCAAATGTTGTTCCTCTCAGCCATTAAGGGCTGTTAAAACGACGTGAACACAATTTGAAAGAGACAGGTTTAATGATTCACAGAGTTGATAGTATTTTCGTCGTCGTGGGATCAGTAAATGGAAAATAATGGACGATTCCATCACCAAACCACATACACAGATATAGACATACAGTCTATTCATGGTATATTTTATATACGTACATTATTTTTAAAGTATTTACTCAAACAAAAGTTATCAAAATTGAGTATAAATTTAACACAAAAGTGTATGCCGTAAACAAGTATTACTAAGCCGGAAATTATTCATAACCCGATATAATACTTGGGCTTGGTTGGCTTTGAACACTTCAACGTTGGTCGTTATCTATTTATCCTCCATATTGCAAAAAAATAATATTTCCTCTATTCATCTAGTGGTGCATTAATTCCTGATATGTAATCTTGATACTCGACTCAAATTAAAATACTATATTATATATACGCCATTGTACACTCATCGATTCAATATTAATATTTCAACGATCCTTTTAGACCATCAAAGAAATCACCTGATTTTTAGAGTGTAAACAACTGAATCATTCTTTGTACACCAAATCAGCGACACGACCCGACAATCCTTACGATGCTAACTTTTTCAGGGCGGAGGGGAATAAGGTATTTAGAGCTCATTCATGAATTATTCATTCATTTTCTCAAATCCGAGGGTGTGGATGAACCGTTGTGCATAATCCCTTGGACAAGTCAAAATATTTTCGTCTCAAATGTACAGCGAGCGAACTGGAGGCTAACTGTGAATAATGGATATTGTGCTTTCCTTTCCACCGTGAAGCTTTCTTCTTTAGATGGAAAAAAAGAACGAAGAGGATTATCTTCCGCTCTAGGGCCTAGACCTTGCTTAAGGTATATTCCTTTTTTTAATATGCCTTCTCCGCCTAGGTTACAAATCAACGTATTATAATCAATAAATAAATAATTAAGCAGTTGAGAAATATAGTGGCGTAAGTCATCAAAATTGAAAAAGTGAGTTACGCCGTAATTTAGCATTCGAAAAACATACTCTGTTTGCATGCAAAGTAAATTAAATCATAGTTCGTTTGAATTCCGTTAGATTGTATGTTTTTTTACAATGTTACCGTATGGAGGGCATATGAATATCATGCATCTGTTTGGGAAAATAGTGGTGTAAGTCGATTTGTTCACTTAAAAAATAGTGAAACAGATGGATACAATGGGGACAGATTAGCTTCGTTGCAGCACTAAAACAATGAGAGAAACTTGAGTGTTTTATGGGCACAATTGTGAAAGTGTCTTTTAGTCAAAATTATTCATCAATCACTTAACCCACTATATTTCTCCACCTCTCAATTAAAGAGATAACGGGCTCCAGATCCCGCTCGTTGGATCGAGGGAACAACAGTCCACTTCATTATATCGAAACCCTTATGCTGAATCACAAACCATAATGTGAAGTTAGTATATCATTAAGCGATATATGTGTATCTTGATACACTGATGATTGATTCAAGACGGAATGATAATAACTGAAACCGTGTTCTGGAACAATTCATAAATATAAAATCATTAATACAATAGAAGGTACAAAATATAAGCAGTTAAAATAAACTCAAGTATATATAGAAAATGCTTATTAGCATGAAGGATGTAATAGTAGAAATAAGAGATATTAATATTATAAATTTACAATATCCGGACGAGTGTTTGGGTATTTGTTCTGTTTAACTGGTTTGTATATTACCCTAACACAGAATTATCTTAAAATATTATATATGACTAGTACTTGTTGCAACTCGATATTTATATATCAAAAATATTTAAAATTTCCAAATATGGAAAATCGCCTTTTTAACAAAACGCTTCTTGCCAAAACTTTATTTTTTGGAATAAATTTTAAATTCTTTTCGCGTTTCTAATGTTACCTTAGATTTGGGTAGTTAATCATATCTTTTAATCTTTATTATCTTATGAGATATGATTTAATAATAGCTTAAAAGTTAGCTAAACAGCTCAACGGACGACAGGCCTGCGGACATGGAAGAGCGGGAAGAAATTATCAATGATAAGCGCCGCCAGATAGTCTGGAAGACGATGACCTTCGGCCCCATGAAAATAGCACATGATAGCTCTCCACGATCCACCACAACGACCATATGGTCGGCTCCAGGGGTGAACAATGACTAAATTAGTTGTGCCCTTAATGATGCTTCTACACCAGGGAAGACCCATTTTCTTTACGTCGGAAACGCAACCATATGGGAAAAAAATAAGTGTCTTTGGAGGGCGGAGCAGATTGGGGTTGACCGAACATTTGTACGGTGTAACATGATGGTAGAGACCATCCCGGATGAGCCAACGCAGAAGGAGATCACGCTAGCGTACCATCAGGGCAAAACAAACCACAGGGGAGAACAAGAGAATGTAACATAGGTCTATGTTTAGAATGTTTTATGAATTTCCATAAAATTTAAAATACTTTTATAATGATTGTAGAAATAAATTATAAGTATTAACTTGTGTTTTTATTTCTATACTAGCTTTATATATGAATTGCAGAGATGTGGTAGCCAAATTTCCTAGTGTTCCCAATGGCATGATTACTGCATAGGTGACAGATCAAGAATTTTTATTTTACTTTTTTTGCATTTATTTAAACCTAAACAGACACAAAAAATGTAAAAATAGAATATTTCAATTTCAAAAGTCAGTTGTGACTTTTTTTGAAGTTTTAAAAAAATCCATATCCTGTTAAATATCTTACTTGACTTGAACAATTTACTTCTTTTTTTTTTTTAATGCTCTTTATTTTGTTTAAAACTTAGGAATATTATATTTACCATACAGTTGCCAGAGCACTTCGAACCCAAAACCAAAATAAGCCCTTAACTAATAATAAAATAATACCTCCTTACTTGCATATAGGAAAAGAACAAAACAAAAAACCTAAAACTAAAATTGAACTTACTGAAGTATTGTCTATTTGAACTTTAGTTGTACTTTTTTTTTTATTTTGACTTGACTCATTAATATTTTTGTTTTTATTATCCAGTAGCTGAGGAAGTAACTAACAATATTTGTGACTACTGTTTTAGACATGAGCGGAGAGGAGTCGCTAGTGGAGCGGATGGCAGAGCTGCAGCTGCGATTGCAGCATTTAGACGCACTGTACCGAGCAAGAGAGGAAGATGTGAATTTGCTCTCACAGCACCTGGGACAAGTTCTGGCGGGGGAGACCAATGCCAGTGAGGCCAGGGGGCTCCTCAACACTACCGGGCTTTTGAGGCCCCCTTCGGCCTACCACTTCCTGCCACACCTCCTCCTGGGGCAGAGCCCCCTCCGCCCGGCCTACTGTCTATCCAAAGGAAGGACGGGTGGTAAGTCTTATACATCTGATATATTTGTTCCTTGAAGCACTATGTCCCAATACCTTTTTTGGATAAAATAATGATTTTGATTGCTATTCTATTTACTTCTTTCCTAAAAGATGCATAAAAACGATCATTATAAAAATAGTCTACTCACACCTTTCAGAAATTTTATTGTTATCCCAACCTAATTAACTCTGATATTTACTTTTTATTTGATAGTAGTTATTATCTACTTGTGACTTTTAAATAGGTATTATATTAATCACACCAAAAATATCATTAAATACCACATTCCATTGAGGAACATTGCCTTACTAAGTTTTTGGAGTCATAGACAGCAGATGGCCCTAGTCCAACCCAAGGGTCCAACACTAGGTATCCCTTAAAATATTTTTTATGGTTTTCAAGGATAAGAACTAGATTTTGTAATAAATTATTCAAGTAGACTAGAAGAACTCATGGGGAGGTGACAAGACATTTTGACCATAGGTCCTTTTTGCCATCCCCAGTGCCTTTCCACAAAGAAAAACTGGGAGATCGGCTTCTATTATTCTTTGATCTCCTTAAAAAAGAATAACAATTAAAGAATAATAATAATATTATTATTTTCAACAAAATTCTCTTTTTATCTAATGTTTTCTCTTGCCCTTTTGAAAATATGAATCTAAACTATTTAAATGTAGCTGTGCAAACTATAATTATGATATTTTTCAGTTTCTGTGATAATGGGGGTACCTACGGTGAAAAGGACAGTTCAAAGTTACCTTCTGTCAACACTACAGAACCTTATAAACTCCATGAGTCCTGAAGAACAAGACGATGCTGTCATCGTTGTCCTCATTGCTGAAGTATGTTTCAATAAACAATTTTATAGATCTATGAGAATTTGACAGAAAACACTTATATACCTATAAAAATTGCTTACACTTAAGCTAATCAGACCTAATCCAATTTCACTAAGAAAAAAATGCTGTAAAGTATAGTTCAAGCCTCTTGTAGTTAATTAATAGATAAGTTGCATTTGTTTATCATTCACACATCGTTTCTACATTAAAACAGGATAGCCTTTTTCATACCATTTTGAAAAGCATATTAGGTTAAATTAATTTTTGTTTTTCAGACTGATGAAGAATATGTGCTATCAGTTGCTGGGGAACTACGAGAACAGTTAGTATAATTTATTTTTTTAAGGAGTAATAAGAGTATTAATTAATAATTAACAATTGAACAGTGTTATACAGCTAGAGTCCAATCCATTTATTATAAATTAGTTTTGGAACATTGTATTGCAGTATTTGTTTTGGGATTTGTTGAAATACCTATGCTACTGATGGAGTTTAATTACTAACTTCTGGGTTCTGGAACTTAGGAAGTTTTGGGTGCTGGTTAAGTTTAAACAGAGTAGTTTGATAATATAAAAAAAAATGTTGAGGAAGCATACCCTCAGCATTTTAGTTAAATTAATGCTAATTATTCACTTCCAATGAATTTGCCCAAATCTGGTAATAAGACAAGATGGTAAAAAGAATAAATAAATAAAGAATAATGACCTCAAATCTATAAATGGGCCAAATTTGATGTGAGTCAAACAAAATATGTGAATTATAGAGGGTAAATGATTGTAAGTGGTTATAATTTTTATGTGTGATCTCAAAAGTATTTTCCTTTAAGTACTAAATATCTTCATATGGTTTGAAACTTTTATGGGGCCTTCTTAACCACCCATATGCATACAAAGTTGCACAAAATTCAAGATACAAGGACATCCTAACCCCCTAAAGACTCTCTACAGACCCTCTTGTAGTGAGACTGGCTGGGGACATAACAGCATTTGGATGATGCATTACTGCAGGTGCGAGGAGGCACAGCCGTTAATTATTCTATTGGTTAACACAGTTCAAGATTTAAGGCCAGATTTATTCTGATATTGTGATATATTGTTAAATAAAAAAACTTTATCAAACTAGCAGGTATCCTAGCTATATATCATATGTAATTTAAGACATTATATTATTATTATTATTATACTATATTATTATTAGAAGTTTTGCTTTAAATTTCTTATTATTTATTGTAAAAGATTTGAAACGGAGATAAACAATGGTCTGGTGGAAGTAATCTCACCCCCTGCTAGCTACTACCCTGATATGAACCATCTGCGGACGACATTAGGGGATGCTCCAGAACGTGTCCGATGGCGGACAAAACAGAACTTGGACTTTGCATTCCTTATGATGTATGCTCAGCCAAAGGCTATGTTCTACATCCAACTGGAGGATGATATTCTCGCAAAGCCTCACTTCATATCGACAATGAAGAGTGTAGCACTCGAGAGGATAGCAAATAAAAAGCCTTGGTTTGTCCTGGACTTCTGCCAGCTTGGATTCATCGGTAAGTCCACAATTTTTAATAATTTAGAGGAGATTAATTTTATTGTTTGAGAAGTATAATTTTATTTTATTTGTTCACTATTCACCATAGTAACAAAAACCTTTCTGTTTATTTTACTTGATTTTTAATTTCAGGTAAAATGTTTCGATGTGTTGAACTTCCCTGGTTGATTCAGTTTTTCTTCATGTTCTACAATGATAAACCTGTGGATTGGCTTTTAGACCATCTCATACACACAAAAAGTTGTAATTTAGAGAAAGATTCGGTATGAACTCTTTTTTTTTATTTGTTTATTTCAATGTTAATTCATTAAGATTTTTCATAAAATGAATAAAGCCAAAATTATAACTATGATTTATTTTCTGAAAAGTAAGTTTAAATATTTACTGTTTGATAAAAATTGTATTTTCTAATAATTTGAAAAGCTTTTTTTTGTTAATTAACATCCAATATGAAATTCAAATATTTTCCCATATCATCATGCTTTATAAAAATTAATTTTATGTTAATTTACACATTTTAAAAACATATATTTATATTTTTTTTCAGAAACATTGTAGAAAAGCAAAAGATGAGCTGTGGATACACTACAAGCCATCTCTTTTCCAACACATTGGCACTCATTCCTCACTCAAAGGAAAAGTTCAGAAGCTGAAGGTAAATAAATTAACTTGCTTATGCAATCCACCACATTTTAGAACTCTTATCATAGATGTTTGCACCCTGACAACTTAAAGACTACCAAATAATAATTTTAACTTATAAAGTATATAAATATACTATTCAAATATTTATTATTTATGCATATTTTAATTATATATTTTTTCATATAATTTAAAAACTTTATATTTTTAACTTTAACATTATCTCAAGGTTCTGTTAATAAAATTTTAGGAAACTTCTGGCAAAAGGAATATTGTTTATTACACATATGTTCATTAAATTTAATATACAAATTAAATACGTACGTAATAAAAGAATACTAATAAAAGTGCCTGTTTTCGAACTCTGGCGGATCTTTATATTACCTACCGCTGCCTTCTTGACTTTCAACTGGTTATTTAATGCCAGTTGTTTCGGATATTTATACTTTGCTTAATTTTGAAGTTTATATAATAAATGTTTATATTAGTTATGATATTATTTTTATTAGAATTATTAATAATTAATATGACGACAATAAAACACGTTCATACTTTCATAGACATGAACCACGGATCGTTATTACGTTCTTCAGCGCTTGCTTTTTCCGAGTTTATTTAAACAAACACCATTAAAAATCATCATATTAAAATATCACAACAATATTATATTTATATTAATATTTAAACAACTTACTGTTTCACTATCATCAAACTGATTTGGGTACACCGTTTGTCCTGATCCCTCAATTTCAGAAAACAAACAGGTTAGGTAATATGTTTCGACCATGTTTGCTGATAAAAATGAATGTTAATTTTTCTAAGGGAATATGTTAATAAAATAAACAGTAGCTAAATGAAGTAATTCAAATTAATGTAATGGGATATTTTTCTTTCTCTTTACAGTATACCCTAAAAAGTGCTTATTTATTCCAATATGTGTTACAGCATAATATATGTAAGATTATGTTAAAAATGAAATATATTCACATAAGAAAAAGATAAAATAAATGTAAATCAATAATTTATAGCTATGTTATGTAAGCCCACTAGTTATATAATTATTATTCGAAGAAAAACATTATTGTCAGAGCTGCGATTCCAACTCGGGAACTCTTTAAGTTAGTGTAAATTATTTCATCTAATAAAGATGAAATTTAACCCCTCTATTTCTAATATTTTTTTTGTGAAACCTCCTGACTTCTGATTTTTAACCTGTCTTTCAGCTGTAGATAGATAGATGGAAGGCTGTTTTGTTCACCTGTATATTATACCACCCCTCTATGCTTCCCGGAATCTGACCTCTTTACAAAGCCATTTTTTTCAAGATCATTATCCATTCGATGGACTTTAGTCTTTCTGATGGAACCTTAGTCTGCTGACTGTTTCACATTCTCGTAAAAAGCTGTGTTTAAGACAAATAATGTTCTGAGATGCAACAATTAAAGCTAGGCTTACAGGGGACAATGACGCTTGTGGTTGACATGTCCTAAAATAAACAAACAAAAAAAAAACAAAAGGATGGGTTTGGGCTTGATCTGCAGTATTCATCTTTACAGCCATAATCATTTATTTATTTTATCATATAACTTTTTTAACATACAAATTTTAATCAGTTGATTCTCATTCAATGCCTCGCTGCCTGGCTAAACAGTATGTTTCTGGGACCACAGAGAAAATCTTTTTTGAACCTATTCATCAATTATTTTATTTATTTATTAAAATACTTTCAACAAAGACGGTAAGTTATCTTCAAGCCCTCTATAATTGCCACCACCCCTCATGCGACAAATTAAATCTGTCTTAATTGTCTCTATGAGAAGTGCTTGTGTGAAGAAATAAAACAATTTGTAAGGAGGTTTGATAAACATATTCTGTATTCAGAGAACCTAGCAAGTTAACATCTCTTTCCATCTACATATTGAATTTTTGCTATAGTATGTTATTCTAATCACATCAAAAATGCATAGGTTACGTTTTATGTGGCTATGAATAATTTTAATTAATCATTATTTTGTTTGATTGTAGGATAAACAGTTCGGTAAGGTGAAGCTGTTCTACCCCCACTACAATCCTCCTGCCATTGTCCTTTCAGAGATCAAGGCCTACAAACAGTACACTCTTAAGAGGGCCTATGAAGGGGAAACATTCTTCTGGGGGCTTCTTCCTCAGCCGGGTGATCACCTCTTCTTCAAGTTTACTGTTCCTGTCAATGTCACGAAGTAATTACTTAAAATTGTTACTACCTTTTTTCTTAGGATTTATTTTTATGTTCAGTCCTCTAGTAATAAGGTAATCAAAGGTGTTAATGACACCAAATAGTCTGTGATAGTACTAACATAGATACTGGCATGCATTGATTGATGGCATTAGGAAGATTAGGAATCCTTTAATCTAAAATTATCATATTACTGGTCAACATCAAAACTGTAAAACTCTTCTCAGAATGTTTGCCTTGTATTTATCAGTACCCCTTGTTCTTTCCCACTCTTTAGCTAATTGGCTGTTACTCCGTAAATTATTCAGGCATCCTGGCTTAGCCTTAGTCATTTTTTTAAATTCTATCAAAATAATACTCCATAAAACAAAAATACTTAAAAACTGAACCATATGTCTGAGTTGATACTAGTCAGACGTAGGTCTCTTGAATAATCCTGTAGAGTGTTATTTAAATAAAATAATTAAAAGATTATGTAACAAAAATGTAGGCTTCAAGAAATTAAGACCTCTATTTTTTACTTTTAAAAAAACCTTGGTATGTAGGTTTTTTTTTTCATTTGAGTGTAAACAATAAAACTTCTTCATAGTGAATATTATTTTTATTGTAAAATTAGTTGCTAAGTATTCAGTTCAACAATGTGATCATTATTTATTTGTTACTAAAGGTACATGTTTAAAAGTGGTAATGCAGAGCATCCATCAGATAGGTTCTATAATACCACAATTGAAGTCCTGCCACTTGTTTCCCCGACAGTGATCTATGATAATTTCAATTACACCACTGATGGATTTATAATCATAGGTAAGTTGTTATTTCCCAACAATTATTTTTCACAGCTAAATCAACATAAATGTATTGATATACTTCATTCACAAGTTAACTATGTCTGTATTTCCAATATCCAGGAAGGTTTGACAACATGGGAATAGCAGATGGGAAAGTTGACACCAGACTAGGTGCTATTAAGGAGATGAGGTTAACTGTACACAGCGAAAGTGAGAATTGGGCTATCCTCAGTGAGGTATTTAAAATAAATTTCTGTATTACTAGTAAAAAAGAAGTATGATTCATTGTTTCAATAGGGTGAACCCTATTATAGCTGTCAACATCGCACTCATACTAAAATGGGATACAAACTTATGTAGTATATTGAAATGTTGTACATTAATAAATTTGATGAAAACCTCCCTTTCATCCCAACCAATTTATTTGTTAATTTATAAACTTTTTGAATTTTCATTTCAGATAATGTTAGAATCTTCTGGACACAGGTGACACGAGGACGTAACCCCACCTCTATTCAGTGCACCACCGTAGCACAATCAAAAAGGAGCATTCACTGATTCATCGCAACAAACTCCAGAGGATCTGAGCTCACTTCTCCAAAGAGGAGTATTCCTATTAGTTATCTTAGTTTTTTTTAACATACGTTGAAAGATTTTAAGAAGCCTATTACAAGTTACAAATATGGATCAGGAGATGGAATATATATATGTATATGTATATTTTATGAGGAGGTTTTTGTCAACTAAAATGGTTATATTTGTACCATTTGTTTCAAATTTTTATTTTTTTCAGTGAAAAAAAATAAGCGATTTGGATATAGATGGGTTTTTGAAAAAAAAAAAAAAAAAAGTGTAGGCTTATATATTTATATCTAGTGTGTATGTGTATATACATATATATACAATATATTTATAATTATATATTTTGTAATAATCAAACAAGTTGCCATTATTTCAACGGTAAAGTTCGTGTTATCGCTGTGTATCAAGAGTATAAAGAATATAAAAATATTTTATTCATTTTGTATAAATGTATTTTCTAAAAGTCCTATTAAAAAGAAAAAAGTAAAAAAAAAAAGTGTGGTATTACCATTTCATATATAATGGACTTATAATATGCATGTTATAATGCCAAATTGAATATTTGCATAAATATGATGAACCAAGAAATAATAAATATTAGTAAATATAAAAAATTAACATAACTAATCACTGTCAATATTGGATTGTGTATAAATTAAAACAATAATAATACAATTGTCTGAATATTTAATGTTAGTAATCTCCAGCAATAGTTCAGATCTCTCAAAGCCCGCTACTCCTTAGAGTGTTACTAGGTTACACCTCTCAATGACTGGAAATGCTTTCTTCCATTATTGTATCACAACAGTATGTAGAAATGGATATATTGTAATATGATGGATTATAATTAATTAAATGGGCGTATGAAGATGCTCAATAGTCATTAAATACGCTTATGAAAAGCTAGTAGGTGTTATGTTAAAAAAAATATAATTAAGTTTTAAAAAAACAAAAAGTGTATGTATAGTTATTAAGTTGTTTTGTTATATTTGAGAACAGTTGATGATTTTTCATTACTTCTTAATAATGTTTTTGATTATTATGTTGTTATTATTATTGATATTACATTTCCAATTGCTTCTATTGTTTTTCTATCATCAAATATAGGCAGGTTTGATCATGATTGCTTTTTCTAGAAAATTTCAGTCTCTCCAAATTCAAGGGTTTATCCTTCTCTACTTTTAATTTTCATTTAGAGTTCATAAATCTTGTATTTGAACTAGCTAGTTTAATTACACCTACAAATAAAGTAGGAGAAACAGGGTTCATTTATCAAGATTTTGGTTAACCAAGCTTCAAGTTTTTATGGTAAATATTATGTTGAAATATTTTTGTTTTTCTACTAATATCTAATATATTTTAGTATTTCTGTGATGGTTGTGGACCGAATTATATTAATAAACAACATCCTCTTTCCACAGTAGGATAATATAAATACAATTTGTGGGTAGACAGTTTTGTTTATTATTAAATTATAAATTAATATAATATAAAGGTTATATATAGTATGTATATATTAGATAACAGATTATCTATTTATGTTTTCCCCTATGTGGTGCATAATTTCCTCTTGTTAGGCATAGTTAAATTGATTTATTTGTACATTATAATTATTCAAAAGGGTCAGGGGGTAGTCCTTGAATAAAGCTTTATCTTCTATTCTATTCTATTTTAAACAACTACTGCTTAACATGCAATCAGCTGACAATTGTAAAATGAAGAAGTACTGAAGAATACTATCAACTGTGAACAATTGTTTTATTGAAATGTTTATTATTATTTTTTTGATATAATTAATTTTAAGTTTTACCAGTCAAGGAATTGTTAAATTTGGACTCAATTTGATTTAAGACTGTACATAAATAGGGTTGATAGTGGCCATGTGATTATATTATGAAATATTAGCAGGGATATAATAAATTGTATTTGTATATGTCGATGTTTGTCTATAAATTAACCAGTGTTATGTAATCATATGTACTTAAATCATTAAATGTATATTATTACTTAAGTCAAATATATGCCAGTTTTTAACAATTGCCAATTTTTTTTTATTTTATATGCATTCATCATCTTTTATTAATTGTGGTTGCATATGAAGAAGGCATTGATGTTTTTTTCTTTGTTATTCAAATAAATAATAATATTCATTTTCATATTATTTGACTCCAGTCATATATAATCAAACATAATTACAAGAAATATGTACATCAATAAATAAAAGCATTGTTGGTTGTTAAGTTAATGTGATATTCATTTATGTATCCCATCAATAAAATCATAAAATAGCATTAATAATTATCATTCATAATAACTTAATTTTTTCATTCTCATCAATGATGTATGGATTTTTAATTCCAAGTTTTATTAAACTTGTAGCCGGACTGATCAAAGCACAAGAAAATATGAATATGAGATGTTTTAAGCATGATCTGCCAAGGTTTATAAACTGGCCAATCAGCTATCATTTACATGCAGCAGCGCAAACTTACGCAACTTTTCCTTTCCCTGCCACGAATAGCAGCAATATATTCTTTTATTTTATTGTAAGCTGTTATCTCAGTATTGACTGATGGTTTTGAGCTGTAGATTCCGTTCAGTTCTGAATGGGCAGTAATAAATCTTTAAATTTTCAGATATATATTATAATACATGTAATATATACATATAAAATAAAATAACTGTATTAAATCCAAACAAATTAACCATCAAGTACCCTAACGAGAGTTTTAGGTGCTCTCATATGTTGAGGTAAATTTGTATTTTACTTTAAGCCCTGTTAATTTCAAACCATAAAAACTTATAGCACTAATGGTATAAACAGTATCTTACTGTGTAACTTGACATTACATGCTATTAATGTTGACTTTGGCCATTACTTATTCTAGCATTTTTTCATCTAATTATAAAACAAATCTCATTTTAATAAATATTGTTGGCATTGTATTAAAACACATATAATTACTATTTTTATGGACTAAATAGAATCCATTAATCATTCTATTGGACATTAGAAACATATCAAAAATTGTATGAAAATTTTTTTTCGTAATTCAGTTCCTGCTTTCGATATACCTCAATTGTCCCAGAAGAAAGAAATATTAAGAAACAAGGTAAAATGAGTTACAGAACTTAAACACCCAGTTCCTCACTTATACCGTCCTAAAAACTCATTTTAAAAACAAAATTATTCTAAAATAATTAAGTAAAAATAAGTAAATAATTCTAAAAACTATTTATTCAAAGAAATATACAATATTTAATAAAAAATTTACAAAATACAACAAAATAAATTATCAACAGTCATAAACATTATCAAAAGACACACATCCCATTTTATAATACATACTTAAAATATACATCCCAAGATATTTTATTTAATATTGTTGTTGAGAAAAACATTTTTCTTTTAAGTTTGTTTGCATATTAGAGCCTTTCTCATTGAATTATTCTTAATAAATTGAACTTTCTTTCTTTCTTTTTAGAAATGAGAAAACAAAAAAAAAATAATTAAAACTTAGGGACATTCTCTTATTTTTTCAAAATTATTTTTAAAACTACTTCCTCAATATAACAAGGGCTCGATAAGGACCTGGAGAAGGAGTGACACCATCAATTCCGCTTGTGTTTGGAGGGGCTTCACCTGATGGAATCTTGAATTCAAAGTTCTGTAATAGTGCTGCGGTAAACAAGAATATGTTGCCTTTCGCAAGAGTTTGACCCAAGCATCTATGTTTTCCTGCAGAAACAAAAAAAAAAAAAAATTAAATTCAAAACATTCTGATATCATTAGAGCACTTTAAAACTTAACTAAAAAAGGGGTTTGCTACGCCTTGCCAATCTATGCTTTCACTATTAAATTTTATGTAGCGCAACAAACCTAAATTAATAATTAACTGACATTTATTTGCAGCAAACAATATTTGAAAACCTTTAAATAATTGTTCTTAAACCATTTCCTTTATAATAATAAATCTTTCATCTTTCCACAATATAGTGTTTATGCACCAATAACGTTTTCAACAGCCCTAGGCTATACTCTTCAGCTGATAATATGAAAAGTAACATGATGAAAGCCTTGGCTGTACCATTTCTGACTTTGTGCAATTCAGCATTGTTAATATTTTGAATGTGTTTTATTAATTGATTGTTATCATTGTTGCTTCTAATGATTTATTTTGTTTGTCTCCATATGCAAAGTCAAGGTTTTCATCATGTGACTTTTCATTTTAGCAGCTGAAGATGACTGCTTGGAGCTGTCGAAAATCTTATTGGTGAATAAACACTACATTATGGACAGATGGAAGATATATTATTTAATTATATCCTTCTAAATCCACCACTAATCATATAATTACTTTTGTCTTTGTTTGATAATAATTGTTTAAAATTTTTCTGAATAAAGAGAACATCTGACAAAATTAAAAAACAGTTTGATGAGCTAATTTAAACTTATTTGAATTTCATTTATTATATTTTCAACGTTATTTTTTATTTTATTGTCTATCCAAGTTACCCAATAAAATAACCCTCTAAACAAGTAAATTACTGTTCAAATAAAATACAACTGATCTTCATTTTTTGAATTGGTATGAAAACACCGATTAATATATCATAAAATAATATACTGAAATCGTGATTGTGATAAAACCTTAGTTTATATGTATACTACTTACCATAACCAAATGGTAGAAAATAATCTGGGACAACAATTTTTCCTTCACTGTCTAAGAACCTATCTGGCCTAAACACTTCAGGATCGCCCCAGAACTTCTTATTCATGAGAACACCATTGAAATTGGCTATTAACATTGTATCCTGTAAATTATTGAGCACAAATTACTTGTTTTTAGTAGGATAATTGATTTAGAAAACTAATTAGCAATATTATATAACATGTAATAATTACTTTAGGAATATCATATCCTTGTAATGTGGTGGCTTTTAATGCCCTATGTGGTATGCTGAATGTTCTCCCCATAAACACCCTCAAAGATTCATATACTATTGCTTCAACGTATGGCATGCTGGAATGAAAATTATTATCATTCATTATTTAGTACTAATAATATAGTAAAACAATTATACAACACTTGATTTATTAATAATTGGAAATATCTTACGAACAATACTTATTGTAAAAGTTAATTTCTTTACTTATTTTAGATCAACCATGTATTCAAACCCACTTTGGTCTATCATTTAGCGAAGGTAGTCTTTCCCGTCCAACAACACGATCAATTTCTTCTCTTGCTTTTTCTTGTGCTTCAGGGTACAGAAGCATGTACAGGAAACCAAATCCAAGAGTTTTACTTGTGGTTTCAGATCCAGCCATAAACATATCCATGCAAATTGCAAGAAGTTGCAATTCTAAAAAATGAATAAATTATTCAAAAATTACAAAAAATCATTTTTGTTAAAACAAGTTCAAATAAGTACTATATTGAAGAAGAGGAATGAAATTAAAAACTGTTAATGTAACTAATCTACAGAGTTGGGTGAACATGATGAAGGTTCATTCTTCACATAAATAGCTTGAAGAATAATCTCACTCGAATAATCTCATTTGTTCTTGTTCGGATTATCTCCTCCCGTAACAAACCCCTAAGCTTCTTGTTTTCTCCTTTATCATTTCCCATTTTAATTACGATGGCATAGTTTTTGGTTATTTCTCTCCAAATCATAATGAAAATTAAAACATATTGGGAGCTGCTCCCTTCAATTTGTTTTTGGCCTCTGTAGAGCTCACACATTCCACAATGCTATGTGAATGACATAAGTCAGCTTGGCTATTCCCTTTACCCCACTGATCACAGATCTACTTCCTTTGACTGCTCTTTTTCATCCCTGCCCACACACAAGCTTATAAGCTTATAATGTTTATTTTTTCAGTTCATTTATACTTCATCATGGATTGCAACAAATTTCAAGCTTATTAAAATGCCTTTGAAGGCTGAGGAATATTGTTTCGGGAATCCCAATAAGATAACATAGCTGATTAACATTGCACAGCTTGTATTGGGAATAGTGGTGAAGAGATTGTATAGGAGTACCTTTGTTAAACTCAATAGGATAATAATTTTGTGGAAATAATCAAGAAGAGTTCTAAAGAGGACTGAATGAGTGAATATATGTATGAACTGTTCCTATTATGCCTATCCAGTGTCCAGATTAGAACTGATTAGCACCATGAATTTGTATACACTCAAAGCACCCCTGTGGGCCATCGAAGTCCAGTCCCACCTGAATATGATGTTTAAAATAAGGTATGGTAAATAATAAATAAATGAACAACACATGTTCTGATCAGAGGAAGGGAATAAAAACTCTAAAATGCCCACCATCAGCTCAAAAACAACCAAATTTCACATAGTTGGTTCATCTATCTCACAACATAGGATTATAAATCTCATGAAGCATAATATTTAAATAATCAGTAACCTGAGAAACTTGGCTTTCTATCTTCTGAGCTTAACATTTGTAAATAAACGTCCATAAGATCCCTAGGTTCATCTTTTTGAAAGGTTTCCTTATGACGGTCCAATTCAGCCTGCAATTATAATTATGAAAATTACATAACAAATCAATGAGTAAAGAACAAAAACTCAGCTCAATCAAAGTATGTTTACCCCCAAAAAGGCCCACACTCGTTGATGAATGGACATAAACTGTTTGTATCCTGATAATTTCGGAGCGACATGCATCAAGAATGGAAATTGACTAAAAAGCGTACCAGTCATGTCAATACTAGCAAAAAGTTCAGTGAGCAAATTTTGCAACTTTTTCAGCTCTTTGTCTTCTGGTGAATATCGAATACTAGCCATCATCATCCAAAGTGTGTTCAGGACATTGACTCCAAAAGCATCGCACATGTCAATCACTTTACCGGAGTCTTCAAAACCAGCAATCTTCTGTTTTATTCCAAGTACAAGTTGTTCTGATTCTGCCTCAATCAGTTCTGCCATTGTTCTTCTTCCGAAACCAAACTCCCTCAAATGTCTGAGAACAAATCTTCGCTGTTCCTGCCAGAAGTCTTCGTCAGTCAGTAATAGACCTGAAAATGAAATTTTTTATCTATAAAAATTATTTAAAATAGTAAGTAGTTTCTTTTTATTGGATCCTGCATAATTATAATGTTTTTATTTTGTGGTGGGGTTATGCAGTTATCTATTTAAGCTAGGGTAGGAATTAAAAAATCCTTATATGGAAGAAAATCCATAGTCTTTTTTTGTGTTTATTATTATACAAGAGTTGTGGTTAGTAACTTTAAAACTATTGTGGAAATGGAAAAGAAGTTAGTCTTAAAAAGAAACAAGGTGAAGTAACTGGATATTAGGTTTGGTTGATCACATTGTAAAAGGTTTTTGGCAATAACACCCTTGTCTAATCGACAATTTTCAGAGAAGAGTTTATTTCAGATTTATTAGGAAAAAAACACTGAAGGAATGCTTTTCAAACAACACCTGTAGCCAGTTCCTGTCATTGTAGATTTTACTTTGAGTATGTGGCAAAACTTTAAATGAATTTTCTTCCTTGAAATTTTAGACTGAATTTTAAAACAACAATGAGAAAAGTCCCAAAAGTGAAAATTATTGACTTGACAATAAGAAATTAAGAACAGAGGATATTTTTATGCTAACAATAAGGAAATCCAACAAAATGAATTGTTTTTAATAACTCAAATATGCTGGCCAGTGAAGATGAAAAAAGCTAAAAGTGAATTATTAGTTCTTTTAAAAAATCAACAGCATTTTCAATAACTGCCCCTTTGCTTGCAATTAGTGCACTTCTCCTACTGAACAATAGAAATCATCATGCAACACAATGAAAGATATGCCACAACATTGAACATTATAAACACATGCTCTTCTGTGTCCCAAGTCTCTGCAGAGTCACATCCTGGCTAACAAACCAATACCTGGTTGGGCCAAAGAAAGAAATTTCTCTGTATGTAGAGAAAAAATCATCAAAATATGTTTATATTAACTATTCAAACAAGACAGTGATATCAGGAACAAAATTTCAACTCCTGCAAAAAGGTTTTCTTTATTTAAAAAAACCCTGAAGTAACGTTTTCTTATCAATCTCAATCAAGTTAATAACAAAAAAATTGACAAATGGGGTGCTATTCTTGTTAAAAATGTAAGAAAAGTTGTGTTCAAAAGTTAGGATATTATCTGTCAATGAGTTGAAGGGTTTTTTGGGGGAAATATGAGCTTAACTTTAGACACATTATATGATTATTGCCGGTATTTGATGGATATATAAAAAAAAACCACTTTGACAGTATAGGAAATAGTAAATTTTATTTTTAAAGCAGCTATCATTATAATTTTTATCATAACAACATTAAAATGTAAACGAATTTTGAAGAAAATGGACTCCTACGACACTTTGGAAAATCGAAAATTCTAATTTGATGATTTGAAGATATTCATCCATCTCTTTACAAATCAAACAGACTGCTTATAATAAATTTATCAAAGTGGTATTGGACCTACAGATTCGAATTGTAGAAAGTCTATTATATTAATCTTCAAAGAGAAATACCACAAATGTTACCACTTCAGAAGCAAATCCTCTGTCATTCAGTGTTTCTGATCCTCCCTATTAATGTATTCTGGTATCTATACCATTTTACTATATGATTTCTGAACTTGATCCTTTAGTGTTCATTCTTACCTTTCCGTGAACCCCAGGTCCTCGTCTCATAGAAGGGTCCTTGAGGCCTTCCATCGAACTCCTCCTTGGTGAGCATTTCCTTGATGGCCTCGTAGCCGAAGCAGATGACTTGGCGATCCTTTCCAACTCTCAGGCCCACCAGAGGCCCATACATGTCAGAAAGACGGGCAGACGCCAAGTAGAGGTAGCCACCCAGCTTCTTCCTCAGCCGGGATACAGTTAGTCCACTTCCGACGATCGGCCACCATGGAGGACCTGTTCAATTTTTAATCTTAACTCTAATATGTCAATCAATATAAATGGATTTTTTTCATAAGTAATAGACAAATCTCTGATCTATGTATAATAATAAAAAACTCGTATATTAATAACCCTAATATAACAAGATCGACAACAAGCCCCCCCCCCCTATCATAACAATCTAATAAAACTGGTCATTTATTTTTCACTGATAGATGAAAATAGAAGAAAGTTTTGAATGTACCACAGTATCATATGGTAGGTAATAAGTACATGGGCCTTTAAAGTTATAAAATGTGCTCCGCCATCACCGCAAAAACGCATACATTACAAAAAACCTTAGAACACTTAAAATAAGTCATAAAAAAAAAGCAGTCATTATCACTGACTCTTGCTCTGTGTTAGGAACTAAAAAATAAATGTTTGACGAACTATTTGTTACTAAGACTGCAAAACATTATTAATGAACCAGTTGACCAGAAAAAGAATGTTCAGTTTTCTGCGTACTTTCCCACGTTGGACTTGAAGGCAATAAATGAACATTGGCTTAACTGCGAAAGATGAACAACTGCCTTGCCCGAACTTCGTACTTGCCTCAGAAGTAATAAAATATACAGAATTCATGACGAGAAAACGGAGAACTGAGAAACTTCAAATAATGCAATACAACATGAGCATCTATCTACATCGTCACTGTCTAGAAGAGCAGCGTATTAACAAGATGAAGGATTGGCCACACCAAGCTGGCGTCTCCATATCTGCTTGTAGGAATCTGCAAACGCTCTTGGTATGTGGTCACCAAATGGTTTTGAATATCTTGTTTTCAAAAACATGTTCTAAATTAAATAGCTTCGGTAAGTCATTTCCTGTGTTTGGTAAATAATTGCTACAGTTTCCAACATAACCAACCACTTGTGTCTGAGTAATTCTTGATAATTAATACGTGGGTCTAATTACGTGAAAATCTACGATGCTATTTACCAAATGAAATGATAATAACGGTATTTCACGCCATAACTATTATTTTTTATATATGTACAATCAGCAAATGGTTCTATTACACAACTCACCTGGGGGAAAGTTGTCTGGTTTCCTTGTGTCAAGGAATATAAGAAGTCCAAGACATATCAAGAAGAGAATAAATGCAAGCCACCACATCGCCTGCAACAAATAGGCAACACAAAATCAGTATTCCGGTTGAAAAAATTTTTTTTTTTATTATATATCAACTTTATTAAGATGAAATTACAATCTGCCTTAAATAGGCAATAAGTAATTAAGATAAATGTTCTCATTCATACCATATTTACAATTCATCATTCACTCGCTCATTCATACAATATGAAAAAATTAATGAATAGTTCATTATCGCCAATATTTTCTTATTATTTCTAAGATTGTTTTATTTACCGACCAAAATTATGTTTTACTCACATGAGCTAAATTGTATTTTTTGTAAATATTCAAATGTATATGTAGAAGGAAGTGAAGGATCAATGACGAGAGATAAAAAATTGTTCAATACGAGGTGTAAGCTCTTGTTTTGGATAGCTTCAGGGGTCTACAATAGTTTCCAGCCCACAAATTTAATATCATATAAAGTAATAAGAAATAGGACACGGAGTAATGAATTTAATTTTTTTAGGTAGTAATAAAAGGAAAAGAAATCTGTATACGTGCCATTTATTTTGAAAGTCAAAATCATAACTAATTTTACTTTGGTAGTGGTACTAGTTACAATTTGTTTAAAACTGAAAATATAACGTAGGAATGTAAATATTAAAACAGATATCTTGATTTTGCTATGGTCAAAATCCATTTTACATAGTTTCAAGTGGAAACAAATATGAGTTATATGAACAAAAAATGAGTTTTATGAGGAAATATTGACCAGAAACGATTTTATTACAGTCCCTTCGAAGAATTTCTGATTTGAACAATTGGGATTCATCAACATCCGGTCAAAACTACCACGCACCGGATCCGATCTATTTCTTAAATTTGAACATTGTTCGACCTTTTAAAATCATTTTAAGTCAAAAATGCATTGCACCGGGTCTAAATGTTACAACGATATGGTTTTAAGGACAAAAATGTGTGCCAACGGTCACATTAAATGATCGAGTGGCCTGATCTGGCTGAAATACGAGCTTGGGTTGTACTTGACTCAAAGGATTCGCTGTGCTTTTTATTTGGCTTTTGTTGAGCTTGAAAGAGCTTAGAATTATTCAAATGTGACAGAGGTACTCTCCCTCCATAGTAGATTAACCAAAACATTTACATAATAGTAGGAATTGTTTTATGTACCAGCAGTTAGTGAGTCCATCCAATCATGTTCTTTTTTGACTCGCTGCAGCCCCTGACGAACCCTGTGTTTATGGCATTAATGATCCAATCCCTTCCAACATGGTAGCAGGATGTCCGGGATAGGTTAAGTTAGTTTGTAAGTTTTTATTCTAATCAAGGAGGGTGAGTCTCGTCAATTATATAAACTCATATAGTGTATAACATGTAGCTTCGCTATAGTACATCTAAAATTTACAAAAAGTATAATATTCTAGGTGTATATATACTCATTCACTCCGAAAGACGATTAGCCTTAGCCCTTTCTTCTTTGGACCCAACACCACCTTTGAACCATGGTTACTTACATGAATCATGTAAGTGAATCACATGAGAACCTCTTATGGGTACTTGTTTGTAAATCATCATTCGAAGTGAGGGGACAATTGCTTTGATGACCATCCTGGAATATCCCCGTTAGGAAAGCTATTACTAGATAATAAATGGTCCATTGTATACAACCAATAAATACTTGAATGATTATTGAACGGCAATCGAAAAGATTAAGCTTAAAGGTTTATGTTTGCTCTACCTTTATTCATTTTACTCTCTCTTGAAAGGTACGCTAACCTTCCTTACTTCTGCCTAAACTTAAAGTGCTAAACATAAATAATATATTCTTTTCTTTAAAATTCTTGTTCTTTGAAAAAGTTATCATATCCTTCTCATACTTCCTTCAAATGGGACACCCCTTATTGAAAGGTACCCATCGATCCAAAATAATTTTCCCACATCCTATTTTTATAAGGTTAAGAGCTATGGGAAAAAAAAAAAAAAGATTTCAATAAATACATGATTTTACGAAGAAGTTGAAGCATACTCGCACGAAGTCTTACCGGCTTACGCATTTATTGACATCCCCCAATCTATCACTGCGTCTCAAGCTGTTGGATCTACAATAGCATACTCAGGCCTACTCTGCTGTATGGTGCACCGCTTTTTCGTTATCTGACGATACGACAGCTAAGAAACTCCCACAATTCCAAAACGGTATACTGATGAAAGTGGTCAGAGGTACTTCATTCGAGCAGCGGAGCAACAGTGAGCTTCACGAGATCTTTGAGCTGCCTAAGGTAGATGAATTCATCCAACGTAGACATATTAAAGTTTTCGACTCCTTGCAATACTTGACATACCCGGTGTTTAACACTATAACCCCCGCTCCGTTCCCCCATCGATGGCAGGACGCTGTCGCGGCTGGAACACTCTAGTCCTAGGTTCTAGGTATAGGTTTTAGTTTTTTAGTGTTTTCACGGTTATAAGCAGAATGTGAGCCTCATCACCTAGTCCTGTACCCAGTGATTTGTAATTTTAACTTCAAATAGAAAATTGTTATTTTAATTCTACCCTCCTTCGAATGCATCTGCGTAGGCAGTAAGAGGAGAAATTTGTATGTCTAAAATTTGTAAATTGTAAAACTTATTGATCAATAAAGGGGTTTTAAATTTAAAAAAAAAAAAAATATGAATTCAATGTCTTTTTTGTTCAATTATAGCCTGAAGACAAATTGAATATTATTAATTAGGGCTTAGATATCTTTGATTAGATACCCCTAGCTACTTATTTTATTATATTCCCTACTAATTTATTAATTCTCGTTTCATGAAATTTTACTCGTGAAGCCTGCGTATGAAATTTCGTGTCTCTAAGCAAAACATGGGTTTTATAATTGCCTGTGAAGGCAGGGACAGGGGTGAAAACATAAGAGCTTCTTGTTTAGAAAAATCGAAGACTGAGCTCGGAAAGTCCGTGATGCCTCAGGTTCATGCCCACGATGTAACGGGGATTACAGTCCAATACAAGAGTTTGAGAAAAAGGATTCATATTTGGAAACACGTCCACTCGTGCAGTTGGTCGAGCCCTTGACTCGATATTAGGGAGGTCCCGGGATCGATTCCTGATCCCTCCTGGCTGGTGGCAGTGACATTTTTTTGGCTGTTAGTTATTTAGTTTCATTTAGCTTGTAATTTACTTTTCGATAATTTGATAATAAAACAATTTTTATTTCAAAATTAAATGGGTTAATGCTACTTTGTACGATACTAAATTCGTAACCTGGGAACTGTTCAACCTGTGGCCATATCCAAAACACAGTAATGGGTTTACACCTCGTTAACAATAATGGAGCATTTCCTTCGGGGTAGCTCCTCCCATGGACACAAAGATGTTCGATTAGCCTTAATAACATGTATGCATACGTTGATTGACAGATTGTACACGAAGCCTCTTAGATATCCATCAGGAACCTCTTCCTGCCAATAGATTATCTTAATAGCGCAGTCCAGTTAAGTATTCTCTGCATTGTCTCCGGCTTTGGTACGATAGAAAGTGCATCATTGTTTTCTCCCCACCAGTGACAATCGATGGTTATTGGTTGACAAATAGATCGATCTTAGAAATGGAATGATTCGAGTTGAGTATCCCAGATTCAGAAAACTTGTTTGCATCGTCGCCAGCATCTGTCATGGAAGGTAGTAGCAGCTCATTATCATACATGTAAGTTGATACATTGTGCAATCCAGCGATACAGTTTTTATCAAGTTCGAGGCTCTATTTTCAAGTAGGTATGGGGTGCCTTTCATCTGACGGTTATGTTTTAGTTAAAATAAAATTTGTAATCATCCTAGTACATAAGTAATTTATATTGTACATAAATGATATAATAGTTTACGATTTAAACTAAATTATCGGTTTTGAGCCATTTTTACATTATCGGATGGATTAGGATGTGCAATGTAAACATCGTAATCAAGCGTATATAAAGGTATTTGTTAATTTTTTTTTTTTTTTTTTTTTCAATACAATAGAAAACTGTTTTCTTGGGTTTGTGGGTATATTATGACATTCAGGCACCCACATAGCCAATGGCAGCAGGGTATATTTAAAGTCTAACAGGCATAGCTCTAAGAAATCACGATTTTTTTATATACACGCAAAGAAATAATATACAACTGGTAATATATGGAAGAGAATGTACTTAAAACCTAAGATGGAAAGAATCGCCCTATGTGCTCAACATGGCTGAAGAGCATATCTTGGAAAAATTACTGAGGATTAAAGGAACTGTTTAATAACGAAATGGTTAACCAGATCAAATTTTCTTTAACAAAACCATTTTTGGGCATAACTATTGGGTAGGTTTTTCACAATAAATTAATAAGAAACCTCGTAAGTATCTCTTGATGCTATTTCTTCACTTCCTACGTAGCTATTTATGGAATAGATTTCAAAATATACAATCTATTTCATAATTTATATTTTTTTTTAATATTAGTTATATTGAAGAAAATAATAACGCGACCATCTCCATTCGCCCTGTTGATCGACAGAGTTAATTTATCAATTAGCGAACCAAATAACACTTACTCGGTGAATTTCAGGACTTATTTTATTGTCTCACAAGTTCATTCCATGCTTTTTATAATGTTATAAAAAGTACGTAATCGTTCGCAAGCTGCGCATTCAACTTGACGACTGAAAAACACTCAGTCTCCTTGCTGATTTTTTCTAGTAGAGAAACTTTGTTCTGAAGTTTAGCATTAGAATACGAGAAAGTAATAATTCGCTTTAAGGCACATCCTAGAGAAAGATATTGGGACAAAAAGGAACAAAGTGCGGTTAAGAGAAATTGGCCTACGTGATCTTAAGGGACGATATGCGAATTTCTATTCAGCAGCAGAACCCAGTTCCTGAACCAACAACAAATAACAATATTTGCTATATAATAATGATAATCACAACGCTGATAGTTATATGTAATGATTAAACGAAGGTTCTGTGTATGTCTTTTACAACAGAGCACTGGAATACCTGGAGCAATTTACAACAAACTTGATACATATACAGCTTTGTACTTTTGAAGGTGGGAAGAGGTGGACCTATATAAATAATAGAAAACGACCGATATTAGTGTCAAATCCTTAGTCTTCGAGAAAGCAGAGTTGAAGGTTGACACTCCCGATGTCCGAGGGGGGGGGGAGAGGTTGAACAATTTTGACAGTGGTGTCAAATACGTTGCTAAGCTGATTATTGACGGCCCCAGTGACATCCTTTACTTTATCGGTCTAATAGATGATTGGGATAAATACCCGGACAACGTATCTATCCGCAGTAATCGTTAAATTTGACTTCAACAACTCGTGGTTAATTATTCCTTGACAATCCCACCATACACACAATAAAATCTTTTTGCCATGGATGTATGCTTTCGGATCTAGTAGGGGTGATTGATCCTTATCAAGCCACTGTCTTTTGCGGACTATATTGTCATAGGTAACCCATTTTTCACTGCCTGTTACAATCCTGTTTAAAAAAGGCTCAATTTTTACCTTTGAGAGCAGACTTGTGGATCTGTCATGACATGCGATCTTCTTTATTCCGTTCACTGAGATTGTGAGGTACCCACACTCCTAATTTGCTGACTTTCCCTAATTTCTCCAGGTGGTGGTTAACAGTTGATTGTGATGTATTCAACCTTTCCGCTATACCTCTTGTTGATTGACGTAGATTTCGCTCCAATATTGCCTTTAAAAGGTTGTCATCTAAGTCGGAAGGACGTACCGCCCTCGGTTCGTCTTTTAAGGTCGTATCTCCAGAACGGAATTTTATTTCTAACTGCCCGATCAGTTATTAGTCCTTCACCATATACACTGCATATTTTGTCAGCTATTGCCTATTGCCTTGTTTGACTCTCCATTTCAGAGGTTAAAAAAAACAAACAGTTTAACGTAACGTGTATCACACAAAACAGTTGACAAAAGACTAACTGAAGCCTCGTCTATGTAGTGAAAACAAAAAATTGTTGTCATGATAACTCATATCGGGTAGATACGAACAATAGATTCTACTTAGCTGCATCGGAAGTTACTTATGACTCGACCTGATATTTTAGTGGTTGGGTAGTGAACTTCAATTTTAAGATAGGCGCGATAAAGCTAGTTATTATTGTTAATATTCAATATATTCCTAGAGTTTAGTCTCTTTGTTTAGTTGCCTTTACATAATTTGACAACTATTAAATAAGACCTCGAAGCTTTTTCCTTTACAAAGTCTCCAATGTTTAATTCCACTAAAGGCATTAAAGAACATTTGTATCCTATAATTTCATATTTCTTAAATGGAATATCTCTTAATAGGGTGTTAAGAAAATTAAAATTCTAGCAACAAGGCTAATGAGAAAGACTAATTTTTGAAATTTTGAAGCAAAGAATTCTAAGAATATACTGCAGGGTTGTCAAATCGCATTCTAATGTTAGTAAGATTTCTTTGTTTGTTATCATATGATGCATGAGAAATCAAGTTTCCTTTTCTCCTATTTCCACCCCCCCCCCCAAAAAAACGGATGCGCTCCAAAATATTTGTAAAATTTATAATTAATCCTCGAAAGATTTTCTATTCTCTGCAATCTCTGCGGACATGTAAATTCCACAGCACTCTCCCAGTTCCGAAACGTAAGGTACGCGATAAGCCAATGAGAAGATGTGATTACGGCTCACTTACGTAAGGGTCGCCAGAGGTGCTTCCTGAAAGAGGAACGAGGTATCCTTGAGCCGCCTCAGCTTTCTCTTAAAAGTACTTCTTTCACTTTACTCCTGCCTCTTTTTCTTCTACCAAGGGTTCGCCGGATCTCAGAGTCAGAAGCGATCACCTAGCCCTCATGTGCTGCAAGATTGTACCTGAAAGCCAAAAAAAACTCAATATTTTCCTAACTGATAAAAAAATGTTAGCATATCGAAATTTCTCAGGTTCAAAATCAGGTTCTTTTCAGGAATACTGTATCACTATTAATGAGTAAAATAGTACGTTGGTAAATCGGCTTAGGGCGCCGAAAGAGAGTTGTGTGCTTTCTTTAAATGTATTAACAATGCATCTCCATGAGGTCCTCATATCAGGGAAAATATGTGGATGTTAAAAAAATCATTCAATATTAATATTATGGTGCGATTATCTCACATCAAATTTACAACACATTTCCTTGTGTTTTTTTTCACATTCATCCCAATTTATCATTTGCATATATAAACTACTTTAAGTACAGTCACTTTGTAAACAAACATACTCTTAAACAAACTAGCAGACCCCTTTTTACATTGTATGTTATATTAGGCTTGTTACCTGTTATATCTATTATAGTAATTCAAATATATCGACTGTTTAAATATACCATTATTTGACGTAATAGAAACCGGGCTTAACAGTGTACTTTAGCCCTGGTAGAATATAGAAAGCTAACTTGTATTATAGTTGATTGTTCACAATAAATGTGGATATATTCTAGATATATTGGACTAATAGCATTGAAGATTATTTACCAATACAATGTTTTCAATGTACCGGCCCCACTTTCTACCGGTAACGATTTAGCTAAATTGGTCTTAAATTGAAAGCGACAGTTTAAATAATTTACTTTCGCCCATTTTCGCAATAGGCCAGACTGGAATAAAAACCGCGAAGCGGAAACAAGTTCTCCTATGTTACGTTTGTGTACTTACTGTCATTCCTCCTGTTGCGTAAGTACGGAGGCGGTGTTTTCAGTTCCTGTTCCAGCGGTTTAAGTAACCGGTATGCACAAAGACACTGGCCCATTATTGGTGAAATTAGAGCTCCTTTAACGTTATTATTAGCTGTACTCAATACTTGTATTTCACATATTAACTACAACGATAAGAGCTAATAAATTTGACGTGAACATTTAAATGGAACAGTTTTATTCTATCGAAGGGAATTTAAGCAACAGAGCATTATCTTGATTTTTAATATGATAGATAATTGTTGAGGCTGAAGACAATAGGGTGAATTTTGACAGAGATCCAATAAATATTCGGATATACGTCTTATATGTCTGTCAAGACAGGCATGAATTAAACAAACATGGAAGCTGTTTGTGGAAAATTTCAAAATGTTTGTCCAACAACATATCCTATTTTTCCACGGTTAAGATTTTCAGGGTTGGACAAAGATGGAATTAAATATATTAACTGATATTTGCCGATCGAAATCAAGTTGATTTTCCACTTTTATTTCAGTTTAACGTCAATGGCGAATCGGAGCCAACCAAGAGTTTAACAAGCAATATTAGTTACCATTATTAAAAATCGAGGGACGTTCTCTTGAATATTGATAGAAGGCACAATGGGAAACTCGGATTGAGATTGCCTGAAAACGTAGAAAAGGACATCAGGATGCTTGGTGGCAGGCGATGTAGAGCAGGGAGACAGGACAAAAGGGAACTTGTGAAAGAGTTAAAGGACCTCACAGGTCCGTATACTATTAAAGTAAGTGCATATTTTACTAAATATTGGATAAATAATTCAGTTTGAGCTATTTTATTATATAGCATTTAGCACTTGCTTGTAAAACAAAGTTTCTTCATTACTTCATTGTCCCGTGAATTTTAATTCACTTCCGTAAGTATATTACTCCGAACAGGATGATGTGCGAACGGCTCTCGCACTTGCTAACCTCACCCAACTTGACGCTTCGTCTCGAACTGATGATATATAAATGTGTCCTCTGGTCAGCTCCGCTGTACGTTGCTCCACTATATGCTCATTTGACTGAAAAAAGGCCCGTTGTCTGCTGTGCCGGCAGTGAGTGAGTTCATCCACCGAAGACACATCAAATTTTCTGACTCGTTGCAGCACATAAAAACCCCACTGTTTACGATTATGACTCCACCACCTTTCCCGCATCGATAATAACAGACTGTTGGGGAAAATTAGGATAAGATTTTGTTGTTAATTGTAAGTTAGTTTTGAGTCTATGATTCATAAGGTGAGTCCCATCACTTTTAAACATGTTTAGACAATGAAGGTGTAATGTGCATTACACTTTTGTAACAATCTAAAAACAAACAAATTACTAAAAATTGTATAAAATTTAACCAAGCTACAGGACATATGATGAATGACCTATTGTCAATAGATTCATTTATGTAGTGTTTACTGATTTCCATAATTTATAATAACAACGGGACATGAATAAAAAAAATATATGATGTAAATATGGGCGTAAATAAGACACCTTTGCAGAAAAGAAAATTAGAAAAAGCCAACACCTTCTTATAATATACGTATAAATAACTTACACCATCCTCCATGGCCAGTTTGACCCATAGTCCTTGTATGCATAAGATCCACGGTGCCCCAATAACCCCAGAATCCGGACTTCCTTGCTTTCTCCCCGCTCACCTTTTAGGACCGGCTTCCTTATGCAATCGGAATCATTTGCCGACCAGGCATACGTAATGGCTCTACCTGCCCATTATGGCATATGTAAGTCTGTTCTCGAATCAAGTTCAGGTTCATTATGTCGCAGCGAAAGATGTAATGTAATAATATAAAATATGCTCACTCAGGGAAACGTGAAAAACGCCTTATATAAACAGATAAACAAAAACAATTGGAGTCTTCCTGATATTCTAGAAGTGACATCTCCACAAGATATACTGTTACAACCTTCGGATCCCTGGAATGCACATATATACCGGATGCCCCAAGTCCCATTATTTAGATGATACAATTCATTAAATGACAATTTTAAAGAGGCATTGTTCACATGATACATAAACACTCTAGCATTTTTAAATGACATTTTAGTGTACCACCAAATGTATTGATGATTATAGTTTAACGTAATTACTTTCCAGTTCAATATACTTGATGTTTGCAACAAATTCAATTAGCTAATTAAATTAATTATTAACGTGAATCCTCTAAAATAAACTGTGACCGAAAGGTGTCCAGACCTTCTATAATCTGCTGCACTCGGTACCAAAAATTAGTTTAAATAACAAATTGAAAAAAAACAGAGTAACTTCGCCATTGCAGTTGGTAGTTAACACTGAGGTGCAGTATACTCGTGATTAGAAAGACCTGGCAAACTTTATTTTGACTTTTACCCTCAATTCGCCTCTGCTTTACTTAGCTTTCTTTCCCTCGCGAGTCTGAGAGCACCCCACCTGTCCTTTTGGAATGCAATATTAAAGGAACTGAAAATCGAAACTGAGGATAAATAGTTACTATTCAAAAGGGCCTACCATTACGACGGATGAAATAATATATCGATATATTCTCAACATAAATGGGGACATCTCCAAGTTCGATACGTGTCTAAACCTACTGCAAATCAGGATTACAATCAATTGGCTTTCGGTCAGGTACGTTTCATAATAATTTTGAAATAAATTGGATATCCTCACAAATCAGTTGTAAGACATTTTGTCATCGTCTATTGTGCTATCCGATAAATATCTGTCAATGATATAAGACCTTGTTCTAAAGAGAGATTAGCATCTGAAGAACATAAAATAAGTAATTTCACACCAGTCACAAATCACAAATGGATACCGATAAGATTAATATTGCTTCAATTATTTTTTTCATTTTTCTTAGTGTCGAATACAGCATGACCTACCCTGGGAAAAAATCACTGATCATCAAGGAAACTGTCGATTCTCCGGGATCTTCCCTTCAGTGAATCCTGGGAGTTGTTGATATTTATGGCGTTTTCAGTTTTTTTTTTACACGGGAGACTCTTCCCCTCAGTGTTCTATTCTCTACATCTTCCTCTGGTGTTTCGTATATTTTTTAAGGCAAAATGGAATAACAAGAAAAGAATTAACGTGAAAAAATTCAGGTCCATTTTGATAACTTTTCATGTAAGATTTTTCAGGCCCTTACTCCCAAGGAATGTAGCAATAATTCTGCAAAGAAACAGATTGAATTCCTAATAAGTTCATTTAAAGTCCGCAAGTTTGTTTTTTTCAATCCGTTATCCATTATTATATCCAACGTCCATTATTTCATTTATAAATCTCGGGGTCTTTCATTATATTTTAAGACAAATCCCTTCAATTGATCCAATGACTGAAATTATTTAATTCGTTCATTGCTCTTCAAAGTCCACTTCCTGTGACCAAATTACCATTGGCTTCTATCTGTTGGTGTATGATGGTACGTGGTAGTCCTCATGTATGTTTGGTAACTTTTTGAGCTGTTGAGAGTATTCACTGTATCCTGGAACGGTTGATAACGAATGTCTGTTGTATGGATGTACGTTTTTAATGGCCAAAAATCTATTGGCCATCAACACTTATTGTCTTCATGGATGGTGATAGTGCTAAGAAAAATACTGGAACATATATATTAGCTCTTGTGGCTGATCAAAGGGTTCCAACAAATTTTCTTGGGGTATAGAACTAATATCATATGTGCCATTATTACACCTAGTTTGCCATGAAAAAAATTCTGATTAGTTAATCGATGAATTGATTTTTTCTTTCGCTTCTTCTTCTTCTTTTCTGCAGCTACAAAGGCCATGCAGAGATAAGGCCTACTCCTAACTGGTCCTGCCAAGAATGGGGATAGTTGCTTGGATAAATTTGCTGTCTGTGCAAATAAATGGAGCATGTCTGTGCCCACCTGAGTTACTGGTCATCCAACATATTGGGATCCACATCAATTTCGACCATTCTGGCATGATGTCCATTCCATAAAAGTCAGTCGACTTTATATCCCTCACTATATATGGGCTTCAAAATAATGTCAATACCTCTTACTAACCAAAAGTATTTAATCTGAAAATAATGGCTAATGGTAATGTAAAAACAAGGCTGTATTTAAAATAAACAGATTATGGGAAATTCCCTGAACTTAATATAGTATTAGATTGTACCAGTGACAAGAAATTTATACAACCCTGATTAATATGCCTTAATAAGCACGAAAAATTTGCATAGTGACAAGTAGTTACCAAGTGTTAAACAAACTTGAGCACATTCAATAATGGTAACTTGGATGGGTATGCCACCCTTGTACTCCCTTACCATCCAGCATTTGGATGCCTTTGGCCCTAAGGGACCTTCAGAATACTCAAGCCGTCAGGGTAAAAAGGCTCATTCGTCTAATGGGTACCCAAATCACAGCTCATGGTGGATGTTGTAAAAAAAAAAATCTAAACTTAAGAATCTAGGAATGTTGATCTTCACACTAAAGCAGTTTATGTACGTCTAAAATTTATCCCTAATAAAAATATGAAACGTTTTCTATTAGTATTGTGATTTATGGTAAGTGCAGTTTAAAGTTCATAGACAAATCAAAAAAAAAGTTTAATACTAGCTGAACAAAGGCTAGTTGCTTAGGTCAACGATTTTTTTTTTTAACAAACAAAATATTTTTACATCAACTATAAAACAAAGTGAATTTTTTAAAAATATACATGAATAAAACTAAGAAGGTAGAAAATGCAGTAACAGTAAGAGATGTCAAAATTTGTACTGGAGTATTGGTTTTAGTGTTGGTTTCTTAAAAACTTACCAAACAATTTTAAAAAACATATTTAATTCACTTATAAATATACATTAACATTAATAAGGTGTTTGGTTGTGTATTCGGCAGAGTTATGGAATTGTAAATAAATGGTTACTTGGCCTACCTTAAGGACACCTGCTCCAGCACAGGAGAAAGAAAAAATCCCAACCAGTGAGATGAGTTATTCAACCTTATATATCCAGGTCCCCACTTACACCACCTTTCAACCCTCTCCACTCATCTCATCCCAAAACCACTTTCAGGTGAATACTGTTTTGTGTAGGAATATTATTGTTTTAATCATTAAACATTCATACTGTTTTATCAATAATCAAGTCAATGAAATATTTAAATTTTTCTTATTAAATTTGATTTAATTAGTTCAAAATTTTAACATTTGCTGTGAACATACCTTGAATTTCAAATAATATTTTCATTAGTATGCATCATTTTCTAAACAAGTTAACATTAATATGTGGCCTCTAATCACAATACAGATCTCTTTGATAAAAAATAAATAAAAGGCCAAAGAAGAAGGTTTTTGACCAAAATTCATCATAAAGCAGTGTTAAGAATAATTGATTGAACGGAACTTATTGTCTGTTTCAAAGTTAAGTTTCTGTTTGTAGCAGAGACATGAAGAATCAACAATTTTTTTTTTAATGACTATGCTAGGTGCCTACACCACCTCTGTCGAGGTTTGCCCTAGTACTTCGGTGCCTCAAATAATGTAAATTATATTATCACATAAAGTTAAAAATTATCAATCGTTGTTTATCAAATAAAGTTGAAAATAGAAAGATAGAATGGTCATTTTTGCTTAGTTAGTTAGTTGTCAGGAGTAAAACCTTTCGATCATCCATGCCTAGTTAGTTACCTTAGTATTAGTAGTAGTTTTAAATTAATTTGTTTTATATCATCTAGCGAACAATTGTACAAAACAGCATAAAACATTTTTGTATGAATTAGTTATTTAAACTAATAGTTTATTTACATATAATGGATTGACAGATAAATTTTATTAAATATTATAAATGAAGAAATAACTTTAAAATCAAGAACAATTTATTATTAAAGTATTATAATAATTTATTATCTTGCTATCCAATAATAGAGAACATTCTTTCAATATTGAGTTTGATTAAAGTATTATAACAAATTGTAGGCTCCACTGTTTCTCATAAACTGCCAAGTTGTAAAAACCATTGTAATATTTTAGTAGATTTTTATTTAAACACCCCAAAGTAAGTTATAAAATCAAGAAAATTAAAAAAAAAAACTCCTATCCATTAGGTTGGGTAGTCTCCTTGTCCATACAACATATATTGCAATAAAGCGTTTCATTTACCTCATGTTAACCATTATTACATTTATTACTATCAATTTAACTTCAGCCAAAAATTTATTAGTTCTAACATAAAAAATCTGTTAAGGAATTTAAAAGGTTAATAAATAAATTGTTGGCTCTCATTTATAATTTTTCTGAATTATACATTTCCAATAATATATTTTGTCACAATATGGTTATTTGTAGGATAAATTTAATTTTGGCATAATTAAATTGACTTAAGTTAATTAGAAAGTGTTTAACAATCTAATGAGATGATAATCATAGCTATGTGAAAGTTGTTAATTGATAAATGCACTATTAACATTTCTATATGAATAAAATCATACATTTGAAAGTGTTTTGTAATAAATATATTTAATCTTCGACTTATTGTCACACCTGAGTGATTTATTCATGCTTTCTGAATCGATACATTTCTATTCCTGGTAAATTAACATGGTTGGGACCCCCAAAGTATTTTTCTAAGGAATCACTAGGTATTCATGGTGAATTTAGTGTCTATAAATTTATAGTAATAAATAGGAAATGAGGGGAGCAATGGGGGAAAATTTGGAAAGATGGGGACGAGGAATTGGGCGCTTGCATTTTTTCTACTTAAAGTATTGCATAATAAATTATTAAGCATAGTACAAAACATCTGGATGTAGTATAGTGTTTCCATAATAACTCAATGTAAAAAATAAAATAATGGCAGTTTAATTGAAAACATATAACAAGCGTGGTTTTATTTTTTAACTTTTTCAAAATTTATTGGTTCTACAAATCCTTTTCTTTCAGAAATAATGTGATGCAATAAAAAACACTCATTCAATACCAACTGACAACTGAAACCCACTAAAGGAGAACACATTTTAATATATACACGTAAAGTTCCGTATATTAGTAGACCATATATTAATAGTCAATAACTATTCTTCTAATATCAAATATGTTTTGAAAAATTTCGCTTACCAAAAATCTTCAGAATTTAATACTCCTAATATTCTCTGACAATTCAGACAATTAGTATAAAGCTATTATAGAGTATATAATATTATTTTCTTATATTCATAAATGTATTATCCAAACAATAAACTTTCCTCTCCTTTGGTAACATGCGAATGATGTTCTTTTTGCAAGACCCATCAAACCACCTGATGACACCTCATCTTACTTCCTAAATAGTCTGCTTCTTATCCTCTCAAAAACTTTGAAAATCCCCCCCTAAAACGTCCACTACTAATACTTGAATCCAAAACATTCTTTTTAGTCACTTCTATTTATATATCCACATACTCTTTAATCTCCTTACCAGGCAGTGGCCTACTGTTAATACATAACTGTGAGAGTCCTGAGTGACTGTGCATTTACTCACCCTCCGTTAGCTTGTCTCCAGTGATACAGCTGATGGAGGAGTATGAGGGATCACACAAGACTGCATACTCTTTCGCATGCAAAGGAGACAATTACCATGAGGGGTTGGGTGATCTCTCGGATGTGTGTATTAGTAAATATTATAAAAATGAGCGAGTAAATGCAGAACTGTAAAAATGGGATGATTGACCACAATTGCTTGTTGAGCAACAGAGAAGATTGTAATTTTATTTCAATAAAAACAATTTAGAAAAGTAAATTATACCAGTATAAATTGTATGAGGAAAAGATGCAGAAAATAAACATTTGATGTCATAAATAAATGATTTTAATTCTAATTAAGGAAGTTCAATAGGCATTTAAATTTTTTTAAAAAATAGGTAAACAATGTTCTTGACATAACATGAGAAATATTTACAAACTATGTACTCTTAAAATACCATCAAATTGGAATATGTACATTCAAAATATAAAATAGAAATGGATAAAAAATTTAATTGCTACCAATGATACATTTATGTAAAAGTAATTTGTAATTGTGAAGCATTTGTGTAAATCGGGGAGTAATAACCTTGCTTGAAGTATTTGTCAAAAGTTTCTTAACATAACATATTTGAGAAGTTGCTCGTGTAATACTTCAATCCACCTATCATGTCCACAAAATTATATTATACTTATAATTACTAGGAAATGAAAAAAATATTTTCAAATTCTTTTTAACTGAACTGACAGACTAATTCTCAGTTGGGAAGGCTAGATTTAAATTTATGACTGACACAGGAATAACTTTTTTACCACTTCATGATTGAGATAATACAATTTGTTCAACTAATAATAAAGCCTTATTAACTATTTTCTTAATCTGACTAGAGCTCTATGAGGTTTCGGAGTTGGGGTGGCTCCTTCAATGCTCTTTGTATCAGGAGGTCCATCCTCGGGAGGTACTGAGAATTCGAAATTCTGCAGAAGAACTGCGATGAATAGGAAGATGGTACTCTTAGCCAGTGTCTCGCCTAGGCACCTGCGCTTACCTTGAGAAAATAAAAATAAAAAACATGTTTACTTATCTAATCAAATTTATAATCATGTGTAAATTTAACAAGGATAACTTAAGCCATTTATTCCATTAGATATTAATTACACTTTGAAAATTAATAAAACAACTAGACCATTCAAAAGGATCTCATTAAAAAGTGATAATTTCCTAGAAGTTATGACTTCCAATAATATGTATAATGTTGTATTTTTAATGTGAATAAACTTAATAGTTAAAATAATGATATGGTTGAATTACTCAAATTTAACTTAATTTGTGGTTATTTTAATGCATAACTATGGCTTTAGCATATTGGAACAATACATTTCTACTTACCGAAACCAAATGGTAGGTAATGGTCGGGAACAACAATTTTCCCTTTGTTGTCGAGGAATCTCTCTGGTCTAAAGACATCTGGATCTTCCCATAACTTCTCGTCCATGAGAATTGCATACTGATTAGAAATCACCATTGTGCCCTACAATGAGTTCACAAAACAGATTCTTGTCAAAATCATATATAGATTATCATATGGACAGGCTTCCAAGAGAGCGTTTGGTCTGTAATGATTCAAAAGTTTTCAGCTATTTAGATTGATAGCTTGAGATAGTTAGGTGGAGACTATTATTTGGTGTAGGGTAGAGAACAGGTCGTGTGATGTCTAGGAGTCCAAACTCTCAAATTAAAAAAAAATAATCAGGGTGTATTTACTTTTGGTATATTATATCCTTGTAGTGTAGAATCTTTGAGTGCCCTATGCGGAATACCAAATGCTCGTCCAGTAAAAAATCTAACAGATTCATACCCTATTGCTTCAGTAAATGCCAACCTGAAATAGAAAAGGTTTTGTTTAAGAACAATTTTAATATCTGTACTTCTGCTAACTAAAAGAAATGAATTTAAATATTAAAAATAATTGCTAAGAAAACAAAGTATTACTGATTTAATTTGTTAAATGAACATAATAAGATCTTTTGATTAATATTTAACCCATGTATAAAAACTATAGTTATCGCTTAGTTAGTAGCACTTAGTTGATCACTCTTCAATGTTCAGTATTAACAATTACATAAGTGCATACTTGGCCTTGTCACTTAGTGTTGGGAGTCGATCTCTACCAACCACCTTATCAATCTCCTCTCTGGCTTTTGCCTGTACATCAGGATATAGAAGCATGTATAAGAATGCGAATCCAAGAGATTTGCTCGTAGTTTCAGAGCCAGCAATGAACAGGTCCAAACAAATAGCTAGCAATTGCAGCTCTGAAAACATATACAAGTTTCATTATGTTTCATAGTATTTGAGACTCATCTAATAGAAGTATTAAGATAATATAAATAATGATATTCTTATTTAATAACTTTTTTAACTGAGATTGATGGCCAAATGGTTTTACGCCTTAAAGCTTCAAAACCACCTTTATTTATTTATGTTTATCCTTTAACTTAGTTTATTATGTCACTTATGTTTATCCTTTAGAATATTTTACATGTTAGGTCTTCTGTTAAGTTTTATTTATAATACTTTACTTGTTTTACAATATTAGTTACCTGAAAAAGTTGACTTTTCATCAAGTGAGTTTATCATATCAAGGTAAACATCCATTAAATCCCTCGGTTCATCTTTTTGGAATGTTTCTTTGTGCCGACACAACTCAGCCTACAATTGATAATTGTATCTTTTAGATCTAGTAAAATAAAGTGTACAGTAAAGTATGTAAGCAAAGTACTGACTATAGGCAAAACTAACATACCCTGAAAAAGACAAAAAACAGCTCATGGATGTTGATAAATTGTTTGTACCCTGACAGATCTGGAGTGATGTACCTCAGAAAAGGAAATTGGCTGAAGAGAGCGCCACTCAAGTCTATGTTGGCGAAAAGCTCACTCAGCAAACCCTGTAGGTTCTTCAGCTCCTTGTCTTCAGGTGAATATCTGACGCTGGCCATCATCATCCAGAGGCTGTTGAGTACATGGACACCAAAGAGGTTACTAATGTCCATAGCTTTGCCGGTCTCTTCAGAACCTGCAATTTTCTTCTTGAACTCTATAACAAGCTGCTCTGATTCTGCTTCAAGGAGCTCGGCCATCCTCCTGCGGCCTAAACCGTATTCTTTTAAATGTTTCACCACAAACCTCCGCTGTTCTTGCCAAAGTGCTTCATCAGTAAATAATATTCCTGAAAAGAAAAGTATAAAGTGATGTCAACTGTTCAGAAACTCAAATTTTATTCCCTTAGGCAATTACATGTATCGATAGTGTTATGTTCCATTGATCCAGAGGGGGGTTTTTGGGATGTAACACAGGGGATGTGGATAAGGATATCACCAAATGTTTGGGATATTAAAATCAAAGAAGGAGTTAATCAATAGGTACTCATAATGAACATGGCGATTGTACTATCAACAAGATTACATAATAATATTAGGTTTCAAGTCAAGTGAACATCAAGTTTTTTTTGTTTTTTTCATGTCCCATGGTTACAAAATTATTACAGAATTCAATATAGGTTCCATAAATGAATCTATTTACAATAGTTCATTAAATTTCCTGTAGCTTGGCTACATTTTATACAATTTCTAATTATTCTACATTCTTATTTGCGCTTGTACAAAAGTATAATGATGTACATATTATTCATTAATTTTCTAAACCTCTTTAAAAGATATGGGGCTCACCTTATTCATCATAGACTTAAAACTAACAGTGATACTGGTCTGTAACATTCACAAATACTATGAAGGATTTGTCCTGACTTCTTGTATATATATATGGCTTCTCACACCTATTATCTTGATGCCATAATATCCTGAAAATATCAACTCAATTTTCATCCATCCTGTAGAAGCAGAACTTCAGGAAGTGTAGGGACACTAATCATCAAGTAATTGTAAGTTCCTAATTAATGTAAATTAATAAGAAAAATTGATTGAAATCGATTTTATTGTTGCCCCAAAAAACTTATTTTTTTTGGTGAATCTTTGAAACTCCTTTTGCACTATCGCCAGTTAAATAATCTTTGTAGAGGAGAGTCTTTTAAAAGAAAAGCTTTATTATGAAGTACAAGCAAAACATTGGTATATACAAATATTAAGAGTTACGTTACTACATACTGGGTGGAATGTCTAGTGACAAGTGGGGTCAGGGGCTAAAAGCTGAGACATATTTGTATAAGAAAAGGATAAGATTCTGGGAAGTAGGAAGTAAGGGAAGTAAGGAGGGTTGCTTACTTGAAAATAACAGGAACCATCAGTGACTTCCATGAAGTCATGAGGGAGGTATTCAGTTCTACTCAGGCTCCTTCTACTTGTTCTTAGTATTATAAAACTTCTCCTGTTTTTAATTGATGAAAGGAGTAGGAGTTACAATAGTTGTAGGGATATATTTATCTAAGTTTGTATGCAATCATTGCTAATATTCTTAATGTTAATACAAAATGGGTTGGATTTTATATAGTTACAACAAAGGTTTCTTGTATATTGTACAGAATTAAATTGTTTGGTATTATAGTGGTTATTACATGATTTTCCTTTCATACAGGCACAGGTAAAAGATAGATTGAACTTAGTTTTCGTTCTTTCTTTGGTAATTGTATGATGTAATGGATTAGTCCGTTTCATGTAGCACATGAAATTTTACTTGTTAACCAAATGATTTCCAAGTCTTGTGTTATAAGTTGGTCATCAATTAAGTCGGTATGTTTTATTATGTTAGCATGAAGGATTCCCACTCTATATGTTTCCAAAGACTGTTCTATGTCTAGTATTTGTACAGTTAAGTAATTTAATATTTCGTACAGTTCGGTTAGGTGCATAGCATATTGGGTCCTATCTATACTTCCATGATTTTATTATTATTACTATTATCATTATTAGCAGCTATTGTGAGTGTTACTCAATATCAATCTCCATCTGTTCTCCATCTGAAACATTTTGTTCTTGTGGTATAAAATGTCGGTTTTTTGCTTTCTATTTTTCTAACTACATTATCTGTGTGTACTTTTATTATTTTGTTTCGTCAATAAAAAGTATAACAGTTTTGTCTTTTGTTCTTATTATTCGTTTAACATAGGGTTTATCTTTTTCTATTTTGGGGTCTTCTCGATTTTTATTCAGTTTGTCGGTTCTTTGCTCTTTTTTGTTAGTAATGCTTTTCCTAATGTTATTTTGAGCTTTTAGTGATAATTGCTAACAAGTTGTTCTATTATTAATGCCTCTTCTTTACTGGGATCTTTTATTATAGCAAAAGTAATCTCATTGGGGGACATTTTTAAATTTTGATTTTAAGAATTATTAAATGTGATTAATGATAATTTGTTTCTAAAGATTTGTCTTTATTTTCTTCCCTAATGGTTCGTAAAATGTCTATCAAAGTGGATTGGGCTATAGTGGATTAAGGAGTCCTAGTGAATTGGGGTGGTTGGGTGTTATATAGTATGGTTCGATCCCTAGGGATGTCAGTAAGTTCTTTATAAGGTTGTTATTGTATTGTCGTCCTTTCTCTATTTTTATACGAATAGTATTCTGGGGAAATGAGCCAAGTACTTTGTCAAAATTTCAAATACATTGATAGCGTTACAGGCTTTCCCAGTTCTGGCGAACATTCTTTTTAAAAAGGTCTCTCCTATCGTGAAAATTTGTTTTCCTTCATACCTAACAGTGTCCATCATTAGTTATTCGAATGATCTGTCTGTCGTTGGGGCAACTTGATATTTTGTTTTGATAGGTTTGCGTTCATATTTCACAGTTCTACATACAGAGCAGTTCTTGATAAAGTCTGAAATGTGGTCTCTCATGTTAGGCCAATAAATAATAAGTCCGTTTTAGTTTTTATTACGTTTCAATTATTTCTCTGTGAAATGATTTACCAGTATGATAATTGTCAAACATTTCTCTTTGTTGATTTACGTCAAGTACGTCTAAAAGTATTTTTCTTGTGACGTTTTATCTTTACAGTCGAAAATTTTTCTCTTGATAATTCTTGTATTTTGTTATAAACTCCTTCAAATTCACTTCTGATGGTTTCAACATTTGGTTCACAATAAATTCCGTAAGTATGATTTCGTCCAAGTCCATAGTCCAGGGGTATGCTGTATCTATAACGTGTCTTGCTTTTTGAAAAGGTTTTTTGGTAACAATGTTCTTTTCTCCTCGTTGTATAAATATTTGATTTTTTCAACATTTATTGCTTAGTCGTTTGGGGCTATAAAAATTTGTTCGTAACTAGTGTCTCGGGAGTGCTGTGTAGCTACTACACTAATTTCGTCTTCCATGGCTTCTGGGTTAGGTTCTTGTAAAGTTTGGTTGTATTTTTCTGAGTCATTAGGTGCTGCTTCTATTAATCTGTCTATGTCTTCTTCTGTTTCCATATCGTCAAGTTCTAGAAAAATTAAGTCATGTGAAGATTTTAATTGTACTCTGCTAAGTGCGTCAGCTACATAATTGGTTTTTCCTTCTATGTATTTAATGTAAAACTGGAATTCATGAAGATGAAAAATCCATTTCATAATTCTAGTGTTGTCGTTTTTCATGGTAAAAAGCCATTGTAGCGGTTTATGGTCTGTTTGTAATGTAAATTTATTTCCGTATAAGTAGGGCTTTAAGTGTTTACTAATTAATAATTAATAATGGTCATATAATATATAATGAATTATATTTAATAAAGAATGAAAAACAAATAGAAACTCTTGTAAGATATGAGCATACAACTAAAGATAATAAAAGAAAATTATTTAATATATTATTGAAATACCCAACCATCGTAAAATCAGACGATGAGAAATCAAAAAAATACTAACTTATTGAAACATACGATTAGACTCAAAACGGACAAACCAATATTTACAAGAAGCTATCGATACCCACAGCACTTTAAAGATGACGTACAACAAGAAATCACTAGATTATTGAAAAATGGTATAATACGCGAAAGCAATTCAGCTTATAATTCTCCTATCTGGATAGTACCAAACAAATTAGATGCTTCAGGGAAAAGAAAAATCGGAAAGGTTATTGACTGTCGTAAATTAAATGCGGAAAGTATTTTCGATAATTTCCTCTACCGAACATAGAAGACCTTTTAAATCAATCACATGGTTCAAAATACTTCACAACAATAGACTTAACCTCAGGTTTTCATCAAATAGACATGAATCAAGAATCAATTGAAAAAACTGCTTTCTCGGCAGATTCTGGACATTATGAATTTCTTCGCATGTCATTCGGTGTGTGCAATGCTCCACCGACCTTCCAAAGAGCAATGAACGCAATGTTATCTAATACGCCATATGCCCTGGTGTATATGGATGACATTATCATTTTTTCTCCTACCATTAACGACCATTTAAAACACATTAAAATCGTACTACAAAAATTAGACATTATGAGTGACATCCATAAAGTAACGAGGGAGGTATACAGTTCTGCTCAGGCCTCTTCTACTTGTTTTTATCATTATCTTAGCATTATAAAACAGTCTTTAGTTTATACTTAACGACGAGTAAAAAAAAAAATGAACTTCTAAGACAGAGTCTGAAAGAAATAGATATTACTAGTTAACAAAACGGGTCCAACATTTTTCACCTTTAATGTAAAAAACATCGGTCCCGTAACTATTCACTAAAAACCAGCTTATAACATACAAGATTTGAAGGTCTGGCGTTTACCCTTTGGTTGAGGCCACTTAAAATATGCTAACTCGAAAAGAAATTTAAAGATAGTATAAATAATAAATAGAAATCGGATTGTGTTTTTTTTAATCTAAACTAATTCTTGGAAAGTATAAAACCAACGGATGACACTGTTGTCTTCTTTGAAAGCTTTCACTCAAGATATGTTATCCTAAGGTTTACGGGTGCTTAGCAAAGTATGAATGACTGATTGTCGATTGTCACAATCGATTGATCAATTGTTGTCTACTATCGAATATTTTTCGGAGAATTGGTGGTTTTATGCGCGAACTTTTCAACAGTTCCCTCCCGCCCAATACCGAACCCACCTCCCATTGATTCAGTTTCACAGTAATCTTTCGTTGGAAAAAGGCTTAAAATATTCCGTGGACTTCCTTCAGTTTGACTTTTTAGCTAATTCAAATATGAAACCATTCTTTCAATAATTACCTATTTTATTAACTTAAAAAAAAACAGTTTTCGTCGAAGAGCTCTTACTAAACTTGACAATAGAAAGTATTTATGGGTTACTACATTCTCGGTCCTAATCAAGAGAATTTTCTCTGAATCCGGAGAGATAATCAGTAAAAACAGGATCCATCTAAGTTCATTGAAAGCTGGCATGCAAATTTTTTTTGTAAGTATTTTGAATTAGACGTTTAGACATTTCTACCTTTTTACTTATAACTTCTGCATATGTGTTTGAATTTAGTTTATTTTTTAATTTTATTTTACACTACCTAAATATATATATATATATGGAAAATAGAAGGTTCTCTGTTTTATCTAAAGAGCAGCAAGGTTTTTGTGATGGCGTTCTCCAAGCTGTTGATCAGAATCGGGACAATCAATTGTGAGGCACTATCGACTATCGGTCATCCCTAGTAGTGAGGCTAGCACAGATGGGAGAGTAACAGGCTACAGATCAGGAGGTCATGGGACTAGTTTGTCATAGAAGTCCTTCTTCATGCCAACAATGTTGACTTTAAAATAACATTGTTAAAAGAACACTGCTTTGCTTATATAATTTATTCCTTCGTTGATATTGACTAATCGCGATAGTATATGAATGTCCAAATAAAACAAATTGGATTCCAGGTCTTTTAAAACACCCTTGGACGGAAGGAACGGGTGCAAAGGAGCCAGCCAAATGACTTTGACCCATTGAAGGTCAATGAGAGCTGCATCGGAATACGGCATTGGGTTCAAACGCTTCAATATCCCCATTCATGAGGTCCATGATCTTGATGATCAGTTACTCGAAAGCATGAGTGAGGATTCCTATCTGGCCACAAAATAATAAATAATGGTATATATTTTGAGGAGTAATATTTAAGATAGTATTTTGTAGATTAAGTGGGAGTATAACTGTAAATAGAAACCAATAATATATTATGGTTTCTTGAAAAATAAAAGCCTTGGGAATCTCTCCAGAAAATTTATTTATTTAATAATCAACATTTCCCCAAAATTCAAGAAGAATAAATTTGCTAGAGAGGATCAAGGCTTTTATTCAGAAAAAAACAAATTAAAAAAACGTTAGTATTTTATAATAATTTCAACATCATTTCAGCGCAATTTTAAAAACATTAGTATTTTTTAATATTTCAAATCAAATTGTTTTATGCGCAAGAACCTTTGTAACTATTTTCCTAGGCTAACAGTGGGATGAGATATCACAACTAATAACTGTTAATTAATAAATAAACCTTTGAAATAATTTGTAAAAAAATGACAAGAGAATCATTGGATGGAGAGAGTTATAGATTAATCCTGACTAATCTTTATGCAAAGTCAGCACTTACCCTTCCTAGTGCCCCAAGTCCTTATCTCGGAGAAGAGCCCTTGGGGCCTTCCATCGAATACATCTTTGGTGAGCATCTCCTTGATGGCCTCATAGCTGTGGAGGATTACCTGGCGATCTTTACCCACTCTCAGACCCACCACAGGTCCGTACTTGGAGGCTAGGTCGGCGCAAGTGAGGTACAGGTATCCGTCGAACTTTTTCCTCAGGGTCGCCAACTCAATGGCACTTCCGACTATTGGCCACCATTTCGGACCTGCATCAGCAAACGACAACATAAAATGTAACATTATAACGAACTACCTATAATTACTCTAACAAATAATTAAAAGTTACATTAGGCAAGTAATCCAGTTCAATTAATGACATTTTTTTAGGATATGTTAATAATACATGTAGTAACCAGACATGTCACTGGTGAATAAACCAAGGCAGAGTCAAAAAAATACTGCGAATCCAAATATGAAAGACTGAGATAGATGGATATTATATTGAAACTTCTTTATTGTGCTAAAATTACAATCTGCATTTTTTGGCAATAAGTAATTGTGATAAATATTCTCATTCATACCATATTTACAATTTTCATTCACCCCCTCATTCATACAGTATTTACAAACAGCCCAGAGACTTCCCAAATCCACATGGTTGTCACCTCCCTCGCATGCGAAAGAGGAAGCGGAGTCTTGGGAAGTCCTCCACGCTCCTCCGTCAGCCCGCATCACCGGATACGAGCCAGTGAGGACTGACGAAGAGCGCGAGAGCCCAACATACGCTCAGTACATGATTGGAGAAACTGGCCATTGCCAGGACTCCCACTGCCAAACATTTATAGCAGGTCACGAGGCTACTGCCGTTTCAGTCCCCGAGGAGGATTATAGGGATGAGTGGTGAAGAGGATAAGGATTATTGTAGCAGTTGGTGCAATGACTGTGCTACGGGATTAGGATGGTTGGATAGGATACTATGGAATTTCATGAACTTGGAAGGGATGAGTTCAAGAATGTAATATATTAAGATCGTTATAAAACACGACTATAATTCGGCAATACAGTCTTTTTACGATAATACATATAATAAATGTATTAAAATATTAATTATTCGCTAATGACCTGTGGTTAAATGTGAGGAGATAAGGTCATACTTACACACCAATGTCAGTTTTTTGCTTTAGCTGGTACGAGGTTGGTACGGTGAGGCAATCCACTAATATTCGATCTCAAAAACAGCCACCACTAACCTGTTGTCATTACACCACGCTGTTCTTCTAAGCAGGGGAATTACCTATATCCTCAAGGCAACAGCTTCGCAGTCCATGAGTAGAAGAAAAAAATATAATATTTCGTGGAATACAAGAGAAAACACGCACGATATTGATAACTCGCACATTACGTCATTCCGAAAACGTTTAAGCTTGGCTGTGTTCTTTATAATTAAATACATAACATTGTTATGTAAAGAAAAAGTTCCCAAAAATCCCGTGGCCCTCAAACCACAGAAGAAGAAAGTAACCGGTCTTCTAGACGAAGGTTGCCTTCATCTCACTTTAACGCTCGATCTTCGATCTACTTTCTATTTAAGAATTAAGAAGACCCTCAGTTGTGATATTCTAGGCGAGGACGAAAATTGTTTGATACATATATTTTAAAAATTTTCCTTTTTATTTTTTAGCTCTTTCCAAAGGACGAATCCTCACACGGGAATGCCCAAATTATGTTAATTATGCATATTATACTGGTTAACAACTATAAAACAATTCAGGTTCGATTTTATGTACATCGCATGTTAATATTGTAAAATATTTTAAAAACTAAACGAGGCAAACGTTTTCAGGGAATGACCGCTGGTAAGAAGAAACACTAAAAGCAATGTTGGACAACAAATTGAATCTCCGTCCCAAGGCCGGCCGACCACTCTTACCGCGAGCGCATAGTTGGGAATGAATCCGAAACTTTACTTCCGATTCAAGACGATTTCTCTGGCGGCTAAACCGAGTTTTGGCCTGTAGAACTATTGCCGGCTCCCCTATGTTGGTCCCCCATTTGCCGACCTTTCTAAGTCAAACTAAATAAAGAGTAGTTAGTAACTATTATTGTATGTAAAAAAAATATATTTCTTTTGTTTAAACATATAAAATGTAAGCGTGTGTATATATTTATTTTTCTTGCTTTCTATTAGAATTCTTGATTGACATCACCTATTAGTTGTATTTTTATGAAAAGTATTTTCATTTTTGCACTGATGTGTGGGCCCTTTTATGCAGGTTCGCTACTGGTTTTGGGCGTGTGTAAGGAAAATAGTGTGGCCTGTTTTCCGAGAACGGGAGAAATCTGTGATCTGTTTGGACAAGATGATTCAGAAGTGAAAGACTGGTCTTCTTCAGCCGTGTCTTGAGCAACGATTAGTGTCTCATCCCATTATGATTTTCTTTCCAGGCTTGAAGAAGCTGCTGAGGAGTAATATGAATGAACTTTCTGTTTGACATTCACTTCAAGTCCAATTCAGTTCACTTCCACAAATAAGAAGTACTAGTCGAGTATTATCGAAGCAGCTTGTAAATTCTAGATACGATTTCAAAGAATTTTCTAATATAAAACCTTTTTAAGGTTTCGTTAACCAGAAATTTTCCAGGAGCTAGAGGCATGCAATTTGACATGGAAGTCAAAATAAGGACATAAAACTCCATAAAACATAATTGTATTTAAAATGACAAAACATTTTTCTATACTTGTGAGTAGAGAATCAAAAACTACTCGACACACTAATTAACAATGTGTATTTTGTTTCTTCAAATCATAATTAAAAAAAATAATTGTTACTGGGATCGGTAGTGTTTTCACAAGTTTTTAGAACCCCAGTTGCATTTACACAGGTGGTCTGAAAAGTTTCCGACCTCAGCATGAAGATGATAATAAAATAAATAAAAGCTAGAGAAATAAAAGCTTTGCTAGGTTTGTTTAGAAATGCTTTCTTTTGTTTGTTTAGAAATGCTCGAAACATAAGAAGCAACCTAACGAAAAATAATCAAAGATCTAATTTTAATTAAAAATATACGTTGTCCTATTGTACTAAATACGGGTATGAAATTAAAGGATCTTTAATAGTCCTGATTAATAATATGTATTATGTTTTGGGGCTAAGGCTACTTGTCTCTATAAGGAATTTTTCATTGAAGTCCACATTTACTGTCCATGATAACATATTGATAGATGTCATTCACATTTTCTAAATTGTGTCACTTTGTGTATTCCAGGTTCTGATTGGAAGTCCGTGTTATTTACAGGTTACCACTCGGTTCTAAATAGAGTTGATCCTGTTGTGAGACCATTAGTCACGAAATAATTTGTGCTTTAGCGAGTGAGGAAGAATCTCTTCACTTCTAAAGACTGAAGTAATAGTTATATTTTACTATTTACTTACTTCTCTTATATTCATAAAATACAATAGTAATTAGTCATGCTAGAAATAGGCCCCTTTGAGCATAACGCCTTAATGTACTCATGTATTGTAGAATGTGTTATATTGATTTCAAACACCACATGGAATAAACAATTTTTTTTTAAATAAATACCTATAAATAATTTTTATTCTAGGTTTATAACACTTGATATACAACTTATGTTGGATATTATGCTAAATTTGCGGAAACACTTTAAGATGCGTTTCACTTATAACATTTGTAGTATAAAAATAATTTAATTATTGTCACTTTAAATTCACGATCGTATAAAATATTTAAACACTAAGGCTTACCTGGTGGGAAATTGTGGGGTTTCATTGTATCCAAATATAAGAGAAGCGCTAAGCATATCAGAAAAAGAACTATGGCTAACCACCACATTATCTGAAAGTTAAAATTCAAAATAAAACAAATTAATAAATGTTTCCTAGTTTAAATAAATAATGATAATAAACTTATATATTTCGAAATCATGATTTGCCCTTGGACTTTATTATTATTCACCGCTAAATCTATTTGGATAAATGAACAAAACGCAATTAAATTTACAAAACGTAATGGAATAAAAAACAATAATAATAAATGATTATTTTAGGTATTTAAACCCCATGGTTCTTCAATTCATAACTGATTATATTAATAGCATGTATGTCTAGTAGGTATATTTATTTGGTTTATTATTTAATATTTTACGACGTTTATGTAAATCAAAATAGTTTTGAGGAAGACAAAATATAAAGAGGGCTTGAAAAATATTTCGAGATAAATTTTTTTTCTCTCGATTATCTATAATAACTGGAGTACATAATCATACCTGTGTGCTCCTTTACAGACTCGGGGAACGGGGGAAAAAAACCATCGGTGGATGAGATGCCGACGCTTTAATGTCGAAATCCCCTCCACCGTATCCTCCCCTACCCTTCTATATTTTTGGGACACTACGCTCGCGTGAAGGCATCGAGTTAAATAATCTAACAAAACAAGTAAATCCACTATAAATTCCTCCTAGAAACTCTTTTACAGAATCGTGGGTTTAATCGTGAGTAGGAAATTAAACTTACCGGAGAAAATTTTCCTTTAAAAAGAAACCACCAGGATAAGAAAGAAAGAAATGGGAAGCAGTAAAATGAAGGAAGATCTTGGATAGTGTGGTTCGACAAAGACCCATGATAACAATAAACAATGGACCATCATTGGTGGAAAATACTTCATATCGAGGGTGTACTTACAGTTACAGCGGAAATTCCAGAAATAATAATAGAATTCATGTTCATCAGATATACTGTGTTTTATATGTACAATTGTTAATTAGTTAATCCAAATGTATCTATACGAGAATTACGTTATTGTTTATGAAAAATAAACAGACGACATCCAACATACAAGAAAATAATTTATAATGTAATTAATTGTTTGTAATTTATAAATGTAGGTCAAAAAAAGGTTATTCAAATTAGACTAAACAAGTGAAAGGAACATTTTCTACGTTTGGTTCCAAAAAGGTTTTTTCAGAACACTATGCTTCAATAAATATAAAATTCTTGATCACAGGAGTAGATAATCTGATCTTGAAAACCAAAAAAAAGGTGCAAGATACTTCTGACTAGGATTGATTTTGTATTTATTTTATCATAATAGATTCTGAAACATCACTTTCTGTTTCCTTGCAATATTCGCCTTTATATTGCATTTTTCTAGCAGTCTTTAAATAGCACAGAAACATCGATCGAACGTGCTTTCAGAAAAGCTTCACCTTTCGATTCGAAAAACCTTAAATGTCTGAAATGCTAAAAAAATAATAAAATGCGGCTTTGATAGGAAATAAGAACCGCAGAAAAAGAAAGAATGGCAAAGTGAAAACTAAAATTTTGCTGCCGGAATAAGAGTTCGTTTGAAATAAAACAATCTACTACATACAATCTAATATAGTAAGTACCTCTTTCATACTTTTAAGTGCCTCCTTCAAAGGGCAAAACTCTTAGGGTCAAATACTTGTATTTCAGCCAGATTAGGTCACGCAGTTATGACCTGTGACCCTAAAAACCCATTTTGTCATTTTCAGACTTTGTGTTATGCAGTTGATTTAAAAGCGACTTCGAGAGGTCTTTCTCTTATTTTAATACTTCGTTAATAAAACTATTATCACTAAAATTTTTAATTTATTACTTTGTCTCCGTTTATTATTACTTTGAATGATACTAAATTCGCGATCTGGGAACTATTCTAGACCCGGAGCTTTTCTCTAAAGTGTAAGTCTATAACCTATTTTGAGTATTCAGTTCACGTGCTTACAGCGTGTATTTATATGAATATTATTATCTACTAGAAATACTAGGTTGAATACGAAGCTTTTAGTATACAATTAACAGTTACATGAAATGTTTGATATTTTACGTATGACTAGAAGGAAAACTCTCAGAGGGAAAAAAGAAAAAAAAAGTTGATGACCGTCATTAAATGTTCTTCTGAATGTGATGAGTTCAACAATATCGTGCAGTCATCTTAATGGGATATAAAAATTTTCCACGTATAACAGAATAGAATTAATAACAATAAGAAAAGTAGACACACCGTTTGTTTCACTCCCCTATCAATTGCTTCCCACTCTTGTAATTAAGACAAGCCATCTTCAGGAAATTGTCCCAGCAGTTGTTATTGTTAGGTAACACAATTGTCATCATACACCTGAGTCCTGCCTTTATTTATGTAGATGATATTATCCTAATAACTGGCTCAGTAATAATTATAAGAAGATGTAAGCGAATAACAGGCTCAACTGGGGACTTAGAGGATGAAAAATTATAACAATAAGACCAGTGAACATTAGCCACAAGTGATGCATATTATATGCAATAGAATAGAAATGGAAACAACATTGATAAAGTAATAAGCAGGACTCGCATACTTGAGCTGGAACTCAGTAACAGGATTAAAAAGGTAAACCAGGTACATTATCAGATTTTTAAATCAGTTGTAAAAGTAAAAAAAAGAAGTAGATAAAGCTGTTAAACGTACCATTAAGGCGTTGTATCTCCCAACTCTCTAAGTACAACCTTATGAAGTAGAGAGCTATGCCATAGGCAAACAATAAGATTGAGTACATTTCAAATGAAGTACCTATGGTGAGTAGGTCTCATGGAACTAGGGACCAAATTGGGAAGTTGTACGTTTTGGCATTCCAGATCTTGACAACAGTTTTGTCCAGTCCTTTCACCAGCCATGGTCCGGCAATGCTTTGGGACCAGAAGTACGATATTTTAAAGTTTCCCACTCATCCCAAGTTTCCTAAAAATTTTTTAATCACCATAACCTTGACCAAATCTTCTTTGAATTCCGGGAATGATACCCTTAAAGGCTCTGAGTTTGAGCTCATAGATAGGGCAGGTAGGTGCTGACTCACTATCTGAATTGTGCTTATAAAATAAATTTGTGGTTCTGGACAAAGAAGTTCTCGTGGAAGAAGAAGATGATTAAAAATTTGATGTAAGATAAAATAAATTCACATTCCATGTAGGAATTTGAACACAGAACTGATGAATCATTAAACCGCAGGTAACTAACAGAAATATTATAGTTAGAACAATAATTATATGAGTTTTAGATAACACCAATGTTATTTTTTTCAAAGCTTTCAACAAACCACTTTGTTGTTTTATAGCAATTTGTTTAATTATTTTAAAAGTTAAACGAATACTTTAACAATTTCTAAACAACTTGAAACAAATTTTTACTGTTTAATATTAATTTTATTGATTTTCAATTGGGTATTTTGATACAAATAAAAAAAATATATCTTCAATTATTTGCAATCTGGTGTTTTTAGATAATTAGGTGACCTAAGTAATGAGAATTCATGTGTTAAAAACTTGATGTGAAATCCTAGTATATTTAACAAAATAATGCTGAAAACTATTAATCAACTTGTTTAAATTATAGTAAAAATGAATTTAATGATATTAAATTAATATTCTGAGTTAATTATGAAAGAAATGAATTTATATAATGATAGATAAAATAAATAAAATATATAATGATGAAATATATTTAATACAATTGATGTGATTTTTTGCTTAAAGGCAAATTTATGAGATAAATAATAAAGAAAAAATTGGAATGCAAATCAATAATAGGATGGATACTATCATAACATAGCTAATTGATAATAAATTTAATAATTTCTCGAAATGGGACAAGTATTACACATAGAGTATGAATAAACTTTTTTATTATTTAACTATAAAAATGAAGGAAAATAATAATAAAAACATAACATTTAAAGTATTATTGATAGATTAAGCTGAGCATATTCCTAACATAATGCCCCAAAAAATTGATACATAATATATGAAATGGTAAATTAAAATCCATTGTGGACAGAATTCAGTTAACTCAGTTGACTAAAGTTATAATAATTATATAAAAGGTATTTAATATTATTGGAAGAATAATTAACATCAGTTATTAGTATGCTAAAATTAGGTTTCAACAGGTTGTAGCATAATTATGGAGTTAAATGCTAAATAGTAAAAATTAAACCCATTGACATCTAAATAAATATTGATGAGTACTCATTAAGTACTATTAAACTATATAAAATTGAAAACATTAAATAAGAATCAAACTCAGCTGAATATTTTGATAAAATTTAGTTGGAATATGGCAACTGCCATTCAAGAACATTAAGGACATTTAATTTCAATTGGTAATAAAATGTGTGTGGTCTGGCACATTTAAGTTAAATAATTACAATAATTGTGCATACAAAAGCATTAAGATATCATATTTCAACTAACACAAAAGTGACATGATCATCACATAAAATATATTATTATAATTTATGTAATATACTATGTATTATAAATAAATTATATTATTTATTAAATTTTATAACTGGAAGTCTTAACACATAATAAATAAACTATTATAATTTATTTATTGAACTTATGAATAAGCCAAAAATACTTTAATAAATGATGTGCACGCAAAGTACATGAAATATTTGAAAACTGATATGAATACAATACTAATACAGCATTAAAATGTATGCTGTACCTTAGAATGTATAAATTAAAATGAATTGTTATACCTGGTTCATGGTGGAACTTTACTGTCCCAACCTAACCAGTATAAATTGGATGTGGGTGGGGTCCTGACAACTACTTGAACTTAAACTTATAAGTGAACTGTATATTTACTGATAACTTAAGGTTTTGTTATAGGGAATTGTAAGGCATGAATCTAATGAATAGTATATGGGTAAAATGGTGCTCAAAATTGTGGGTTCGTCTGATAGAATATGATACTGAAATTAATCAGAAGAAATACAGAAAATTAAATGAAATGAAAATAGTCTTCATTAATAGGTCGTTAGATTCTCTTATGTTTTAGCTTTCTATTATTTTTTTACTTTCTTGGATAATTGCTAGACAGCTTCTTACTTACCAACTGAAGACTTACTTAAGTAACTTCATAAACAAGGAAAGTTGTTCCGCAATGCTTGCAGTGTGTAATTAGTTAGTCTCTTCTCGACTTGTAATCCAGCTCCTAACTGGCCAGGTCCAAGTTAAACTTAGCAATTTTTCACCAACTTAAATCAATGTTGCAGACTGACACTGGGAAGCCAAAGTTGTCTGATATGGAGTTGTATTCGGGTAAGGACAGTAAACTACCAGGTAGGTCCCTTCCCCATATTAAGTATTTCAATTCACTACATGAATGTAGCGGATGGGAAGTGAGCACCCTTCTAGTACCCGGATATGTAAGGTATGTCTATAAAGCTATGATCATTTAGGATATCAAGTTGTGGGAGATAAAGTGGTTAGGAAGGCAGTGGAATTTGTTAAACTGTTACAAAAGAAAACATTTTGAGCATGAAATAAGTCAATCAGTTTTTTACTTCTCACTAAGTAACAACTTATTTTTTTATGAGAAGGCGAAAAATGATTGACTTCAATCACAAACAATGATAAACCCTAAGATACCATGGTTCTTACTAGGCTGAGGATAGGCCACAAATGGTTTCCTCAAGCTAGAGCAAATACAAGAAGTTTTTAGTACCTCCAGAGTAAATTTTATAGTCAACCTCCTCATTGCTGAATATGAACTTACTGACATGTATCAGTACATTACTTTGAAGAAATGTTTTAAATAATATAATAAAAAGAAGTGCATAGGGGTTATAATTTTTCAACTTGTTTGCAGAGTAGTATAAAGGAAAAAGTGAAGAGAGGAATCACAATAAGGATTCAAAAATATTTTAGCAAAACAGATGAATTCGATTATTAATCAGGTTTTATTGTTTGTTATTTGAAAATGTCATAAACTCTGGAAACTAAATGTTATGTTTGATTACATTTAAAATGGCATAAGGTTAAAAAAAAATATTCTGGTCCAATTTTCATAACTCTTTTCCCTGTTGGCTACTTGAATACCGTTAAAAGCTCACTGAAGGCTAATCAGATTTAAAATTAAATTTGCTGAACATTTGTTACAACCTCTTTGGACAATCTTGTCCAGCACCTCTTGTCTCTTTCCCCTCCACACTGCAACTGGCCACTGCTTAACTTTTTCTTTTGGGTTTTTCCGAACAATGAGCACACTTTTATTCATTGCCAATATATCAATCTACCTGTGGCTTGGAATAGAAGGTAATGGAAAATAAGTCACTTTTTTATAAGTACTAGACGTAGTGAGATTGAGGAAAATCAAAAATGAAATGAAGCTGCAAAAAATTTACTGACAGCTAGTATATTTTGTACTGTCGTATATACAAATCTTTGCAAAATGAAAGCCTACATAATAATAATGCACCTCTAACTGATAGATATTAATTTGCTGACTGCCCATAACTCTCAGATTCCCTGACAGTATAATGGAAATTACTGACTGACAAAAACCAAATATTTAAGAAAACTAAATCTACATGACAAATAATGAAGCAAGCAATAATGTATACTATTGTTGTGATAAGTACTAAGTGCCTTCCCAAACAACTGCAGCTTTTTGACCTTACTTTATAACTTGCTCCACTTCCTAATATTTTTGTATTTCTATAAATTGAGTATCTTTATAGCCATATTTATTTTATGTGCTTTGGAGGCTAAGTTATATTGAATAACTCAATCATATTTTCCAAATGCCACAAGGTCATCAGCTTAAGCAAGGAACATGTAATTTGTAGGAACCCTGTTTCTAAAACCTGAACCATAACCTCTCATCTTGAAATTAGCTATTGGCAGTGCAGAGTCAAAGAGAAGAATAAAAATAATAGGGTTTAGGCGACATCCTCACTCTCCTTTTGTTCCTGATATCTATTGCAAGTCAATTAACATGAGCTTTGGGCCTCTAAATTCTCTCTTTCTATTTTAGTTTGTAAGCTTCAATTTATATTGCAGTCAAATTCTTCCTCTTATCTTGGTTTTTCTGGGCCACTGTATATTAATAATTAGAGGATAATGTACTAATTTCATGCCCTTCTTTTACCCAGACTTGAAGTTGAAAAATTGTCTTCTTCTAGGTTCCTCCCAGGTATATTTATGTATTTCCTTATGTTGTTAATAGCTTTTTTTCCACTATGTCATGATTGACATAATTTCAACTCTTCATTTTTATAGATGATTCACCCTTTCAGTAGAATAGTTGTTTAGCTGGTAAGCAAAATACATTTTTTAATAACCATAACGAATCAAAGTGACATTGATACCCAGTATTTTTGCTATGTAAATATTTTTAAAATTAAATAATTACTCAGTGCTTTAGTAATGAGAAATTTATTTTTGAATACAATGTTAGTTAAAAGATTCTACAAAGAATATAATCATTAAAGGGAAAATATTTGTTTTGTTTTTTTTGGCAAATTTTCAGGAAAATAATTTTAACACTTACTGTGCTTTGAACAATAAGTTCTCAGTACAACAAATAAATAGAAATAATTAAAGAATAAAATAATTTTATAGATTTGCAAAATAAATTTAAAGACATAAGTTTTCTTCAGCCAGAAAGAGGATTTAAAAGTACAAAATGGCAATATACTGTTTCTGCTGTTAGCTGTTGCCCTTCTAAGCCTATTCAAAATACCAAAATTTATTTCCACTATTATTTACATCAAATCTTTCATTATTAATTCAATTTCAGCTCTATGCAACTAATTTAAAAAAAATAATCCTAACTTATATATTTTTAGAGAGGATACAATAAAAAATTATTGTACCACTTAGTTTTAAATGTTTAAGACTTTGTTTTATATTATTAAATTCTGTCAATCATTATTATTTTTCAATAGCAATAATTAGTTATTACAGAAGATAAATAAACTTTCAAGGTGTATATAAGAGGGATGATACAACGTTTTTACAATTGAATTTGCACATATTGTTGGTTAGTATAGAATATTAATTGAAATTTTAACTAATATTCATGTAATGGTGGTAATGATAATAATCATAATAAACTCACAAATTTTAATATTGATATAGCGATGTTTAAGCAGTGTTCACTTAACAAATTAATATCATTACACACCTTTTTGTGCAGTGCATTTTGTCATACAAACTGATAGATATTCTATTCTTTTGTATATTTTTTGAGGATATCTTCTTCTTCCTTGCTTCTTTATGGTTACCACCCAAATATTTTCTTGGCTCAACTTTCCCTGTGCATTCTCTTTCCCAGGACTAATCATTGCGGTCAATTTTTCATTAATACTTAAATAGTTGTCTGTGCCTTCCTGATTTCTTATCTATCTCTATACAACTAATATGTTTCCCACCCCCGATAACGTAATATTTTCAAACAAAATGATTTATTTTTTAATATTACTTATTATTGGTATAAACATTGAATTCAACATGTTTATTTTGAGCCATCCACTTTTTTCAACTGTTCCTTTTAGAGAATCTGCTTATTCATCGCTGCTTAGAGTCTGATCAAACATCTCTTTCCTGGTCCAATCCCCTTCTTTTTCCTCTCTTATTGAAGGCTTCTTGTACACCATCCTCTCATTTCTGTAGTCTTCCTGTGGATTGTCTCCCTTTAAAAGCGTTGCATGTAACTTAAGCTACTCGAGCATCAGTCATCCTTACTATTGGTTCAAGCCATTTCAGATGTTGCTGTTTTGTTGCTTCTTCTGCTAACCCAACCTTATTAATCGTTGTGTTCCTTATTTATTTTCTTTGTAGTTGTAAGGATCTAAATTTTTGATTGTTTACGTAAAGGTAATGACAGTATGCTCTATGAAACCACTTTTTTTTGGGATTGAGAGCTGAAAATTAGATAAACTATGTTAAGCAGAAAGGTGTTCAGTACTTGGATTGGTGACTGCCACCCCTCTTTGTGCTGTTATGTTAAGCAGAAAGGTGTTCAGTACTTGGATTGGTGACTGCCACCCCTCTTTGTGCTGTTATGTTAACACTCCTTAGGCAAGATGGGGCATATAAGCCAATAGGAGGTAACTCATACTCACAAGGGCAGCATGACATCTAATCTAATGTGTGCCCTAAATTAAAAACGGTTCGACCCGAATAAAATTCCCAAGTAGGGATTGATTTTTGATATTTAGGGATTGTTTATTCTGTGTTTTGTATTAACTTTGACAGCGAATATGGTGTTAATAATTTGGCAAATGGTCAGCATTGTCCAATCTCATCCTTCAACATTTTTATAGGGGCGTGGAAAATATAAGTAGAAAACTTGTTATAGATAGACCTTTACCCGTATTTATCAAGTTCTGGAGGACAAACTGGTCGTGCGTACCCTAGCAGCCCACAGAGTCGCCGGTACGTCATGAGATGTACCCTCGCACAACCACACCCATGTTATATCCGCCGCACATGCAATGATAAGGCAAATTGACCGTCGGTCCACATACGACTATTGGCCTTGGCTAAACTAGATTGATAGATTGCACCTCGTTACGTCTGCTCCATCGCTCTATAGGATAATGTATTTACATTGTTAGCTTACTGCTTCCACTCGCCTAAAAATAATTTTCTAACAATATTGTCCTTGTTCTTTTCCCCACTGGCAGAGGGAAGCCAGATGTGTTATGCGTGAAGAATTTTGTGAGAATTAGTTCCCTTTGGCGCTAATTAGTGTTCATAAATAAGTTGACCATACCTACAGTTTTTACCTGCTAAGTATTGGTTTTCGGCCATTGGTCCTGGATAGTTCACAAAAATAAATAAAACATTGGCAAAGATGTAGAATATTGACTCTATCTGCCAGAAACCTAAGCACCAGTCGAAAGTATTTTTTCCCTTGATATGTGGTCCAGTAATAAAATTCAATTACATGTTTAGATAAAAATTAAAACTCCTAAGTATAAATTTAATCAAGACAGTATGGAATTTATAAAAACATTCGAGAAAACAGGTTATTATTAGAATCGATGACTCTTCAAAAAATATGAGAATAAGAACCTTAAATAGAAATGTAGACAATATACTTTTATTTATTAAAACCATTTTATTCTCCTGTTATGATTAATTCTTTATGACTTGAATCTACTTATGTGTACAGATCAACTATGTTTTGTTGATTCTCGGAAAACTACTTTCATAATCTACATTTCATATGTTATAAAGAGGTGATGGCGTACCTCTCTATCCAATCCCTGAAATATTAAATATCTTTTGAAAATTTCTAAACCGTATGAAAGCTTATCTATTCGCAAGCAATATAAGGAAAAATATCATCTAGAAAACGCATATGACCTTAACTTTTAAGAGCTTGTTTAAAAAAATAAATAAATGTCCAGGTTTACATCTGAACGAAATGGTCACCTTAATACCTTAAGATAGTTCTTCGTATGTTGTCACGTAAAGTGAGCAAATATAAAGATAACCTTGGGAGCTAAGCGGTACTCCAAAAAAAAAAAAAAAAAAAAAAAAACACTAACCGGGGTCATTCGTATTCTGGCGGCAATTTTTTTTTTCTCCTGTTTTACTTCCAGCCGTACCTGGTCACGTTTCAAATCTAGCAAAGCCAAAACTGGTTGGTCACTTAGGGATTTATGAGAACTTTAAGATTTTTTTTTTTTCGTGATCATTTTTAGCGAATCTCGGCCAAGTTCTTTGTCGATTATATCTATATAGGAAGGACAGTAGGTCAGCAGGTCACTCTGACATAAAAGGAAGTTGCATTTATAAATTGGCACAGTCACGTGATCGAGTTGATTCAACATTGTCAAAATACTTAACCCTCGTATTAGCTACGTATATAGAATAATTTATTAGGTGCCATGATTTAAGAGTGCGGTTTGATAATATAGTGAATAGCATGACAAGATGTTCTTATCAATCGCATTGTTTATATAAAGTATTTTTGGTCACTTTCAAACAGCAATAATTGCAAGGATGTCTAAGGCTGAACTCAAGAAGTTGACAACTCAAATTCTAATAATTTGTTTGTAATTATTTAAAAAAAATACAATTTATTTAGTACTAATTGGCGTAAAGAAAGATAAAGTCTCACAATTTACTATATAAAACAATCTCCGATAGTACAACTGTTTAATACAAGTTGTCTGGGCATACTGGGGGGGGGGGGGGGATTGTTAATACCGGAGGGAAGTTGATGACTGACACCCAAGGACGACACTGAGACTGCAGAAATGAGATATTGCGGAACGTGGATAAAGACGTCTTTTTCAGCCGCACTCGATGTAATAGCCTGTGTAACTAGACACCGCTAAACACCCTTTATGCTAAATATCAAATAGCTTCGTTCACTTTTTTATTTTTTTGTTTATATGTTTTTTTCTTTTCACGGCGTTGTTAATGCGACACGACTTGTATAGGTTTCACATTATGAACGACATGTTAAAAAACAAAAGAGGGAAAACTTAACGAATAATAAGATCACGGAATCCATTTTGAGTATTATATAAAGGTCATAATAATTTTTTTTTTTTTAGTTTTTAGTTTGGCTCATTCATAAGCCACCTTGGTGCTGTAAACGCACCTTTTGAAAATTAAAAAATATACCCAAAACTACAAAAAAGTTTTCTGAAAATCAACTCCCTATGTTAAAATTCAGCTGAATATACTCTAACGAACAAATACTCATTTAAAATCAACGATGAACGTGAGTTAAATTGAGTTTGGAGAGGTCGTAGAAATTAGACTAGTTGACATAAAACTACTTATTGGCAATTTGCAGTTCAGTTAAATGGTTGAACCCCGAATTTTTTACTAAACGTAGACTAAACGTAGGAATACGTAATAATTACAGAAACTATAGCTCGCTATAAATGTTCATAAAAGTGATATAGCTTATTGTGCATTATAGTGCAACTACAATAATACAACACTTAATTGTGGTAGGAAAAGGAGAGCTTGAATTCTTGTCCTTTAAAAATTTCTAGGCAATCTTGTTCTAAGTCTGCCAAGTGATGGTGAAAACAGCGGCAAAAGGACAGAATTTTCTAGAAAAGATTCTTAAAGTTTGCATGAATGGCTTAGTTGGAAACATGTATCGGGACCATCCACCGTGAGAGGTCTCGTCCGGCAGCCTGTCGTCTAGTCGGTGGCCAGGTTATTTGTGTTTGTTTTGATCTGACTCCATAATATATTATAAGGTATGCCCTAACAGCGTACAATGTTGAGGAGAAGAGGTGCAAGCTAGTTATTATGGTAGTTTACACTACGTATCTGAGAGGAGGTGAAAACCGGAAAGAGGCAGACTGGACCACTGGGGAAGTTCTACTAGGTAAGTTTGTAGAACACCAGAAGCCATTATATGCATGGGGGGGGGGGGTGCAGTTGGTAGACTTTACTAGGAGTGTTGTCAAGGCCTTCAGCGCGCAGATCAGATCTAGTGGCTAAGAAGATAGAGTGGAGCAGAGGAATAAAAATTAAAAATTCAATATCGTTTGAATTGTTGGAGTCGCTTCCGTCAAATTACTAAAAAGCGGTGCACCGAAAACATAGTAGTCCTGGGTATGCTCTTACATCATGTACATTATGAGCTTGAGGCGCAGAGGTAGATTGGGGAATGTCAAAAAAAAAAAAAAAAGAGGAGAGGTGGGCTATATAGCCAGTCCCAAGCCGTATGAGTGACCTACTCAGGGTCTTTTTCTAACTTCCGACCAACCAGGTAAGGCGTTGTTTCGACCAATCAGGTTCTACTAGGACAAGGCTCGGTTCGCTCACACAGTCTGTCTCTCTCTACACTGGAGCGAGTGATTTATTGACATTAAAAAAAGGAGACAAGTGTTTTTAGATCCCTAAAGGAGTAACATCTACCTGGCCGTGGTGCAATTGTTGCTGAGTTGATGATAATACAATATAACAAATTAATATGAAGACTCCTTGTACTGCGGAGTGTCATCATTTATATCTATTTACATTGTATTTTCATCAGTAAAGTTTTGGTGGTATGAAGAAAATTAAAAACACATATAGGGGTGACAGAATCATTAACTTATTCATCGATTTTCAATTGGGCTCATTCATTCCTCTTTGTACCGGCCCGATATCTTTTTTTACCAGTGGGCTGTCACGTATTCTTTCTCGGCCACCTTTCCAAGAAAAATGAACTTGTCAGATCATTAATTCTGGAAAAGTGGACGAAATCCAAAGATATTTTTCAGCAAGTCAAATTTGTAGTAGCTATATAACGAATATTGTATTATAATTAAATAATAACGAATGTTAATTTATTTTACCTTTTAAGCCTGGAGGGAATACCTGGTTGTGAAATAATAACAATAGGCCACAAATTTGTTTTATATTAGAATGATTTATTAGTTTTTAAAAGGAAATGAAATTGAATTATGATTAATAACTATACTGCAGTTGAATGATTCATTTTAATAAGGTCAAATTTCCAATTTATCTAACGTTATACTGGGTATTTGCTTATATTGCGTATAATGTCTATGAAATGAAACACGCCTCCTTTATTTTTCAAATATATATCTAATAAACCAAAATATAGAATAGAGCTTTCCTAAAATCAATTATGTATATTTTGTTATTAGCTTAAACGTTTTTGTAACTTCTAAAAAAAGCAAATTATGTTCAGGAAAAAATGCAAAACTAAGTTTCAAATTATTTACAGTTTTGAATTCAAAGAATCAGAAAAAACTTCCTTTTTAAAATTATTGTTCCTGGGAAAAAACAATGGTGCTTCAGTTTTATTAATATATTTTATATTATATTGTATGTCTATATGCATACATTTATAACGCTCTAATGGGTATAGTACTTTATATTTGAGGGAATGACGATTCATCTGAATGTAGTGAACCAGTTTATCTTATAAATTTTGACGTTTTGTGTTATTGTATAATTGTATTAGCCTAGGATAACAGACTTGAGCTGTTGAAAACGATTACCAATTGAAAATAAATCTTTTAAAGGGATACGAATTTTGGTGTTGGATGGATCTTCAGCAATAATCTGATCTTCAAAACTAATTACTATAATTCGTTTTTAAAATCAAAGTTCAAATCATTCACTGCACCACCCATGTCTACATTACACAGTTTACGTATGAGTCAACAGGGATATTCCTAACAAACATACAATATTTCCACTGCGATTCGCCTTAGGAGCTCTGCCACTTCAAGACATACAGCACTAGGAAGAATTTATCGTAGAAAGTATGACCACTGTACTAGGGGAAGGACTCAGCAGAGAGCCAGTGGAAAAGTACCAGGACACTATCATCTGCACTGTGTGCAGTTCCCATTCAGTAGCGAGGAGGAATGCAAGCTGTCTGCACTAACTGCTGCCCAGTGCATAACTGGCTCCTGTTTATGCCTCACACTGTTTGTGTCCTAAGCTAACTGATCATGTATATCTCCATGAGGTATCTAAACTAAAAGGTGCTCACATACAATAAATATTTGTCCACTTCAAATTGGTCTTCAAACCAATAAAAGGATATGTGATATTAGTAGTGTTTTTACATATGTAAAAAAATAATAAATTAAAAAAAAATAATGCCCAATAACAAAGCATTACTAACAACACAATAACTACATAAACAAACAAAAATTTCATAAATAAAATAATAATACCAATAATTTTAGTGAAAATAGCTAATTTGAATTCAATTTTTTCACGGACAGGGATAGAAAGTCGAGTTTGGCAGTAGGAAATGTCGATAGTTGCCAGTATAGTCAAATATATCTAAAATGCACGATTTTACTTTTAGATCAATGTCTATTTTTCTTTTTATATATTTATAAGATGTAGCCATCGTATCGTAATTCGGTGTGGAACATACAACATCCCCAGATGAGTCCGTGGATAAATCATAGGAGGTTTGCTATCTACGTCGTTGTAGCCTTGGGGTTCTTCAGCACAATTCGTGGAATTTTGAAATAATTCAACTAATTGCGCTTAAAGTTTTTATATTAAAAAAAATCCTCCGGGCCGGATTTGAACCAGCGACCTATGGATACCTGCGCTACTGACCACTGACCAACTACAGTCCACCGCTCTACCAACTGAGCTACCAGAGGAGGTGTATTAATCAATTAGTATACAGACACGATAAAGTGATAGATATCATTAATATCAAATGTTTTATGGATTAAAAAAATAAAAATATATTTGTAATATTTAACGTCTCAGCTATAATATCTATTTGAATTTGTTGGTTGAAACCAAAGAAATTCAGCCAGTTAGTTTTCTTGCTTTATTCCTCCTATTAACTCGGGTAGTCCGGTTCTTTGTCGGGTACTCAGCGTTTATGTGATGAACGGTTAATGGTGTTACATAGCTCTCTTCACAGGATGATCTCCGAGATTGAGAAGCCAAAGTCCAATTCTTAAACATCACTTCCTTTGACGTTATTCTATTCTGGGTTACCAAAGCTATGTTTTCATCCTTTATGGCCATTAAATGCCTGCTTATTGCATCATCGCATTGTTGAATCTTTCTCTTCGGTCAATAGGCACGGATATTTCCTTGCATGGTTCGCGAGTAAGAAGCAGTTTATTTGGTACCTTGATCGGATAGCCTGTGGCTATGTCTCGCTTACAGTGGCCTAAGCTAACTGATCATGTATATATCCATGAGGTATCTAAACTAAAAGGTGCTCACATACAATAAATATTTGTCCATTTCAAACTGGGATGGAAATCGACAGTTTTATAATGCTAATATTATATATAATGCTAGCAGTAGAAGGGGGTTGAGCAGAACTGTATACCTGCCTCGTGACTTCATGGAAGTCACTGATGTTTCCTGTTACTTTTTAAGTAAGCGACCGCATCCCTCCAAGACCTCCCTCCCACTTTTCAGAACTACCCTTTTCTTATACATATATATCTCAGCTTTAGCCCCAGACCACACTTGTGCCTAGACCTTACACCCAGTATGTAGTAACGTAACTCTTAATATTTGTATATACCAGTGTTTTGCTTGTACTTCATAATAAAGCTTTTCTTTCTTTTCTTTTAAAAGACTCTCTCTACAAAGATTATTTAATTGACGAAATAAAGTTTCTCTTTCCCCTGTTAATATGCTTTTGTTGATTTTGAATAGTTTTTGAATAACGGGAAATTAATTCCATCGGTTTTAAATTTTTTTTTTTAATAGTGAACGATTAAAAACATTATTTTAGGTTGAATCCTTTAATGCCATTTTGAAGACCCTTACGATCGCTAGCAGTTTGGCTGTAAAGATGCTACTGATGGCGCTAAAATTAATAATAATATCCTGTTTAATATTAATAATAATGTTATCATGATACACTAAATTTTAAAGAAGATCGTACTAAATAAAAATTTTGATACTTTTGATTTCAATTTTGTTTTCAAAATTTATGAATAGAGTAATATACCTAAATTAATAAGGTGTTAAATTTTCTCTAAGATGAGCACGTTACCTTAATGGCGTGATTTAAGCTTGAAGATAAATAAATCTCCTTTTGAAGTTGGGTTAGGGTTCCGAAACTGCTTGTCCTGTATAGCGTGAGGTTTTTTTATGGACTTATCTGTTAACCAAATGCGTTCCAATTATTCCTCTCCAGGTGTGAGCAGCACTCGAGTATGTAACCTGTCTTAAAGGAATGTTTAGTGTAGGGGCTCAGTATTAAATTGAAAAGAGATTAAAGGGAAGGTATTTTATTACTTGTGCAGGGGATCAATGGCAACAAAACCTTTTAATTTTTAGTTAATAAAGTGTTTTTTACTCTGATTTTGAACCAACCATGCTTTTTAAAAAGTGCGAAAATTAAATAAATTATATCGCCATGTTTCGTCCAGGTGACATCACTATTCAGTTAAGATATATATATATATATATATATATATATATATATATATATACACCTATATATACATATACACACCTATATTAAGACCTATATTATATTAAGACTTATATATATATATTTTTTTGGTAGAAAATTTGGGAGAAAATTTAAAGTCCATACCGATCACTGCAATAGGTGGGGAAATTAAAGGAATCATCCGCACGCGTGAGGCTGTGGAAGGAGTTTCTGTCAAAATACAATATGGAGATTGTGTATAAGCCAGGGAAGGATAATGTCGTGGCAGACTGGCTGGCGCGTGCTATTATGACGAATGCCATTGAGGAAGACGAGACGTTAGTGGGTAGTCGACAATTCCTTGCTGAGGGAATGCCAAGAGATGCAGGAAGTACCGATCAGTGGCGGCGCGAGAGATAGCCCCACATCAGAAGAGTCTGTCGGAGAAAGACCACGTGAAATGGAAACGTCTGATGAGATTATTAACGATAAACGTCACCAAATCAAAAAAACTTTGGGCCTGATGACGAAGACGTACAACATCTACGGTCGAAGCACAATCTCGACAATTTGGTCGGAGCCGGGAGTGAGGCGAGGGCACATTTGCCAGGCACTGAAGGATGCCTCCAAACCGGGGAAAACCACCTATTTGTCGATAATTCGACGATTTGGGAAAACATTAGAAAATTGTGACAGAGCGAGCAATTAGGATTTGACCGCACGCTTATCAGGTACCTACCGGCGGTTCAGACGTTGCGTGGTGTGGAGCAACAGCGGGAGGTCACACTTGCGTACCACCAGGGGAAGATGAATCATCGCGGCGTGCAAGAGACAGCGCAGGGCTACAGACGAGATATTTCTGGTGGGGGAATCGGCTGACCATCCAGGAGATCATAGGGGTTTGCGACATCTGCCTGAAGACCAAATATGACCGCCATCCACCACAGGGACGACAGGAGGAGAAACACCCACATCAGAGGCGCCACTGATCGATTTACAAATCGACACGTTTACGTGGCGCGGATTCAAATGGGGTACTACAATCGACACATTTAGTAAGGTGGCTATGGCATACGAGGTGTGGAACAAATCGTTGGACGCTATTCTGCAAGCCGTCAACTTATGTTGTCGGCAAATGTTGCGATGCCTATGGTGGTGGCGGTGTATAACCACTCGATTACAAACACCACCACGGGATTCGCGCCGTTTGAAATTCGACGGTGGCGGATGAAGGGAGCACGGAACAGCTCGTGAACACTCACATGCGGCAGGGAAAAATGACGCGTATAGTGCACGATCGGATCTCGGGGGAAAAAACCAAACGCGTGGCGAGGGCAATCATGAAAGTCCGGGACTGAATGGGGTCGATTACGATCGGGACCGTCGTTTATAGGAAATTAGGTTCCAACCGGAGTAAAGAGCCGGTCCGATATGAAGGCCCTTTCAAGGTTGTTGTGATCCGAGAACACAATCTTGTAACTATCGAGAGTGTGGACCACCCAAGGAAACGGCGGACGGTTCATATTGAAACTCCAATGTGGGATACTATTGGGATCCAATGGGGGTATATTGGGAGGGCCTCCAATTGATTCAGCTGCCTAAGAGAACGTTTCAATCTTCAATATTTATAACTTTATCTTAACTAACTCCTTGTATTAATAAGTCCATCCATATTATGTTCTTAAACTGTGCTTGCTTGTCAAGATTCAGATCACCCTACTACTAGAATATATTATAAAAGCTTTTGAGTCACAGGTATACAGATCGTGGCTGACCTTGGTTTTTGGATTTCTTGGTGCTGACTGGGACCGAATCACGAGCAGTATGCTTCATTATGTGTAATTTACCGTCTCCACTCTCTAGCGGTTATGTAACTATAGAAACACAGATTTTATTCCTGCAAAATTGCCTCACGAGAGAAACTGCACTTAAAGAAAAAACAAGTAAATAAGGTTAAGTCAGCAAAAATATAACCCAACAGTAATTTTTTTTGTCGATATCTTAAATTAAGATAATGGCAGAAATTTATCAATACTGAAAAGACAGCTCTATGTACACAGGCGTGGAAAATTCCTTTGTATCTGTCTTCAAGAACAGTGAGTGACTCACGGCGGGCTAAAAAACAATATAGCTTTGATATTTCGACAGATGGTTCTTTATTCGCATAAGAGGCATTTAAGTCGGGTAATTGGTTGTTTATATACATAAGCATAATTACATGCACCAGTGGACATTTAATACATAAAATCTAAAACTATCTGTGCTTATATTGCCATTAATATAAAATAACGAAGCCTGATCTGGTGCTTATTAATCATCAAAGTGTAAATAACTAACCATATTTTTTTTGTTTGCTTTTTATTATTATGCTATTTTAATCTTTAATTTATATATGAATGATCAATTTCCGATCATTTAATCTTGTGTTTTTAGTTATATTTTAGCTATTGCATGCAGTAAACTACTATACTATATGATATATTATTTTAACGTGTTGACAGTGTATAAAATATTTATGTGGACTAATTTTTGTTTTAGTCTTTGCGAGTGACATTTATGTGTTGAGGATAGTGAAAAATACTGATATGAATAATATGACTAGAAAATCATTTCATACCTCTTCAGTTGTGTTTATATATATATATATATATATTATGTTTATAATACGGTAACCGTATTTATGCTCCAGTCATTTTGGCACTTTGACTGCTGTAAACACCGCTCAAATAACGTATATCGTATGTTTAATGCTAGCTCACGCAGCTCAGTAAGGCACGTTTGAGATGACAATTACGGTAAAGCACAGGTTCAACATATGAATTCTAGTGCTGTGTAAATTTAAAATTATAATTAAGAGTATACATCCTAAGCTGGTGGTGAGGGTTCTAAGCCCTAGGTGATTTTATTTTGCATGCCAGTGCCAATAGGGTAGCAACCTGTAGATGTTCAACCCCGGGTAACATGGCCCACCTGGTGTCGAAATATGGAGGCCGTTGTTTGAAAAAAAAAATCAATATTATTAATGGTTTCTATTGCACCACCACCTTTAAATGTAGTATTGTGATTTGCTACGCAAGTAAATTTAGTTGGTAATAACACTTGAAATAACTCCTTTGAAACATTATTTGAACAATTATAATGTTTTATGCATGAAAGAATAGTTGCTGCAGTCAGGGAGGACAATCGAATCTACATGAACATTAGGATTCTAAAAACCTTACACCCATTTTTCAAGTATTTCACTCTTAAAAGTTACTTTAGGGTCAGAGCACCACATATTTAACTTTCTCAAACTCGGCGACGGAGTCAAAATGATTCCGACGGATCATTGAATGCAATTAGAAAGCGGCTAAAATTGTACTGGATTCGACCCTGCGAAACATTTCCAACTCTGGTAATTTCCTTCAACAAGATTGTGATGTCAGTTTCTCAGAAATAATTTAGTACTCAACCCTGGGAATCCCACAAGCAGCGTCAGTCAGACCAAGAAAAATTGAATTTGTGAGCCGTTGTGGGGCATAAGCTAATGTGTTACTAGTGACTCCACCTAAAAGGTTCTTCTATTCAGCAGTTATGTAACATGTATGCATTTTATGTACTATTCTAATTAGAAAATCCATTTATTTTAATAAAAAAATGATTAGTTACGGAGATTTCATTCTAGGTGAGGGGTTAAGGCGTAGTAAAACTGCATTTTATATCCCAAGGAGAGAGAGAGAGAGATAGAGGGAGGAAGGGAGAGGGATGGAGGGAGAGAGAGAGAGAGTGAGAGGGAGGGAGGGAGAGAGAGGGAGAGAGAGAGAGAGAGAGAGAGAGAGAGAGAGAGAGAGAGAGAGAGAGAGAGAGAGAGAGAGAGAGAGAGAAGCCTACCACTGGCACCTTATTACGTTTGCCACGGTAGTTGGCAGGTGGTGCTGAGGCCTACTAGGTAGGTTACTTAGGGTAGTAGTACTTCCTTTTTTTTCGATGGCTGCATGATTGCCTATTGAAAGTAATTTTTAAAGTAACCGACTTGAGATTCCTACGTTTATCGTTTCCGTCACACCGGGGCCTTGTTGAAGTAGCTGCTCATTTTCCTCCCAGCGCTGTTACGATGACCAAAGATCATCCTATCAAAAAAAAAATCGTTATAGTGAATATGGTTACAGCATTATACAGAACTTCGATAGAACCATGCACATATTCCATTGCATGGATACATTCTTGTATGTTTTCCTTGTTACGAAAAATTGCCGGACATATATGAAAATTGCCTACTCCTCTGTGATTTTAATAGCTTTTTTTTTTTTACTACTGGCTTGAAATTACGTATGTATGTAGGTCAATGCCTGAAAGGGTTTTTGCAGCTGGTGATGCTAATTTTTTACACTCGAGCAGATCGCACAAGTCCCTTTGTCCGCCAATTGGCAAGGACCAGGTGGAGCATTCAGAACAATGTACTTGCCGGAACCAGTTCTGAAAGCCCGCCTAAGGCTATTCAGCTACAAACAACTACGGGATCTCTCGTACTAAGCAGGACAACATTATCGTACGGTCTAATGTGGATTCATATTATCGCAGCGTTTCAGTCACGTACATTATCGGGCAAAACACTGAGATTCTTTAGACGCAATAAGAGTAAAGCGGTCATAAAGTTTGTAAATAATTTAATAGATCTTCGATGAAAATTTTTAAAGAAACATTTCGATACCGTATACTTTTTATAGTCCCTTATTTATTAAGTGAAGTAAATATAATATCTATAACAAGTAGCCATTTCGCAGTACAACTATCCCACGGAAGAAAACATCTAAAGTTATATAATGCTGAGAATATTGTAATGCTAATATTAAACATAATGACAAAAGTAGAAGCAACTTCATAGAAGTCACTGATATTTTTAAGTAAGCAACCGGATCCCTTCAAGACCTCCCTCCCAATTCCAAGAACTACCCTCGGCTTTAGCCCCAGGCCCCACTTGTTCCCACACATCTCGACTAGAATGTAGTAACGTAACTCTTAATATCTGTATATACCAGTGTTTTGCTTGTACTTCGTAATAAAGCTTTTCTTTCTTTTCTTTTAAAAGACTCTCATCTTTAAAGATTATATAACTGGCGCACGAACAGGCACCTGGCAGTATACTCGGTAACGTCACGGCAGTCCACCATTTAGAGATCCCTCATATGGCAACGGATAGTGAGACAATCCAATAGCGTTAGAAGGGCGATGCAAATACCTCTGGAAAGATACCCCGCAGGACAGGACTTCACCGATATTGGGTACTGATATACTTCAATAGATTTTCACCAGGTAATATCCTAAAGAAATTCGTCACATACCTGAGGAAGTTGAAGGAAGAATAAAAGCTGGACTTCATTAAAGACATCATTCACTTGGGACCTGCGAATTTTAAGTCAGAAGAGAAGACGGTTTGTCATCAAGCCGAGAAGATCCAATGAAAGATTCTCTGCATCTGTGAGTAATTCCTGAATTATAAGATTGCTTAGATAACAGGATCTGGGATTGTTTGACTACCACTCTGACGGACAGGCTAAGAAGGCTCGAGGCAATATTAACAGAGCTGAGACTGTTCACTTGAAGGTGCGTTCCAACGCTTTATGCTGGTTATACAGATACAATACATTTAATACACACCACACGGAAGACTTCGTCAACAGCAATAAAAAAGACTTTAGGGTATTATTTTTGCGTATAGTGTAATTTTATATATATATATATTAATTTTAATTTTAATGACAAGAACTTGTATAAAAGATATTTTAGATAAAAACAGACACATTAAAGAATCAGAAATGGCTCTTAGCGACTATCATATGACTAAAAAAGACTATGGACACCTTCCAAACTATAATGGTGATCCGACTAATTTAATAACATTCATTAAACCACTAGAAAAAATATACTCGACAGTGTGTAACGAACAATCACTAACAGAACACATAATGAACAAAGACTCATACAAATAGCTCTTTCTAGACTCACTGGTGACGCGCATCAATTATGTATGTATAAAGATTTCCTATCAATAAACGACTTAAAATTACTTTTAGTAAATCACTTTAAGGACAGCCGGACATCTCACCTACAACATGAAATCTCTCAGATTTATATGTACAGAAACGAACATACAATTGACTTGGTTTACAGAATTATCCCACATCAAATTCTAATTCAGAACCGTATAATAATTGACACCTCTATCTGTAATAAAGGACAAGAAATATTATCAAAAAAGGTACTAATTGTAGACCATGTTCTCAGAAATTTACCTTAAAGACTTAAGGACGCACTCAACCATATTATTATTAACGACTTGATACAAATGAGAAACGTTTTGTATAATAACTGTAGGATTATAATGGAAGACATGTATTCTCAAGGAAACACTAACAACAGCCAACAAGAATACCGACCTGGACAAAACTTCAGACAAAACGATTGTAGGAGAAATGAGTATAATGGGCAACAATTTCCACCCTTACAGTACCAAAATAACTACAGACACAATTTTCAACAAAACAATGTCTTTCAACATCGCAATAATTATCAGCAACGTTATGAACCCCGACAGAACTTTAGAAATAATCAACAACGACTTAACTTTCTAAGACCTCAGGAAACATCATTCCCATCAAAACCCTACAATCCACATTCACAAAACACCGTGTCAATGCGAACTGTTCGAAGTAACGAAGTGCATCACTTAGAAGACGAACCTTGTCCACTAGAACAAGAGGACGGAACATTGAAACAGAAAGTTAAAGACTTGGAGGGAAAACTTGAACATTTTTTAGGACTAGGCAAACCACAACCGTCCCCCAACATAAGCTAAAACTAGTGAAGGAACTCCATCATTTACTGACTTACACGGAGACAATTGGTTAACAGACACAGGATCAGAAATTAACTACATACACCCATGTTCCGTACCCGCAGGAACTGAAATTAAGTCAGAAGATTTTATAGTGGTAATACCAGCTGGTAGTGAAAAAGGCAATGGCTCAGTCATTCTAAATTTGGCACCAAGATTGGGTTTGAACCGTGATCTATTAGTTAAGTTTAAAATCTGCAACTTTAGTAACAAATACGAAATATTATTAGGGATGGAAACAATGCAAACCATAGAAACAGAGATTAAATTGGGAACGAATAAGGAAATTAAAATGTATAAGGTCAAGGTAACAATTAATAATGGTCAGATAATATATAATGAACTATATTTAATAAATAATGAAAAACAAATAGAAACACTTGTAATACATGAACATACAACTAAAGATAGTAAAATAAAATCATCACATGACTTTACTTTTCTAGAACTTGACGATATGGAAACAGAAGAAGGACATAGACAGATTAATAGAAGCAACACCTAATGACTTAGAAGAATACAACCAAACTTTACAAGAACTTAACCCAGAAGCCAGGGAAGACTAAATTAGTGGAGTAGCTACACAGCACTTTCAAGACTCTACTAACGAGCAAATTGTTACAGCCCCGGACGACAAAGCAATAAATGGTGAAAAACACCAAATTGTAATAACCAGAGGATATAAAAACGAACAATTTACCAAACCGTTTAATAAAAGAAGATATGACATTTCTTTCAATAATGAGGAAGACTTAGACCATATATTAGAACAAATTATGCACTCAAAATATGTTTATAGAATTTATTGTGAATCGAAACGCAATTTAATGACTACTTGGTATGATGAACAATTCAATACTTTATCAAGAACTATACAGAAAAAATATCCTACTGTTAAGATAACAAGATACAAAAATCATGTACTAAATGTAACAGACAAGGATGAACAAAACGAGATTATTTCCAATTATCACACAGGAAAGACCTCACACAAAGGAACAATTGAGACATGACAAATTAAGAAAACAATATTATTTCCCCTCTATGAAAGAAATTATTACAGATTTTATTAACAAATGCATGATATGTAGAAAAACTAAGTATGAAAGGAAACCAATTAATGCTAAACACCTAAACCAGAAAAACCTTTTGAAGATTTAATGATTAATACTTTTCATTACGAAAGACAATACATAATAACTATAATCGATACTTTTTCAAAAGTACTATTCACAAGAACCGTGAAAAGTATAACAAGTACTAACATATGTGACGTTATAAAACAATACTTACAACATTACCCGACACCAAATGCTATGCGAGTGGACAACGGAAGATAGTATGAAAATAAATTAGTTACTAACTTCCTTCAAATGAATGGAATAGAACCAATGTATGAAACAACTAATAACTCGAATTCTTTAGGACTTTTGCATCATGCACACTGCACATTAACCGAATATTAATGGACATTGAATTATCAAAAATTAACTTATAAGATGCTAAACAAACTTTCTTTAGCAATTGATGCATACAACAGTACCTTAAATGAAAAACTAGGTATGAATCCTGACGAGATAACGTTTGGAATAACTAAACAAAATAACCAACAAATATCAATAAAAGAACAATATGTTACAAAATATCATGATGTTAAACGCCTAATAAAAGACTTAGTAAAGACAAAAATAATAAAAGAAAAGGCTGATCGAACAGAAAAACTAAACTAAAATCGGAAAGACATTCCGACGATTTCTCATGACCAATTAATGATAAAAACTACTACCCATAGAAAGCATAATAGTTCTTTTAAACCAGTAATTAAATATAGAGATAAAAATGAAATAATAAAATCGCATGCTAACAATATTAAACGACCTCGTAAAAAACATCTGACACACCGGAATTATATTTTACATATCAATTTTTTTTTTTTTTAGTTTAACAACAACTTTATTATGATGAAATTACAATCTGCCTTTACTTAATAGGCAATACATAATTGAGGTAAGTGTTTTCATTCATACCATATTTACAATTCATCATTCGCTCACACATTCATACAATATTTACAAATAGCCCAGGGGCCCCCCAAGTCCACACGGTTGTTGCCTCCCTCGCAAGCGAAAGAGGAAGCGTAGTCTACATAACAATAAAGAACTTACTGACATCCCTAGGGATCGAACCATACTACATAACACCCAACCACCCCAATTCACTAGGACTACTTAATAAAGCCCAATCCACTTTGATAAAATTTTTACGAACCATTAGGGAAGAAAATAAAGACAAATCTCTAGAAACAAATTTAAAACTATCATTAATCACATTTATTAATTCTTTAAATCAAATGTCCAAATTAAAAATGTCCCCTAATGAGCTAACTTTTGGTATAATATGAGATCCTAGCAAAAAAGAGACATTTTATACCACAAGAGCAAAATTTTTCTGATGGAGAACAGATGGACATTGATACTGACAGTAACACTCACAATAGCTGATAATAATGATAATAGTAATAAAAATAAAATCATGGAAGTATAGATAGGACCCAATATGCTATGGACCTAACCTAACTGTACGAAATATTAAATTACTTAACTGTACTGATACTAGACATAGAACAGTCTTTGGAAACATGTAGAATGGGAATCCTTCATGCTAACACGATAAAACATACCGACTTAATTGATGACCAGCTTATAACACAAGACTTGGAATTCAATTGGTTAACAAGTAAAATTTCATGTGCTATACAAAACGGACTCATTCATTACATCATTCAATTACCCAAGAAAGGACTAAGTTCAATCTATCTTTTACCTGCACCTGTACGAAATGATAATAATGGATAACCACTGTAGTACCAAACAATTTAATTCTGTACAATATACGAGAAACCTTTGTTGTAACATGTAACTATATAAAATCCAACTTATTTTGTACTAACATTAGGAATATTAGCAATGATTGCATATCTAACGCATTGAATAAAAACTTAGATAAATGTATTACCACAACTAATGTAACTCCTACTCCTTTCATTCAGTATTACGATTTTATAGATGTATATTTAACTTTTAATTTATCATATGTATTTATTGTAAACAATAGTACCTTATCTATACACTTACCCTTCTCCTCTATTATTAAGTTAGATACTAAGGAAATCATTGATAACCAAATTGAGAAAAATTTATTTAGAAACTAATGTATTGTCAATAAAACATGTTATTTCTTAATATCACCACCCTGCCCAGGAGTTCAGGAATTAAAAACGGGAGAAGTTATATAATGCTGAGAATATTGTAATGCTAATATTATACGTAATGCTGAAAGTAGAAGCAAGCCCCTTCTAGTTTATACCTGCCTCGTGACTTCATGGAAGTCACTGATATTTTTAAGTAAGCAACCGTATCTCTTCAAGACCTCCCTCCCAATTTCAACAACTACCCTCGGCTTTAGCCCCAGACCCCACTTGTTCCCACACATCCCACCTAGATTGTAGTAACGTAACTCTTAATATTTGCATATACCAGTGTTTTACTTGTACTTCGTAATAAAGCTTTTCTTTCTTTTCTTTTAAAAGACTCTCATCTACAAAGATTATTTAACTTAAGACTCTTTTCTCGGAACTGATGAAAGTTGAAGAGAGGTTATTCGTAACTTTCTTATGCCATAACATCATTTTCTAATTATTCTGAAAACAATTAAAACTTATATACAACTAATATAGTTTTAAGAAGCTATTTGAAAAAAAATGTATACGTTGCACTAGCACACTACTTTAATTTATATAATTTTACTAGTAAAAGTGCTATGAAATTTTTTACAGTTAGCTTTTGTACAGACAAGTGCCCTATTGGAACTGAAATAAAAGAAGGTATCCTAAAAAGAGCAAGTAACGACATATTTTTTTATTTTTTTTGGTCTTTATTAATTCATAAACAACTGTAAATGGAATCAAAACCAGTGAATGTGAATGAGATATGAAACAGGAATGACATGCCGTCAACAAGTGATACCACGAGTGATGAGTACATCAGGATTGGCCAATAATAAATATATAAAAAATAAATGAAATTAATAATCAATAAATACATTATTAAAAAAAAAAAACTTTATTATGATAAAATTACAATCTGCCTCATTGGGCAATAAGTAATTGTGATAAATGTTTTCATTCATACCATATTTACAATATTCTTCCACTCGCTCATTCATACAATATTTACAAACAGCCAAGGGACCTCCCAAATCCCCATGGTCACCAACTCCCTCGCATGTGAAAGAGGAAGCAGAGTCTTGGGAAGCCCCCCACGTTCCTCCGTCAGCTGCGTCACCGGATACGAGCCAGTGGAGGCTGACGAAGAGCGCGAGAGCCACAGACCCCCAGGACATGATTGGAGGCCACTGTCGTTTTAGTCTCCGAGGAGGAGTATACGGATGAGTGCTGCAGTGCAATGACTGTGCTACGGGATCAGGATGTTTGGATAGGCTACTATGGAATTTCATAAACTTGAAAGGGATGAGTTCAAGAATTTAGGGTATATTAAGATCGTTATGAAGGGTTTTGTTGCTGACATAACAAGGGGCATTTACTATTGTTCTCAGGACTTTTGATTGAAAGGATTGGATAAGCTTGATGTTCGACTTTTTTGCTGTCCCCTTGAGCTCTATTCTGTATGTCCAGATTGGCTTAAGTATAACTTTGTAGATTAGTAATTAATTTTCTTTTGAGAGATGGGTTGTTCTTTGAAGTAGTCTGTACAGTTGTCCAAAGCGTCTGTTTTAACTGTTAAGTTAAGTATAGTACTAACTCGGATACAGGGAGAGGAATGAAATTAAAAGAAACTAGTGGACAAGACTTGCGGCATAGGGTGAAGATAATGTAATTAATAAATACAAAAAAAAAAAAAATGTCGTTACTTGCTCTCCTTAGGATACTTTCTTCACAGGATATCTTAACATATCCCAGGTATTCCATATTCCAGGTATGTATTGCGTCTTAAAAATATTCGCATGAAAGAGTTCAAGCCCTCTTTCTGAACGATTGCGCTATGTTCGTATAAACACCTGAAAATTGTCTGAAACCCTGAAGTTTCGGAAATAGTCCGCTTTTACCCTTTAGTGTAAATGGACCATTCAATGGGAAACTAGATTACTGTGAGCATCTCTACTTTCCAATAATCATGTGTTTCAGTAGATGAAAATAAGACCCTCAACAAGGAGCAATTAAAACAATTAAATTTTTTGTTCGTTTATTTACATCTTTTGGTACACCACTGCCTTTGGCATTTTTCTTTGGCTAAAAGTTATTGAAATATTGGTGTTATTTACCAAAATTAGTCAGCAAATGTTCAAAACTTTAAGGAAGTACATAGTCATGCATTTAGACATGAGTGGCTGAATTTGTTGAGATATCGGCTTAGAAGGAAGATCAAAGTGTTTCATTAACCTAAGCCAATATCCCAACCCATACTTACATATTTGATACGTATAAGGAAGGGGATACTAAATTTAGGAGAATTTAAAACTAGAAGACTATAGTGTGGTCTGGTCTCAAGGACTCCTATCAGACTATCACATAATCCTCCTCGGAGACTGAAATGGCAGTGGCCTCGTGACCTGCTATAAACGCGTGACAGTGGGAGTCCTGGCAATGGCCAGTCTCTCCAATCATGTCCTGAACGTCTGTGGCTCTCGCGCTCTTGGTCAGCCTCCACTGGCTAGTATCCGGTGACGCGGCTGACGGAGGAGCGTAGGGGACTTCCCAAGACTCCGCTTTCTCTTCGCGGTGGATTTGGGGGGTCTCTGGGCTGTCTGTAAATATTGTATGAATGAGCGAGTGAATGATGAACTGTAAATATTGTATGAATGAGAGCATATATCTTAATTACTTATTGCCTTATAAAAGGCAGATTGTAATTATTGCACAATAAAGGAATTAATTAAAAAAAAAAAAATTATTTCTATAATAATTGTGTGAAGAAATATTATTTTAAAATTTAATAGTAAATCTAATTTAACAATAATTTAATATTTAATAAAATATAAATTAAAAGTATTAATTTATTGATGAAAATCAGGTCTTGAGAATTTCCATTACACATATAATTCTAGAAAGCTTTGTTTTAGAACATACTTTCAGTTTTCAAACAATTTTATTAAGATAAAATTACAATCTGCCTTTTATTAGGCAATGAGTAATTGAGATAAATGTCATCATTCATACTATATTTACAATTCATCATTCACTCGCTCATTCATACAATATTTACAAACAGCCCAGAGGCCCCCCAAGTCCACAAGGGTCACCTCCCTCGCATGCGAAGGAGGAAGCGGAGTCTTGGGAAGTCCCCCACGCTCCTACGTCAGCCGCGTCACTGGATAAGCCAGCGGAGGCTGACCAAGAGCGCGAGAGCCACAGACGCTCAGGACATGATTAGAGGAACTGGCCATTGCCAGAACTCCCACTATCACTTAGTTATAGCAGGTCACGAGGCCACTGCCGTTTTAATCTCCGAAGAGGATTATAGGGGTGAGTGGTGCAGTGCAACGACTGTGCTAGGGAATTAGGGTGGTTGGATAGGTTACTATGGAATTTTATGAACTTGGAAGGGATGAGTTCAAGAATATAGGGTATATTCAGATCATTGTGAAGGGTTTTGTTGCTGACGTAATAAGGGGCATTTACTATTGTTCTTAGGACTTTTGATTGAAAGGATTGGATGCGCTTAATGTTCGACTTTTTTGCTGTCCCCCATAGCTCTATTCCGTATGTCCAGATTGGCTTAAGTATAACCTTGTAAATAAGTAGTTTGTTTTCTATTGAGAGGTGGGATGTCCTTCGAAGTAGTCTGTACAGTTGTCCAAAGCGTCTGTTTAGTTCTTGTCTTTTTAGCCTCGTGTGTGGGTTCCATGTCAGTCTTTTGTCGAGATGGAAGCCTAAATACCGTACTGTCTCAGACACAGGGAGAGGAATTGAATTTAAAAAGACTGGTGGACAGGACTTGCGGCAGAGGGTAAAGGTTATGTGGGAACATTTTCCTTCATTGACCTTGATTCGCCATTGGTTGCACCAATACTCGATCTCGTCGAGGTGTTTTTGAAGGTTTTGGGATGCTATATTAGGGTCTGGATGGGTTGACAGGACTGCAGTGTCGTCTGCGAATGTTGCCAAGAAGGTATTGGTGGTAGACGGGACATCAGCGGTGTATAGATTATAGAGGGTGGGACCCAGGACGCTGCCCTGTGGAACTCCTGCTTTAATGGGATAGTAGTTAGAATATTCTAAACCACAGCGGACTTGGAAGAAACGGTTTGAAAGGTAGGATTGTAGAATTAGGAATAGGGTTTGCGGTAAATATCCTTTGAGCTTGTAAAGCAAGCCTGCGTGCCAGACCCTGTCAAAAGCTTGAGCTATGTCCAGAAAGGCAGCAGTGCAATGCTGTTTGGTTTCAAGGGCTGAGGATATGTGATCAACAACGCGAAGGCCTTGTTGAGCTGTGGAATGTCGTTGGCGGAAACCAAACTGATGAGTAGGGTAAAGGTTTTTGGATTCAACAATTGGAAGTAGGCGTTTTAATAGGAGTTTTTCAAATATTTTTGAGAGGATAGGGAGTAGGCTAATTGGACGGTAAGATGAGGCGTCATTGGGTGGTTTACCGGGTTTGGCGAATAAGACAATAATGGAATGTTTCCAGAGGAGAGGAAAGTGCGTCGTTCGGATAATGCAATTATATATATAGGTTAGGAAGATTATGGCTTTAGGAGGAAGTTGTTGGAGGATTCGAGGAGTAAGGAGATCATATCCTGGAGATTTTCGGTAAGGTAATTTTTTCAGAAGATATTTAACCTCGGAGGGGTTAACGGCTTTTGGTGGTAGTGAGAGAGGGATAGGTGAAGTGAGGAAATCTTCAACAGTTGGACGGTGATTATTGTTTTGAGGAGTAAGATGAGGAGTGAAAGTATGGGAAAGATGCAGTGCAAATTCTTCCGCCCTCTCGCCATCCGAAGCCGCCCAGGACCCATCATCACGACGGAGTGGGTGTGAAACAGGATGATATTTTAGGATTTTCTTAGTTAGATTCCATAAGGAGTTGTCCCTGGTAGACAGGGAGGAGAGATAGGAATTGAAAGAATCGGAACGGAAGGATGCCAATTGCCGCTTTACCAGCCTGCAGTACTGATTGTATGAGCGACGATCAGCAGGATGTCGGGATCTTTGCCACACTGTTCTTGAGTGGCGTTTGGATTTGATTAGGTCTTTGAGATACTGAGGTAAAGGATTTTGATTGTGAATTTTTAGGTGACGGTGGGGTGACGATGCCTCCCAGGCCGACCTCTGGATCAGAGTAGTGAAGGAATGCACTGCATCGTCTAGGTCTTGGGATGTTTTCAGAGGTACTTTGAGGTCTACAGAGTCTGTAAGAATCTGGCGGAAGTGGTCCCAGTCCACTGGGCCCCTAATAAATGAAGGAGGAGGCAGTTTGTGAATTGGATTTAGGGAAATGGTTAATAATAAGGGGCTATGGTTGGAGGAGAGGTCATCGAGGCGCTTGAGTGAATAGTTTAGTGTTCCTAAACTATTGTAGAAAAAGAAGTCAAGGAGATCAGGATTTCGGTTGGGATCAGATGGCCAATAGGTGGCTGTGTCAGGAGAGATAGTGGAGCAATGTCTCCGTGTGAGTGCAGACAGCAAAGCACGTCCTCGTGTATTTGTGGATCTTGAGCCCCAGTGCTGGTGCTTTGCGTTAAAGTCCCCACCCACAAGGAAACGATGCCCGATGGAGTCTAGAAAGGAGATGAATTGGGAATCGGTAATGGATTTATTGGGAGGGCAGTACACTGATGCTAGAGTAAGGGGAAAAGTGAGGGTGGTGATTGACACTGCAGTGGATTGAAGGAAATCATGTGCTACCAAAGGAACTATGTGGTGGGATATGGAGTTATGGACAATGACAGCGGTACCTGCATGAGCTCTTCCATCAGGGTGATCAGTTCGATAAGTCTGGTACTGTCGAACGGTAAATGGTCGTTTACTTGTAAGTCTTGTTTCAGTAATTAGAGCTACGTCGATGTTTTTGTCATGGAGTAATGCTGTCAGTTCGTTAGTGTGGGTGCGAACACCATTCGCATTCCAAAGGAGAATGGATAAGGAGTCAGAAGGATCCACTTATGGATTTTGTTTAACGGGGATAAGGTAGGAGACAAGATTTGTAAGAAGGGAAATGAGAGGGGTAATTAGGGTTCTGAACTCTGTAAGGAATGAGGTTAAAAGGCTGGTGAGATCTGAAGAGCTTGTAGGTGGTGGGATATGCGAGATGTGTGGTTGAGGATGGGATTGAGTTTGCTGGTTGACGGGATGAACGGAGTGCTGGGGAAGAAGAACTTGCGGAGGAGGAGTGGGCAATGCCTGTGACTGCTCTCTGTTCCGAACAGCGTCAGCAAAAGATACTGAAGGCCTCAAACTTCTGGCGGGGGCGCTTCTTGGGCTGCCTGTGGCTGGCGTTTCTTCTACAGGGCGACTACGTTGTTCGCTTCTGGACTTCAGAATTCTATATGCCGCACAGCCTTTATAGTTTGCTGGGTGGCCTTGTTGACAGAGCACGCATACAGCAGGTGATTTTAGGGGCTTCTTGCACAATTCGCTTTTGTGCTGCACTTTACACACCTGGGAGGGTGGTAGCAGTATGATTTTGTATGCCCATATGCTTGACAATTATGACATTGAACTATATCGCGTTTCGGGTAAGGCTTTTCGACCTGGACTCTTGTGTAATACAAGTGGGTGACCTCGTAGATTTTTTCCACTCCAGGTGTTCGCTCTAGTTCCACAAAGAATAAGGGCAGTGGTGTCTTGATTTTTGCATTATTTTCTTGTGTTTCCTCACGGAGCACATTTGTAATTTGGCGAACCTTGTATCCTAGGCTTAAGAGCTCCTTCTCTATCTCGTCCGCTGGTGTAGTGGGATGCAGGTTTCTAATCACCACCCGCAGCGATCTTTCTTGCTTTAATTGGTAGGTATGAAAGTCGGCCTTTGTCTCATCTAAGTATTTGATTATTGTACGGTATGTGTCCGGAGTGTCCGGAGAAACCTTTGTGTCTCGGGCCCGATTGAGGCAAGTGTATTTCCCTGTACCTACAATTTTATTTAGTTGGGTACATAGTAATTTAAAATTACCAATGTTTCGTACGAATATTGCCGGTGGCTTGGGCTGTGTGGGTGTTTGTGTAGAGTCCATGTCCTCTACCTCAATATTTTTCAACACCTCATAACTATTGGGCGTGAAAAACGGAGACTCATGAGTTGTTGTTTGTTTCGATGTGCTTGGTAGTGATGGTAGTTCCTCCATAGAGCTGCTGGGAGCTGAAGAATTGACAGGAGCTATGTTTCGGTTAGATCGCCGCGGCTTACGTTTGACCGGCGACGAAGTGGGGGTAGGTCCCAACGACCTTGTGCGTTTTTTCTTATTTTCTGCAGACATTAACTGCTGATAGAAACGCATGTTTCATCAGCAGTATTTTTCTGAATTATTCAGTATTTTTTTAAAAAAAAATAAATAAAAGAAATATATGGCAAGTTGTAGCCGCGAACGCACGTAACTGAGTTGAGAGCCTCCTTCGCTAGCACCTGGCTGAGATGCTATGAGGGCTTTGCGGACTCCCCACTCTTATCTCTACTACGGCTGACAGTTGGCCTAGGCAATATGGCCGCCTTGCTGTGTTATGTGAGGTGAATCTTGCTATTGGCAATCTAGTCCACAACTCCACTATCCACTCACCTGTAGATAGCTCCTCCGGGGACCGTTCACCCAGTAGTCGGTTGAGACGGTTTGACGAACTGGACACTTCCTATGAACGGTAACAAAACAGTTGGTTTATAGAGCGATACGAAAACGTTATGCAGTGGTTTAGCGCAGGCGCAGTACTTTAGAACATACTAGACAATTTAAAAGGCGTAGGTTAAATTCTTAAGATTGTATCTATGTAAGAACAATGGATTATCCCAACCCTTCTTCTGATATAACGTAAATGGAGAACCTTACGGATTGAGACAAATATATATAGTGTTTTTCTCATTGAAATATATAACTTAGTTTCACCAAAGCTTCCAAAATCCGAAGGTTACATCTTAAAATAAACATTCAAAACATTAATTCACTTATTCCCTCACCCTTGATTGGTAATTGTTTCATTTGGACGTTGTTTGATGCAAACATTGAGTATCATCAATTTATTTTTTCTTTTAGTGGTATCGATTCATGAGTACTAATAAGCAATGAAACTTATAATACTGACAACTTTCATGGAGCATTAGTAATTTTTATACTATTTTATAATCTTAAAACGGCTCTTTTTTTTTTAAATTGCCATTCCGTGACATAATTCCTACTACCCACCATTTTCAGTTAAAATCATCAGCTCGAAAGAAAGCAGCCATCAATTACCTCGGCCACCTGTATTTTTCACCGCTCGGATTGTAACGGATAGCTAACTAATAGTGGCAGAGCTATATAATCGATTCTAAACGAGTATCGATGCAACTTTCCGGTCCACTCTAGATATATCTGGCCGGGCAAAGCCAATATCCGGTGAACAGCTGCACCATTCGATTATTTAAATTCCCCTAATAGGCACACTAATATAGCTCTCAATTGACCGCTTGAATGGACTGATCAAATGTAAATTGTAAGGCGACGTACATCAATTGTAGTGTGAACCTTTGGAGCTGCCCTGCCTACGGACCATTGACCACGGTCACAGACAATTCGTGCTTCTGGCGATGACGCAAGTGGTAGTGATAGTTTAGTGTTTCCGAAAGTGGAAAGAGAATAACCTTAAGAAATTATATTTTTTAATACCCATGAACTTTCCTTATTAGAAAAATTACAATTTGCCCCACTGAACCAATAAATAATTGTGCTCTGATTCATACAAAAGTTATAATATAGTATTTACTTTTTCATTCATAATATACACTATACATGTGTAGAAATCGTATTCATTCATACGTAGCCCAGGAATCCCCCAGATTCACTCACGGGGGGATTTTCACCTCCCTAGCAAAGGAGAAGAAAGGGATCAAGGAGAGAATACGCTGTTCCTGGCTGAGTACTATCTTGATAGAAACAGTGGATACTGAAAGAGAGCGCGATAGCACAAAATTTTACTGGCCAATGCCAAAACTCCAAGTGATGGGTAGGCTATAAGTCATGTTTATCGGCTTTCGAATTCAAAAAAAAGGTACAAAGAAACAGCACGCATGAAAGTTAGAACTAAACTGTTTTATTTCAAGTCTATAACCCTGTATATTTACATTCGGGATGATTACATCCCGAGGTTCGGGGATTAAGGTTGAATACTGATGCTGCCCGGAGATTAACTAATAGACGATTAAGGGCTTATGTTCGCTTCCGTCTCCGACGGGTTTGTAGGGATAAGTGGTGCTAGATAGCGAGTTTGCTATGATGTCAGGATGATCAGCTAGTTTTTCTCGACATTAAAAAACCCAAAGTGAATGTGTTCCAGGACTGTGGGGTATATTTAGGAAGAATGGACGCTTTTAGGTAACGTACAAAGAAGCATTTACTATAGTTCTAAAAATTTTTCCGGACTAGACGGACAGTGGACGAATACCGCAAGTAGAGAAGGGAGGATTCTCTATGAGAATTTCTATGAGTTCATCAATCGACATAGAAAACTTTTCAGTCTCAACCACACCGATGACCTCCTTATAAGATATCACGTCCCTGGCTCAATCGTGAGTCTTGCAACAGACATACGGAACAAAACGTGAAGCTTTATGCATTAGAAAAAAAATAATAACGTAATCTAATAAATGCTCATCCTAATAAAAATCTCTTTAAATTTGAGTGGCTACAATTTCACAGCCTGGTCAGGGAGTCGGATGCTGGAGATGGTGACAGCCGGGTGCTGCCGGTATGGTAGTGGTTGCGCCTGTTACGCATCTCCAATATTATCATCAGAATATTCTTTTATTTTATAACATTTAAAGTAGGGGATCATATGGAAGGAGGTGCAATGAAGAACGTGTCTGAACAAAATAGTATTGAACGTTAGAGTGCTTGTTACTATGGCGAAAGAACTGAAAAACAAAAATCCTCTAGTAATATGAGCTTTCTAAATAATCATTCTCTTCTACTCCGGATCTCTGGTTAATGGACCTCCAAATAAAGATTTAACATCAAAACAAAAGAATTTCCATTTTTTCTAATTCATCGGGTGAAATTATTGAAATTCAACTACTGATTTGTCCAAATGTTAGCTAAAATATTATAATAAATATTGATTATCAAGCAAAAAAATAGCGACCCAGTGGGAATTGTAATCGTCATTCCCATTCAGGCACCCTTACAATCAAGACTTTCCTGTATAACCGCTCGCTCATGCATATTTACAACATTAAATAGATTTTTATTGCTGACTCCTGAACTAATTCTTTTATTTTTTTTAATGTTGAGATCTTTAAGTTATTTATACTATTTTTTTTTATTAGAGACAAAATCATAAACTATTTTTTAGGTCCAGGGGTTATTGATGCCCGCATTTGTGCGATAATTTTCTTGATGTTAGGCATGACAGGCTGCGGGCAAGATGAGTCTCCCCGGATTTCTGGAGCACCTATCTCCCGGGATGCGGTGGATTTCAAACAAAGCTGTACAAATTTAAAAGAGTAGAAGACAAAATTGTAGAGAAGAGACCATGCTAAGCATTTCCACAATTGGAAGGAGCTACAAGGTCTTGGCCACTTCACCATCTCGAGGTAAGTGGCGCCGGTTGAGCAGCCGTGAGTGCTGGGAAGGCTCATCAGATCACCGTTGTACTGTGCCGGAATATGCGCTCTACAGGTTCAGCATTCCCCACGAGTCCGCCTCATGGGCCTGTGTAGGGGGAGAGAAATCGTTCTCTGGAAAGTAGGAAAAAAAGGTTTTGCAATGATTCTTCAATTATTTTTACTTTTGTTATTGTTTTACAGCCCTTGGAAAGAGATTTATTAACTTGTTTTGTGGTTTTTATACTACGAAGTATAGCAACTATATATCTTATGGATAGGGGTAAGCACGATAGTGAGAATAAAACCCCAGTCTAGTAGGTAGAATATATATCCCCATGTTCAGGTCACGAGGACTGGTCGGAGTATTCGGGTAAAAACCTGTTCGTACATCAATACATTCCACTGATCTTTACAAGCTTGTTTAGCTTAGTTGTATTATTTTTCAGGTTAAGGTATTTATTCAATGTATTCTCAATACAAAGGAGAAACAATGAAAGCATTAAATCTTAATTAGTTACTAGGCATTGTCTTGAGGCAGCTTTCAAGTGAGAGAGCAGCAGGTATTCACGTTTAATCATTTTTCTCGCATGTTTTTCGTTATCATACCTTAATCAATCCATATTACAGCGTGGGGTCGTTCTTGGATAAACCTTTAATATTTTAGCCCTATTGAAGATTTGGAATGAGTTGAAGTCACAGGTGAGTCACTTCAAAAAATATTTCGCCCGAGGCCTTTTCGTCTGAGAGAGCATAATTAATTTGACGGTGACTTCAAGGAATAATTACTCGTGTTTCAGCCTTTTAGGTATACTTGAAACCAGTATAAATAAAAGTAAATATTGTGTTAACGTAGTAAACTAAACACAAAACATAAGAAGGAGGGTTTGATCTGTGAAGATAGTAAGTTTCGAATTTTTGTATATTTGGGCATGACTTTTTGCAAATATAATTGGATTATGACGGTTGAGAAAATATTGTGGATATCATTCAATTTTTTTCCACCATTTTTTTTTTGATAATTCTATTTATTTTGTTTAAAGGTTATTTACCATAAGCTGCCAGACGCCAGTGTACCTCTAAACCAAAATCAAAATAAGCACATAACTAATAATATTGGAATAATATCTCCTTATTTAGATTTAAGAAAATAAAAAGCCTACGACTGATTTTTTTTACCCTAACTTTGTGCATCCTCTAACTCGAGGCAAATTATCCGATATTTGAATCCAAAAAAAATCTTAGTTATGCCACAATTACGAGTATTTCTTTACTAATTGGTGGTTACAAACGATTTATCTTAAATAATAAAATAGCCTCTGCTTTTTAAAAATCTAATCACTGCATGTTTTACATGGCCAATAAAATAACAGATGGCTAAAAAATAATTAATTAAAACTGATTTGTTAGTGTCTGATACAACTTTAATACTATATTCTTGGTTTTGGTTATATACGTATACTAGTATCTCTGTTTTTTTCCCTTCCTCAAACGGGGTTTCCCCGCAAGCACGTGAAGCGGGATCGTGGGGTTACGTCGCCTGTGGTGCGCGTATTCCGGTGCAATGGGATTGTTGCACCGGTCAGCGCACCTTACGTTATTCTGTTTTTTCCCTTGATTTATATTTAAAACAAAAACACAAAAGAAAAGAAAAATTGAACAAAAACAAACTTTGAACTTATTAACAACTATATACATTGTCCTTACTTTTTTTTTTTTTTTTATCTAGTAAAACTACAACTAACCTTGACAATTGATTTACAATTGACCTTATCTACTGTTTACAAAGTACTTAATCCTAAAAACCTTAATCTATATATACAAGTGGTGTGCATCCTCTTCCCCCTTAACAACTATACTTTTATCATAACTACATCCTTCTAAGTCCTATCTTATTCTATATTTAAAACGACTCCACACCGACCGGCGATGCCACAATATATAATCAAAACCTTTCTTCACTCAAGTAATGAATATTAATTTTAATTCACAGGCGTTTTCATTATTATTCTGAATTATATGATTCTAAATTACTCTCCCAGAAAATAATTCATTTCAAAAATTTAAATACTTCAAGTCTAATTTTTAATAATTTTATTTGCAGTTAAGAAAATAGCCGTTGCATATTTGATAATATTCCTTACTATGTTTTTTTTTTCTTTATATTTTACATAGCAGTTCCATTTAATAATGCCCCGATAATGCAATGAAATAAAAACAGCACCTTAGACAATATTGAAGGGTTATTAATAAATTATTCAGTTGAAAAAAATTTATTTATTATATTGAGCAGGGTATCAAAGCAATAATACTATGTAAAAGGTGCTGGAGCTTAGGTGGACGATAATTACCTTAAGTCAGTAAAAATGTCATCAAAAGTATATTCATATTTTTTTTTGCATTCACAGTTTCGTATGAAGGGTTGAGATTTTGCATGAACATTTTATATGTAGTAAATATTTTATATTGAGATAAATAAATGAAAATATAAATAAAAAAATAAATGCTATAAAATGAAAATTCATTAGACATTTATTAATCAATCAATTAATAAAAATTTTGCTGTGATATCAACTTGGATGACAAGTAGAAGATTTCGACTTTGTTATTAATAACATTTATTATTCATTGGGGCTATAGTAGATATAGCTTTAAATTATTACTCAAAAAGTCATTAAAATTGGCAATAAAAACGTTTCTCAGCCATAAAGAAACCCTTAATTGTATGGTTGCTACACCACTTCACTTGAATTGATCGAAAACGATTGATGCCACTCACCGGTTTTATAGGCAAATTAATGTTGTGGAAAAACATCACAGAACGAGTGACGTCTCAGATGGCATACTTCTTGAGAGACACCTGAACAACTCAATTGATATTTTGGATTAATGCTCAGTCAGGTATTTATTTAAAATATTGTGAATTATTGATTATCATTTGTATTTGATCGATGAAAATTGATACACGAGCAGCACAATAATCGATGATTATAAAGTACAACAAAAACTGACATTGGCTGATCTCTTTCGTTTGTTTGCGGACCCCCGGAAGTGCTTCCTCGTTCAAGGCAGGAAATGCAAATCTTAACAAAACGGCCGGCAAGGCCTCCATTAATATTAATTCATGATGGGGGGTTCAATGCTACCAACCGAGATGATCATTCAATTATGGGGGTTGGAGGAGAATTAGCCCCGATTAGCTAACTTGAGGTATATCTTTGCTTTTTCTTTCGAAATACAATTTTTTTTTTAAAACATATAGTAGCTGTTTATAATTTTTGGTCGAGCCTCGGACCTTTTAGTTTATAAATACCTTCATATCTGAGCTACCGTGGTCATCAACTGTCTAACAATATTGTCAATCTTTGTTGTGGTATAGTTCCCATAATTATTAATAATTATGAACCAATTAAAGATATTGCGAACACAATTTTGATCGTGGTTATGATGAATTTTTTTTGTGAACATAATAAATTAATGGCACACCACATTGTTAATCAGAAGGGTCTCTACTTTAACACTACTCAAAATTACTTTAAGGAATTCAACTCCATGTAATTCAAAGTTTTAATATGTAAAATTACAATTTTTTTATCCAGCATTAATAATTGTGATTCAAGACCTAATTTATAACTTAAGCACAACTTCACTCACTCAATTTGGACAGTTCACACTCATACCAAGATGCAAGCAATATTCGGCAAGTAATTAATTCTAGTCGCCTAATGATGTTTTATAGAGATGACTATAGTGTAATGGTCACACCGATCAAACAGCTGCTACAAATTGTAAACTACATACCCATAGCTTGAACAGAGTACGTACAAATCCATTTTAGTTTATGAATTTATTTATGATTAATTCAGGTTTTTTCCCTCTAATCTATGCCTTTTAAAATTAAAACTAAATTTTACTATATAATATACTATCAATCAATTTGAATCCATTAAAAGTATTGTAACTTGGATAATTGACTATATTCCAGTTTTTCCAACTATATTCCAGCAGCCTGGGCTAAAGACTTAATAAAAAATACTGATCCTTTAACACTTGACAATAATTTCCTGGATGTTACAATACTTCATGAACTCTTTGTTTGATCCCATTTGTAGGTAGCACTTATATAGGGATGCTAATACGCATACTGGACATAAATAACATAATATTATAGGCAGAACAATATTGTAGGCAGAACAGACAGGCACAAAGGTGATATTTTTTATGGGTTTCTGATCTTGAAAAAAAAAAATAACGAAACCCTAAAATGTTATCATTCCACCATGCAAACAAGGCCAACATGAGCCGTGCTATCTGAAATTTGTTGGATCTACAAGCGAACAGCTGTCTATGACCCTAGCTTTATCTGGAGAGATAAACTGAATAATCATCGTACTATTCATAAATTTTGTTTGATAGAACATGGATGGCGGAGGCTTTCTCTGTTAATGGTACTGAGACAGTTATATGAAGAGGCACTGGCCAGATGTGGGTCAAGTGGACAGATAGTCTGACGCCGTTGTCTGTGTGCCTTGGGGATGGGTACATTTGTCAAACCAATGCCAACACTTTTCTTCAGCCATTTCTTACCGACGGGAAGGAACCTGCTCATGGGACCAAGATATTATCCAGAGTGGGGTAATTATATAAACCGACTCTATGAATATTTGTACCATTATAAGAAAGAAAAGTTCTTCGCCGCTTCATACTTCTGAGCTGGCACATTTCAAGTCTTGAATCATCAAAAATCCCATTCATTCAATATTTCCAATTCCACGTTGACCCTGAGTGTTGGTAGAGTAGCCCAACAAGTTGGAGGCTCCTGATCATCGTCAAACTCTCACTTAGTATTTACACAAGGTCTATGGGTGCTAGAGATTTAGAATTTTGGTGAAATTTCGTGGGCTTAAGAGAGATCCGATCAAAGATGTAAGGTGTATTAATATAATTTGGAAGGATTGAGAACAAATTGCTGTATTTTCGCTGTATCTATATGTCCCAATCGGTTTTGAAATGTCATTGTAAATAATTTGTTCAGTTTCTATATAAAGATAGTTCTTAGTGGTCTCTATTGACTACTCGGAAACGTCTGCTTAATAGTTGTATTCTGAGTCTCGGTCGTTGAGTCCATATCAGCCTTTCGTCTTGATAGATCGATTTAAAAAAATCTATTCTGGGACCTAGTACATAAGAAAGTACAATAAAAAAAAAAATGGATTACAAAAATAAAATATCACATGACAAAAAAATAACAATCTGAAATAAAGTTTAAATCGTAATTAGGAAATAGAAAATAATTTAAAACCATTCCAGAAAATTAATTACCATATGGAGAGTTATAAAAATAGAAATCAGTCATTAAAATACAATATTAAATTAAAATAAAACTTTGAATTTATTCATATAATATAACATATAATAATACTACGGATAAATAAATAATACTAAAAAAATAGAAAGTTGCCAGTCGAACATCGGGATATTTAATGTAACAAAAATAAAAAGCCTAATTGTTGAAAGAAACACTTTCCAAGATAGCAAGTGTTTTCTAGGTGGTAAAGAGATGTTGGAACAGGGGGGTTTTGAAGGTTCGGGTCGATGAAGCATGGTGGATGGATGGTTAGGAGTGAGGGAATTCGAGAGAGTGGTGCAGCAAATAAGAAATGAGTACAAAGATCTGATACAGGATTTTGCGCTATTGTAGACTAAGGATTTGAACTATAGGAATGTGTATGCATAAAGAGGCTATAGATTAATGGTTTGGAAAAGGTAGGGACAAACTCTGTCCGTGTTTCATGACACAATAGTATATCGGCTTGAAGGAAGCTGGTTGGGGATATGAATAACTGGCGGCAAAGCTCAGCAACGAAGGTTAAATTTAATGTGGCATTTTGCTACATTGGGTTTCATCCACCTCCCAATATTGATGAATTTGTTTTCGGTCTATCATCTTTCATGAGTCATACTCGTATAATTAGAATATCACAATGTAAAATATCATCTGCGCTGTCATTTATTAATTAACTGCCTAGAGAAGACTCTAGGCCCAGCCACCAGTGGACTCTCACCACTGTACCGTAACAATCAACCTCCACCGAGGATTCCCACACTCCTCTCACACCACCTTCAAGCAGGTCCTCCTAGTACAAGGATCCGATCACCCTAAATATTTTATATTTATCCCTCATCCGAAAATTCTAACTAGAGAGCTTAGAAAAAAAAAAATTAAAAAAAAAATTAATTAACTAATTTAACTTCACTGTTTCACATCGATCGGGTTATTTCTTGGCCGGATTGCCCCTCACCTGTTTCAAAGTAAGGCCACAAAAAAGGAAGTTTTATAAATTAGCGTCTATGACAGTTGGCTGCTAGTGGTGAATTGATAATTGAAAACTCATTCACAGATTTCCATTTATCACCCTTAATCCTTTTTATCCCCGATTAATTTAAAGTTATCTCCAATTAACCAACAATAGTTTTTAATACCAGCAATTACATAATCTATTGGATTTCCACAGGTAACTACTGATTGAGATTCCAAAGTAGACAGAACAATTGCTGTAATTGTCTCGTCAATTTTTTTTTCCTGACTGCTTTTATAGCAACTTCCCTAATTTCAAAGTCTGTTTACTAAATATCATAATACTCGTGAAATACAAATACTGAAATCTATTTCTTATACAGAAAACGTAAGTCATATTTGTTGTTGTTCGCATAAAATTAGTTTTTTTAATTCTAACCCTAGTTTCTTGTTTAGTATTATTACTCAGATAATAGAAAGATATTTTCAACAGCTTTGGAAAACTAATAAAGATATCTTAATGACAGAATGTTGACAATAGGACAACCTAGGTACTTTTTCATTTTTTTAATGATACTGATGTATTCAGTGAATTAAAATGTTATTTATCAGTTGAATCTCTAGCTTAATAATAATTTTAAAGTAACAATATTGTATAATTGTTTCTGTATTTGTTCCCAGGTGGAGTCATTATGGGGATTACAATATTACTTTCCCGCAACGGTTACTTATACTGGTATGATTCGCACAAAGGTCATGTTTTTATTATTATCCTCATGAGAACATTCATGCTATAAATACAGGACCATCTCCATAAATTAAAATACCAACAATAAAACATTAACCTTGCAATGGAGGGGGGAGTGAGATAGATTCTCGAAAACTTGTATATACGAGAAAGTATTTATCTAAGAATCTAGTATATCTAAGAAAAGTCTAGGTATCTTTATCCTAAAAAAAAACACACATATCTCTGAAAAAATGGCGTACAAAGAAATGAGAAGAAATCTCGCTAGAGCAATCAACTCTGAAGGACTCCCCTACAAAGAGTAGTCGTCAGTATTAAAGAAATATATACGGCATTGCAAATGATTTCGAATTCTGCTTACCAATTGAAAAAGAAAGGATGCTATCTAGTTGTTGAATAACGATGGGTTTGTTTATTGGTTCAGGTGCAAATAGAGGTTCGATCTCTTAAACTCTGTTTAAAAGGCAGTATCAAAATATTTAGATGGTTTGCCAAATAAAATGAACTATTTTCGACCAAAAATACCGCGCGGTTTTTTTTCATGGTAGTTTAATTAATTTTTACGAAACTTATGCTAAGCGTGTCTCGCTTGCAACATAGCTTCTTTACTTTCGTTTATGAAATTAAAATAAACACGATTATTATATTTAGTACTCAATGAATTATTATATTAAATGCGGGGATATTCAATTAAGGCTAAGTTTGCTGACTAGTGAAACCACGAACGTGAATTGCGGTTTCGCTTGCAACAAAAGAGTGGGAGGGAGTGGCATCACGCCATCACCGCGTGCTCTCACTCCCCCACCTCCACCTCTCCAACAACAGGGCCCTCGGAAGAAGGTGAAAGGAAACTCGGGAAACAGAAATAAAAAACAAAAATACAACACTAGCATGTGAGTTGAAAAAGAGCGCCGGAAGAGAGCGCTGGGAAGGCAAGAAGGTAGGAAGGTCAACCCAGAGACGAAGACGGTAGGCCCCATGACCTGCCCCCACCACTGCCCGGTTCGCCCCCCACCACCACAAACACCCACCCCCTCCCCTTCCACCTGCCCGCCGGCCGGCAATTCAGTTTAAAGTGAACTATCGTCATGTCATCATCAGGAAAGAAGCACAGGCAGGATTCAGCCCCCCTTCACAAGTCCACTGTGAGCAATAATCATATTTACATATAATTTAAGGATACTTACAAAATCTTTTTTTAAGATAATATTTTTACAATTATTGAATTGTGTTACAATGTTTTATTTATTATACCTAATATGCACATAATATCAAAAATGTTTACTTCGAGTGCAATTTTCAATCATTATCCTATACTTTTTTATATAATCATTATCATAAATTTTATTTATTTTAGTTTTTTTCGTGAAAATAAATTTGGAATTGATTCCAATAAGTTTCATTTTTCTATTCCTTTCTTTTAAATTTTTCATACTTTTGAATTTTAAAAATGATTACATTTTTTTTTTTTTTTAATCTTGTTGATGGGTGAATGAATGCAAGCCGCGAATTTCTAAAATAAATATTAGTAATAATTAAAAGTGTCATTAGTAATTTATAATAATTGCCTTCTTATTTATAATTTAATTTCATTAATGGGGAAGCTGGCAAGGTTGCCTCTACTGCCGGAGGATCAGGTTTCATTTCCGTTCATACTAAACAGTACCGGTACAATATCTAAGTAAGTTTATACTGTCCAGTATGTTTATATTATCCTAAATAAAATTAATAATAAAACAAATAACAGATTTAGTTTTTATTAAATTATTTTGCGCCACGAAGGTACAAATTACAAGGTATCTGTAATGAGCAAGTGTATATTATCAATAATGATGATGTTCATTATCAACAGCGATGATGTGTATTAACAATAATGAGGATATTGGTTATTGCGAATACAGGATTCGTTCTGTTGTCAGTGCATTTAGTGGCAGAATCTGTTTCACTGTAGCTTTGTTACGTGTGTCGCGAAGTGTTGGTTTTTGAGTTATCATCATTTATCCATGGATGTAAGCTATATTGCGGATCCAGAACTTTGCTAAGGCGTTTTCTTCAATATTTTTCTGCATGTAGTGTTACAGGCAGCCAAGTTTTTCTTCACTTCTAGCCTTTTCCCTTCATTACCCTTGGCTGATTTGCTTCCCATTTGGCATTTTGATGAACTTATAAACCACTGTGCTATACGTTGGTCTTTTCAATCAAGTTTGATGATTATTATAGGCGTAAAACTCAGATGTGATCTGTATATAGCTAAATAGGTTATATGTCTAACTATTCTTAACTGATATTCTCTATTTCACTGTATTACCTCATAGTTTATTATATTCTTACCATCTTAGAATATCTTGAAATGGTAGTTTTGTCTTCATCATTTTTCATTTTCAATAATTATTGTTTTTTTACATATTCAAATAGTACTTGTTTGTTTGTTATTTCACTGAACCTAATTACGTATGTAACTGAATTAATTGTATGACTAACTTGTTTTATTCCACTGCTATTGCTGTTTTGAACTTTCCCCCCTGACGCATGTCAGTTATACCTCAGACTAACCTCCTAACTTCCCCGTTTCTGTCCATCAAAATATATTTTTCTTACACCAAACCTGTTGTTGAACTCCCGAGTTTTTGTATGTTTCTGTAATTCATGCGATGTACTAGCATGAGTGTTGAAGTTAGATCTGAAGTGATGTTTCTTTGAGCTTGCAGAAATTCTATAGCCACTTTCCCTTCCTTTCAAGCTTTCTATGTTTTTTTTTTTTTGCTCTTTCAGTTAGCTGCGTCTCTTTTGTTACTCTTACGTCCAAACTTCCAGTGTTGCAGCCAAACCTCATTAACATTCGTTAAATAAACAATCGTTTGAAGGTTTTCAAATACTCCGGTTTACTTTTTTCACAGTGGTCTCTCATAAGCATAACAGGATATCATTCAAGCATTTAACTAATAATGTGAAAACGAGAATAAAGAGACACGTTAATTCATCTTAAACTACGTACATAAAACTGGAATTGAACAATGACCTGTTGTTACGCAGGAAAAAAAAAATCCTATATAAAATAGTTGTAATGAAAAAAATATCTACGTCATTTAATAACAAGATTATGTATCTCAGCTTTTCAATTGCGAATAGAATGGGAATCAATTTTATTCAATCCACCTCTTGTGCCAATAATATTTTTTTAAGATTAATTTGGTTTTGTTCATTGCCACCTACAAATGTATTTTTGTCTTCATTAAATTTCGTTCAAACTATTTACGATTAAACAAGGAGCTCAAACATCATCCGGACATAACATGGTTATATCTACTCAATGATAATGTGATCCGAACGATGAACAACGAATAACAAATAGATTATTTAAAAAATATATATTCCTAGTTTCAACAGCCCTAAATACGACCAAATATGATGATCTTTCATTTTGAGGTTTGGTTGGCCTATAAACCATGGTTTAATGTCATGTGTGTAATTTTTTTTAGATTAACCCTACTTTAAATAGTAGTTCCATTTAAGGTTAGTGAGAAATAACAAACAGTAATTCCTTAACAACTAAAAAAACTACATTTTCCTACCAAACCCTAGGTAGGGTATCAACTTAAAAATATTGACACCCTAGATATTAATATGTATGGGTTATATTATAAGAAGTCATTAAAATCGAAATTTGGTGATGTATCATGTTTGAATTAATTTTTTTCATTGCCAGATAATGAATGCATATGCCAAATTACAAAAGATGTCGCTGGTTCCATTAGATGTATTTCAAGAACGATTAAACGCAAATCAAGTGGAAACACAAGACAATGTAGCGTTATTACGAAATCTACAAACTTAAATTAGAAATTAATGGGGAAAACAATGTACAGTTTCAAAAAACTTAGCTTAAAGAAAATCGTCGGTGTAGTGAAAAAAAAAATGAAATAATCTACTCATATCCCAGCTTAAAATTGAATTTAAATACCATTTCTAACTAAACCTAATTACACAGCTTGGAAAGTTTTCTTGTTTCATTTAAGGGAAACATACTACAAAATTCGGTATTGAAATCCCTGCAGTAACGGTATTCATCAACCATCTGATTAAACTCATTATAAAATCAATAATTACTTCATGCGAGCTTTTTTTTAACGGTTCTTGTCATATGTTTAATGTTTTCAGTACAGTGAACGTTTTCGGTACGGGCAGGAAAAAATCGATTTCTCTTATTATAAATAATTCATGAACGAAACGCTCTTCGTTTTGAGTAATCATGTTGCTGCTGGCTTAAGAACTATGAAATAGTGGGGTATGATATAATTTATAATATATGTGGTTATTCCACGCAAAAGCTTACTTTGAAGGCATCACTCGCTTCAGGTATTTCTGTCAACTGTTATGTATTTTTCAGCTATAAACATTCAGGCTTTTGAAAAAAAAACAAAAAAAAAATCAAGAACAAATTATAAACGATACCCCCAAATTTACTACTTTGCTAAAAAAATATATTATCAATTTCGCGTAACTGAGTACTGAGTAAAACATTTTATTTTAAATACGTTAACAGTTCAGATCTCCATAGTTTATGGACTGACCTATGTTTAACGCCTGATGATGACAGACGTCGGATGTTGAAAGAAAAGAAAGAAAGAAAAGCTTACGAAGAGAAACGAACAATAACATTTCAATGAAATAAAAAAATAATCGTTGATATTGGTTAATGTAACCTTTGTAACCATTTGACGGTTTAAAAATAAAAACAGCCTGATTTGAGGGTCAGATGTGTAAATAAAGTAAATCCTCTGTCTTCGGGCTCGGCAAATATGTTCTGAGGAAAAGTTTTATGTTGATAGTACTTCATAATGCAGGCATATACTCGGTAGACGCATATGTTTTCGGTTCAAAAGAAGAAAAACCTATGCCTAAGAATGTGCTGTTTGGGGCTTACTCAGTTTATAAATAGTTTCTTTAGTCTGTTGGTATTTTTTATTATTTCGACCTCGATGAGTCAAATGAAAATGTTTCGCTAACCTGGTTATAGTTGTTTTTATTGTTTTACTTCTTTTTTTGTTACTCTAAAGATAAAGAAATATACTTCTTGAATTCATATTGTTTACAGCTTTAGCATTGTATTCGGCCTTTCCAACATCTGTAATAAAATTCCGCAGTTAAACCTCTCAATACTATCATTTTTTTTTTTTTTTTTGCTGTCAAATAGAATTGTTTTATCTGTTGGAAATTTCCACGGCAGTTTCTATTTATAAAGCAGAGTTAAGTGTGCTCGTTCCTAACAGCCTTGTCAATGATTCGTCGTGAATGAAATTTCTACCGTAAAGAAGAGATACTTTTACTTTCAAAGACATTCGTTACTGTATATCTGTTACTCTGACTCTCTGTATGCGCTACCTTACTGATTGAAAAAATGATTGAATCGTTCTGAAAGTTTGAACAGCGAATCCCACAATTTAATATTGATATTGATAATATTAATCGTTGATCAACACAAACTAAAGACGGGGTAGTCTTATCATTTACAGAATCATTAATTTCGGCTTACTGAGGCTTATAACTCAAATCAATCAAGGTAGATAAACGTATCAATGGCATCTGCGTAATAGATCATTTTCTGTCATTTTATTCCATCACACTCAAACTATCACAGTAAAAAATATTTTGATAAGCGGAATTAAAGAATTTTACGATAACACCTACTGGTATCATTTTGATGTACCTTCCTCTCTAAAAGATCATTGTAAATGGTGTCTTTTTACATTATAAATTACGTTGTATATATGTCAATAACCACAATTAATTTCTATTATGATTTCGTACAGTCATGCCAGTCTAGGAACGTAAAAAATACGTTAAGATAAATAAATAGTTGAAAATATATTAACATTGCATGCGCACTGTCTTACAGCTTGTGATTTCTTTCAAGTGTTATACTGATAATACAGAAGATCATCATACGGCCAGCGCAACTTTGTGGTGCCATTCTATTTAGCCACTTGACTGAAAACACAGTTTGAATCCTACAACAACACAGAATGGGGTACTTAACGTTGTCGGACATAATCTTACCAGTGAAAAAGGGTGTTAGATAGGACTTTAAACACCGGAGACATGCAATTTTTTTTTATTCACGTGCAACGTGACAAATCCTGTGTTTAACACCATCTCTCCTCCTCCTTTCCCATTACACGTCCATGGTGACAGGCGGTCTTTGACGGTTAGGTTTCTAAATTATCGCGAAGCCGAGTGTTCCCTCGTGTTTTACATACTTTTTCTCAACTTCAATCAACGAAAATGCTGTTACCACCACCTCAAAGTATGGCTCAGCCGCTGTACAAGAAGTATGTTGCCATTTGATTTGTATTATGTTTTTAATAAATTTCTGGTTTAGAAGTCAATAAAAAATATTTAATAATGAAACAATTCATATTACTAGCTTTGTTTTACTGCTTTCATTTTTATATGACAAATAAGATCCTAGTACCCCATGCTAAGTTCTGGTTATTGAAGTGTTTTTTTTGCGTTAAGTGATTAAGTAGTCTTAATTTATCAATACCACTTGCTTTTAAACTAATTGATTTTTCATGTAGTACGTTTAATTTATTTACCTTTAGCGATAGTAGGGTTATTTATAGTCTTTAATAAATAAATAACATTCGACCACATTATTCGAAATTAGCAGAAATGTAACTTGTCCATCAACCACGTTTTTTTTTGTTGGAATTTCGTATAGGACCAAAAACTTGACTGTCAACCTCTCCGCTCCCTCCACAACCTCTTCCCCACGAGACATTATAAAATATCACACAAAAACAAACCTATTATAATCGTTCTAGAACGTAAAAGTTCATGATTTTTTTTTTTAGGGTTTTAGAAGTATATTTTTTGGAATATATTTGAGATTTATCTTTTCTACCTTGGAAAAAAGCTTGAGTTTAAAGAACTTAAGCTACAATCGCAAATACCTTCTAAATCGGGAATTCAGAAATATTAAACGTTAGCGATACTTGCCAGGCTTTTTCCACGCTCTATTTTATTCAATACTTCCCAAGGCCGCATATTAACTATAAGTAATTAGTATATATCGAGTTATTGGGAAATATAACTTTTTAAGACCGATTGAATAATTTTTACGACAGTTATCATAAAATATACTACTATGTTATCTCCCCTTACCCTTACCTGCATGAAAGTTGAGCTTCTTACTGTGGTCTCAGCAATTATTTAATTTCAATTATCTCATTTCATGTCTAATTTATTTCATAGTTTAATATTCCATTAGGTTATAAATTAACTGCCTGAAACACGAAATAATAGGAGATATCACGCCATCATCGGCAGATGTCCTGGAGAACGGCATTTCACTGATTTCTCAGCAGTAGTCCCTAGATACAAAATAACCTTAAATAAATTAAATCATTTTCCCCACTTAAAGTACGCGTGACTACATAAAATGAAAAACATTTGATGTAAAAAAGAAATTCTTTTTCTGAAAAACGTAGACGTGATAGATAAAATGGTTTTTGATCGGAATTGCGTTTTGAAAATACCCGTCCAAGACTGACTAAGTTGGTAGAGCACCGGACCGAATATTGGGTTCGAGTCGCGATCCTGTCAGAATTCGTTTTTTTTTTGCTAATAACTATTAATAAACAAATGGTTTTATTTAAAATTATATCTTCCCAAACGAACCTGATAGGGTCGTTTTTGATCCCCTAGGAAATTTATACAATTTGCATTCATCACATTTTAATAGTGCGAAGCTTGGAAATAGCTTACCGCACTAAAAGCAGAAATGCCCATAAATAGGACAGTGGCGGCCCTATTTAAAAGGCTGACTAGGCATAAGCGAAACGGAAGGAACTCGAACGAAATAGTACACTCTTAGCAGAACAACGGTGTATACATACATTGCATTGTGCATAGTCAGGCCGTATACACTTGCTCCCATTGAGTTAATATTTGTATAGCAGTCACAAAACCTGATGGATTTATCGTCGGATTTGTTTGACATTTATGCGAATAAATGATTCCCCTTCTTCATTTTCTTTTCTTTTTTAAGGTTCGAATCGAATACTTAATGCCGCAACACAGTCGGGATACAGAACTATTTGGGTTCCGGTGAACTCATACATGGCCAGTTGAGTCATTTTTAAGGTGGGACGTCACATCCGTGCAGGCATCGTGAAACCCTACTTTTCTTCGCCTGGCCAATTTAGAAAAACGGTTACTATAATAATGACGACACAATAAAAAGAGTAGATCGAATGGTCTGCAATGCTCTCTTTTTTTTCACTTTAAAACATGTTATTGCTGAGCCTGAAGAATAAAATAAATAAAAAATATCAAATCAATATGAACTTTGTAATAGGCTGCAGACATAATGATGCATACATATTAGGTAAGATGTAATAAAAAAAGGTTTATTGCTTGAGCAAAAATAATTAAGTAACTTCTTTTAACATTTAAAAATCATTTAAATCTTTGAACGCTTAAAGACCAAAAGTAAAGAAGGTAAAATTAAATTAAATTAAAAAAAACCCATTTATTTGCAACTTAAATAACGCATTGATGCATTTATTTAGTTTAAAATAAAGTATATGAAGCGGTTTAGCTCTCATCCTTACAATTCTCACCGTCTCCTAATACGGCGGTGGATTTGTGAATAGATATGTAAGTCGTGGGTTCATGGCAATGGACACTTCATGTCCTGAGCATATGTGGCTCTATTCCCCTCTCACTCCTGGTGAAACAGTCGGTTAGGAAGGCGGGGAGCTTCTGTTCCTTCCACAAACAGTCTAAGGGAATGCCTTGAGAGTGAGGGGGTCCTGGGCTGAATGTGTATGTATATATTGTATGAATGGAAATTGTACATAAGTATATAATTTAACTTCTTTATTGTGCTAAAATTACAATCTGCCTTATTAGGCAATACGTAATTGAGATAAATGTTCTCATTCATACCATATTTACAATTCATCATTCACTCGCTCATTCATATAATATTTACAAACAGCCCAAAGGCCTCCCAAATCCACATGTTTGTCCCCTCCCTCGCATACGAAAGAGGAAGCGGAGTCTTATCATACACAAGTATGAATCAATTCTTACATCTCAATTAGCATTGATGTACCTATAAATTCTAATGTTTCAAATAAAGAGTTAATGATAACAAAGGAGTTTAGCGAACAAAATAAATGATTTTCGCCCAAAAATACACAATATATATTAATTCACAAATAATGTTAATTCGAATAACTATGATTAAATATAACTTTATTTTAAGTTGAAATTTATTTTTTAAATTACATTTTTAGTTCATAATTGACCAAACAAAGAAAACAATTATGAAAACGTGAATGCTCAGGTTTCCGAACCTTGGCTATACTAATTTTTAGTTAATTTATGATGAATAATATATTACTAAAAAATGCAACTGTGTATTTATAACTAACTTTCCATTACTGTTTATTCCAATCTTCTTTTTTATTCTACTTTTATTTTTTTACTGCAACTTCCCTAGTTGATGGTGGGATAAAATTACAGAAATCGCACTTTTCACCTTATTTTTATGGTTTTAAAACGATAAGTAAGTTAGAAACGCCAAGCATGAGACAGCACAAGCTCGATTTAAACGGAGATTTTACTGGTCATACATATTTTACCGCTAATATAAATGGGCTGAATTCGACTCGATAAGCAGTCTGTATCCAGTTTTAGCCGGGAATTTATCGCTTTAATACTCCATATACTTTTTGCGTTAATTTTGATTTGCTCTCTTGCAACTTGGACAATGGAAGTTAATTGTATCTACACTAAATCATTTGCAGAGGTATGTCCCATATGGTTAGAATAAAAATGTTATTATAATGTATTTTTTCATTATTTTGGAAATTTCTTTTCAAACCCTTGGTAATACGCAATTCACAATGTATATTGTAATCACTACACACAGCTTATAACAAGGGCTTAAGTTAAGGTTAATTTAACTGAATGTTTGAAATAATGTAAATTTAAATATTTTTATTAATTAAAAATACGAGTACAGAGGTTTAATAACTGGAGCTGTTTTGATTTTAATTGTGAAGAAAAGGAATTTTTTTTTTCCAATGTTTGATACAACACGTAAAACGGTACGTTTAATAATTTTTAAAGAATTTCAGCTTATTATTTGGAAATTTATGAATCTTTTAAAGTACATAAGTAGTTAATTGTCTCATTTTTTAGTGTATATAAATATTTCGCAATTTGGACATTTCCATGTGAGCAGTTTGTCCAACGTGAGAACAACGGATTGTAGTTTGTCTTTGTTTAGAATCGCACTTCGGCTCAAAGTAATTTATTGAGAAAATGATTTGTTCCGAGTAAAGACTATTTGTTAAATTTTATGTTAATTTATATTATTTTCCGTCTCTTGAGCCTCAAGAAGTTGGGCGTTCTCATGTATATTATTTGTGTTGTCATCAACTAAAGTAGAATGGGTGAGAGCATTCCCAGAGTATATAGAATAAATGGTAGGACTGAGAATACTTCCGTGTAGAACACCTGCTTTTTGTGGAGATGTTGAATTAAGGTAACCATGAAAGGCGTGGCTGAATCGAGTAACGAAGACTGATTAGATAGTAAGGATTCTCTTGAGCCTCTTTAGAAACTAAAGCCGAAATGATTTTTTGAGATTAATTTAAATTATTTTTATTATTGAGTAATTTATATATATATTCCTTAATAACTAAATTGTATGCGTTTGACACTTTTAAACGCTTGAACATAAGTATTTAAACAGATTATAGTACTTATATCGTGATTATAATATTTATCCCGTAAGTTATACTTCAGTGCGTTCGTAGTAGATGCGTTTTTTTTAATATCCATTAAACGATTGTTAAGAAAATACTCCATGCAAAAAAAAATTCCTGATTTTATTTAATTGCTAAGATACCGGCAAAAAAGTTCTGCTCTTGGACTTGTTGATTATTATCATCGGAAAACATCCAATTATATTTTATTTAGAAGCAATATTAGTTTAAGGAAAGTCTCTCTTCATTTCGTGTACTATAACGTGCCAACTGCCTCCATAAGATAAGCTTTGAATAACTATGGTTCTTTTGGTAAGGAATTGAAAAAAATAAAAATTATTACTCATACTTCATCGGCTAGCAAGTAGAATGCGATACCTTAGGCAGATCCAATTTTGTATCTTGCCTTAGCAATTCACATCTCAAAAAAACGTGCTTTAAGCAAGATAATGTAATGTTTGTAAACTCCCACGATAAAGCATTTCCCTTTTTTTTTTCTTTGTCAGTTTTTGATTTACATGTAAAGCTGATAACGCAGCCTTAATTTTATAACGCTGCGGCGTATAAAGACATAAAACATCCTCTTGTTTATCTTCTTTCCAAACACTTCTTTCCAAAGGATAAGTTTAACAAGTATGTGTTTTAAATGGAACTCTCGGAAAATATATGGTATCTCCAGTCATTTTATGAATCACTTTTAGACACAAACTATTGGAATGAAACAGAAATTACCATATGCATATGAAACTATACGAATGATTTTTTAGTTTATATTGTTAATCCAAAGCCTTCTAGTTGATCGTACTATATAATATTTTAGAGAGTGTAATAACATTCAAGAAAGCAAGATACACTTTAGAATCCTTCAGAAATTCTGTATATGAAATTTCGACCTGATTTATTCTCATAGAAACATAAAGTGATTGAGAACTTTTTTTTTATCCACGAGGAAACCATAAAATTTTATGGTCTATTATGATAATTATTATGCAAACCAGTCGGATGATAAGGGTAATATTGTGAAGGCTGTCTTAATACACTTTCATTGTGTTCTTTGTGTGCCTTGTACATTCATGTGAATGAAAAATTCAGTCCTTGAACATTTAAATCACTTAATACTTCATTATAACGAAAGCACGAAATATCTCATTTTTGCAGATTAAAATCATTTTTCATCAAAGAATACCTTTCAATAAACTATTGGATCCGATACAATTTTACAATATCTTTCTTTTAATAGTTAGTTTAATTTTAGAGTTTTCAGGCCGGCTGCTGCTGTGTTGACGAGATTTCTAATTTGAGCACAGCCTTCTGACGTTGTCGTCATTGAAAAAAAATCAGCCCGGAAAATGTAAAATGAAAATCTTACATCTATGGATCAGAGGGACTAGCCTTTTTATCTGGTCATTTAAATATCTTATTGAAAATATTTATCGAAATCTAAGTTATTTCCTACAACAGTCTACCTGAGCTATGAATTGTGCAAATTTTTCCATAGAGTCCAATTGTTTTTGTCTAGTACGTCCGTTATCGTATACCAACGATATTACCTCACGACTAATGCGTCAGGACTGTTTAGAGTTACATCAAAATGTCAGATCGACTGTATCATTTTATGGCCGTTATCTTCGTACTGAGGTAATCATTACACTAGTACCATTAAAATGGATACTTAAAATAAAACCATGGCACAATATCTCATGAAGGTCTAAGGTCGGCCGAAGGTTGTATCAAGGATGTAACCTGTCTAACTTCATTTCTGTATTCTATTCGCCACTTCTTCATTAAAGTACCTTACTCTTTGATCCTAACTGGGATGAGAGCAGCTCGATCATACCATCTGTAACCTTCATCTGTAAGGTTACGAACTCAGTTTTTTTTTAGCAATGCTGCAATGGCTTTATACTTTATGCACACCCACACATACTCGTATTTCCCGATACATAGGCTTAACAAATCATGTTATTTCTTTCTGAAGGTGAACAAACGATTGAAACCATTTGACTTTTCACTCTGATAATTTATCAATAAGGAACGACGAAATGATTTTACGTCCTGTATTTTCTGCGGTTCAATGTTGGGAACGAACCATTATTTTTTTATTTTTTTCGTGGTTTTGTTAGCGAATAGGAAAAAACAGCCTCGTCAACAATAAATGAAAAATACCAATTTCCTTTGGAAATGTTATGAGTAAACATTGCCGGCCGCAATGTGGGATTTCAGCGACGTTTGTTGACACAGCCGATCTGAGGGCTTTGTGAAAAAAAAATAAGCTTTTTCCACCAAATCCTTCAATTCATCCACACCTACTAGTGCACTATTTCTGCCTCAAACAGTATTCTGCTAGAAACTAATCCTAGACATTGGTGAGATTTATTTCAATTTAACTGAAAACGCAATGCCATCTCTGTTAAGTAGTCCTGAGTAGCTGCCTAGAGATAGTTTTATTACCTTCTTAAATAAAGCGAAATCATGCTTCGAGTAGATATGTAATGAAACTACACTAATTTACTAACGTTTTAAAATTTAGCAAGATTGCCCTTTAATTATCAATCAACACCTCGTTAGCTTATTTCCGCTTTATCCACGCTAATTCGCGGTAGTATAAACAGCGCTTTAGTATAGAATCTACAAAACCCTCCAAGAAGCTTAATTTGTAATTTTTGTGATTTTTTTAATACTACCCCAGTTAAGTGATATTTTATTTGTCTATGTAGTGACGTTCCATCTACTACAATGTGAATACTATAGTATGATTTTCGGATTTGTAAAATTTCAGCAAAAACGTTCAGGATCTCCACGCAAGTTAAAACGTAAAATAGAAAATGACTCCAAATAAACTCTTCGTATATCTTCTTGTATGAGCCATCAGATGAATAGATGTAATTAACCCATAATCGTAACAAAGAATCTAATCGCGAATAACATAAATCAATTTCGTTATCGGTGTTTTTAAGACTGCATACATTTCAAGATAATGTCCGTGATTTATGAGGAATCTAAGAATTACGTTACAACATATACGCAACTTTAGAGATCGCTGTGTATATTTTGTCGTCGAGCCCTTGAGCCGTAGGGAAATTGATAATTTCAAAAAACTTAAATAGATAAAGAAAAAAATATATATATTAACTCAGTCCTTCGAAAGATAATAAGTCACCTAGGCAGGCTATTGATAATATATTTTTAACCTCCTCGGATGTTAGCGACCGAGTTCAGTTGTTAATCAGATGCAAAATATTGAGCGAAACAAATCCTGCCCATGAAGTTTTGAGCGACAATGGAAAACCTTGGCAGTGACAGATATGAAGGCAAGGCCGGAGCTATCTTTGACTGTGGATGTAAATGTAAATTAGTATAAATTTTCCCATTCCTTCTTTGTATTTGTTGGTTTAATTGTTTTGTTTTTTTGTGCCTACCTCTTTTTAGCATTCTTTTAATTAAAATAGATGTTCAAGAAAATTTATTTGAAGCTGAGTCATAACTTCTCGTTACAGATTTGTGTAATTAACTGACATCAAAGAATATTATCATAAAATATTTTGGCTAGAAGCCAAATTGAGCATTAGAGCGTTAACAGGTAACGATGTATTTTGTGCAAGATTCAATAGAATAGTACTTACATTTGTTTACCCAAACCCATTTACATGATTTGGAATAAAATATTAACTCGCCCACTAAAAATTTAAACCCATGACTTTGGCATGATTTAAGGCTCCTTAATTACATTATAACATTACAAAAAATTTCAAAACATTATACATGTCGCTAAGCAGTACGTCTAAATATTTGATTTCATACTATACTTGGTAGGGGTTGAAAATGTTTTTAATATCAATTAATTACTTTGTTACTTTTCATTAGGTTGCTTTTATATTTAGCTTCATCGAGAAATCGAATGGAATTACTCATAGTATAATGCTACCGCAACTTTTATAAGTGAAGTTGGATACATCTTCATGCCATCGGATTTTCAAATGATTCCAGTAGGAAACGTTTGTGCTTCCAGTTCGAAGTAGGCCCTCGAAGTTGAAGATAAAGATCATGGTGCACTCACGGGAGGCACCACACAAACTTGAGCATATAGTCCCAGGTGTGAAAACATAAGAGTTTATGACTTTGAAAAACCAACTATAGCCTAAAAACACAAAATTATAGGACGGTTATGAGTTTAAGTCAAGTTTGGGGTGACTGACCCGAAAGTATCAACGCCATACAAATTACCCCTCCTTGTATAGTATTTACTACCCGGATGATAAGGAAAATAAAAACAATCCACCTTGTAATTGAAAATTCCCCAATAATATCAAGATCGCGAAGTAGTTCTCTACCTGTTAAACCTTGATCAAAGGCCATTGCTTGTACCGCAAACAGCTAGCACCAAGGGTCCACAGTGAGATTGCAAATATAGACACAGTTCTCTTGGGATCGAAGCAGAATGGAAAGTAACCCTCACGGTGGCCAAGGAAGTCCAGTCGATCCGCTTACTCGCCGATGAGGAAACGGAAAGTGCCGCGTCCTCCAGCACCTTCTCAAACGTGGAACGATAATCATTAGAGACAGGATAATTACCTTATTGATAAAAGACTTACAAGTCTCACTGTGAAAGACCTCTAACCGCATAGTCAAATGACAACTTAAGGTTTTATTTGTCCTTGGTTAATGAGAACTTGGATGATTCTCATTCGCCTTGGCAGAGTTTATAGCCGTAGGAATTATAACATAATGGATTCCAAATTAGTCGGGATATTGACAACATGTATATCTCTATATTGCACAGAACGATGATGGCACTTCCTAACTATTCTCACCTCATCCTAATAAACTTCTGAAGAATGTCCTTTTGAAAACTCTTGATTCTACTATACTCGTTCTAGTTAAGTCTATCTATTTTAGAGGTGGAGAGAGAAGTTCCATTATTTCCTTAGATCCTCGGCATCAAACCTCATCCCCAAACAGACGAATTTCGGGAGACCGACAGCCCAGCCAAATCTTTAATTTTCTCCTTATTCCTTTTATTTATTTTTTTTTTTACAGAAAATGTGTGACAGTCAAGAAGTACCTACATTTCGTACACGGAGTTCTGTAGCTAGCCATTACCCCCCTCTTCTTCCAAACCAAAACTAAAATAGTCAGTGGTATTTATCCAATGAATTGTGTGATTTTTCACAAACATAAAACTGCGTCCCATTTCGAAAATGGAACTATAAAATAAATATTTCTGGCAGCATTTTTTTTAATGTAAATAGGGTCATCTTGGTGTCATACACAGATAGAGGTGGAATTTGACTTCAATTGACGTTGAACTGAGGATTTCGATTTCAAGATGACTGCAGGCTGTGAAACACAAAGTGAAAGAGAAGAACTGTTTTCTTCCTGCAATCATATAGAAAGTTCTGAGATGGCATTACAAAATCCCGTATGGAAGACTTTACACACCTAGAAAACAATATAGTATTTGCTACACAAAACAACAACTGAGTGATTATTTCAGAAAATCAATGAGTTATTATTGATGAATATTTTTAACATGCTTCATAATTAAACCTTTCAAATTACTACAAACTGATCGAAAAAAACAGCTTTTGGACCGTCAGAAATAAATTGCTGTTGTTAGTTTGTTTGAACAAATTCGAGGCAGTCCATCATGAGACTAACCATAAACATTTTAAGTTCTTAAGTATGACATGCTGTTAAGTTTGTGTTATGATTTTACTCAGATTCAGAGGTACTGTCCATTACAAACCAAATAACCAGGTTATCTGTGAAATAAAAAATACGAAGTAAAATATACAATTGCATATTTTATCATATCGATTCCAACATTGTTTTTCAATCATGAAAATGAGGATGGTTCAATGATTGCATTTTTTAATAATAGCGAAATCTTAAAACAGCTGTCTTGTGATGGCTGCTACATTAGACCCACAAACACAGGGAACATACAACCGTTGAAAACTTATCACTGACTTTGTAATAAATCTTTTCTCTTGTTCTATGAATAATCATACTTATTCAAATATATCATTTCAAGATAAGACTTTTTTTGGCGTTCAGATATCTTTAAAGTTTTTAAATATTGCAATAATTATTTTGTATCCGGAGGTCTTGAATCAGAAGGAAGAAAATCTTGATTAATTTTGAGGTCATCACCTCGATTCATCTATTACAAAGAGTTCTCGAATTAAAATAATATACTTTTATTATTGTTAGTCACACATTTTATTTTTTTTTGTTAGCTCTTTTGATCTTCGCTCTTCCATTTACCCATTTACGTTTTGGGTATTGAAAATAAATAACGCTACCTTAGTGTGACACCTTCTGCTGTTCATACCTACGTAGGTTCATTTATTTTGGATTGAGCTTGATACAGGTAGTATATACTCGTATATTCAGTACCCAAAGTTTTCAACTATTTTTCTTCGGTCTTTGCAGTTTTCTGTTAGTTTTTCTCACATACTAGTCTGAACTTTCAGGTGCCCTGTTAGTTTGCATGCGTTTCTTGTTATACTTCAATAGTTAGTAAGATCATTTTTTCGGGCGATTTTCTGACTTTTATGGTTCAAAAATACATTTCATAAGAGGAAGAGTCATGTCAAGTGGATAAACCAGTTTCAGCAGCTTACAGCGTTTCACTGCCTAGTGAGCAAGTAGCAAATTACGAACTACATACCATGTCCTTATCAGATCAAAACTGGACTACGTCTACATGGTACACAGGCTAATAAAAAGAAAGCTCTCTGAAGCCCTGCAAGACAAATCTAGGGCCCTTTTGCAAAAGCCCTGTAGTTAGCATCCATAGTGAGGCTGGCGACCTACCGTTAGAGATTAGATGAAAGTACTTGTTTATAAAATAAGCAAGTATGAAGTTCAGTCTTCAGAAACCCAACTGCCTAGGTACTTAAAAGCGGTTTTCCTCCTGAAATCCAAATGGTTTTTACAAAGATCTATTTTCTTTTAATAACTGAAAAATATTTCTACTGATCATACTTACCAATCGCAACAGAAAAGAGTGCGGTTGTATATCAGGATATAGCCCCCGAAATGGATATAATCTGAGCACCCAGGAAGACATAATTATAATCGAGTATCAGCGAGCACAAGTAAGAGGAAACGCAATGATCGAGTTGTTGAGCTCGAATTGTCTATCTTGGGCTAGTATCGATCTTGGGACGCAGACGGCCTAACGGTGAACAGCGGACCGGTTTCCTGTCCTCTTTCTGTACAGCCCGTGATCCTTTTGCGACTGCACCATGGCTCCTGACTCACGGCGGCGTCTCCTACCAGCCCGCAAAATTAATTCTACCTCCGCTATTTATAAACTGGTTCCCCGCTGACGATTGATTCATGGATGTTTTTATGAATGGGATCCCTCATTCATATTCCAGTATACCACTCAAGGTCTTAAGAGTACATTTTCCTCCTCTTTAACGGCGGTTTATAAACGCACCTTTCCTTCATCCTTGCTTCCATATTGCTTGAGAAGATAAGGTTACATGCGAGCTCAATGTTACCACATCTATCAACAATATTAATGGGTTGTTTAGCCCTTGTTTTTGTTGTTGTTTAGGTACGAAATAGAATATACCTCTTACGGTTGAGGATAGAAATCACACTATTCTGATCCAATTTTTACTCTCGTATATTTGACTATTTACAGTTCTTTTTGAGAATGTTTTTGAGAGAGGCAGTGATTACAGGTTAACACTTTTTTATATACTCCAACTTGTACACAGAACTTACCATAAAGCATTTACCCACTATTGAGAATGTTTTCAGTTATTTTGATGGAACTAAACTTTTGACAGTCGCCCAACTGTCAAACGTTTTGTAGTTCTTTCACAGTCAGTTGGTAGTGGTCCCTCAAGCTAATTACCTACTCAGCAAGTACTTAAGTACTTATTCGACCTGTGAAACATAGTTTAAATGCTTCTTGTGCATGTATCTCTGAACTCACATTACTAAAACGCTCATGAAAACCATTTTAGATAAAACATCCTGAGATGACTCAATTCATTTCCAAAGCGTTGTATTTTAACGGTCTTAGTCACAGAATCGATTAATTATTGCTAAAAAAATCGCCTGTATTAAATTGGATGGTTTACTTCCATAAAATGTAATTCAAGTATTAAATTAGTTTTTCATCTCTTTGGATTACCTTTCTATCATCAGATATCAAGTTATCCAAATTCCTTTAAGCGTGGTTTTTTTTAGATGATTATGTGGGGTACTGAAGTACCCAAAAAATTATTAAAAATACGTTTGAATAGGGATTATGAATTGAAGAGAAACAAATTCTTGGACAAAAACATTTTTTTTTCATTGCTGGTATTCGCTAAGAATAGACGGAATACAGAGACAGGTGCAGGTTTGGCAATAGCTCAGTCACGTCAAAATTAACTTACACATTCAAAGCGGCATTTTCGAAAACAAACAACTTCTGTTGGCTGATGCCTCAAATTAGTTAAATCGTAGTTACAACTAGTTACAAAATTTAGCATATCTTTATTGCTAAACCATACTACCACTCAAAAATAAATGTTAAGTCTATGCATATAATGTATATCAGTTTAGATTGTTGTAGACAATTAATCAATGTATTTTTGTTACAGGTAAGTACAAAAATGGAAGCGATTCGCATTTTGGTAATATAACATTTATGTATATTATTAAAATATTTACGTTCTTTTAAAAGGTAACGTAATTTTATTAGTTATTAACTGATGTTTAACGTTCTTTAACAAAAATAAGTCTGGCAAAAAGGTTATATTTAATTACAAAAAAAAACTTAAATTAATTATTTATAAATACTTGTTAACAATTTTGCTTCTTCTTCTTCTTTTATCCTCATCAATTATTTTCAAACCAAATCAGTTCTTTTTCTTTTGTTGCAATGGCTCTTCTTGGTTCTGCTAAGTCCAATACCACTAATTAAAAGAAATTTTAAAGTTTTTTTGACACACAATTTACAGCTAACATGTATCACGGGCCGATCCCAAAACTAGATGAGTATAATGCTCTGTGTGTTTTCATTATCACAACCACAACTATACTATAAAAGTTTTTCCATTGATCACTAGACCCTGACACCTATACACCAGGCCGGTCCCATAACTAGATAGAGAATAATTATGTGTGTGTTTTCATCATCACAACAACCAGTATACTCTCTTTTGTTTTTTTCATCCACTCTCAATTGTTTTTATTTTGCCTTCTTGATAAGTTGGATTAAATATTTATATAAAAACTCCACAATATCTAATCCCACAACAATATATATATATTTTTTAATGTACATCCCACTTAGCCAGCAAATTTAAATATAACTTTGCTTAGTCCCCATGGCAAAACAAAGAGTATAATCAAAACGTCGTTTGTTATGCTATGCAAAAGTGGAAGTTTACATTTCAGAAATCCAATGGCCCAATTAAATAACAAATGGTTCTTAATAATAAAGAGTAAATATTACCAATTAGTCAATAAAAAAAAAAATTGTCCAGTTGTGTATTGATACAGCGTCGCTCCTCTTGTTTGCTGTTGGACTGTTGTTGCTGTCCATTGGACTACTAATGGTAACAACTGTTGTAGCTTTTTGAAAGCCTTTGTTGTGTTTTGGGTATAACATACGTGTTAGTATTACACCTAGTTTACCAGTATACTGGTGAGCTATAGGATTGACTCACATATGTCTCGGTTATGCAAGAATTATCTGGTCTGAATTTAAGCATTAATTACGGAGCTAAACTAATTTATGAGTGGACTGGTGGCTTTGCTATTTGCTATGATTTTTTATGAATCAAAATTAATTTCCTTATATGGATGGCATTCCTATTGCTTAAAAATTGTTTTTATGAACAAATAAATTAAGATTATTTTTAATGTGTTTTATAGAATAAAATGATTCTAGTTAGTAACGCATATGTAATTTGATATTTAATATAAATTACTACCAAGAAAGAAAAAATGTTGTAACAAGAGCTTGGTTGTTTGGTTTTGGAGACAGTGGTGGGCTCTATTTGCGTACGGATTTTTCCCTGTAAGCTAATTATATAATAAATAAATAATAAAAATGCACTTTCCTCGTTTATAAAATAAATTTTATTATCCTTAAGAATGGGGAAAAAAAAGAATTTGCTTCTGAACTGCGCCGTAAGAAATCATTACGGACTTTTCCACTTGAGTATTTTTGTTTATTTGACTCACCAAAGTATAACAACCATAAGCACCAAAGCTTAAGGGTTGTAACAAGCGTTGTAGACTATGTATGGACTGTGCGTTGTAGTTTCATGTATATTGTACGTGCATATCATTTTTATTACTGCTATTGCAGAACTTTCAGGCGAAAAAACGTATAGTAGTTCGAGTTCTAACCAGTGATCAAACTTTTGACCACAATGCCTCTCTTGAATGGGATTGTGTTGACTGTTACTGTTCCCCTTGGAGCCGATTTGCTGTGTCGGATTGGTTTAGCGCAAGCGACAAGTGGAAATCGCTGACTCGGACTCGCAGTCAGTCCGATCTAAGACGCAATAGAAAACAGTGGACGCAAGCGATTCCCTTTCGCGATTCCACTCATCAGGCTGACGGAAATTCCTATAAAATCTGACTGTAGCAAAGGCAATTAAAATCTTCACTTACTATCTAGAAAGCTGTTCTGAGGTCCGTTTTTAGGGTTCTGTTGTCTTTAAAAGAATGTATATATATATTTTTTTTTTTGAACTGTTATTGGGATTGTTTCTTGTACTACCTGGAGAAAAGTCGTTGTTATAAGTCATAATCTCTCCCTGTGACTTAAATGAGCTATGTCATTAGCATTCTTAGTAGTTAGGAAAACTTGTCTGATTTTGTGCCCGTTTACATTCCCCTCTATTGAACTTTAATTAACATCAAAGAGATCTTTATTTCTTTTGAGGACTCCACAGAACAAAATTAAACCAATATTTATAAATAACGCTTAAAAAGCAGACCATCCACAATACCTTTTTAATGACGCAATACCAGCACCTAGCCTTTTTTAAACATATTTATACACGAATATTACTGACTTTCGCTAAACGGGAGGCCAGCCCCCTAATTTGGCTACGTCCTTGACTAACACAACGCACTAATCATTTAAGCCTTAAACATTTAATCTTCAAAGCCGCGTAATGAGCTCAACTACTTTAAGATTTACTACTCCTGCTCAATTTACCTGAACTTAAAGAAATTCAAAACAAATTATACATAAACATGAAAAGGTCCTCACTAATCAATAATTAAAACTTAAACAATTTATCTACACGATTAAATATGAAAACATTAGCCGGATTATAATAACAAAAAAAAATTTTACATCAATATAAAAACTTATTAACCCATTATTTAACTCCATTCAACATCACCTAAGCCCCAACAGAAATCCTAACAACAGAACAACGTAACTCCATGTTCCAAAGCTATCTATTCTAGTTGCCTAGTTCGCATTTCTTTTATTTCTAGCATGTACTTACTATTTGCAAATTACACTATGCCATCCTTTCATACTTGTTTACATAAACTTTCTGCAATAGTGTACAATCATATGATATATTGGAAACTCATATATTGGATACTAAAGCTTATTTCCCCGTACCTTTTTGAAAGTAAAGCTTTTCCGGCATCCCAATAAATAGGATATCAAAAAGATATGATAGAGGATGTCTCCATAATAATCCATTTAGGAATTATGCTAGGAAAAGAGTAGATAAGGAAGGCACAACCAAAAGAGAAATGAAAGATGCGGTAAAAATAAAAACAAAATCTTTAGAAGGTTACACAGAGACAGCTTTCTGTGCACATGTCAGCACACTTGGATGCATTATAGGTCAAGAAAAAAAAATACATATAACACATCAGTGGAACAGTGGAAAATTTCTTATTAAAATAACTGTAAAATTATATTTGACATCTCTAACATAAAAAAAAATATCAGTATATTATTTTTGTCGATTCTCGACGTAGTGCCTGGCGCATCAGTGTGACCCTGGTCTTATAGTTTCATATTGAGGGCTTCTGCTCGTTAAATAAAACACAATCAGTCAATAGTATCCAAGCCGAGACATAGAAGAGACTATACTTCGAAGCAAGTACAATTAATCACTTTACGATCAGGAAAATATACCGGATGAAAATACACCAGCCCACAGTGGTCCAGATGATACGAAATCCTGGCAAAGAATCAAAAATCGAAGTTGAATTACTTATTTAACAACAATACTTTAACCTATAATGACTAGAGCTATTGTCACACTTGTTTAAACACTAAGCGACGCATTGAGAAAAGTGAGGTCATTTATCTGTCATGGAAAAATTGAGAAAACAGATTTTGATGTACGAGTGTTTATAAATACTTTAATCCGTTTATTGACTGCTCTCAATTTTTGTAGAATCAAAGAAAGGTAGGTATCTCTGTATCTCTAGAAACTTACCTTTGGTATCAGCCTCTAGTTTGCCCTAGTATTCTTTTATAAGAAAATAGGTTCAAATGGAAGCTTTAGGACCATTTCCAGAGACACCACTTAGATTTTCCTTAAGTTGAGTTTAGACAATTTCAAGATTCTCTTAAGTAAAAGTAAGGTTTCGTTCGTAAATTTTCTCTAGTAAAAAAAAATATCAAATGAAAAATACTTCAATTTTGACTTTAGTATAGAAATCGTAAGGGCGGTATTGTCTAAACTCAGATTACTCAAGTGTCTTAGATCTAAGAAAATTTTTGGATGGGTAAGGTCTCCAGATTATTACAGCTTATCTACAATTTAAAATTGGTCGAATAGATGTCTGAAGCTTCACAGGCTGGAAATAAAGAGAGAAGGCGGTGCCGTGAGAATTTTTCTCAAAAAATCTCTAATTCCGAAACCTTTAACCATGTTTTTCATCAACTATTAATTAGACCCCCATTTAGTAGACCCAGTGATGTCCCTGCCCAGGAAGTGTCCAGGGCAAGCAAAACCTTTTCGCTTCTTCCTAAAAGAATTGATTACAGGTCTTCAACAGCCTAATCCTCAGAAATTTTTTTTTGATAACTATGACTGCTCTTCAGAAATCAGCAATGAATAAGGCATGGACACTTCGTCATTTTTTTACTTGCTCTGTTTTATTTATGTTGATTATTTTTTTTTTTGTTAAATATGAATTTTGCTTTTATAAATTAATTTGATTTTTCTAAAAAAAGATGGCTCTAATATCAATATATAAATTAGAGTTTAGAGTAAATTTCAATTTTAATAAACGCAGAGCTTTGGCCGTAATGTGTAGCAGGAGAACAACTTTGTAGTGAGTGCCACCTGTTGGAACAAAAGGAATTTGTTTGTCCTGGGCAAACGTAGATCATTCTGGCCCCTGGAATGAAAGGAGTTTAATGTAGTGCGAAGCCGTGTTTTGTAGTTTGAGTGTTCCGTGTTTACTTGTAGTAGGCCGTGTTTACTAATATTGGTTATAGTATTTGTATTGTTAAAAGTAATGGTTAATATAGATCTGTATAACGGAAATGTGTGTCTAGTGTTTTAGTTATCTGAAAAAAAAATCCCTAATCCATCTGCACAATGAGGTATTGAATTTCATCGAACTAAAACAAGACGGAGGCTACTCATGTTACAGTATTGCGATAGGTTAGTATTATCAGATAAGAGGTGGCCTCTAGACAGTTACGCCCTGTTTCTCATGCTGTCACCTCTAATGCTGTAGACTGTAGATCCCGTCTGACACGCCCTGTTGAATTTGTGCTTTTTCATATTTGAGGTGAAAAGTGGTAAAAGTAATAAGACTGTAGTGGTGTTTCGGGCGATTTCATCTTCGACGATGGGTGCACTGAAGGAAAATAAATTGACAGGTCCTTGTTGATATTGACAAAAGCATGGGCTATACCAGATAAACACCTGCAGAGAAATAGTACTACTTCCAATGATTTTTATTAAGCATGGCTATTTGTCGTGATTGGTTTATATGGTTTTTTTCTTATTTTAATAAGCCAACGAAGAAACAGATCAGATTTGTTGACACCGATTCCGTTCTAACGACGAATGTTTACGCGACTCGTCAAACGGGTTTTGTCTTGAGAAATGTAATATCAAAGCTCATAAAAAAAAAATCTGAAGAGTAATTCATTATTCAACTATTTACTTGGGAATTCAATTCCTTTGAAGCTAATGGCCATTGTGTACTTTACAACACTTCATTGTTTTTATATTTACTTGCATTTGATTTGTTAAAAGCTAAATGATAAAACATTATTCATTGACGTCGGTTGTCTTGGCGATTTCCCTTTCGATTGGAAATAAGTATCTTATTCAATATCAAAGGAGACATTACATTAACAGCGATGTGAAAATGGAGTGAACAATTTACTTTTTAAAATATAAATACGATTGTCTTTAATAATCTATCTGCCAGCATATCTGTTGGATGGGAATTGTGTGAAATATAATGATCAAGGATAACTTATTTTCTCTGAGTCTTGAGTTTTACCAAATCACTGCTCGGAGGGTTTTTAAGACTTAATGTCCTCATTTGTCCTCGCGAGTGGAAGACACATTACAGTTGCGTGGGGGGGGGGGAAGCTGCGATGAGACAGCTCGTTATAAATAACCATACTCCACAATCCCGTCGAATTATTGTCTCTATTTACTGCCTTGGCATTTTTTGTTTTTTGGCACAGTTGCTATGAAAGAAAACAATTTTTCCGTTTTTTACGCCAATAATAATACGTTTACATAAGTATGAATGAATTCTTACACCCCCATGAAAAATGATGTTCAAGCAAGGTGTAATTTTTCAGATAATAATCTTATATAAATATTTCATAGAAGTGCTCAAAATAAACCTTTAAAAAAGTTCAATCAGTGATTATTCGTTGAACGGAATGGTATGTTGTATTTTTTTTATTACTTTATCACACTCCTAATGAAGTGTTAAAACCGTTGTCAGCCGTGGAAACTTCGGGATTTTGATTATAATTTGATTAACTGACGCCAATAATTGTTATATAAACGTTCTCATCAGATTATTTTTGAAGCGGCGTTCATTTGAAAGGTGATAGAAAATTAAACAAAACAACGTTCACAATAATCTTCTATTAATATTGTAATGTGTTTAAGCAAGACTACAAAACGATATATGAACGTTCTGCTAAACCAGAACTTACTAACTTGTGTTCAATGGTATATAAATCATTTGAGTATTATTTGGGGACAAAAAAATGTCCAGAAGGCACTGGCAATACCATGCTACTGCCTAAATTAACTGGAAACACAGATAGAAGTCAATTAAAAAAATTATAAAATATAAAATTGAAGATATATAAACAAAATTATTAATGGTTCAACTTTTCGGGCTTCTTGATGACTCTTCTACGACTGGCTTGCCCTCGACTACCGCCTAGCACCTTTCGTTCCTCAGTGGCTACCTCCAGCCCCAGCGGGTAAACTCTCTTAATTGGCCTTATCCTACCAACACTTCTGGTCCTCAAACGAACCACCCTCGCCTTTCCGTCTTTCCCAGATATGGCTTCATTATCCTAGCAATAGGACACCCCAATCTCTTCTTGTCTTCACTCTCCACTAGAAATATTTCCCCGACAGTGACCTTTCTTGGTTCGCTGGCTTTAGCTTGAAACTCCAACTGCCCTAAATATCTCAGCGAAATCTTGATTGCAGTTGTATTTTAATCTCTTGTCGATAATCCTATCTTTTACGCAGGTATGTTGATTCTATTTCGTCAATGTCTGGTACCTCTACCTCGTCTACTTACCCTACCACGCTTGGTGTCCAGGTATCTAATTCTTTGGATCATTTGCTTTGATGTTTTTCCAAGAATACATCTCAGAATGGTTTTTATAATACCTATCGACGCTCCCATCACCCCCCCCCCACTTGACCATGGTGCTAATTAATAATTTTCTATTAATATTTTAATGTGTTTAAGCAAATACTACAAAACGATTTATAAACTACGCTGTGTTCAACTGCTAAACAAGAACTTATTAGCATGTGTTCAATGGTATACAAATCATTAGAGTAATGTTTAGGAACACTCAAATATACAGAAGCCACTCGCATCAGCTGAATTTAACACAATGAATAGCATCCACCATGTAAACATAAAAACATATTCACTTAAGTATATATGAGTTCTCTCTAATCATTTCAAGTGCAAGCATGTGCTGACATTTATTTTCATTGGAAATTTCACATTTTTTTATCTCTTTTACCTACAATGTATGTTGCTCTACATGCTTCTTGAAACTTCAGATCCTTATGTATTCTTGCTATACATATCAGATTCTGAATAAACATGGGGATCAGCAAAAAAAAAAATACTAGTAGCAATAAATTCCATGCTCAAAATAAAATATTTAACCACCTTAGGATAATAAAATAAAAAACGTGAAAAACTAAAATCCAACTTGATATGTTTTCTTTATTCCCTGAAAAGACCTAATTTCCAGTGTGTGGCGTGAAGTTGGGTTAGACTACGCAGAGGCTAAGGATAGAACCATTGGCAGTCTCTTATCGGGAGGAAGTAGGGCCCCACCGCTGATAAGTTTTCTCACGGCTATACCAACAATTTAGATCCTCCCAATTGTATGTTTATTTTTGTAAATGCTTTAGTCCCGTTAGTTACAATCGGGAATACCGCTGAAAGGTTTGCTGGTTGTAACGAGGAATTAACCGAAGTAGTTGGAATAGCTAGACGAGTTTTCTTAACTTTATTGGTAGTTGATCCATCGTTGAAAAGCCTAGTCCTAATATGGCTTGGAATTTGTTTTTCTATTGAATACATTGATTATAAATAAAAGTGTTTTTTAATGTAGAAGCGAAATAAAAGACGCCAAAACAGAAGAAACTAAATCCAATGATCCTTAAAGTTTCTTACAACTTAAAAATTATAATATTAATAAACAACTCAGGATTTCTGACCGAAAATCTGTACTTAATAAAAAAAGAAATTATAAATAACTAAAACATAAAAAGAGTCCTTGTCCTTGGCTATGTTTTTGTAATATGACTTAATTTTTATCAACGTTACTGCCTTTGATGGGATGTTGAAACAAAGGGGAAAACCAAAACTTTATACCTTAAATAAAGACTTCAAAAATCGTCAAATTTGGCAAAACGGACAAAAACGATTTTAATTTATTGAAAAAACTTCCAACACATCAAGTTTTTCTGCTAAACTAAAGTTTATTCTATTTAATTTAACATCTAGTATTCTATTTAATATGTTAAAAATCACCATAAAAACATGACTCCTTATTAATTTATTGATGATCATCAAGCTCAGTATCTTAGCTCTATGTAAAGCCACATTCAATTTACATCCGGCATTCGAACATTATTGTGCTCTTGTTTTTATTTCTAGATTATTATAGTTTTTATTATAGCTCTAATGGGTTGTGTTTTTTCTCCGGACAACTTTTATTTTATGTCTTGTGAATACTCGGTAAAAAGTCAACAAAGAAACATAAGTGATTTTGTGAGGAAAGTTTATTTCGCTTACATCAAATTGCAAGTTGGGGATTATGGCAAAGCATGGGCTCCTCATAAGGTGTGCAGAAAATGCGAGGAAGATCTTCGTTTGTGGTTGAATGGCAACAAAAACTCATTTCGTTTTGGCATTCCTATGATGCCGCGTGAACAGAGAATCCACTCTACCGACTGCTATTTCTGTTCGGTAGATGTAAAAGGATTTAATACAAAAAAAAAATCTATTTTAACCTAATCCTAACTATTCTTCCAGTGTCCCATAGCTCTAAAATGCCAGGTCCACAGCCACCTTCCAGTTAAGATGATATCCTGAGTGAGTTGGAGGACGGAGACGTTACCTCCCTAGGGCAGATGAAGCTCAGATTTTTCTCTTGAACAGGGAGCCAACTTCAATACTAACTATGTTGTTGGGTCCGTAGGCAGGTTATACAAAATATCCCTGATTTCTATGATTGTGGGGCAAGACTTGGGAAGGCAACAGTTAAGAGCAGGGTGAAATCGAGATATAGTGTCTCCGAAAAACGGATAACATAAAAGAAAAGAAAAAAAAGATCGTATATATCACAAAAATATTGTTTTGTTTATTAAGAAATAATATGTTTAGTACATAGAAATAAAATATTGATTTTTTTAATTACTGTATATTTTCTTCTCAAACCTCCTTTATTTAGCAAAACAAAATTGTACGTGATGGGGGTCATTTTTAGGTTCAGCGAACTTTAAAATGTATAATTAAGCAAACATATCCCATGCAGCTAAAAAAATTTTTTTTCCAGACCTATGTTGTCTGTTACTGACTTTTCAAAGGTTACACTAAACAACACACGAAATATCAAACCGCATTCTTACAAACGTTGGCACATTTCAAGATGAAGGAAACAAGTCATTCAAAATTCTACAGATGTGTTATAAAATTCATCAATAGTGAGAATATTATAGATGTGTTTTGATTTACAATAGCATTGAAGAATACTTTACTTCACCCCAAAAATGTTAATAAAACAGTTTTCGAAAATTTTTCAGTGATACATCTTGCCACATAAGAAAGTATTACGATTAATTTAATTTCCGGTTTTGATTGACTGACACATTCATTTTAAATACCAAATTGAATTTTAGGAATAACCGTACAATTTTTTCCCTTTAAGCTGAAAATTAATAGATACATACTAATTACCAAAATTCGGAAAACCTGTTTAATTACTTATGCAAGGTGTATATATCTGTTTCTGTGCATGTTTGATTACTTATATTCCTGCTTAGTATTTGCCCGGTGAATAGGCATACAATTAGACTAGTATTGGCCCTCATTGAAAGCCATTCCGAATTGGCGCGTGATCGGATTGCTCAGTTTCCAATTCCTGGCAAATGTACATAAAGAAAGGAAGCAAAATTGAGCCAATTAATGCAGATGGAAACAATTAATGAATGTATTATGTGGAACTCACTCCGCCAATACCTAAAATATATTCAAAGACATATTATAAAGGTATCACATATTCAAATTGAAACAACATCTAAGGCAATCGCATGGACTAGTAGTGGTGATATAAAATTAAGAACCTGGGTACAAATCACTCAATAAAAAGTTAGTAAAAAAGGGTAACTCCGAATAGGACAGCCCGCTTTTTAACCCTAAATGGTCCTCAACCCTATATGAAGTCAGAAATGAAATCCAATTTTTTCCACAACGCAGGGATTTTCAGTTGTATTTATCAGTATTTGTAGCAATTTTACCATGTCACTAAGCAATGAAGGGCGTAATAATAACTGTACCAGATATTATAAGTTATAGTATCTCAAATACTTTTTTTTTCTATTGCGTCTCAATTTTTTTATGAATTGCATTTTGATCAGTATAAGTGGTTACAAGTAACAAAGCATAAAATAGGAAGGAAATGATTCACGCGATCAATAAATATTGAGTTTTATTGGCGCTAATTTACATTTGCACAGCTAGATAAATCATACACACGATTTTCGTCCTGGAGAACGACGACTTCCGTTAGAAATCGTCAATGATTTTTCTCATAAGGAACCATCAAGTCATTGGCGATTATAAACAGAAGTCTGCGTTCTCCGGGAGAAAATACTTGTCGTGTTTCAAGATGTGATAATGTAAAGGAGTATAAATTGACCTTGTTTTTTATCGATCGGCTGAATGAATTTTCCCCGTTGTCCTAAAGTTTGGGTAACCACTTAAATTGATAATCATTTGGCAATAAAAATTGGTTTTCTGAAAAACCTAGCCGTGATCTAAATTTCAGTGTTTGAATTGCAATAAGAATACTCTGGTCCACTTATTACAATTAATCATCAGCGTTTTAAATTTCACGAGACAACGAGTGGTTTTGTGAACATAACTCTAGTCTTTATCAAATCTCTGATTATGATACAAGTGTGAAATTCAAAAGACAAGAAATCTGTATGATTCATTTTCGAACTTATTGTCATAATTACTGCCAATATTTTGTTTCTGATACATCTTCAGGAAATATGTTGTGTCTTTCAAATTCATTCGCTTTGGCGAGGGATAATTTGTCAACCTCTATTTAGGGCAACTTTACGCAGGAAGAAGGTGGTAAATTAAGTGATAATGTCCAATAGAAGTTAGTAGTTGATGTATAATGATTTATAATTTATTGTATTGAAAAAGTAACGTGGTGGACATTTTAATAAAATATAGTTTAATGTTAATATAATTATTACTTGCTGATGTAACTGTTAATACCGCGATATAATTTCATTCAAGATAAAAAAAAAAGCGGGTTATATTTACATCGCCACCGATTTCTTAGTGATAAAATAAAATGAAACACCTTTGAAAATTTATAGAAAGTGTTCAGTACATGTAAATGAAATTATTTCTGTTCACCTTGCGATCGTGGGCACATCGATGAAGGTTGCGTGGAGCCTGTTCTTATAGAATATTGGTACGGTGTATATAAGTATTTTTGATTTTAGGACTCTTCTTGTCTGTTGATGCTTTTTTGGTTTTGAAAAAATTAAATCGCAAAATGTGAAATCCTGCATTTCTAAAATTAAATTTTGAAAAAGCTAGTTGTAAAGTACAAATTTTGTAAGCCATCTCTGTTACTGGAAGTCTCCTTAAAATAAAATATGAATAAGAGCATTTATCTTAATTACTTATTGCCTTATAAGGCAGATTGTAATTATAGCACAATAAAGGAATATATATATATATATATATATATATATATATATAAAATAAAATATTCGAACATTAAATACTCGATTTTTATCGTTTGCTTCCAAAACTGTATCGGAGAAATCTTACAAGTTATCAAAACGGGCTCTGTCCACCTTTAATTTGTGTTTTCCCATTCATAACGGTCCACATAATGAGTATACTTAACGGTTTTGCGGAGCATATGTTGGTTGATTAATTTTTTAGGCCGCTTTCATAGAAAAATTATAGTTTCTTACAAACAATTCAGACGAAAAACGAGTGCCTAGTTGAAATCATAACCATACCGGAGATCAAGATGTCTCGGGTTCAACCCCGGGCCCTATCACAATCTTTTCTTTGGCTAGTAGCTATTAAAGGATATTTAGTTTTTTAACAAATTGTATTGCATAACACAATTACGTAAAGCATCCCATGAAATAACAGGGGAACCTTTTGCGTCGCAGAGAAATTTTCTTCCAAAATAATGAGTCCGTTCTCTAAAAGAGTGTCCATTGTTCGTTTTTATCAAGTTTACGCTTCGTTAATTTTTTTCTAACAACCTTTTTATTGATAATCGCCATATATTTATTAATGGGCATGTAGCCTATCTTTTTTTATAAGCACTTCAACAATAATCTTCATTCTGACCGAATATCCCGTAGAGAAATTTTGTAAACGTAACACTAGTTGTTTGTCATTCATTCATTTAACCAAACAGTCCAAGGCTTTTTTAGATGATTCTGCAGAATACAAGCTTTATAGGAAATGTTAAGAAATAAGAAATTACAAGAAATCCAGACATAAATGCTCAAGAATTCACAATGAAAATTGTTCACTAAAAAACCTTCGTTAGTTCCTTTCAAAGCATGACTATAGCTCGAGTAAAACAGTTCATGAAATTCCCATTATTTTATTTATTGAGTATATTACCGATATATCCTAACTCCGATAATATTCAAAGTCGTGTGTTTGAATATCTGTATAGCTAACGAACTGAAACTATACAGTTAATAGGTTTGAATTACGATTGAGTTACACATCTCTATAACAAATTAGCTGGTTATTTTCACATTGCAAAGATACAACATAATATAAGATATTTTATTTTATTCATTGTTATTTACTTGTAACTACGTGGTTTTTCTATTATTTATATTGTTGTAATTCAAACCGATTGTCATGAGGTATTAATATCAGTTCGTTAGCTACCCACGTAACACTTGTACCTCGTTTTGTCTCGATTCTTCTGCCCTTAAATTTTGTTTCTAATTATTACTAATTGTGTTCAACCCCTAATTCATGTTATTTGGTCTGACAATCGACCCTTCTTCTCGGTGGCATTTCACTTTTTGATTCACCTGCCTTTTCATCACCTGCATAGAATTAATATTGACTATGCAGATATAAAAACTTCGACGATCGATATATCGAAAGGTTCGATTGTTGTTGATTGGATTACGATTACAGCGAGGTGTGAGAAGGAGGCGCTAGAGAGGGTAGTGACGGGTCAGGCTCGGCCGACGTCATGGAAAAACCCCAGGCTTCCAGCCGGCTGTTCCATTCAGACCCCTAGGTCTGGGTGGGAGCTGTTCCAAGAATTGCCAGGGGAGCGGGAGGTCTCTAAAGTAGGGTGCGCATGCATCAAACACGGATAAGGGTACAAAAAAGATCATGGTTATACCTACAACGATCCCCTAAACTGCCTTCGTAGCGTCAGGTGTAGGAGTGCCATTACAGGCCAGGGGAAAGTTGCTGGGACCGCAATTCTTCCACTCCTCTCGGCACTCCAGAAGTCAATGACTTCTGCAATTCGCCTAAGGCGAAAACAAACAATGCTCTCATGAAGAGAAGTCGTGAAACAAATATTTAAGGACAAGAGTAAGGATGTCAACAACAAAGAGTTCATATTTAGCTCAGAATATTTATCCGAGGAAATGAATTTGATAGAATAACGGCTTAGGTTAACGAAAGATCATATTTTCATCAAATTTATTATTGGACAGTGTTTCGATATACCATCCAGAGGGCAAGAGTAAATTCAATAACTTGACATTATGTTATAACTCATCGTTTTCTCCCATCTTACCCATTTGTAGAAACCAACTATAATTAATATTCTCCTAACAATAATCATTGGGAAATTCTCTAATAGTGGTTGTTCCTCAATCGTAAAGAGAACCCAACGGGATATCGGGAAAGTCGTTGGTCCGAATCCCGCATCTCCCAGAATATTTTTTTAAGGCTAATAATGAATGATGAATCTCCCTGATAATTAATGAATAAAGGATGAACATCCCATCTATTGAATTTTGAATGGTATCTGTGTTAATCACGAATTGGTTTTTGGTCGAAACTTTGGATAGTAGATTCATTATCCGATTAGTCACAAAGAATTTTATACGAAACAGTTTTAGTTAGGAAATGTGAGTGTTTGACATTCTCGACTTCAATCAATTGTGGGAAAGCATATCATCACAAAAGAAATCTTAAAAACTTATCTTATCTTATTTTTTGGTTCTTAGGGTTTTGGGGTTACTTCAATGTCAAGGGAGCATTAAAGGTAATTAAAAAATCAAATCAAACCAAAAAATGCGTATTTAATTAACGACATTTTTTTGAAGCCAATTAATTAGGTATTTTTGGTCAATTTTATCGTTTAGTATTAAAGGTCAGAAATACTCATTGTGAAATAATTACTGTGTATTTAAGACGCTTATGATGATTTATAAAAAAAACCGCTTTTCGATCAAAATCAGAAAATATTGACATAATAACCGGATCGAATTGTATTAAATTTATATATTTTTTTTATACATTCCGTTAATGTATTTTAACTAACTCCTAATTTTAATATTTTAAGGTGATGTTGAATAAATATATGATTTTTCAGTCGAACAAATCTTTTTTACGACCGATATCGTTGAACAAATAAGATTGTTGTTTTTGGACGATCCTGATTGAATGTAGAGCTCCAGTTAAGCTTCGAAAAAAAAGAAAAAAAAAGATGAGATCCCGGACTAACAATTTTTTTTGTAGTTTTTTGTTGCATTACTTAACTCTGAAATTCTTGCATTCTTAGTAAACTATATATCTATGATTGCCAAGTCTGTTTTGCTGTCTGTTACCAGTCTCGACTTGTTGTTTTAGGATTTGCGAACAGGGCCCCATCTTTCTAAACTTTTTGTTACTTTTTATGTATGTACTTGGGACAGAAGTTAACTGGAATCACACGTTAATAACACATGGTGTTAGATAGCACATGTTACGTAAATAATATATAATTGTCTGAATCTAGCGTATTGTAGAAAACGAAAAAAGAACTTATTGTTTATAATTTGTTTAGATCTTAACTTGTCGTGTTTAAAAGTTACTTTATTAAATAATATAATAATGCGATAAAATAAAATATAATTTTAAAAATAACTCTTGTTTTATTCAGTTTTAAAAATAATAAATAGTTGATATATGTTACGAAAATAATAAAATTATATCCGCTACCGTTCGAAGTAGGAGTATTTCACGGCTCAGAATGAAACGATAAACTTTCCACTCACTCAAAATATTATTATAGGCTTCAATAATTCCTTATGGAAATATGTCCCGGATGAGACTGATTTCGAAGAACTGATGAAACCATGACAAAACTTAAATGAGTAAATAAAAAGTTTTATCTTCGGCCACCGGGCCCCGGGGCTTTGCCTCCCCCCCCCCCCCTTTGGCACCCATTCGCCGGACCTGTTTGCAACGTTACTTCGAGGTTTAGTTGATAGTAGTTGCAAAAACTACCAATAACAGTTTTGAATGTGTCCACAGTTTAGTGCTTCTGTTATATGATCTATAAACATAAAACTAGCTTATTGCTTCGGGAATCCTTGCCAATAACATTCCTTGAGTTTATAACCATAGAATTCTTATACGTCGAGCTTTAAACTACAAATTTTCCACGAATGTAATCTAATTTTATAAGGTGGGCATTATATTTACTCAAGTTTGATTTCATCAAATGCTATCGTGCAAGTTCAGATAATTGGATCGATTTACCAATTTAAAAATGATTGTTTGAACCATTTCCTGTTTATTGAATGGACTCTATCTGTTGTTCTCGCCTGTTTCTGTCAGATTTTGTTTTCCGTTGATAGCAGTATCATTGTTTCAAATGTTGCACAGTGATTTGACGATTTTCTTGTCAACTATCAGGAATATACAAAAATATTAAGTGTAATTCCTAAATTTGTGAGTATAAGTAGGTAGACATTATCATGCGCTCACACGTGTCAAGGTTAACATTAACCATAAATAAGGCGCATAATATGTGGTGATACACTTTTCCTCAAGACTTTCGGGCTCAGAAAACTTTGCTCTATTTTTCCAATACAAATCTATTGGGGAACATAACTTCATACATTGTTCTTATCAAAACTTGAAGCTATCTTCACTAAAAAAAAAAACAGCGTAAAGCAAGTTTATTTTTATGACACTCTTGTTTTGAGCCTAAATTTCATCACGCAATATAATTAAGATTGTTATTTGCCAAAATTATATTACAAACAAATGTAAGAAAATAAATTTTTTGCTGTATAAAAGAAGGGTGATAATCACTACATTACCTACCCTAAGCAGTACAATGTTCAATATTTATTTTTGAAACTGCGCCCATGTTTCATCCCATTAAATACTATGTCATTTGTAACAGCTATTTTGTCCATATAACGTTTCATGACATCAGTTACGCTATTAGACAAGTAGTTTGTTCAAGTGGACGTTTATTCTGTCTCAAGAGTGATGATACAATTTGTTCCAACGGGCTTGTTTCAATGTTTTTTTTTTGGATATCAACAGTGTTCTACGGTTTTATGTGTCGTCCATTGCAATTTTTAAATATCGAAAATAAATTTAGTGTACTACCAGAAATAAGCAATCATTTTTTGAAACATACTTTGTTTTCTTAGATAGAACGGGTATCAAACCACCAGCACAGAAAACGAAATGAATCTAGAGAAGTCATTTAATTTGTTATCCTTTTAAACTTCATAACCTGTTAGTGAGCTCAAAAAAACAATCCAGGACATATTTAAAAATGTAATTAAGGTTTTTAAAAAAAAATCAGTACTCGACAGATTTTTCAGAGTACCTTCCCTCTCAACACTCACATATCTATTATCTGCCCCTCAACTCTGCTGTATAAACCAAAGTGCGAGATTTCTAAGAACTGTTGTGTCTGTAAGGCAGTATGTATCCAGGCACCAAATGAAATTTACAGGTCTGGCCCAATACAACTCAGAATGCTGACGAGACAAACTTTTTATTGATTTGAAAAAAAAATGTTAACTTTCCAAAAGCTGATATTTGCATTTTTCTCCTAAAATATTAATATATTGCGTTAAAAATTTTAATAAACGTTAAACGTATTTATCTGTCTAAATACGTTTTGTAAATATTGATTACTGTTGTCACCACACGCACTTAACCGGTACATTTTAAAAATGTGCGCGGTAGTGTCTGTGCCGGCACTGAGTACGGCCAAGGTGTACACACAATTATGGTTAAAAAATAAACCTCTTGTTGCAATATGCATCAATGTTTTAGGTTTTAATATTATTTAGCAAATAATTCGCGCTGGAAGAAATAAATCTGAAAATGAAAAATGTTCTCTAATTACAAACATCAATCAAAAAAATAATACATGGTTTTTCCCAGGCAAGGCCGGAAAGTAGAAAATAATTTATGTCAATAGTTCAGGCCTTTATAGACAATATAAATTCGTTTACTCTTTTATCCTAAAAGGTTTCTTATCTTTTTCCCTCCGATGGCTTATCAATGGTCAAACAAATCGTTCATTGCGAATGACTAATCGATGATCTCTCTCGCTGGTATCAATCATACTTCAACGTATCTTTGTTTGCTTATAGTTAGGTGTTGATAAATTAATTGAGCTCGGTTATTCATTTTTCCAGACAATGGCCAAACAGAAAAATAGAAGAAAAAACTATGCCCTTGGAATCGCTGAAATGTAAGATATTGTGTTTGGCAAGTAAACATCTAACCAAGGCTGAGGTAACATCTTGCATAAGCTGAAAACTATTAGAAAAATTTAGTCCCCATTTAAAAAACATATTGAGAAATTTTGTTAAATCGGTGAAACTATGTGACCAGATATCAAAGATAAAAATATCCTAAATTACTTTTTCCTCAGTAGTCTGTGAAGCTTGGAGTTTAAGAAATAAGACCTTTAATAGCTACATTATGATCGTGTATGTTATGGTTTGACATTGGGTTAGATGCCATTTTCTTTAGTGTTATTTGTTACCCTTGATTTTACGAACTAATGCAATATTTTAAGATACAGAAGATTTTAATTTAATCTATTTTTGCTTAGAGATTATGCAGCTATGGGATTCACTCGAAATTATGCAATAGGTGGAAATTTCCTGACCTCAAATCAGTCACAAGTTCACGCCTGTTGTTCATACATAACGCTTTAAATCTGTAAATCTTTAAAACAATACCTAGAGATAAATTTGTCTACAGTATGATTTTTTTTAGGTATACAAACAATGTATCATTTGAGAGTATTTTTCCGAAATGAAATAAATATCTGAATAGAGGGAAAATTTTTATTGAAAAGCCATGCCCAAAACTTTTTATAGCGATAGTAGTTATTAGTAATTAAGAGTCAATTACTTCTTCAGAGTTGGTCATTAAGGAACCACCATTCACCACTATGATGGTCTAATTATAATCTATTGCCCCTATAAACTGACGCACACACAATTACGCTACTCCACGTGTCTCCACACTTTAGTTTCCTCGAAGCGGTCTGCTTATGCCAGTTATAAGAATTCGGTCTCGTCACGCCCGCAGATGACTGAGAAGTATTCCGTTGTCTGCCTTTTCTGTTTCGTCAAACCAAAACTTTCAAGGAAATGTTCACACTTCCCTATTCTAAAGTTACTTCAGTGTATAAAAATAATAAAAGTAATATATATATATAATAATAAAATCAAATTATTTAAAATCTTATTTTTATATATTTGTATGATGTGTAGGTGATATAAATATGATGCAAAGGGAATCAAATAATGAGAAAGCAACTTGCAACATCTTTACTATTAATATTCCTGTTGTCAAAAATTGCCAGTTACTTCTGCTTAACACTTCAATGAGCTAGAAATTTATTTTCAGACCTTAACCTAAAATTATTCAGGTGTATTCTTCAATGGCAATTTAAAGAATGAACATATTTCAAAAAATAATATTTTGAGAGTGATACAAATTGCTATATCAATATAGATATCAATATGGTTTAATTGAACATTATTTCGGCAATTTACAATTACATATGTTATAATACAAACAAATAGTAGTTACAACTAAGTATTACTAATTAATTATTGCATATAAATATTAGTGCCAACTAGTTATAGTCACGTATATTAAGTATATTTCCAATTAATTAGATAATTTCAATATATGACAGTATTCACTGCTATTGACAGTTGTACATTGTTATTTATTTGTTCGCATTGCCAACTGTGAACAATATCACACATTATGCACATCCATTAGTTATTGATTAATTGAACACAATTGGCACGAGAGACCGGGAAGGAGACAGAGACAGGCTCTATAAATGAAGCTATATTTGGTGGCCTATCAATTGTCTCAAATCATGAGGCCCCGATCTTCAAGTTTTAATGTGTACTTAAAATTATAATTCCTAAATTATCGCGCTTTGTAATTTATATTTGGTTTAACATACTTTTGGTTGTATCATTTTGACCGGTACATCTTGTGAGTTTTACCAGTGGTTTCCTTCGTGTTAGGATTGTTAAGGTCAATCTCGAACCGAGCGCTCTCTGTTGGGAAGCGTTATAACCTGGTATACCAATCAACGACGTTCCCTAGCCCAAAGATAGTAAGTTAAGCCACGTTAGGGCCGAAGTTACTAAATGCTTTTACACGTTCTCTGTACCTAAAAATAAAGTGAATGACTAAGGTTAACATATCATTGAGCAATGACATAGTAAAATATTCATGCATCATTTGAATACACTGTATTTATAATCATAGACACGACTGACATGGTCCGAACTGAAATGCTACCTCTCGTACTTACGGCATCACGTAAATTAACCAACTGTCAAATGTTTCCTGGATGCCTACGAAAACACAACAGTTACTGCTTTCGCAGATGACATAGCGGTGTACAGTAGCAGCATGAGCGCTAAGGTAGCTCTTAGACAAGCTGAAGTAGCCTGTAACCGGATCAGTGAGAGATTGGGGAGACTCAATATCTTTGTAAACGCGGGTAAAACTGACTGCGTAATTTTCTTCTTCCAAAAGGGAAAAAGTCCGTTACCGTTGTGTAAGTAGTAACAGTAGGAACAAAGCAAAATTCACCAGCCAACAGCCTAGTATATCTGGGGATTAAAATGGACATACACCTCCGTTTTAGTAACCATTTTGCGAGAAGTCTTACCGGCTTACGCATTTACTGACCCCCAATCTATCACTCCGTCTAAAGCTATTGATTTACAAGAGTGTACTCAGGCCTACTCCGCTGTATGGTGCACCGCTCTTGGAATACCTTTGAAACGAGAAAAATACGCTTCTTTAAGTTAGATATGATGTCTTATTAATAAATATATCAGGTAATCAAAAATAATTGAAATGTACTTGTCTTCCGACATTTTCTCATATTACTGACGCCGTCGAAATCTATTTAGGGGGAGAGTATAAAGACTATAAGCACAGGTTGCAGGGAAATAATCTCTGGAGAAAGTTTCCATCAACTCCTGAGTGAGATTATAGCGAGCCATTAATTAGATGCTGCCGTATAATCGTAGGTTAAGAAACCTGCTTCGGATGTACAGTCATGCGGGAAACTTCCATTCATTCACTATCCATACTTCTGTATCTAACTGTATCGGCTATAAATATATGTGTAATAAGTATTATCCGGTACGTTATTCATACATACTCATACTGTATTCCTAAAAGATGTTTATCGGTTACCATTTTCTGCAATCTGAATTCCTTACCTGGAATCTTCTACAGACGTCAATAGCTCTCATCCACTCTGTAAACCGTTGGGGATTTCCATGTGACATGAGATAAATGGTCACCATTACTTATTACCTTTTTGGAAATATAGATAGAACAGAAAAGAAATCGTATTACGTGACAAAGTCCCGTATGAATAACAATAACCTTCAGATGACAATTTCATCTATGGCAAATAAAAAGAACTATTGCATTAAAAAAAAATGTCAATGTAAAATAAATTGTAAACCTCTACAACAAAAAATATTGATAATAATTATAAAATAAAAGATTGTTTGAATTCATTTAGTAAATAAAGTCATAGATGGATCCATATTTAAGAAACAAAAAAAAAAAACCAATGTGTAGAGTTAGTAAAATACAATGAAAACCATTAAATTAATCCAAAAATAAAGGTAGCATCACATACTTTATTACAAATAAAGCAAAATAAACAGCAGTTAAAACCACGGAAGTTGGCAGCCAAACATCTATATGTAATAAACAATGAAATAATAATATAAGTGAGAAAATATAATACAATGAATGAATCGTTCCCAAACTAGCAAGCGTCTGTAGTGTCAACAGATACGGTTTACGACAGGTCCTTTGGTAATTATGTTATGTAATTTATTCCCTTCATGAGGAGGATAAAAATAGAATCAAATGGATTTTTTATTAATCGTATTAAATCTAATATAGGTCAATTAAAAATTATAACATAATAAATTAAATTGACAATTTAATCAACTAGTCAAATAGTTTAAATAATTGTATGGGATAAGACATTGGCACGTGCTGTTTAGTGATATTAATCTAATATATTTGTAAAATAGTTTATCATATCAATACGTGTGAGGGTCGATTTGAAATTTAGGCTTGACTATAGCTTGACTTCCGAATTCGCCCAATGAGTATAAAATAAAACTGTACTAACGGGACACCAATTTTCAATCTACAAAATTATATGGCAAAGTTATCCAAATTCCATGTATAATTTTTATAATTTTGTTACTAATTTTATCGTCTCCTGTTTCAGGTAAGTTTGATGTGATTATGAGGTTCTATTACACCATCATGAGGTGGAACGGTAATATTGCATGTATATGAATTAAGGTAGTGAATTGTAGTTACCATTTATAATTTCTCTTCACTGTAACTAAACGCATTTTTCTAAACTGCTTTCACTAGATTTTTATTTGAAGCCATCTTGAAAACAAATGTTTAGGTGTTTGGAAATCGATCTAGTGTTTCAAACACCTAATATCTGGCAGGATCTAGACTCCAGTCGGGAGATATACCATCTGAGCTAACTCGAACGAGTGACATTCCGGGGAGCGGTACAAGTTACTCAATCTCGAAATACACAGGATGAAATTTTGAATCTTTCAAAGCGTAAATATTTACTTATCTTTGACTTACTGGGGGTTTTCTCAGTGCAACGATATTGGTGAGAAATCACTCATCATCAGCTTCCATTCAGAAGTTTAAATTAAGCGATGACGCAAGGAAGGACAAAGATGCAGTTGGCAACCTACTGACTGATGCAAGTGTTTACTCTGGCCGGCCCTGGACTTCGGATTCCTCCTTTAATTACGGACACTATTGGTACGTGGCGGGTCTTATGTCCGCATGATTAACTATTCCAAATTAAACTAGCTTTTCTAAGTTACATGGTATTGGTGTTTCATGCGTGTTTTCACCGTTGGTAATATATTTGAGCATTATAATTTGGTTGATAAGTAAATAGATAGTTCTAGATCAAGAGAACCTGCAGTATTAAAGTTAGGTAAAAGAATGCCTCCCGAAATATCTAATTAATGTAAAGGGCCGCCTTACTTTTTTTACGTCATCCCTATAAATTCTGTCAACCTGCTAATGTGTGACTCCGCCTACGTGTTATGTGATGGTGATCGAAAAGATGATGAAAATTTTAGAGGCATATTCGAAAATGCCACACGCTGCCGAAAATGGATGTTTTGGTATAGATTTAATTAAGAGAAGTACGTGGAAAGGAATTAAACGTGAAAAAATTCTGTTCTATCCTATAAATTACCTCTAATCGCTGTGGTACTTAAAATTTTCTGAAGTTCTAGAAATGATACATAATCAATTTTTTGGAGCCAACAATAGAAATTTTGCATTTAACGTCAGTTTATCCACTAAAATCGGCCTTTTTTTGGTAAATAGTTCTAATTTTTACAATGCATCAAAACTGTCGTAAAGGCGATCTTTGCCAATCTAAATGGTTTAAAAAATAATATTTAGTGTGTTACATCAAAAGTACGCAGAAATGGTTATTACTGCATTTTGAGAAATTTAGATAGAGTCCGGTAAGTTTACATTGATATCGTTTATTCAATCCCCTCTTTACATGTATGTGTATACAGAAATTAAAGTTCAGTTAAACGGTAAGTAACGGAGGGACTAATTCTTGGATCAAATTAGCATTTCAAAAAGGATTATCCATCAAATTATTCAAAATAATGAAATTTCTGACTGCAAATTGATAAGAAATATAATTTAACTTTTTTTAACTTCATATTTAATTGGATCGAGTCATGCATGCTACATAATATTATCCTTTGTTTAACATTCGGAATGAACGAGGTATCGTATTTTATTGTACGACTAGTTATTCTCATTAGTTTTAAATTTACGACAGTTTGAATGTATTTTGGTAACAAAATGATTTATATCACAAACTTATAGATTTCTCATTTTTTAGTGTTTAGGTCAGTATGTTTACAGCAGTGAATTTCAAATTTTGAGAGTTTTATTTTAATTTTGTTGTGTCGCTCATGAATGTTTGGTCAGTTAGATATTTGAAAATGGCGATATACCCTCCGTAAGCGGTATTATACTAATTTGTACGTTTAAGGGTTGACTTTATTTGTCAATAAGATTAGCTCATGACCAGCCTTCGAACACCTTCCAACATAAAATAAACTATTTCGTCTGATCCTCCATCGTTATCGGTAATATGTGTGGCCAGACGAAACTGCTAAGACCCAGACCTCCGATTTATAGACCTCGTTAAGAAGGATCGTAAACCTTACTCGTTGCAACTTTTTTTTCCTCGGGGTTGGCTTCTTTTTTCAGTGCGTCCTTGATTGGCAATTGGATACACATGTAGCGGAGGAGAACAGGACGTCGATTCATAAAACTGGTGTCACTTTCAGAGTTGATAATAATGGGTACTAAGTCCTTTCACCGATATTAGAAAGTATCTATTTCATGGCTAATAAAACCAAAAAGCCACCAATTTAATCTACAGTAAAATAATTGGTGTTGAGTTTCTGATAAGCAGTTCGTTTACTTTTAATGACTACATCGACTTACATACATACTTACATACATTGGATACATGAGATTGTATCCAGTATCTCTGTTGGTTGGGCGCATAGTTGTAAATTAAAAAAAATATTAAAGGGATTATTAGCCAAAAGAAAAATATATACTTGCAGGATATATATATATATATATATACCCAGTATTCATTCGGGGGCTCTACCGACTGAGCTCTGATCAATCTGTAAATACTATAAGCAATACAACACGGTGTGGACGGAAAGCCGCCAGCGGGAACACAAAGACTTTAATGAGGGATTGACAAAAAATTATATGCGCATCATCAATCGTACGGGTACGCTACAAGCCAATTTATCAGATTAACGGAAATTTACCACATAATAATTATTCATAAATATGAGAATAGTGATATAGCCACGAAATGAACACGGGCTCATAATAAATATAACAGTTTATTTGGCCTTTCCGACTAGGTCATATTGGATTGGAGCTCTGTAAGCAAATGAAGTATGTTTTGTAAAATAAAGTTATTATTTTTGATTTTTTATGAAATTTAACGTTATTTCAACCCGAGATAATAAAAATAACATGCTTGTTATATACTCAAAGCCTGTTATATAGTAGACTTAAACGTCCTAAAAATTTAAAAATAATTAAATTTTACAGCAAATTTCTAAAATATCTTTTCCCACGATTAACGGGTTGATTCTTTCACCCTCTCGTACACTGAGTTAGCAGGTCACGTAGCCATAAAACACAGTGCACAAGACGATTTGCAGTCATCGCAGATGTCTATTCGCGCGCTTATTCAAACAGCGCAGGCCATGCATTATTCAAGTGCTGGGCACTCGCATTAGTATTCGCCGCTGTTCTCTCGTTGTTCATGTCTATTCGGTGAAAACTGCTCCACTAACGAGGGGAAAAACTATTTTCCTCGGTATACCATTTTTTTACAAAATAATGTCAAGGTTCTTATAGATTGAGTTATAACCAAATGCGCCATATTTCGCGAGTACGTAATCGAATCGTTGCAGCATACTATTACGCCTAATGGAATATTCCATCTACTGTTGTCGGACAAAGTTCAATTATAGTGATAAAAACGCGTCGCGCACTACTGATGCTATCTTATTGATCCATCAATTGCCTAATGGCTACCAATTAATATCAATGATGCGGGCACGTGGGCAGCCACCGATCCTGACCCGGCGTTCAAATCACTTGTAACCCTCGCAGTTCGGCTCTCTCTCTAATTCTAGCAATACATTACTTATCTGTATTGTCTGTTCTGTGCAGTTTTTCATACGAGGTACAATTTGTTAACTTTGGATGCTATGCTAGGTTTGAGTTATTTTCATTCACACATACTTAAATAGTAACCCATAACTAGCACAACACTGAAAAAGGAGTGCCCATAAAGCTTCTATTTGAATGGGGGACGTTCTCTTTTCTGTCCAACTGCACTTCCAACTGAGATAACACTCTCAACGCTTGCAATGACTACATCGTTATACATATCGAATAACTGCGTTTAGAACACAACCCATAGGATCCTTGATGATTATGATGCATCAGCAATTCTCTCTTTAGGTCCTGCTGTTTCCAAAAAAGTAAGTCTTCTCTTCTTCGCTCTTTTCCAAAAAGTGGCTTCTACTATTCCTTCCTCTATACCATACCTACATCTTCCCTCACTTAACTATCCCGTCTCTCAGGAGGGTGTTTTTTTTTATCTGTTATTAAATCTGTTTGAAAGGGGTGTTCCTTCACACCTCCTTGTACCAAGTGAGTTTGTGAAACTGAAAGGGCCATTTTCACACCCCTTTACTAATGTTTCTACTGGAGGCTCACCCCGGTGTTTTCTTTGATTGGTTGATGACGCCTCATCCTGTACGCCACTAGAAGCCTGTCTGTTCCTCGGTGAACAATGGGCTATTTCTGGTCCGACAAACCCCTTCTAAAGGCCGCCGACAAAGACACTTAAATATATACAACAACACTTATATAGTTAATTTATATTTTTGATTTTTATTATCTCATCCATTATATCGATATGACAAGTGATATATATATATAACACTATGTTACATATGTCTTCCTTAGCGCAATTTTAGTTTGGTTCTAAAATATAGTAAATAGATATATAAAATACTTTTAAGAAATATGAAAAAATTGAATATGAATTAAATTAAACATGTCTTACATACACAGTCATTTATTATGACGGTTTATGATTCCGCAGGAGTCAAAAATATTATGCCCACTCAGAAGACAAAGCCATTTTAGTCGATCCTAACTTCTCCGAAGATATATTCTTCCTATGTTATGTACATATCCACAGATGAGAAACATTCTTCCTATGTTATGTACACATCCACAGATGGGAAATATTCTTCCTATGTTATGTACACATCCACAGATGGGATATATTCTTCCTATGTTATGTACATATCCACAGATGGGAAATGTTCTTCCTATGTTATGTACATATCCACAGATGGGATATTCCATATCCTCTATTAGTGGATGGTTAGAAGTGCCAGCCTTATTGATATCCAATATTTGTTAACACAAGGGCCTAATCGGGTAATACGGTCGAAAGAGAAACTCAGAATTTCAATGACCCTTTGCTCCATTCTTGCGGTAATTTTATCATTTTGTATCTGCTCTAATAAATTAATAAAATTAATAAATTGAGTTTTCGCTTATTTTTAGGTGCCGGTTTTAGAACTACACTGCAGCACTGCGCGCGAATATATTGTGCCTCTTCTGGGAGGCAGTAGTTAAGCTAAGAGCCCTCATTTAGGTGGTACAAGAAACTAGTGCGCACATCCTTAGAGAGCAGCTCCTGCCATTGTTGAAAGGTGTCAACGCCCCTTACGAAGCAGCCTTTGTTAGCGCTTCATTGTCGGACCTATCTCTTCAGCAGCCAGTCCCTTTCTGCATCTCTTTTGTATGGCAGGGGGGCTAGGGATGGGGAGGGGATCATTGTAGTTTTTTATTATTGTCTGGCCCTCTCTTCACCAAAAGCAATCATTAATCGTAAAACGTACGAGTAATTGAGTACGAATGTCAACAAAGTGCAGAATTGACTTAATGTTTAATCTCAAATTTCAACTATTAGAAGTACTGAAAGAATGCATGGTCTAGGGACGCCAAGAAGTATAACAAATATAATGAATAAAGTATATTAATAATTATCAATTGTTGAGTGTTGGCTTATGGGCGAATTAGCGAGAGGCCATCCCTGCCGAATACCCTATCTAGTCCCATCGTCGCCTGTTCCTACTCAGGCATGATGCCTCAGTTATTCTACCACCGCACATCTGCCAGTATATTCCACCTATAATATTATAATGCCGCGAAATCTTCTCTCTAGCACTCTCTCTCTCTCTCTCTCTCTCTCTCTCTCTCTCTCTCTCTCTCTCTCTCTCTCTCTCTCTCTTCTTCTTCCAAAATTTTCCAAGTTAACATTCGTTTAGTCATTTTCACATCTAAATGCTCCCATTTAGAAGGAGAAGTCACGTTTGAACTGTAGGTCTTCAAATTGACAGGATCTTGGAGAGTCGCAAGATACAACAAAAGAAAGGGAGCATTAGCTTTTATAACCCATGGGAGCTCTTCGACTGTTTATCTATGAAGAGGTCAATCCAGGGAATTTCACCTGCTCGAAGATATCCCATGTACAAATTTGTAAATACTATTAGTTCCCTATAATGTTGTAAAATGTTTCTACCAGCTCTCCTTCATTCAAAAAAAAGAACAGATAGATTTTAAGAATCGTTTCAAGGGCAACTTGTTACCTGACACCTTAAATCGAACGCCGGAGATTGTTGTGAGTAACGACTTGTAAGGTACTAAGCGTTGGCCATATGTTGCAAGACCGGAAACGGACAAACCAACTGGCGGCTTACCCTTTGTATTCGGCACGAACGTGCTCCAGCCGGCTACCGAACCGGAAGTGTCCAAGGCAGAGCAGATCGTGGACAGAGAAGTACAACTTCCGCGACAACGGAGAAAACTTCCTTGCCCTGGCCGACTTTTCTCACCTTCGTCCTCGTCAGATAACCTGCTAAATGGATATGCAGCACTTGTCACTTGGCAGTTCCAGTTAGGCAGTGTTTAATGTTGTCAAATGGGTTGTGTTTTCAATCGTTTTGTAAGCACGTCGGTATAAATGAACAGTTGTGATCAAATATAGCAAATTATTTTATAAACTTTATACACTAGTAAAAACATTCGTACGAAATTGTACTGTTTGAAAAGTCAATATTTAAACTACGGGATAACTTTCGCTTTATAAACAACAATCCGCTTCTAAATATTTGTTTTATTTAAGAGATAAATATTCAACACCCCAGTGTTTCTTAGCTACAACGTATCGGAAAAACCATCGATTTGTATTTATTTATTTACTTTATATGGGGCATTTCTTTAACCACTCTACTGGATCTGCGGATTTTCTTTTATTCTCATTCCTTCCATTCCTTGCTGCCCATATTTCTTGATTCATCAGATTTTTCTGATAATTTGCACCTTTGGAAAAAACCTTTTAATTACGCGGTCTTTTACACCATGAAGTACTTACTAATATTAATAGTAATTCTTATTAAACCAAAGAGTAGAATGTAGCGTACTTAGATAACATAATTTGAATAAACTTGTGTACCACCCGTTGGTGGAGATTTATTTGCACGGATCAATAGGGATCTCTCCAGATTCAATTAGTTTCTGGTTTCGTTGTCCTTGCTCCTTTCGAAAGCACCACTCCCTCAGACCTAATAAATAATTAAAACAGTAAAAAAAATATTTATGAACAGTAATATTAATATTCAAAGAAATATATATTTGAACACATTACCCTACTTTAAAGTGTCTTAGTCCTAGCCTTATTAGCATTTGATAGACTAATTATTTATTAAGGCGTCGTGCGTCGTAGAACCCCACTAACGGTTCCTGTCCTTTTTTATTTTCTGATATACGCCGTTGGCAATTTCCTCGCTGTATAGGCCCCATTTTCCTTTCATGGGAAAATATGCACTTCTTTTTACATTATCCGTTCTTTTTGTGTCGCCAATATTTTGTTTTTTTTTGTCTGGCCTTTTTCTGAGAATCGCTATACCCCGTGACACCGTGACTTTCCCGTCATAACACTGACAATGTAAACAAAATATTATGGTCTTGGTCATGTTCAAAACAAGTCGAAAATATGATCTAATGTTGGGTATTAGTAAATAAGCCATAAATCAGAGCATGTATTCTTAGGACAAATTAGGTAATGGATCAAATCTTAGTAAATTTATAAAAAAATCATGTATAAAAAACTTTATTATGATGAAATTACAATCTGCCTTATTAGGCAATAAGTAATTGTGATAAATGTTCTCATTCATACCATATTTACAAACAGCCCAGAAACCTCTCAAGTCCACATGGTTGATACTTAATAAATAGGGGACTGAAACTTGGGCCTATCTATAGATCACAACAATCTTATAGCCCTTTTTGGAATGTCTTTCATTTTACTTAAATATATAATAATTTATTAAAACAATATTTGTCTCCCAGGACATCATTATTCTACATTATATAAACTATAATTTATACAGACAGTTTTTAAAAATAAAATGTACTTCACTATAGTCTAATTCACACTATTACATAATGAATGCTTATAATCAAATCTCCTGATTAACATTAATGTACTTGTTAAACGTATAGGAATGTTTAATAGGGGTTTTAAAGTGTTATGACATGTTATGTGAAAGCACAAGCTCCTGGCATACGTTGGCACAGTGCTGCTGAAGAGCTCAGATTCACAAGACTGAGAATGTCAGATCTTCTGTTAGAAAAGGCTGAGGGATTTGGTTCAAAAGGTAACAGCCTGAAGGCAGTATTCACAGTGGTAAGAAGGCGCCTAATTCTCATAGAATAGAAGAACCTTAAGGACGTTGGAATATCAAAGCCGATATAACCTAATAAATATGTTAGAAGTTCGTCAAATTCATTTATAGACGATGTTTTAACTTTGTCTGTCAGTATCAGATCCTGGCGATTTCTTCATCAAAAACCTTGGGTATGTTAGATAGTCTCAGCCGCACCGTTACTCAGAATACTACCAGCGCACTATTTTCATAAAAATTATTTGCTAACTCTTGATGGATTCTAATAAACTCACTTCGGAACAAAATTAATCAAAAATTCTTCCTGAAATTCCGTATTAATTATGTTTGCCTTTTACACATTGTTTCCTGAGTTCCTGAAACTTGTGCACCAGTTATCTCGGTCTCTCCTACTCAGTCCAATCCCGAGTATATTTTTCAATAATCATTATTTGTTAGTCTTAATTAAATGATTTCATGTAAGGGAGGTATCGAAATTGATATATTGATTGGTTTGATATATTGGAGGTCCAATACACCTCACCGCGAAAGAAATTAACCATCGCTCCGCTCAAAAGCCCACATAATTCCGGAGTGTCTTATGTAAGAACCTCACTCCAAAACTATTTTATGCAAGAACGCAATGAATCGAGCACTCAAGTTCCCAGGATCCTCGTAACTCATGTCAAAGCTATAAAAACAACATGGAAAGGAATACCAAAACGTAAAACTAAACAGTAAATTATGTAACTCTCAAAGAATATTTAAAAAAAAAACTATAAATGTAAATAAAAATATTCGACCTATCTTTATTATTACGAATGCAATGTCCTTCTTTTTTATTATTCTAAAATTTTCATGACTGTTTTTCTTACAAGAACCCATTCAATTATGACTATTGTCTCACGTACTCCAGCTCTACGAAAAAGTTTATGATGTGGCGCCCAAGTTATTCATGGATTATGGGACATTCTTTGTACCTCTCAGAGACTTTCTGTAATATATGACCTAATATTCGTAAAAACTTTGTGACTCATACAATTGTTTTCCTATGCAATTTATTTTTTTTTTTAACATAAAAACGTCGCCTAGTCGATTACTTGGACGTAAGGCTTAAGGTGAACCAGATGAAATGTTTTTTACATTCTTGTTCGAATAATGATGTATTCATTGCGTTAACCAAATCAATGATGGTAAACAAGGGTTATAACTACGCCAAGATTGATGCTGTTTGCTAAGCAAGCACAGAAATAGCCCTTGTAGGTGGAAGAGGGGGGGGGGTGAGTTCGGCTCCAAGCAGACCAGAGAGACACAAGATGAAGCTCGCTCAAAAGTCGATATCATGCCCCTGTTTACTTCATCTGGAGGCTAGCAGGTCGTCGGCCGACCCAGTTCCGATGTCTCTGCCCTGTCCAGACTGACCCTACTGCCCTTTCCAGGGCTCTGTATAGTTTCGGGAAGCCCTACCATAGTCACTAGGCGCGCTATTGTTCTGTCTCCAGGTGACGAAACAACTGCCATTAATCAATAGTTCTGCCAGGCCCCGCTGGAACATTTTAAAATCAATAGTAGTCCACTTTGGTGTTGGTGTTCTCTCCCCTGGGCCCGGCCTCTGACAGGCTCGGACCTTTCCAGAATGGCAAATGTTTCCTATTGAATATTTTAATACATCAATGACTCTTATAAATAGATAATTAAAGGTAAGTGGCGCTAGCTACTAGACTATGCAGACCGGATGATTACCAGTGCTATTTTTAAAAAAGACCTGAAAATAAGGAGGTAATTGCAATAAAACAGAAGGCTACCAGACTAGAAAGTGTATATGTCGTTTCGGTCGTTATCCATTTTTCTAACGATTGCTATTTCTATTAGTATCAATATTATACTACTCAGCAAATGGTCAACTGTCCAGGCCTAGGAGAGCAACATTTATTTAGAAAATATATTAATTCCTGATTAAAAATATATAGTTATAAAGCTAATTCTAGATGCTAATGGCACTTCAATTATTAACTCAAATTAATTTATTACTGGTATTATTTTGCTGTTCTTACTATTTGTTTTTAATTAAATATATATATTGGTTTCTTAATAAGCCTAAAACCTCTATATTGAGTGCAAAATAATACGTAGGATATTATTACACTAGAAATGGATTTCATATTTGGAGAGTAACACCAAATTGTTTGCCAATAGGCCTAGTTGTCAGACCTATAAATCCAAATAGTTATTTGAATACGTAAAAAGTAATTTTCAATGCTTTTAGCTAGATTTTTTTAATACTAAATTTCTTAATATAAAAATTAAGTTCTATATACTCGGGACGGGGTGTGCTTAAATATAAATATTTATTAAAACAAATGCCAGAACGAATTATATTTTTTACTTCGTTGAGAAGAATCGTACTGATATCAATCATTATTCAAATGCAAAATAGAGTGATATTTATTGATGAATACTGATATGATGAATAACTATAAGTAAGCTCCCGCTCTAAGAATATTTATGGGAAAAACCAAAAAGGCAATGGATCGATATTTAGATTGTGGACTCTCACCACTGTGCCGTAACAATCAACCTCCACCGAGGATTCCCACACTCCTTACTCCTCTCACACCACCTTCAACAAGCAGGTCCTCCTAGTACAAGGATCCGATCACCCTAAATATTTTATATTTATCCCTCATCCGAAAATTCTAACTAGAGCTTAGAAAAAAAAAAAAAAATTTAGATTGATTTTATACACACCTGTGTCTGCCAGAGAGCAAAAATGTTTGTGTCCGTAAAACTTTGCAGCAGTCTTGATTTTTTTTTTTGTTTTGGGCGTACTTTAATTAAACAGGACTTAAGTTACTAAGCAAAGTCCCTTGACTCGTTTACTTTCGAAATTTCTACCCAGGAATGCGCGAGGAGAGCCAAATGCGCGAGAGAGATAAAGAACTACTTAGCTATCTTCCGAGCTGTGTATTCTTAGTATTAAGTGTTTAAGTTCCATTGCTATTCCGAAAGGACAGATTTAGATTTAGAAGCATCTCTTGAAAGGGGAATTAGCATATGTGACGTAATACAAGCAACTATACCAGGCCGCTGGCAACGTCCCACGTGCCAGACATGGCAGTGTTTCACCTGTCTAAAACCTACGTACTCATTGTGACAGTGATATTTACGAATTTTTTTTTATGATATTAAATGTGGTTAATAATATGTTCATAGTTTATTAATTAAATAGAGCAAGAGAGCAGAGAAGATTTCGCTAAGGGGTTTTAAGACTCAGTTAGTAATAAGAAAATAGCTTAAACTAGTACACCCAAGGGTATGTGTTTTTAAATGATATCAATAAAGTAATTATATTTACTTTTATTTTATTTTTTAAGTAACTACAATTTGTTTATATCAGTTATAAAACGAATTATAATTTCTCTCACTCATAAGGAGATACACAAATAAACGAACGAAGCATATGCTGTACTCTTTCACTGAGCTTCTAGGAATTCCGTACCACTATTTTGGAATTATAGATCCATTATTTGTAACGTAAATATGTAAACGTGCTATAAACAATATTTTAACTTTAATTTTGTAACAAGCTTACTTATTTTTTAAACGAGGATATTCTTACTTTTGGAAAATTGTTTTTTGTATAACTATGGCAAAGTTATACAAAATATAATATGGGAAGAAAAACCGGAACAAGTGAATAAATCATATAATTGTCCATTGAAGTGTTTTATCTTCCTACCATCTAAATTGTATTTTTAAATAATAATAAGCATGACAATAGCAACAAATATTTATATTAACACATAATGGTAAATATTTAAAAAACGGGAGCAAAAACATATTGAGAAATGATTTCCACAGCATTATTTCCTTCTCTCCTCAACACTAAATGTACGCTATAAATTGTTTATGCTGAGTTATAATTTTATCAATGTTGTATGTTATCGAAACAAAAATTTCTACTTTGAAAATTTCCTAGACTAAATCGAAACTCATACATAAATAAATACTTATCACAAACAATAGAGTAAATCTCCCCTTGGCACGATAATAATAATTACAATTAACAGTGACATCACCAGGTTCGGAGTAGGATATGGGATAGCTTCCGATCTTAAGTTGAATCCTGCTCAAACCAATTTGAACTTGTCGGTCGCTGAACTCAACTGAAAAGTGAACTACAGCTCAAAAGTAATATTTTGACTGCATTTCATTGAAAAGAATATAATACCACACAGGAAGTACAACAAAAAATATTTCCTAACTGGGCACGGGGCTGCCTGTATACCCACGACGCAAAGCTTGAGAGTAGGGCAGTCTGATCTGATCCGGCTTTGCATTTTATTTGATGATTATAGATGTGTGTGTCCGTTTATAAACATGTCTGCATGCTATGTGATTGTAATAGAGAGATGACTTCCTTTCTTCAACATGAAAAAAAAAAATTATAATGTGTAAGAATAATAATGTAAAATAAATTTCTTTCAGATACGATTTTTAAGTCGCTAAACATGAATAATTCTACATAAAGTCATTTGTGACGGTTTATTTGTTTTATTTTGTAAATTATAAATAAATAAGTCTTGTGGCACGGAGTCTGTCACTGCGAATGATAGGCTCATAATAAGTTTCTTTTTACTCTACTCATTTTTTATTTCAATGATGAATGACCTCATTTCAATCCCATCTCAGTAGACATTATTATCTATCTTACAAGTATTTGCTGTAGAACTGAATGTAGATACCTTAGTAAACCTATAACACTTGTTTATGTAGAGTTGACGTAATTAAACCGAAAGATTAAAAAAAAGAAAGAGGTCTTATAATAACCAATAAAGTAACCCTAAGAAGGTTATGAGGTCAGTAGGTTTACCTTTATTAACTACGTACAAATTATTATTGATTCATTGATTTCTAAGTATAGATTATGAATAGTACTGGATAAGGTTCGCCTTGGCTAAGAACTGGGGCATACCAGAGTGCAATATCTGGACCCTGAATTCATGGCCACAATTCTTTACTATGTCTATTCTCAAACACGATCCTGCGTCCCGTTCGTCGAGAAACCAGTGGGGGCCTCTCTGGATTTGGAGGGGATGCTGACTTAAAATTAGATCTCTGATCCTAGAGTAGTCTGTGATTATGTGATCTCTCGGACTGGATCGACCGTAGACAGTAGCGGAAGAGTCAGTAATACGCGAGGTGCAAAATCGCGACGATGGAAGAAAAGATTGAAGTGCCAGTATCGAAGTACCTCGGCATGGTCAAATTTGCCGGGCTGAATTTTGTCGACCTCATTTGGAAGTGGGACCTCAGTTACATGATAGGCCTTGCGTTTCGGCCAAGCGTAAGTTATACGTTATCATTAGGTCACTTCTAACCACTTAAGTCATATGCTAACGAAAGTATTAGAGTGATAAACTTTTTTATAGGAGGGGAAAAGGTATACTCAATATTTTTGACGTTATGTTCATTAGAAGTTACAAACGCATTCATGGAATCGGAATATCAATTGGTTCGTTGTCAACAGTACCAATCTGTAAAACTGCACATTTTTCATATTTTGATTAGATTCAGATAGACGTTTAACTTTGCTTTAGCCTTGCAAACAAGTTTGCCATATAAAAATATTTTAGTTGAAGGTTAATGCAATCTTTGTTGAAAATACAATGGAATGTGTGGGAAGACGGAGCATAGCCATCGCCCACGCCATAGCAGTAAGCAGAACTCTTGCCAATAGATCGTCTTTAATTGCCTTCTTATTCTCTGACAAACTGGTTCTTATTTTATTGTTTGGCCTACTATCCACTAGTCTGAAAGTGTTGTGAAGTTGAAAATTTTCTTTAACATTTAGTATACACTTTCTCTTATGAATTCTTAGCATCCATTAGGTTATATTGTCTTTCAGTTTTGTTTTTGTTATTAATAATTATAATTTTAACTTAAGAGCTAACTAGCGTAAATGATTAGTATAAAACTATTGTTTTGCTTGTTTCGAATTGGTCATGTAGTGCAATTCAACACACTTTTGGTAATAATCTTCATTATATTGATTTTCCGTAACCAGTATCACCAATAGGCCCTAGTACAGTACAAATCCTACTTCTAATTGTTTTTTATTATCTTAGTTGAAATTTGATGAAATTCGCGTGAATTTTTTCTATTTCATGTAAGATCAAACGATGGAAGTTGCTGTCAAGTCCAATGTTTTTCTGCTTATTTAAATCCACCGGATGTGAAACTATGAATCACAATATAATGACAAATTTGAAACATTATACTTGAGGTAAATTATAGAACAACGCATTTTACTATATATACATCAATATTATGACCCAACAGAACTTAGGCAGGATGTCGCGAAGGACACTCGGCAAAGGATAGGACTCCAGGAAAGACCAGGATCATTTACCAGAGTTGGTTTCTTCTAAAAGTTTCTATTTAAAACAAAATGACTCCAACCGAACTGAATAAGTAACAGAGAACAAACAATAAAATAACGTCTACTGAAGTAACTAGTTCAGCTGAGAGATGAAAAGGACTCTCGTAGAATTCAGGCCTTAATAAATAAATAGTTTGTGTGTATTTTTAGGTTACCCTGTGTTTTATCAGAAATAAATGTTGGCTGAATGAGAGTCGGTAGGACGGATTTAGAAATGATTGACACCGAAAAGGTCTCAGCGCGAGGGTTCAACGTTTTGTGGATATTGAGAACGTCTAACGTAAAAACGTTTTTAGAAACTGTTACAGTTCAATTTTCCTGCATGCAATAGTAAGATCTATGAGGTTTTTGTTGATTGGCACGATTTATTTTACCCCCAAGGTCGCCTAACAGATATATCCTAAGTGTGATGAAGGCTAATAGATTTATTGGTGCTATTGGATGAATTGAAGGATTAGAGAATGTATTGGAGTGAATGTCCTATAACTCAAGTTGAAAATAAACCAGAAATGATAAAGCTAATTCAAACCAAGTATGTTCAACTGCGGGGTATCCAATTTAAAAAAAAAAAAAAAAAAAAAAATGGTTTTTCCAAAAACTTAACGAAGAATTTAACTGGAGTGGACTATTCCAAACGGTCATGGCCACCCGCCCCCCATCCCGCATGGCCAATAAATAAATACTGACAGTATTGCAATTATGAAATACAACCTTGATCATTTTTTTTTTTCATGGTTTAAAATTTGTTGCTGAGCCTGAATGGAAAATAGATATATGTTCGACAATCGTTTAACATATTTGCGATTTAGAATGTGTAATCTACAACACCACGGAATATGTTTATTAAAATACAATTACAGATGGAAAGTATGAAGAAGTAATTGAAAGTGAAATAATGTTTTTCAACCAAAAATATGGTTTGTAAAACCAGTAATAAAATCCGTTCAATTAAACCGTCACATTAATAGGTAAAAAAAGCTTTAATTTTTTAATTGATTTAGTTTTTATCAACTAAAGTGAAATCACAGATAGATATGACACGTGAGATAAAAATAAAAGCTTCTTGTTCCAGGGAGTTGGGGTTAAAGTAGATCTTTCTCGATACTTTACTCATTCAAATGAAATTTTTTTAGCACATTTCAATTATAATTTTGTAACAAAAGTTTACTAAGCAAAAATCAATCGTTGACATAGGGGAAAACAATTTGTGAGTTTCAGGTCACGTTGCTGAACCAGGCTTTCCAAACCATTTTTTTTCAACCCCCCCTCAATGATTTGAATTGAATACTCATAGAATGTAAACAAAAAGCTAAAGAAGTATAGGGGTGAGTGGGAAATACATTGAAATTCCCATTTAACATGATGAGGGGAGATTACAATAGAATGAGGGGTAGACCAGACGGCAGATGGGGATCACGTGATTGCTAAGCCCAGCCAGAGCAGGCGATGTTGGCACCCTTAGTGTCCGGTTAGTGTCTGCCCCCTCCCCCATGGTATGCAAATTCAGACAATGTAGGAAGAAGTAAACCAGGCCTCATTTATTAGCCCCATTCGTCGGTGACCTCGTGGAATAGATGCTTACTGATTGAGCTTCAATTGGCAATAATTTACCGCTGGTTTACAAACAGTCCAAGCTCAGAGAATCAATATTTGGCTTTGCCCGGAGGGTTGGCAAACTGGCTTTCTTTGAAGCTAAAAGATTCCGCAATCAAAGGGAAAATGACTGTCCTCGATTAGTAAAAGTATACCGTTTGCACCGTGAAGAATTTTTTTTTTTTCAAACAACTGTAGCCTTAATTTTTAAAGGTTCATAATTAAAAATATAATCCTTGCAAATCATGAAAATAGAAATCGATACAATATTTTAGGGAAAATAATTTTTCTCTTAAAAAATGAATTTAATTTAAAAGCTCATTTTATATGAAGGTTATGAAAACTTATCAAGTAACTAATTATAAATTCTTCACAAAATTCTTATTGACATTTCCCATATAGTGAATAAATGACGCTTAACTAGCAGTACGTATATTACCTCTTGGATTGTCTTGTAATTCCTCACAAGTGTAGTCTGGGGCTTTATGACTGTTGTTTTAGTTTTAAGTTTTAAGTGTGTATCAGCTTTTTATAATTTGTCCGCTAAGTTCATCCCTTTGGACATGGCTAACCATTTGACTAATCAAAGTATAGCTCTAGGTAGCGAATAATGTAGTATTAGTATTATATTAATGTTAATATTATACAATAAGATTATAGGTACTTAGTATAATTTTAGTAGTACTTAAGCCTTTCTATCGATATCTGCTTAATGTGAAAAAATCTTAATAGATAGTAAACAAATAAAACTTGCCAACTGCCACTTCAATTTGCTATCTAAGGTTACCATACTCTATTAAAATAATTATATCATTGATCACATCATTTATAAATGATTGAAGCAATCAGATCTCAGTTGGAAATTGATGCATTTCACATCATTATACTATGGGTGATTAGCTCATTTTTAATGATCCATAATATTTTCAAGGTGTATATATCATGGTTTTTTTGTTTTGTTTTTTGGTATGGCTGTTTTCCTAAATAACCACTCTGCAATATATTGGTCGTGAATGAAGTTATTAGTTATAATCGTAAATTATCCCTGAATCAATTCGCTGATTGCGCAGTTCTGAGGAGCTTGTCGGTTCGAAGGACAGTCAGAAGAACGTTGATCGTTTGATGAAGCTATTCATAATGATAATGACCAGAGGCACCTCATTATAAGTAGTTTATGTGGTGAGGGTTCCCATGGATTGTCATCAGCATCCGAGTCCGTTGATTTTCATATTAGAAGGAAGTAAGCTCTTAACAATCATAAAAATCCAACAATGTAACTCACAATAACTAGGAACCAAATCAATCTCTCTCGCTTGAAAAAAAATAAATAGTATAATTTTCACTATTCATTTTGCCAAGGCTTCATTCGCATTGTATATAAAATTTTATCATCAATACTTGAATCAGATTCGGCCTCTCTGCGTTTTTTGGCCATCTGAATCTTAACCATAAATTTTAACCAGAGCCAAATTTTCGATTTGAATTTCCTTTTACTAGCGTGCAAAAAATTAAAATGACTTGTTGATTTTTCATGAAATTATTTATACTGTTGTTCGAACTCGTAAGTGGTGAGGTTTTGAATTGAATTGGGTTGAACAAAAAGTGGTTCAACTTCTCTTTTTTTTTACGGAATTAACCGTTATATAGGTTAATTGTTTTTGGTTTAAATCCTGTTCCTAGTCCATTTTGTTCAGGAATCTTACGACAGGACTTGATAAATTTTTAAAGAAGTTTATTGGCAGATATATCAATTATACCTTAACCGTAATCTTTTACCTTAACTAAGTATAAACTTTTTTCTTTAATTACTGGTGTTAAACATTTCTATATGTGCCCTTGGTACAATTTTTTTTATCTTTGCATTTATAGTTCCCATGTGTATTTGATAGCCGATTACTAATTTAGTTGTTTTTTTGTCTGTTGCAGGTAAGTTCGATGATAACGATGAGCTGATTATTGGTAAAATTTGGGAGAACATATTTAATCTTATAAAATTATTTTTATCATAATACAATTCTTTTTGAAATTAATTCATGAACAATATTTTCCAATAGAACAATATAGTAGAATAATCAATTTAGTTTTTAGGCGTTGAAGCCTATATTTGTGATTTTTTTCTTAAAGAAAGTAATTGTTAAAAGAGAGAACTTCACATAAGCATTTTTATAAAATTTAAAGTTTCCTGTTTTATTATAGGAACCGAAATTCGAATTGCTGAGTGTGGAAGACCCATTTGAAAACTTTGTGAGTACGTATGACGAGATGGATGCACGAAGTACTTCTAACCCAAACTAAAATCACACCGTGTCCATTCGAAATTTATAGGATTTTATAAATGAGTTCTTTCAATGATAGGCTTATTCACGGACAACAACTCATTCAGGAAATACGGTCATTAGTTACACTGTTATTAAGATACCTTAGAAAGTTTATCAAACAAAATAACTTTACCTGACTTGTGACGATAATTACTGACATTAGCATCGCCGCCCACATGGTGGTTATGTGTTGGAGGTCTTCATGATGTGGAGTCATGTTATGCTTGCTTTGTCATGTGATGCGGGCAGTCAATACATCTACTTGCTATTTGCTGCTTCCTTGTTTAGAAGTAAGTTGGTGGCTCCAAATTTACGAGAAAAATGATTTTGAAATTATTTTAATCTATCTTGGTCTTCAAATAATACCCGATGGAGGAAGTGAATTATTGATCTAAATCATGAAGCCTGAAGAAGAAGATAGAAGCCTTAAAATGTGCATATAGGGAGAAATAAGTCCCGAAAGGAAATCCTTAAACGAAATTTTTTTAGGATGCAATATCTAACCTTAGATGAAATGGAAGGAACTTATGTAGCCTTCACGTACCATATAAATCGACTATATAGTCAAAAATAATGATCTAATTTTATAGGAGTTCGGAGGTATTTCATATTTAAGAAGTCTGTTTGGTTGTAAGTAGTCATACCAACGGACCCAGATAAATGTTTTTGAGAAGCATACAGGATAATGCCAAAAAATAAAATATGCTAAAGGGTAAAATGCTTACCCTAACGTCAGCTTCCTTCCAGTACGCAATTACTATCTCATTTCCATCTGAGAAGGAAATTACCATTTTTCACTGTAATTCATCTCACCATTTTGTAAGTGAATGGAAAATAGTTCTAGATACTTAATGATTTCCACGTCACATAGAGCTACATTTATCTCCTTAAAGAAGGTCGAAGCAATAGAAAAACCATTAAAAATGGCCGACTCAGCATAAAACATAAATGGAATCAAAATATTAGCTCTGTATTTCTGCCTCTTGATCCTGTTGAAAGCCGAACCCCAGCTGAGTTAATCCGCCAAACAAAAACGGATACTCAAAGCGAAAGAAGGATATTTATATCCACCTACTACTTATGACGTCATTAAACCAAGCACCATCAAACCCAAGTATTTATCAGTCTGGAATCTATTCCGATTTCTTCTAGACTCCAGTGACGTAGTATAGTGACGCTGGAGCAGTTCTCAGGACCATTAGGTCCGACGGCTAGATAGTTGTATAAATTCGCTCTATGAGATCGACCTCTGCGGGCGTCGGTGACAATGAGGAAGTCGTACGCCACGCGAACGGCGACTAGATAGCGCGCATGTCGCAGCAGGAGTAGCAGCTACTGATCTGGGTCACTGCTCCACGGTTACCGTACAAGTCTATTGTTCAGCAATATAAGTTGTGCAAGAGTTCCATTGTTTCATCTTCTTACTTATAGCTTCATAGAACATATTTCCTCTGCTGAGCTAACTACTTAGCAATGAGCTCTTCAATTTATTTAAATCGGTGAATGCCTAATCGTATTTTGTGCATCAAGACATATTTAGACTATCCTGTTCAGTTATATTTCCTAAGAAATGCTAATAACTAAAATCAAAACTTGTCCCTTAGACAATGATGCCGGTGAAGCAAAAGCCAACCCCGCTTGATTTTGATTATCTGAACATACTTTACGTAATCAAAATTTTAAATAATCCAAAGGATTGAAACTGTTTTACCCAACAGAATTAAAACTCATAAATAATTGCTTCTTTTTTTCATATTACAGGTGATATTTTACATTTATTCATAGCCTTAAATATTTTATCGTTCGAAACGTTAAAATTTTCAAGTAATTAATTAATTATCTTAAATTTTCCTGTTTGTAGAGTCGTTGATCATAAAGTGGAATCTTCGTGCCTAATGTTATCATTCAATTTCCACGGGCTTAGGGCACACTTGAAACCTAAAATTGCCAGAACAGACAGATATATGGTCGCGGGGGCGGAGGCAAGAGGAAACGAAATGATGAATTTTGTTACTTGATGTGATTTAGAGCATTACTACTAATATTTTTAATAACACTCGTTATGTACAGATAGTTAAGTGATTAGTTGTAACGTGACACGTGTGTTTATTTTTTCATAATTAGTATTGTGTTGTGTGTGTGTTCGTATTCGCTTTGTGTTCTGACTAATATCAGCTATGTAACACAATCATATAAAATTTATGTGATTTTATGGCCTTTCAGCTGAGCGGTTCATTTAGCCGGCTGCTCACTCTTTATTACGCATTTAGCACACTTGTGGATAGAGCTCGATTAAGGATAGTACTTCCCAAAATTTATTTTATGACGCATTCTCATCACTTTTTTGTTATCTACCTTCATTTTTGATCAAAATGGTAAGAAAAGTAAGTTTTTTAGCTGTCAATAAATTAGGTGCGGTTGCTGAGTTAAATTAAGTCCATTAGTTATAAGTCAAGATACAATAGCATTTCGCTTACCAGGGTTTTAGTTTTTACTTTCATAAAATGGTGTCCAATATTCATTTATTTTCTAGTTTCCCATGTCTGATAGAATTGTGAGGTTAATAATAGAAATGAAAGTTATATTGATGGAAAATTTGAAAGTTTAATAAAAATTATGATTAAAAAAAAAATTATCACCGCAAGCTTTTTGCTTATTCAGGGGAGACCTTACTACATTTCAAGATGTTTGAAAAAACAAACCGATAGAATTTCAATTGGAGTGATTGCATCTTTTTGTATATCGGCTAATGTTGATGAAAGAATGATGTTAGATTTCATCGAAGTTATATAGGGACGACATTTCGGCACACTTCGAATGTCAGCACCAGCCATGTGAGGACTGGAGATAAAAGTGATATAAAAAAAAAATGTTAGGAAAAGGTTTAAATTCCTTAAGATATCTTAAACCTCTCACATTAATATCCAAATCAGGTCAATCTCATATTAGGACCTGAGGCAGACAATTATAGTACCTCGAAATGTCGTCCATAAGTAATTTACATAAAAATCTAATATCTTTATTTCATCAACGTAACCCTCGGTCTGTATACTCCCTATTCCGCGCTTTGTGTGTATAATGCCAGATACACTACTTCTAAATTATCGCTGATCAAGATTTTTATGGAATGTATTTAGAGGGTTAAAAATGTGCATTACAATTTTTAACCCAAAATATAAATATTTTTTTGGCGAAACGCTCTCCACAATAAATTTAATGACAACCATTAAAACTCTCGTTCATCAACACAAGCCGATTTTCTAACTAACTCTAATCATTTATATATTCTTAGCTAACAAAGCTCACATACAGTTTTTCGAACCAAGAGAATGAATTAAATCATTTAAAACGTATTACTTAACTCAACTCTTATTATTTTTACAATAATTTCATAATAATATAAGTTTTTTGAACTACAACTTCAATGGAGACGATTTGGGAATAAGCATAACGTACGGGAGTAAAGGTGTCAATAATAGTCCAGGCAATGAAGGCCAAAATATTACGATTAGAAAAATAAAATGATGTAGTTCTGATTTTTGATGCAGTTGTTGGGGGGAGTGTCCTGTACAAAATACCAGAGGCCCCCGAGGGTGGGGGTGAACGCGAGGTTTAAAGACTATTTTTTCGGGTTTTCTCAAATATCTCGCGAACTAGTTATTTCATGTAAAAGTAATCTACATCGAAAATTGAAACGCACAAAATTTCACATGTACAAAACCTTCCATGACCGTCTGATACGGGTTCTTATTACCCAACAAACTCTTATGCTCGAAAAGCTTAATATTTTCTTTTAAAAATGGTCACTGTTCCAAGAAGTAGGTGATTGGCGAAGACTTAGTAAACAAGTAACATCTCGAAGAAGCACTGTCATAAAATCCGCAACAAAGTCCACTCTATTACAGGGATGGGACTTGCAATCCTTAATCGATGACAGCTGAGAGCTATGACGCGACAACGAAGGCATCACAATCACCAGTCTATGACGCCAGCGAGACTGGTTCGAACCGACCCCTACCCGATCTATCTGTTTACAAGATTGGCCACCCTGCGGTATTTATAATCAGCTGCCATGGAAGAGCAACATCGCCCCTGATCGCTGATCCTCGCCGAGTGTTCGGCGTGAACATCACCAAATTTAATGCCAAGGCCCCTGTCTGAGTATTAATAGCGTTGCACACTGCCAAAGGCCGGCGAATTGCGAGGTTCGGCAACGAAACAAACACACTGACAATTCCAAGCTTTAAGTTTTGTACCTCAGAATGTGAACTTATTGAAAAATAATCAATTATAAAGATTTTATTTGCAATAATCCCTACCCATTATGAGCTTATTAGCAATTAATTCAAACCTATTATTGCTGATCCTAAAGAAGGGGCTCTTCTTCCCTCCACTAATTTACTAATCCACTAATGCTTTATTCCGTCTCTCTCCGTATGTTTTACCATGGTGGATGCAGAAATGATTAAATCGATTGGAAATTAAATGGAATATTCAAACAACATATCCAGATTAGTACAGAAAGTAATACAATGCTACGTTCGGGGAATGTGGGATTTTTTATTTGTGTTTTTCGGAAACTGCGTATCGATACACTAACCTGTCGGACAACTGTGGCCTAATACGTAATATCGTAAGGCAATTGTTGTGTCAACTTCTTCACCACGAATCTTCTCGGCCCA